>CM044553.2:22757884-23403481 GCA_024416835.2 Perccottus glenii
ATTCTTTGTGTGACGGTTGTGAAAGCGACGTGTGTCAAACACGCCAAGAATTGGCTTATAATACCTCTGTTGGTGGCGCAGCTCATCAGTGGCAGCTGTGTGATTGCGCACCTGAACAGAGGGTATAATAACACGTGGCGCGGGGCGTCCTCAGGTCAACTTTGTCTGAAGGCGCCGGACACGCCCAGTGCGGCATTGCAGCGCAGCATCTCGTTCCGCTTTTAAGGGAACAGGGTTACAACCAAGTAACCGAGGCGTTCCTGTCAAAAGCTACACTCGATGCTGCGTGGCATTACGCTATGGGGAACGAGAATACCAACGCCGCCGCACTGTAAGTGTCTGGACCCCTCGGGTTGTGAAGTGTGCACAAACACAAAAGAGGTCTCAAACACAATTTTGGGATGATGACTCAAGGACATGCAAGCCCTGAGTAGCATGAACATCCAAGCTATAGAATCTGATGAATGTGTGCGGAGAGGACCAGCCTGCCGCATCACAAACTTGCTGCAGAGGGCACCTTTTGCTAGAGCTGTTGAAGCTGCAACCCCTCTAGTAGAATGAGCCCTCACACCTATGGGCAGTTTGACGCGCACGTCATAGGCCAGGGCAATGGCATCCCTCACCCAACGTGATATAGTTTGTCTGGTAGCTGCAACCCCCAGCTTGCAGCCCCCGTAACATATAAACAGCTGTTCGGACTTACGCCACTGGCTAGTGCGGTGGACATAAGTCTGGAGGGCACGTACTGGACACAGTAAGTGAAGTCTCTCCTGCTCGGTGTTGTAAATGGCGGAGGACAGAAAGCTTCAAGAACGACCGGATTTAAGGTCGAGAATGGAACTTTTGGAAGGTAGTTAGGGTGAGGATGCAAAATGGCTTTGACCAGCCCGGGAGCAAAGTCTAGGCAGGAGGGCGAAACTGACAGAGCCTGCAAATCTCCAACCCTCTTGAGAGTGGTAATGGCCGCCAGAAGAACCATTTTTAGAGTCAGAAATTTAACAGGCGCTGACTCCAGTGGTTCAAAGGAGTGCTTACTAAGCCCTCCAGCACTATAGCTAGGTCCCAGGAAGGAACTCTAGCTCTAGTTTGGGGTCTCAACCGCTTGGCACCTCGAATGAAGCGGGCAACTGAGGATGTCTCCTATCGAGACCCCGTCAATCAGGGCGTGGCAAGCCGAAATGGCGGCCACGAAAACCCTGAGTGTGCTAGGATTAGTGCCGAGGACAGTTTGTCCTGCAGAAACTCCAGCACTGAAACAATCTGGCAGTGGACTGGGTCTGCATGATGTGTAGCACACCAGGCATCAAAGACACGCCATCTGCAGGCATAGGCTCTCCTAGTAGAGGAGACCTAGCGCTCAGAATAGTCTCTACAACAGGGGCTGGGAGCCCGACATCTCTTAAGTGGTCCCCTCAGGGCCAGGCGTAAAGGTTCCAGAGCTCGGGCCGGGGATGAAACACTGTCCCCTGTGCCTGAGAAAGGAGATCCCTCCTGGTCGGAATCGCCCATGGCGAGCCGTCGAGAGAGATATTAGGTCTGAGAACCACACTCTGGTTGGCCAACGGGCGCTACTAGTAAGGCGCAACCGCATTGTGGACCTTCGCCAGGACTCCCGGGAGCAGAGCCACCGGGAAATGCATAAAGGCGCAGTCTGGGCCACACATGGGCCATTGCGTCCAGACCCAGGGAGCTGGAGGAGTCAGAGAGAAGTAGAGGGGACATTGTGCTGTCTGCTGTGAAGCAAAGAGGTCCACCTCTGCTTCGTAAAATCTTTCCCAGATTTGGCTCACTACCTCGGGGTGGAGTTTCCACTCCCCATGTGTCACAGCCTGTCTGGACAATAAATCTGCTCCCACATTCATGCGCCCGGGGATATAAATCGCCCTGAGGACAGGAACTTGTCCTGAGCCCAAAGCAGCACCTGCTGCGCTAGCTTGTTCAAGCGGCACGAACGCAGTCCGCCCTGACGATTTATGTAAGAGACCACCGCTGTGCTGTCTACTTGTACTAGGACATGGTAGCCCCTTAGCTGCTGGAGGAAGTATTTCAGGGCCAGAAATACAGCCTTCATCTCGAGGCAATTGATGTGCCATGCGAGAAGATGGCCTCTCCATATCCCTTGGGCTGGACGGCCATCTAAGACGCGCCCCAGCCCGTGAGGATGCATCTGTCGTTAGCATCATGCGGCGACAACATGGACCTAGGGTGGGACCCAAAGTGAGAAACTGGGGTCTGAACCACATAGATAGGTGAAGCCCTCGGCGTAACCCTTACTTCAGGGGTTGGCCCTTGGATGAAACCCCTGGCTCTGAGCCACAGCTGAAAGCGGTCTCATGTGCAGAAGGCCCAAAGGAATTACCGTGGATGCAGATGCCATGAGACCCAATATTCTTTGAATGAAGTGCACAGCCACTTCCTGGCCTAGCCTGATAGCTTTCAGGGTAGTTAGAATGGACCCGACACGTGCAGGAGACAGATGTGCCTGCATCTCGGTTGAGTCCCAAACAACCCCTAGATATGTTGTCCTTTGGGCGGCCGAGAGAACGCTCTTCTCGGCGTTGAGTCTCAAGCCTAGAGAGTCGAGATGAGCTAGGACGACGTCCGATGTCGAAGCACTAGCTCCTGAGACTGAGCTAATATCAGCCAGTCGTCTATGTAATTCAAAATCACGGATGCCCTGGAGTCGCAAAGGAGCCAAGGCTGCATCCATGCATTTTGTATATGTCCGGGTGACAAGGCCAGGCGAGCGGAAGAACCCGATACTGGTGCGCTTCGCTCCCGGCGAACCTCAGGAACTTTCTGTGCTGTGGCAGGATTTGTATGTGAAAATCTGCGTCCTTTAGATCGATGGTGACAAACCAGTCGCCTAATCGGATCTGGGACACAATCATTTTTATTGTGAGCATTTTAAATTTTAATGCTTTGAGGTAGCGGTTTAACCCGCGAAGGTCTAAAATCGGGCGCAGCCCCCATCTTTTGAACTAGAAAATATCGGCTGTAAAACCCGGATTGTCTGTCTGGTGGGGAACACGTTCTATGGCCCCTTTGTCCAGCAGAACCTGCAGTTCCTGTGTCAATACATGGGCTCGTTCGGTTTCACGGAAGTGGAGACCACGCCGTTGAAACGCGGAGGACGATTGGCAAACTGGAGTCTGTAGCCTTTGGCCACAGTCCTTATTACCCACGGGAGATATTTGGCAGGAGCATCCATGCTGCCAATTTCTCTGAAAGGGGCAGTAGTTTTGTCACCTCGGTTCTTGGGATGTAAGACATCCGCCGTCCTGAGCCAAGGCAGGAGACGGCCGGACACTTACAATTGCGCTGGAGACTGCTGCTCCCGAAGCGCCAGTGGCGGCGGAGAAAAACAGCGGACTCCTGAGGGTGTCGACATGGAGTCTTTAGACTCTCTTGGATTTTGTTGCGCCCCACCCGGTGGGAGAACACCCCGCGGCCATGGGCGTGCCAATTTCAGGGCCTCTGCTTCCTGGCGGAGATAACATTCCGCAGGTCTGTTCTCTTTTGAGCAGCGAGAGAATCCGCCCTCCAGTCCTTACGAGGGGGGGCACGATTCGCCACACTCTCCTTCTGGGCAGCCTGCTTTTCTCTGGAAGGGGCTGGACCTGGCCGGGACAGGGTGGCCGGCGGTCCCGGCTGCTGAGCACGGCGAGGAAGGAACCTCACAAACGCCTCCTCGTAGCGTTTAGCCTCGCGGAACTTAGTGGCGACGGAGTCCACGCGTTGCCAAAAGACCGGAAGGCGAGATGGGTGCATCCAGGAGGAAGGCGCGGTCCTTCTCTTTGATGCCCGTGAGGTTAAGCCACAGATGTCTTTCCGTCGCAACCAAAGCAGACATGGAGCGGCCAATAGCGCGGGCCGTCTGCTTAGTTGCACGGAGAGAGGTCTGTGGCGCGGCGTAGCTCAGAAAAAGCGCGCCTCGTCCACAGAACCCCTGTGCTCAAATCTTTGAGCAGCTCAGCCTGGTATGCCTGCAAAACCGCCATGGTGTGCAGTGCTGCACCAGCCTGACCCGCCGCCTGGAAAGCCTTCCCCACCAGTGATGGCGTGAACCGGCATGGCTTGTTGGGGAGTGTAGGTTTTCTTAGGAGGACGATGTCCCGGGGAGAGATAGCGCAAGCGTCTCTTCCACCTGGGGCATCGACCCATAACCCGCACCTGTGCGCCCACGATAGTCGAATAAATCGGCGTCGAAGGCACAAAAACACGGGACGAATAGGGCTTATTCCATGGCGTGCCAGCTCCTCATGGAGGTCCCAAAGAAGGAGAGACCGCTGTGATCCCTCCCCTGGCCACCTGACAGAAACCTGTCATCCAGTTTAGAGTATTTAGGGGCCCTGCTCCTGAGGCCACTCAATATTCAGCCTCGCCACTGCTCTTGTAACCACCTCGAGCAGCTCCTCAAACGCCGTGTCAGAGCGGGAAGAGCGCTCGAGGCTGCGGCGCCCCAGAAGCCAGGGATGAGGCTTCATCGGCGTGCTCACGGAAGCGCCGTGCGCGCCGCCCGAGCACAGAGCCGGTGTCTGCCTCATCTGGTGAGAGCGCGAGGGGCATAAGACTATCTGATCCCTGCGCCTCAGCCAGATCAACACGCGAACCCCACGACCGGAGTGGGGAGGCGGCTCGCTCCTCTGCAAAGAAAGCGAGCCGGGCACGTAGGATCTTGGCAGGCAAAAGATCACAGTGCTCACACTCCCAGAAAGTCCGAGGGCTGCGTGTTCTTCCCCAAACACTCAAAACAAAATTCATGCTGATCATCGTCAGCAATGTGCCTCTGGCAAGGAGGAACACATTTCTTTCTGAACCCAGCCATGATACTTTTGTATTTATTATTGTATATATATTCGTACTGGCACAGAGAAAGGTTTGCTCACACTTCACACAATGCGATCTGAAGACAAAGAAATCTGAGGACGCTCCCGCGTCACGTGTTATTATACCCTCTGTTCAGGTGCGCGCAATCACACAGCTGCCACTGATGAGCTGCGTCACCAACAGAGGTATTATAAGCCAATTCTTGGCGTGTTTGACACACGTGCTTCACAACCGGTCACACAAAGAATGTTCCCCATAGCGTAATGCTACGCAGCATCGAGTGTAGCTTTTGACAGGGAACAACATTTACACACGTTCATAAAACAGAGCAACATTTACGCACGTTCATAAACCAGAGCAACATTTACGCACGTTCATAAACTGGAACAAGATTTACGCAGGTTCATTTACAGGAGCAACATTTACGCATGTTTAAAAAACAGCAACATTTACGCATTTTCATGAACTGAAACAAGATTTAAACACGTTCATAAACTAGAGCAACATTTACGCATGTTCATAAATCAGAGCAACATTTACGCACTTTCATAAAACAAAACAAAATTTACGCACGTTCATAAACCAGAGCAACATTTACGCACGTTCATAAACTAAAATTACATTTACGCACGCTCATAAAACAGAGCAACATTTACGCACGTTCATAAACCAAAACAACATTTACGCACATTTATAAAACAGAGCAACATTTACGCACGTTCATAAGCCAGAGCAACATTTACGCACGTTCATAAAACAGAGCAATATTTACGCACGTTCATAAACCAGAGCAACATTTACGCATCTTCATAAAATAGAGCAACATATACGCTTGTTTATTACCCGTAGCAACATTTACGCTTGTTCATAAACCAAAACAACATTTACACATGTTTATAAAACAGAGCAACATTTACGCACGTTCATAATCCAGAGCAACATTTTTACTTGTTCATAAAACAGAGCAACATTTACGCACGTTCATAAACCAAAACAACATTTACGCACGTTTATAAAACAGAGCAACATTTACGCACGTTCATAAGCCAGAGCAACATTTACGCACGTTCATAAAACAGAGCAATATTTACGCACGTTCATAAACCAGAGCAACATTTACGCATCTTCATAAAATAGAGCAACATTTACGCTTGTTCATTACCCGTAGCAACATTTACGCTTGTTCATAAACCAAAACAACATTTACACACGTTTATAAAACATAGAAACATTTACACACGTTCATAAACTGGAAAAAGATTTACGCATGTTTATAAAACATAGCAACATTTACGCATGTTCATAAAACAGAGCAACATTTACGCATGTTTATAAAACATAGAAACATTTACGCATGTTCATAAAACAGAGCAACATTTACGCACGTTCATAATCCAGAACAACATTTACGCACGTTCATAATCCAGAGCAACATTTTTGCTTGTTCATAAAACAGAGCAACATTTACGCACATTCATAAACCAAAACATTTACGCACGTTCATCAAACAGAGCAACATTTATGCACGTTCATAAACGAGAGCAACATTTACGCATGTTTATAAAACATAGCAACATTTACGCACGTTCATAAACCAGAGCAACATTTACGCTTGTTCATAAACCAAAACATAATTTACACACGTTCATGAACTAGAGCAACATTTACGCACGTTTATAAACCACAGCAACATTTACTCTTGTTCATAAACCAGAGCAACATTTACGCATGTTCATGAACTGGAGCAAGATTTACACACGTTCATAAACTAGAGCAACATTTACGCACGTTCATAAACCAGAGCAACATTACGCACGTTAATGAACAGGAGCAAGATTTACGCACGTTTATAAACTAGAGAAACATTTACGCTTGTTCACAAACCAGAGCAACATTTACGCTTGTTCATAAACCAAAGCATTATTTACGCACGTTCATAAACCAGAGCAACATTTACGCACGTTCATGAACTGGAGCAAGATTTACGCACGTTCATAAACTAGAGCAATATTTACGCACGTTCTTAAACCAGAGCAACATTTACGCAAATTCATAAACCAGAGCAACATTACACACGTTAATGAACTGGAGCAAGATTTACGCACGTTCATAAACTAGAGCAACATTTACGCTTATTCATAAACCAGAGCAACCCTACATGTTTATAAAACATAGCAATATTCACGCACGTTCATAAAACAGAGCAACATTTACGCACGTTCATAATCCAGAACAACATTTACGCACGTTCATAATCCAGAGCAACATTTTTACTTGTTCATAAAACAGAGCAACATTTACGGTTGTTCATAAACCAGTGCAACATTTACGCATGTTTATAAAACATAGCAACATTTACGCGTTCATAAACAGAGCAACATTTACGCACGTTCATAAACCAGAGCAACATTTACGCACGTTCATAAACTGGAACAAGATTTACGCACGTTCATAAACAGGAGCAACATTTACGCATGTTTAAAAAACAGCAACATTTACGCATTTTCATGAACTGAAACAAGATTTAAACACGTTCATAAACTAGAGCAACATTTACGCATGTTCATAAACCAGAGCAACATTTACGCACTTTCATAAAACAAAACAAAATTTACGCACGTTCATAAACCAGAGCAACATTTACGCACGTTCATAAACTAAAATTACATTTACGCACGCTCATAAAACAGAGCAACATTTACGCACGTTCATAAACCAAAACAACATTTACGCACGTTTATAAAACAGAGCAACATTTACGCACGTTCATAAGCCAGAGCAACATTTACGCACGTTCATAAAACAGAGCAATATTTACGCACGTTCATAAACCAGAGCAACATTTACGCATCTTCATAAAATAGAGCAACATTTACGCTTGTTCATAAACCAAAACAACATTTACACATGTTTATAAAACAGAGCAACATTTACGCTTGTTCATAAACCAGAGCAACATTTACGCATGTTTATAAAACATAGAAGCATTTACACACGTTCATAAAACAGAGCAACATTTACGCATGTTCATAAACCAAAACAACATTTACACATGTTTATAAAACATAGCAACATTTACGCTTGTTCACAAACCAGAGCAACATTTACGCTTGTTCATAAACCAAAGCAACATTTACGCACGTTCATAAACCAGAGCAAAATTTACGCACGTTCATGAACTGGAGCAAGATTTACGCACGTTCATAAACTAGAGCAATATTTACGCACGTTCTTAAACCAGAGCAACATTTACGCAAGTTCATAAACCAGAGCAACATTACACACGTTAATGAACTGGAGCAAGATTTACGCACGTTCATAAACTAGAGCAACATTTACGCTTATTCATAAACCAGAGCAACCCTTACGCATGTTTATAAAACATAGCAATATTCACGCACGTTCATAAAACAGAGCAACATTTACGCACGTTCATAATCCAGAACAACATTTACGCACGTTCATAATCCAGAGCAACATTTTTACTTGTTCATAAAACAGAGCAACATTTACGGTTGTTCATAAACCAGTGCAACATTTACGCATGTTTATAAAACATAGCAACATTTACACACGTTCATAAAACAGAGCAACATTTACGCACGTTCATAAACCAGAGCAACATTTACGCACGTTCATAAACTGGAACAAGATTTACGCACGTTCATAAACAGGAGCAACATTTACGCATGTTTAAAAAACAGCAACATTCACGCATTTTCATGAACTGAAACAAGATTTAAACACGTTCATAAACTAGAGCAACATTTACGCATGTTCATAAACCAGAGCAACATTTACGCACTTTCATAAAACAAAACAAAATTTACGCACGTTCATAAACCAGAGCAACATTTACGCACGTTCATAAACTAAAATTACATTTACGCACGCTCATAAAACAAAACAACATTGAGACACGTTCTTTAACCAAAAAGACATTTACGCTTGTTCATAAACCATTAGGCACGTTAATAATCCAGAGCAACATTTACGCACGTTCATAATCCAGAGCAACATTTTTGCTTGTTCATAAAACAGAGCAAAATTTATGCATTTTAATAAACCAGAGCAACATTTACGCACGTTCATAAAACAAAACAAAATTTACGCACGTTCATAAACCCGAGCAAAATTTACGCACGTTCATAAACTAAAATTACATTTACGCACGCTCATAAAACAAAACAACATTGAGACACGTTCATTAACCAAAAAGACATTTACGCTTGTTCATAAACCATTAGGAACGTTCATAAAACAGCAACATTTACTCACATTCACAAACCATAGCAACATTTACGCTTATTCATAAACCAAAACAACATTCGCGCACGTTCTTAAAACAGAGCAACATTTACGCTTGTTCATAAACCAGAGAAACATTTACGCACGTTCATAAACTAGAGCAACATTTACGCACGTTCATTAACCAGAGCAACATTTACGCATGTTTATAAAACAGCAACATTTACGCACGTTCATGAACTGGAGCAAGATTTACACACGTTCATAAACTAGAGCAACATTTACGCACGTTCATAAACCAGAGCAAGATTTACGCACGTTCATAAACCCGAGCAACATTTACCCACGTTCATAAACTAAATTTACATTTACGCACGCTCATAAAACAAAACAACATTGAGACACGTTCATTAACCAATAAGACATTTACGCTTGTTCATAAACCATTAGGCACTTTCATAAAACAGAGCAACATTTACGCACGTTCATAAACCAGAGCAACATTTACGCTTGTTCATAAACCAAAACATAATTTACGCACGTTCATAAACTAGAGCAACATTTACGCACGTTCATAAACCAGAGCAACATTTACGCTTGTTCATAAACCAGAGCAACATTTACGCACGTTCATGAACTGGAGCAAGATTTACGCACGTTCATAAACCAGAGCAACATTTACGCACGTTCATAAACTGGAACAAGATTTACGCACGTTCATAAACAGGAGCAACATTTACGCATGTTTAAAAACAGCAACATTTACGCATTTTCATGAACTGAAACAAGATTTAAACACGTTCATAAACTAGAGCAACATTTACGCATGTTCATAAACCAGAGCAACATTTACGCACTTTCATAAAACAAAACAAAATTTACGCACGTTCATAAACCAGAGCAACATTTACGCACGTTCATAAACTAAAATTACATTTACGCACGCTCATAAAACAAAACAACATTGAGACACGTTCTTTAACCAAAAAGACATTTACGCTTGTTCATAAACCATTAGGCACGTTAATAATCCAGAGCAACATTTACGCACGTTCATAATCCAGAGCAACATTTTTGCTTGTTCATAAAACAGAGCAAAATTTATGCATTTTAATAAACCAGAGCAACATTTACGCACGTTCATAAAACAAAACAAAATTTACGCACGTTCATAAACCCGAGCAAAATTTACGCACGTTCATAAACTAAAATTACATTTACGCACGCTCATAAAACAAAACAACATTGAGACACGTTCATTAACCAATAAGACATTTACGCTTGTTCATAAACCATTAGGCACGTTCATAAAACAGAGCAACATTTACGCACGTTCATAAACCAGAGCAACATTTACGCTTGTTCATAAACCAAAACATAATTTACACACGTTCATAAACCAGAGCAAGATTTACGCACGTTCATAAACCCGAGCAACATTTACCCACGTTCATAAACTAAAATTACATTTACGCACGCTCATAAAACAAAACAACATTGAGACACGTTCATTAACCAATAAGACATTTACGCTTGTTCATAAACCATTAGGCACATTTATAAAACAGAGCAACATTTACGCACGTTCATAAACCAGAGCAACATTTACGCTTGTTCATAAACCAAAACATAATTTACACACGTTCATAAACTAGAGCAACATTTACGCACGTTCATAAACCAGTTCAACATTTACGCTTGTTCATAAACCAGAGCAACATTTACGCACGTTCATGAACTGGAGCAAGATTTACACACGTTCATAAACTAGAGCAACATTTACGCACGTTCATAAACCAGAGCAACATTACGCACGTTAATGAACTGGAGCAAGATTTACGCACGTTTATAAACTAGAGAAACATTTACGCTTGTTCATAAACCAGAGCAACATTTACGCATGTTTATAAAACATAGCAACATTTACGCTTGTTCACAAACCAGAGCAACATTTACGCTTGTTCATAAACCAAAGCAACATTTACGCACGTTCATAAACCAGAGCAACATTTACGCACGTTCATGAACTGGAGCAAGATTTACGCACGTTCATAAACTAGAGCAATATTTATGCACGTTCTTAAACCAGAGCAACATTTACGCATGTTTATAAAACAGCAACATTTACGCACGTCCATGAACTGGAGCAAGATTTACACACGTTCATAAACTAGAGCAACATTTACGCAAGTTCATAAACCAGAGCAACATTACACACGTTAATGAACTGGAGCAAGATTTACGCACGTTCATAAACTAGAGCAACATTTACGCTTATTCATAAACCAGAGCAACCCTTACGCATGTTTATAAAACATAGCAACATTCACGCACGTTCATAAAACAGAGCAACATTTACGCACGTTCATAATCCAGAACAACATTTACGCACGTTCATAATCCAGAGCAACATTTTTACTTGTTCATAAAACAGAGCAACATTTACGGTTGTTCATAAACCAGAGCAACATTTACGCATGTTTATAAAACATAGCAACATTTACACACGTTCATAAAACAGAGCAACATTTACGCACGTTCATAAACCAGAGCAACATTTACGCACGTTCATAAACTGGAACAAGATTTACGCACGTTCATAAACAGGAGCAACATTTACGCATGTTTAAAAAACAGCAACATTTACGCATTTTCATGAACTGAAACAAGATTTAAACACGTTCATAAACTAGAGCAACATTTACGCATGTTCATAAACCAGAGCAACATTTACGCACTTTCATAAAATAAAACAAAATTTACGCACGTTCATAAACCAGAGCAACATTTACCCACGTTCATAAACTAAAATTACATTTACGCACGCTCATAAAAAAAAACAACATTGAGACACGTTCATTAACCAAAAAGACATTTACGCTTGTTCATAAACCATTAGGCACGTTAATAATCCAGAGCAACATTTAAGCACGTTCATAATCCAGAGCAACATTTTTGCTTGTTCATAAAACAGAGCAAAATTTATGCATGTTCATAAACCAGAGCAACATTTACGCACGTTCATAAAACAAAACAAAATTTACGCACGTTCATAAACCCGAGCAAAATTTACGCATGTTCATAAACTAAAATTACATTTAAGCACGCTCATAAAACAAAACAACATTGAGACACGTTCATTAACCAAAAAGACATTTACGCTTGTTCATAAACCATTTGGAACGTTCATAAAACAGCAACATTTACGCACATTCACAAACCATAGCAACATTTACGCTTGTTCATGAACCAAAACAACATTTACGCACGTTCATTAACTAGAGCAACATTTACGCACGTTCATTAACTAGAGCAACATTTACGCATGTTTATAAAACAGCAACATTTACGCGCGTTCATGAACTGGAGCAAGATTTACACACGTTCATAAACCAGAACAACATTTACGCACGTTCATAAACCAGAGCAAAATTTACGCATGTTCATAAACTAAAAACATTTACACCGTTCATAAACCAGAGCAACATTTACGCACGTTCATAAACCAAACAACATTTCACATGCGTTCATAAACCAGAGCAACATTTGCGTTCATAAACCAAGCAACATTTACGCGTTCATAAACCAGAGCAACATTTACGCGCGTTCATAAACCAGCAACATTTCACGCATTCATAAAACAGCAACATTTACGCCGTTCATAAACCAGAGCAACATTTACATGCGTTCATAAAAACAACATTTACACGTTCATAAAACCAGAGCAACATTTCGCACGCGTTCATAAACCAAAACAACATTCACGTTCATAACCAAAACATTTACGCTTCATAAACCAGAGCAACATTACGCGTTCATAAACCAACATTTACGCATGTTCATAAACCAGAGCAACATTATGCATGTTCATAAACCAAAACAACATTCACGCTCGTTCATAAAACCATAACATTTCGCCGTTCATAAACCAGAACAACATTCATGCGTTCATAAACCAGCAACATTTCGCAACGTTTATATAAAGCAACATTTCGCACGTTCATAAACCAGCAACATTCGCGCGTTCATAAACCAGAGCAACATTTACGCATGTTCATAAACCAAACAACATTTATACGTTCATAAACCAGAGCAACATTTATGCGTTCATAAACCAGAACACAACATTTCGCCGTTCATAATAAAACAACATTTACATACGTTCATAAAACCAAAAGCAACATTTCAGCGTTCATAAAACAACATTTACGCCGTTCATAAACCAGAGCAACATTTACGCGTTCATAAAACAACATTTACGCTCGTTCATAAACCAAAACAATTCACGCGCGTTCATAAACTAAGAACACAACATTTACATACGTTCATAAACAGAGCAACATTTATGCGTTCATAAACCAAAAGCAACATTTACGCGTTCATAAACCAATAAAACAACATTTACGCGTTCATAAACCAAAACAACATTTACGCATACGTTCATAAACCAGCAACATTTCGCACATTGTTCATAAACAGAGCAACAACATTTGCGTTTACGTTCATAAACCAGAAACAACATTTCGCGCGTTCATAAACCAGAGCAACATTTACGCACGTTCATAAACCAAAAACAACATTTACGCGTTCATAAACCAAAACAACATTTACCGCGTTCATAAAAGACAACATTTATGCGTTCATAAACCAGAGCAACATTTACGCGCGTTCATAAACAGAAACATTTACATCGTTCATAAACCAAACATTTCGCGCACGTTCATAAACAACAACATTTACGCACGTTCATAAAACCAGAGCAACATTTCACGTTCATAAACCAGAGCAACATTTCACGTTCATAAACCAAGCAACATTTACGCGTTCATAAACCAGAGCAACATTTCATACGTTCATAAACCAAAACAACATTCACGCCGCGTTCATAAACCAAAACAACATTTCGCACGTTCATAAACCAAAGCAACATTTACGCACGTTCATAAACCAAAACAACATTTACATTCACGTTCATAAACCAGAGCAACATTTTCGCGCGTTCATAAACCAAGCAACATTCGCCGCGTTCATAAACCAGAGCAACATTTACAGCGTTCATAAACCAAAACAACATTTCGCGCGTTCATAAACCACAACATTTACGTTCATAAACCAAAGCAACATTCACATACGTTCATAAAACAGAACATTCATTTACATGCGTTCATAAACCAAGCAACATTTCACATACGTTCATAAACCAGAGCAACATTACCGCCGTTCATAAAAAAACAACATTCGCGCGTTCATAAAACCAAACAACATTTACACGCGTTCATAAACCACAACATTCGCCACGTTCATAAACCAAAACAACATTTCGCCGCGTTCATAAACCAGAACAACATTTCGCTTACGTTCATAAACCAGAGCAACATTACGCATGCGTTCATAAACCAGAAACCAAAACATTCACATGCGTTCATAAACAAAACAACATTCGCGCACGTTCATAAACCAGAGCAACATTTATGCATGTTCATAAAACCAAAACATTTCACATTTCGTTCATAAACCAAAACAACATTTACGCCGCGTTCATAAAACCAGAACAACATTTACGCACGTTCATAAAACCAGAGCAACATTTACGCGTTCATAAACCAAACAACATTTCGCATGTTCATAAACCAAGCAACATTACGCACGTTCATAAACCAAAACAACATTTGCGCGTTCATAAACCAGAACAACATTCACAACGCGTTCATAAACCAGAGCAACATTTCGCACGTTCATAAACCAAACAACATTTACCGTTCATAAAACCAAAACAACATTCGCATACGTTCATAAACAGAGCAACATTTACGCATGTTCATAAACCAAAACAACATTTCACGCACGTTCATAAACCAGAGCAACATTTCGCGTTCATAAACCAGCAACATTTACGCTTCGTTCATAAACCAAAACAACATTTGCACGTTCATAAACCAAAACAACATTTACGCGCGTTCATAAACCAAGCAACATTTACGCACGTTCATAAAACCAACAACATTTCGCACGTTCATAAACCAAACAACATTACGCCGCGTTCATAAACCAGAGCAACATTTATGCATCTTCATAAACCAAAACATTCGCGTTCATAAACCAAAACAACATTTATGCCGCGTTCATAAACCAGAACAACATTCGCACGTTCATAAAACAACATTTACGCGTTCATAAAAACAACATTCACGCACGTTCATAAACCAAAACAACATTTACGCACGTTCATAAACCAGAAACAACATTTCGCGCGTTCATAAAAAGAGCAACATTTACGCATGTTCATAAACAAAAACATTATTTCATACGTTCATAAAACCAGCAACATTTACATGTTCATAAACCAAAAACATTTACGCACGTTCATAAACCAAAAACAACATTTACGCGTTCATAAACCAGCAACAAACATTTACGCCGTTCATAAACCAAACAACATTCATACGTTCATAAAACGAACATTTCATAAACGATAACAACATTTCACATGCGTTCATAAAACCAGAACAACATTTACGTTCATAAACCAGAGCAACATTTCGCGCCGTTCATAAACCAGAGCAACATTTACATGTTCATAAACCAAAAACATTTCATGCGTTCATAAACCAAAACATTTACGCACACGTTCATAAAACAGAAACAACATTTACGCACGTTCATAAACCAAAACATTTCATACGTTCATAAACCGAGCAACATTTACGCACGTTCATAAACCAGAGCAACATTTCGTTCATCTAGAGCAACATTTACGCTTGTTCATAAACCAGAGCAACATTTACGCATGTTTATAAAACATAGCAACATTACGCATGTTCATAAAACAGAGCAACATTTACGCACGTTCATAATCCAGAACAACATTTACGCACGTTCATAATCCAGAGCAACATTTTTGCTTGTTCATAAAACAGAGCAACATTTACGCATGTTCATAAACCAAAACAACATTTACGCACGTTCATAAAACAGAGCAACATTTATGCACGTTCATAAAACAGAGCAACGTTTACGCATGTTCATAAAACAGAGCAACATTTACGCTTGTTCATAAACCGGAGCAACATTTACGCTTGTTCATAAACCAGAGCAACATTTACGCACGTTCATAAACTAGAGCAACATTTACGCACGTTTCTTAAATCAGAGCAACATTTACGCATGTTTATAAAACATAGCAACATTTACGCATGTTCATAAACCAGAGCAACATTTACGCACTTTCATAAATTAAAACAAAATTTACGCACGTTCATAAACCAGAGCAACGTTTACGCACGTTCATAAACCAGAGCAACATTACGCACGTTAATGAACTGGAGCAAGATTTACGCATGTTCATAAACTAGAGCAACATTTACGCTTGTTCATAAACCAGAGCAACATTTACGCATGTTTATAAAACATAGCAACATTTACGCATGTTTATAAAACATAGCAACATTTACGCACGTTCATAAAACAGAGCAACATTTACGCTTGTTCATAATCCAGAACACCATTTACGCACGTTCATAAACCAAAACAACATTCACGCAAGTTCATAAAACAGACCAACATTTATGCACGTTCATAAACCAGAGCAACATTTACACATGTTCATAAAACGGAGCAACATTTACGGTTGTTCATAAAACATAGCAACATTTACGCACGTTCATAAAACAGAGCAACATTTACGCACGTTCATAATCCAGAACACCATTTACGCACGTTCATAATCCAGAGCAACATTTTTGCTTGTTCATAAAACATAGCAACATTTACACACGTTCATAAAACAGAGCAACATTTACGCACGTTCATAAACCAGAGCAACATTTACGCACGTTCATAAACTGGAACAAGATTTACGCACGTTCATAAACAGGAGCAACATTTACGCATGTTTAAAAAACAGCAACATTTACGCATTTTCATGAACTGAAACAAGATTTAAACACGTTCATAAACTAGAGCAACATTTACGCATGTTCATAAACCAGAGCAACATTTACGCACTTTCATAAAACAAAACAAAATTTACGCACGTTCATAAACCAGAGCAACATTTACGCACGTTCATAAACTAAAATTACATTTACGCACGCTCATAAAACGTCTCGGGTTATGCATATAACCCTTGTTCCCTGAGAAGGGAACGAGACACTGCGTCGTAAAACGACACTTTGAAACGCCCCTCAGCGTGGCGGCTCTGAAGCATGAATGAAACTTGGGCCGATCTTGATTGGTGCTACGTCCACGACGTAGTAAGTGCCGGCCTACCCGGAAGTATAAAGGGGCGCCTCTCACAACCACGCCAGCCCTTGCGATGAAGCAAATCGCCCTCAGGCGGGGTAGGCGTGGCGGAGTGGCGCGGTGTCTCGTTCCTTCTCAGGGAACAAGGGTTATATGCATAACCGAGGCGTTCCTTTGAGGAACTCAACACTGCGTCGTAAAAGCGACACTTTGAGAGCGAATACCCACTATGCCACGACGGCGACCGTGCCTGCCTAGTGTGAGACTGAATACTCAGGCACACTTAGGACGAGCACCTAGCGCCAGGCGCGCAGGAGATGTAGACTATAGAAGTTAATGAAAGTGTGTGGGTAGCCCAGCCGGCTGCCTCGCAGATCTCCTGAAGCGGGACCCCATCTGAAGGGCCGAGAAGAGGCCATGCCCTAGTGGAATGCGCCCTTAGGGCCACAGGTGAAGGCAATCGCGCACCTGATAAGCCAAGGCAATAGCCTGGGCGATCCAATTACTGACCGTCTGCTTGGTCGCTGGCGACCTCTCCTAGGAGACCGAAACACACAAACAACTGTTCGACTTTCTCCACTGCGAAGACTTCTGTATATAAATTCGCAGTGCCCTAACGGGCAGAGCAGATGAAGTCTCCCTCTTCGACCGACACATGAGGTGGAGGATGAAATGCCTGCAAAACTGTCGGCCGTGCACATTAGATGGCACCTTAGGCACATAGCCTGGCCTCGGCCGTAAAATGGCCTTAACCCCACCGGGGGCAAACTCCAGGCAAGATGGCGTTATAGCCAGTGCCTGGAGATCTCCAACCCTTTTAAGTGAGGTGATAGCCAAAAGCAGCGCCACCTTGAGCGACAGAACTCGATCTGTCGCCAACTCGAGTGGCTCGAAGGGGCCTCAGCCAACCCTTCAAGCACCACCGCCAGATCCCAAGTTGGAACCTCAGGGGCGTTGCAGGCCTCAACCTCCGGGTGCCACGGAGGAATCGTACGACCAATGGGTGCCTCCCCAGAGTCCCCTCACTTATAAGCGCGTGGAATGCCCCAATGGCAGCCACATACACCCTAAGAGTAGACGGGCCCGTAAGCGCTCTTGGAGGAACTCCAGGACCGAAGCCACTGGGCAGCTCACTGGGTCCACCTCACGCCTCCTGCACCAAGTGGAAAAGATATTCCACTTCGAGCCGCAGTACAACCTCCTCGTGGAAGGAGCCCTGGAACTGAGTGCGGTCTCGACTACCTCTGCCGATAGGCCAGCCTCTAGGTACTGATCCCCTCAGAGGCCAGACCCAGAGTTTCCACAGCCCGGGCTGGGGATGCAATATTGTGCCCTGCCTGGGACAGCAGGTCCCTCCTCAAAGGGATCTGCCATGGAAGACCTGCCAGCAGTGCTATGATGTCCGAGAACCATACTCGGGCCGGCCAGTATGGGGCTACTAAGTAGACTGATCCTCCTGCGGACCTCTCCAGAACTCCCGGAGCAGCGCCACCGGGAAAGGCATACAGGACGCAGCCTCGGCCACGTCTGCACCATGGCATCCAACCCCAGCGGGGCTGGAGGCCTGAGGGAGAACCACAGTGGGCAGTGGGGCGTCTCTCGAGGCGAACAAATCCACTTCCACTGGGCCGAACCTCGCATATAGACCTCACCACCTCTGGGTGAAGTCTCCATTCCCGGGCCTCAGCCCTGCCTCGACAGGGTGTCTGCTCCTGATTCTGGTCCCCGGGTATGTACATCGCCCTGACAGGCGATAACTTCCCTGGGACCACAGGAGGATCTGATGCGCCAATCTGCACAGAGGCGAGACCTCAGACCCCTGGCCGGTTCAGGATGCGCTACCACCGACATATTGTCGGAGCGCACCAGAACGTGACAGCCCCTCAGGTCCACCAGGAAGCTCCTCAGAGCCCTGAACACCGCCAACATCTCCAGGCAATTTATATGTCTGGGCGATGATGGTCCTGCCATAGACCTTGGGCAAGCGGCCGTCCATGACCGCCCCAGCCCGTAAGGAGGCATCTGTCGAAAGCAGTTTCCGGCGACATGTTGCTCCCAGTACTGGTCCTTGGGACAGAAACCAGGGTTTCCTCCATATTACTAGGGAACGACAGCATCTGCGCGTAACCCTGATACTCCGGAATGGATTCCCCCTCATGGAAAACCCCCTGGTTTTCAGCCACCATTGCAGTGGTCTCATGTACAGCAGGCCAAACGGTATTACGTTGGCTGCCGCTGCCATTAGACCCAACAGTCTCTGGAACCGTTTTCACGGTGACTTTGCGGCCTAGTCTTATGCTGGAGACCATCGCCTGTATGGACCCGATGCGTGTGGGCGACATCTGTGCCCTCATCGTCGTCGAGTCCCACTACTCCCAGGAGCGTGGTTCTCTGGGAGGCGTCAACTGCGCTCTTCTTCGCGTTGAGTCTCAACCCCAAGCTCTGAATGTGGCCAAGGGCGACATCTCGATGCTGACCTGCCACCTCCGAGACTGGGCCAGAATGAGCCAGTCGTCGATATAGTTCAGTACTCGGATGCCCTGGAGTCTCAGTGGAGCCAGAACCGCATCCATGCACTTGGTGAATGTGCGAGGGGAAAGTGCTAAGTACCCGATATTGGAATGCTTCGCCCCCGAAAGCGAACCTCAGGAACCTCCTGTGAGAAGGATATATGGGGATATGGAAGTATGCGTCCTTCAGATCTATTGTGACAAACCAGTCCTCGGACCGGATTTGATTCACGATCATAGGTATTGTTAGCATCTTGAACCTGAGCCTCCTCAGAGACCGGTTCAAATACCTTAGATCTAAAACTGGACGCAGACCTCCGTCCTTTAGGAACTATGAAGTACGGCTGTAGAACCCCGACTCCATTTCTGGCGGAGGAACCCGTTCTATGGCCGGGCCCTTTCTGGGACCACTGCGGTCCAGACCACCCCCCCGAATCTCGGCGGGCTGCGGCCAAACTGCAGTCTGTAACCCTTCTCTATAGTCGCCAGGACCCATGGCGAGACATTCCACAGGCGTTTCCACGCCTGAAATATTCTGCCACGGGAATCAACCTCTCGAGGCCGATCCGGGTCGCGCCGAAGATCGTTGCCGCCCCTGAGAGGCGGCTGCGGCAGAAGTCGTGCATGATCTCGGCGCGCCTCGTCCTCGCTGCCCGCCCAAAACCCCTCGGGGTGGGCTGTGATGCAGCTCGTATGCTGGAGACCAATGTGGCCCGGCGTCATAGGCGGACAAACTACCGAGTCCCGGGGCTCCGCCAGGCGCCGGCCTCAGCCGTCTCTCCAGAGGGCCGCCCTTAGAGGTCCTATGCCCGCTAGGACCTCTTCCCCAAAGCCTTCTTATTCTGAAGGAGGACCCTCAGGTCCCCTTCCTGCTGCGCCGGCTTTGGGCGAAAACGCCGCCTCTGTTGCCGCGCTCCCTGGGGAGGGGCTCTGGAGGCGGCAGCTCACTTTGTCTGTCGTCGTGGAGCTCGATGATGGCTGGGGCTGGTGGTCGGTCCAGCCCCTGTGAACCTGGTGCGACGAGGGAAACACTGCTGAAACACCGCCGACTGCCTCCTCCCCTCCTCCCCTCCTGATACCTTTCTACGACCGTACTCACGGCTTCACCGAACAGGCCTGAAGGTGAGAGAGGTGCATCAAGGAGAAAATCCTTCTCTTTCTCTTTTATTCCTGCTAAGTTCAGCCACAAGTGCCTCTCCGTGGCTACCAACGCGCGCCATGGACACCGCCCGTGCCGTTTCCTTGGTGACCCTGAGTGACAAATCTGTCGCTCTGCGGAGCTCGACCACATCCTCAGATGTGGGACCCCCGCCTTCCTCCAGGTCCGCTAACAGATCAGCCTGGTATGCCTGCAATATAGCCATAGTATGTAGGCATGCACCCGCCTGACCTGCTGCCATATATGCTCTGCCCACCATATCTGAAGTTTTTCTATAAGGCTTCGTGGGCAGCGCCTGGCCAGTGCCTCGCGGCATTCCCTTATAGCCCTCTTCCCTACTTTTAACACATTACTGTAATCTACGGTGTTGGTTTGGAAATACGTGAAGAATATGGCCTATTCCAGGACTTACACAACTCGTTGTGCAATTCCGGAAAAAATGGTAAACCCCCTTGTTTGGGCCGTGCTCTGTGCTGCAGGAAGCGCTCATCCAGTTTATTTCTTTTTACTGTCGCTTCCTGCCGTTCTGATGGCCAGTTAATGTCTAATCTGGCCACCGCCGGTCACAACCTCTATGAGCTCCTCATGCGGGCACCAGCGACCAGTGAGACCCCATGTCACCCGCCTCAACGCTGAGCACGTCACGTCCTCAGGCGTGGACAGCTCCAACATTGGATCCTCTCCCGTGCCGGAGCCTCGCGGGCTCCTGCACA
Source organism: Perccottus glenii (assembly GCA_024416835.2). Classification (NCBI taxonomy): domain Eukaryota; kingdom Metazoa; phylum Chordata; class Actinopteri; order Gobiiformes; family Odontobutidae; genus Perccottus; species Perccottus glenii. The sequence continues at coordinate 22,779,586 of CM044553.2, forward strand.
GGTGGGATTGGCATCGGAGCTGTCTAACGATGATTGGGAAACAGCCTCAGCTGGCCCAATCCCATCAAACAGCTCAGCTGCGATCCCCACGATCTCAACCGCCGCGCGCCTCGGCGGCGCGGGACCTGAACGCGAGAAGCGAGCCTGGCCGGCCTGGTCAAACACAGCCAGGCGGGAGCTCAGCAGTCTGTCAGGGAGTGCCTCACAGTGCTCGCAATCAGCTCCCTCGAGAGCTGACCGAGCGTGCTGTGCCCCCAGGCAGTGGCTCAGTGGTAGAGCGTTCGTCCTTCAACCGGAAGGTAGTGGGTTCGATTCCGCTCCCACAATTCAAAACTGTCGTTGTGTCCTTGGGCAAGACACTTAACCCACCTTGCCTCGTATGAATGTGTAAGAATGTTGAGTGAATGTATGTGGTGATGGTCGGAGAGGCCGTAGGCGCAAAATGGCTGCCACGTCTCTGTCAGTCTGCCCCAGGGCATCTGTGGCTACAGTTGTAGCTTACCATCACCAGTGTGACTGTGTATGAATGAATAATGGACAGACTGTAAGCGCTTTGAGTCCCTTGGTCCCTCGGGAGAAAAGCGCAATATAAATCCAATCCATTATTATTATTATTATTAGACCACACACAGCGAGTGCGTGTCCCTACCCGTGATGTAACGAGGGCAGGGGTAGACACACTTTTTAAACTGTTCCGCCATTTCACAAAGTTTCTCACACAAGTCTCTCTTTCACACACAGGGCATTTGCTGAAGAGCGAAAAGCTGGCGTGGTTGTGAGGCGATCCTTTATACTTCGGGTAGGCGGCGCACTACGTCGTGACGTAGCACCAATCAAGATCGGTCTAAGTTTCATTCATGCTTCAGAGCCGTCACGCTGAGGGCGTTCCCCAAAGTGTCGTTTTACGACGCAGTGTTGAGTTCCCTCGAAAGGGAACAAAACAACATTGAGACACGTTCTTTAACCAAAAAGACATTTACGCTTGTTCATAAACCATTAGGCACGTTAATAATCCAGAGCAACATTTACGCACGTTCATAATCCAGAGCAACATTTTTGCTTGTTCATAAAACAGAGCAAAATTTATGCATTTTCATAAACCAGAGCAACATTTACGCACGTTCATAAAACAAAACAAAATTTACGCACGTTCATAAACCCGAGCAAAATTTACGCACGTTCATAAACTAAAATTACATTTACGCACGCTCATAAAACAAAACAACATTGAGACACGTTCATTAACCAAAAAGACATTTACGCTTGTTCATAAACCATTAGGAACGTTCATAAAACAGCAACATTTACGCACATTCACAAACCATAGCAACATTTACGCTTGTTCATAAACCAAAACAACATTCACGCACGTTCATAAAACAGAGCAACATTTACGCTTGTTCATAAACCAGAGAAACATTTACGCACGTTCATAAACTAGAGCAACATTTCATGCGTTCATTAACCAGAGCAACATTTACGCATGTTTATAAAACAGCAACATTTCGCCGCGTTCATGAACTGGAGCAAGATTTACACACGTTCATAAACCAGAACAACATTTACGCACGTTCATAACACAGAGCAACATTTACGCACGTTCATAATCCAGAGCAACATTTACGCACGTTCATAAACCAGAGCAACATTACGCACGTTAATGAACTGGAGCAAGATTTACGCATGTTCATAAACTAGAGCAACATTTACGCTTGTTCATAAACCAGAGCAACATTTACGCATGTTTATAAAACATAGCAACATTTACGCATGTTTATAAAACATAGCAACATTTACGCATGTTTATAAAACATAGCAACATTTACGCACGTTCATAAAACAGAGCAACATTTACGCACGTTCATAATCCAGAACACCATTTAAACACGTTCATAATCCAGAGCAACTTTTTTCCTTGTTCATAAAACAGAGCAACATTTATGCACGTTCATAAACCAAAACAACATTTATGCAAGTTCATAAAACAGAGCAACATTTATGCACGTTCATAAACCAGAGCAACATTTACACACGTTCATAAAACGGAGCAACATTTACGGTTGTTCATAAACCAGAGCAACATTTACGCATGTTTATAAAACATAGCAACATTTACACACGTTCATAAAACAGAGCAACATTTACGCACGTTCATAAACCAGAGCAACATTTACGCACGTTCATAAACTGGAACAAGATTTACGCACGTTCATAAACAGGAGCAACATTTACGCATGTTTAAAAAACAGCAACATTTACGCATTTTCATGAACTGAAACAAGATTTAAACACGTTCATAAACTAGAGCAACATTTACGCATGTTCATAAACCAGAGCAACATTTACGCACTTTCATAAAATAAAACAAAATTTACGCACGTTCATAAACCCGAGCAAAATTTACGCACGTTCATAAACTAAAATTACATTTACGCACGCTCATAAAACAAAACAACATTGAGACACGTTCATTAACCAAAAAGACATTTACGCTTGTTCATAAACCATTTGGAACGTTCATAAAACAGCAACATTTACGCACATTCACAAACCATAGCAACATTTACGCTTGTTCATAAACCAAAACAACATTTACGCACGTTCATAAAACAGAGCAACATTTACGCTTGTTCATAAACCAGAGAAACATTTACTCACGTTTATTAACTAGAGCAACATTTACGCACGTTCATTAACCAGAGCAACATTTACGCATGTTTATAAAACAGCAACATTTACGCAGCGTTCATGAACTGGAGCAAGATTTACGTTCATAAACCAGAACAACATTTACGCACGTTCATAAACAGAGCAACATTTACGCGCGTTCATAATCCAGAGCAACATTTTGCTTCTTCATAAAACAGAGCAACATTTTGCGTTCATAAACCAAAACAACATTTACGCATGTTCATAAAACAGAGCTACATTTACACTTGTTCATAAACCGGAGTAATATTTACGCTTGTTCATAAACCAAAACAACATTTACGCACTTTCATAAAACAGAGCAACATTTATGCTTGTTCATAAACCAGAGCAACATTTACGCATGTTCATAAACTAGAGCAACATTTACGCACGTTCATAAAATAGAGCAATATTTCATAAACCAGAGCAACATTTACGCATGTTTATAAAACCGCAACATTTACGCACGTTCATGAACTGGAGCAACATTTACACGTTCATAAACTAGAGCAACATTTACGCACGTTCATAAACCAGAGCAAGATTTACGCACGTTCATAAACCCGAGCAACATTTACCCACATTCATAAACTAAAATTACATTTACGCACGCTCATAAAACAAAACAACATTGAGACACGTTCATTAACCAATAAGACATTTACGCTTGTTCATAAACCATTAGGCACGTTCATAAAACAGAGCAACGCACGTTCATAAACCAGAGCAACATTTACGCTTGTTCATAAACCAAAACATAATTTACGCACGTTCATAAACTAGAGCAACATTTACGCACGTTCATAAACCAAAGCAACATTTACGCTTGTTCATAAATCAGAGCAACATTTACGCACGTTCATAAACTAGAGCAACATTTACGCACGTTCATGAACTGGAGCAAGATTTACACACGTTCATAAACTAGAGCAACATTTACGCACGTTCATAAACCAGAGCAACATTACGCACGTTAATGAACTGGAGTAAGATTTACGCACGTTTATAAACTAGAGAAACATTTACGCTTGTTCATAAACCAGAGCACCATTTACGCATGTTTATAAAACATAGCAACATTTACGCACGTTCACAAACCAGAGCAACGTTTACGCTTGTTCATAAACCAAAACAACATTTACGCACGTTCATAAAACAGAGCAACATTTACGCTTGTTCATAAACCAGAGCAACATTTACGCACGTTCATAAACTAGAGCAACATTTACGCACGTTCATAAACCAGAACAACATTTACCCATGTTTATAAAACATAGCAACATTTACGCATACGTTCATAAACTAGAGCAATATTTACGCACTTTCTTAAACCAGAGCAACATTTAAGCATGTTTATAAAACAGCAACATTTACGCACGTTCATGAACTGGAGCAACATTTACGCACGTTCATAAACCAGAGCAACATTACGCACGTTAATGAACTGGAGCAAGATTTACGCACGTTCATAAACTAGAGCAACATTTACGCTTGTTCATAAACCAGAGCAACCCTTACGCATGTTTATAAAACATAGCAACATTTACGCACGTTCATAAAACAGAGCAACATTTACGCACGTTCATAATCCAGAACAACATTTACGCACGTTCATAATCCAGAGCAACATTTTTACTTGTTCATAAAAAAGAGCAACATTTACGCACGTTCATAAACCAAAACAACATTTACACACGTTCATAAAACAGAGCAACATTTACGCACGTTCATAAGCCAGAGCAACATTTACGCACGTTCATAAAACAGAGCAATATTTACGCACGTTCATAAACCAGAGCAACATTTACGCATCTTCATAAAACAGAGCAACATTTACGCTTGTTCATTACCCGGAGCAACATTTACGCTTGTTCATAAACCAAAACAACATTTACACACGTTTATAAAACAGAGCAACATTTACGCTTGTTCATAAACCAGAGCATTATTTACGCTTGTTCATAAACCAAAACAACATTTACACACGTTTATAAAACAGAGCAACATTTACGCTTGTTCATAAACTAGAGCAACATTTACGCTTGTTCATAAACCAGAGCAACATTTACGCATGTTTATAAAATATAGCAACATTTACGCATGTTCATAAAACAGAGCAACATGTACGCATGTTTATAAAACAGCAACATTACGCACGTTAATGAACTGGAGCAAGATTTACGCAAGTTCATAAACTAGAGCAACATTTACGCTTGTTCATAAATCAGAACAACATTTACGCACGTTCATATTCCAGAGCAACAATTTTGCTTGTTCATAAAACAGAGCAACATTTACGCACGTTCATAAACCAAAACAACATTTACGCACGTTCATAAACTAAAATTACATTTACGCACGTTCATAAAACAAAACAACATTGAGACACGTTCATTAACCAAAAAGACATTTACGCTTGTTCATAAACCATTAGGCACGTTCATAAAACAGAGCAACATTTACGCATGTTCACAAACCAGAGCAACATTTACGCTTGTTCATAAACCAAAACATAATTTACGCACGTTCATAAACTAGAGCAACATTTACGCACATTCATAAACCAGAGCAACATTTACGCTTGTTCATAAACCAGAGCAACATTTACGCACATTCATAAACTAGAGCAACATTTACGCACGTTCATAAACCAGAGCAACATATACACATGTTTATAAAACATAGCAACATTTACGCACGTTCATGAACTGGAGCAAGATTTACACACGTTCATAAACTAGAGCAACATTTACGCACGTTCATAAACCAAAACAACATTTACGCACGTTCATAAAACAGAGCAACATATACACACGTTCATAAACCAGAGCAACATTTACGCATGTTCATAAAACAGAGTAACATTTACGCTTATTCATAAACCGGACCAACATTTACGCTTGTTCATAAACCAAAACAACATTTACGCACGTTCATAAAACAGAGCAACATTTACGCTTGTTTATAAACCAGAGCAACATTTACGCACGTTCATAAACTAGAGCAACATTTACGCACGTTCATAAACCAGAGCAACATTTACGCATGTTTATAAAACATAGCAACATTTACGCAAGTTCATGAACTGGAGCAAGATTTACACACGTTCATAAACTAGAGCAACATTTACGCACGTTCATAAACCAGAGCAACATTACGCAGGTTAATGAACTGGAGCAAGATTTACGCACGTTCATTAACTAGAGCAACATTTACGCTTGTTCATAAACCAGAGCAACATTTACGCACTTTCATAAAACAAAACCAAATTTACGCACGTTCATAAACCAGAGCAACATTTACACACGTTCATAAACTAAAATTACATTTACGCACGCTGATAAAACAAAACAACATTGAGACACGTTCATTAACCAAAAAGACATTTATAAACCATTAGGCACGTTCATAAAACAGAGCAACATTTACGCACGTTCACAAACCAGAGCAACATTTACGCTTGTTCATAAACCAAAATAACATTCATGCACGTTCATAAAACAGAGCAACATTTACGCTTGTTCATAAACCAGAGCAACATTTACGCACGTTCATAAACCAAAACAACATTTTTCATAAACCAGAGCAACATTTACGCATGTTTATAAAACAGCAACATTTACGCACGATCATGAACTGGAGCAAGATTTACACACGTTCATAAACTATAGCAACATTTACGCACGTTCATAAACCAGAGCAACATTTACACACGTTCATAAACTAAAATTACATTTACGCACGCTGATAAAACAAAACAACATTTAGACACGTTCATTAACCAAAAAGACATTTATAAACCATTAGGCACATTCATAAAACAGAGCAACATTTACGCACGTTCACAAACCAGAGCAACATTTACGCTTGTTCATAAACCAAAATAACATTCATGCACGTTCATAAAACAGAGCAACATTTACGCTTGTTCATAAACCAGAGCAACATTTACGCACGTTCATGAACTGGAGTAAGATTTACGCACGTTCATAAACCAGAGCAACATTTACGCATGTTTATAAAACAGCAACATTTACGCACGATCATGAACTGGAGCAAGATTTACACACGTTCATAAACTATAGCAACATTTACGCACGTTCATAAACCAGAGCAACATTACGCACGTTAATGAACTGGAGCAAGATTTACGCAAGTTCATAAACTAGAGCAACATTTACGCTTGTTCATAAATCAGAGCAACATTTACGCACGTTCATAAACCAGAGCAACATTTACGCACGTTCATAAACTAAAATTACATTTACGCGTTCATAAAAAAACAACATTGAGACACGTTCATTAACCAAAAAGACATTTAAGCTTGTTCATAAACCATTAGGCACGTTAATAATCCAGAGCAACATTTACGCACGTTCATAATCCAGAGCAACATTTTTGCTTGTTCATAAAACAGAGCAAAATTTATGCATTTTCATAAACCAGAGCAACATTTACGCCGTTCATAAACAAAACAACATTTACGCACGTTCATAAACCCGAGCAAAATTTACGCACATTCATAAACTAAAATTACATTTACGCACACTCATAAAACAAAACAACATTGAGACACGTTCATTAACCAAAAAGACATTTACGCTTGTTCATAAACCATTAGAGCGTTCATAAAACAAGCAACATTTACGCACATTCACAAACCATAGCAACATTTACGCTTGTTCATAAACCAAAACAACATTCACGCACGTTCATAAAACAGAGCAACATTTACGCTTGTTCATAAACCAGAGAAACATTTACGCACGTTCATAAACTAGAGCAACATTTACGCACGTTCATTAACCAGAGCAACATTTACGCATGTTTATAAAACAGCAACATTTACGCACGTTCATGAACTGGAGCAAGATTTACACACGTTCATAAACCAGAACAGCATTTACGCACGTTCATAACACAGAGCAACATTTACGCACGTTCATAATCCAGAGCAACATTTACGCACGTTCATAAACCAGAGCAACATTACGCACGTTAATGAACTGGAGCAAGATTTACGCATGTTCATAAACTAGAGCAACATTTACGCTTGTTCATAAACCAGAGCAACATTTACGCATGTTTATAAAACATAGCAACATTTACGCATGTTTATAAAACATAGCAACATTTACGCACGTTCATAATCCAGAACACCATTTAAGCACGTTCATAATCCAGAGCAACATTTTTGCTTGTTCATAAAACAGAGCAACATTTATGCACGTTCATAAACCAAAACAACATTTACGCAAGTTCATAAAACAGAGCAACATTTATGCACGTTCATAAACCAGAGCAACATTTACACACGTTCATAAAATGGAGCAACATTTACGGTTGTTCATAAACCAGAGCAACATTTACGCATGTTTATAAAACATAGCAACATTTACACACGTTCATAAAACAGAGCAACATTTACGCACGTTCATAAACCAGAGCAACATTTACGCACGTTCATAAACTGGAACAAGATTTACGCCGTTCATAAACAGAGCAACATTTACGCATGTTTAAAAACAGCAACATTTACGCATTTTCATGAACTGAAACAAGTTAAACACGTTCATAAACTAGAGCAACATTTACGCATGTTCATAAACCAGAGCAACATTTACGCACTTTCATAAAATAAAACAAAATTTACGCACGTTCATAAACCAGAGCAACATTTACGCGCGTTCATAAACTAAAATTACATTTACGCATCGCATAAAACAAAACAACATTGAGACACGTTCATTAACCAAAAAGACATTTACGCTTGTTCATAAACCATTACCATTAGGCACCAGAGCAACATTTAAGCACGTTCATAATCCAGAGCAACATTTTTGCTTGTTCACAAAACAGAGCAAAATTTACGCATGTTCATAAACCAGAGCAACATTTACGCACGTTAATAAAACAAAAAAAAATTTACGCACGTTCATAAACCCGAGCAAAATTTACGCACGTTCATAAACTAAAATTACATTTACGCACGCTCATAAAACAAAACAACATTGAGACACGTTCATTAACCAAAAAGACATTTACGCTTGTTCATAAACCATTTGGAACGTTCATAAAACAGCAACATTTACGCACATTCACAAACCATAGCAACATTTACGCTTGTTCATAAACCAAAACAACATTTACGCACGTTCATAAAACAGAGCAACATTTACGCTTGTTCATAAACCAGAGGAACATTTACGCACGTTCATAAACTAGAGCAACATTTACGCACGTTCATTAACCAGAGCAACATTTACGCATGTTTATAAAACAGCAACATTTACGCACGTTCATGAACTGGAGCAAGATTTACACACGTTCATAAACCAGAACAACATTTACGCACGTTCATAACACAGAGCAACATTTACGCACGTTCATAATCCAGAGCAACATTTTTGCTTGTTCATAAAACAGAGCAACATTTTTGCACGTTCATAAACCAAAACAACATTTACGCATGTTCATAAAACAGAGCTACATTTACACTTGTTCATAAACCGGAGTAATATTTACGCTTGTTCATAAACCAAAACAACATTTACGCACTTTCATAAAACAGAGCAACATTTACGCTTGTTCATAAACCAGAGCAACATTTACGCATGTTCATAAACTAGAGCAACATTTACGCACGTTCATAAAATAGAGCAATATTTACGAACGTTCATAAACCAGAGCAACATTTACGCATGTTTATAAAACATAGCAACATTTACGCACGTTCATGAACTGGAGCAAGATTTACACACGTTCATAAACTAGAGCAACATTTACGCACGTTCATAAACCAGAGCAAGATTTACGCACGTTCATAAACCCGAGCAACATTTACCCACATTCATAAACTAAAATTACATTTACGCACGCTCATAAAACAAAACAACATTGAGACACGTTCATTAACCAATAAGACATTTACGCTTGTTCATAAACCATTAGGCACGTTCATAAAACAGAGCAACATTTACGCACGTTCATAAACCAGAGCAACATTTACGCTTGTTCATAAACCAAAACATAATTTACGCATGTTCATAAACTAGAGCAACATTTACGCACGTTCATAAACCAGAGCAACATTTACGCTTGTTCATAAACCAGAGCAACATTTACGCACGTTCATAAACTAGAGCAACATTTACGCACGTTCATGAACTGGAGCAAGATTTACACACGTTCATAAACTAGAGCAACATTTACGCACGTTCATAAACCAGAGCAACATTTACGCCGTTCATGAACTGGAGTAAGATTTCATACGTTTATAAACTAGAGAAACATTTCGCGTTCATAAACCAGAGCACCATTACGCATGTTTTATAAAACAGCAACATTTACGCCGCGTTCACAAACCAGAAAGCGTTTACGCTTGTTCATAAACCAAAACAACATTTACGCGCGTTCATAAAACAGAGCAACATTTACAGTTCATAAACCAGAGCAACATTTACGCGTTCATAAACTAGAGCAACATTTATGCGTTCATAAACCAGAACAACATTTACCCATGTTTATAAACATAGCAACATTTACGCACGTTCATAAACTAGAGCAACATTTACGCACTTTCTTAAACCAGAGCAACATTTAAGCATGTTTATAAACAGCAACATTTACGCGCGTTCATGAACTGGAGCAAGATTTACGCGTTCATAAACTAGAGCAACATTTCGCGCGTTCATAAACCAGAGCAACATTACGCACGTTAATGAACTGGAGCAAGATTTACGCACGTTCATAAACTAGAGCAACATTTACGCTTGTTCATAAACCAGAGCAACCCTTACGCATGTTTATAAAACATAGCAACATTTACGCACGTTCATAAAACAGAGCAACATTTACGCACGTTCATAATCCAGAACAACATTTACGCACGTTCATAATCCAGAGCAACATTTTTACTTGTTCATAAAAAAGAGCAACATTTACGCACGTTCATAAACCAAAACAACATTTACGCACGTTCATAAAACAGAGCAACATTTACGCACGTTCATAAGCCAGAGCAACATTTACGCATCTTCATAAAACAGAGCAACATTTACGCTTGTTCATTACCCGGAGCAACATTTACGCTTGTTCATAAACCAAAACAACATTTACACACGTTTATAAAACAGAGCAACATTTACGCTTGTTCATAAACCAGAGCAACATTTACGCTTGTTCATAAACCAAAACAACATTTACACACGTTTATAAAACAGAGCAACATTTACGCTTGTTCATAAACTAGAGCAACATTTACGCTTGTTCATAAACCAGAGCAACATTTACGCATGTTTATAAAACATAGCAACATTTACGCATGTTCATAAAACAGAGCAACATTTACGCATGTTTATAAAACAGCAACACTACGCACGTTAATGAACTGGAGCAAGATTTACGCAAGTTCATATTCCAGAGCAACAATTTTGCTTGTTCATAAAACAGAGCAACATTTACGCACGTTCATAAACCAAAACAACATTTACGCACGTTCATAAACTAAAATTACATTTACGCACGTTCATAAAACAAAACAACATTGAGACACGTTCATAAACCATTAGGCACGTTCATAAAACAGAGCAACATTTACGCATGTTCACAAACCAGAGCAACATTTACGCTTGTTCATAAACCAAAACATAATTTACGCACGTTCATAAACTAGAGCAACATTTACGCACGTTCATAAACCAGAGCAACATTTACGCTTGTTCATAAACCAGAGCAACATTTACGCACATTCATAAACTAGAGCAACATTTACGCACGTTCATAAACCAGAGCAACATATACACATGTTTATAAAACATAGCAACATTTACGCACGTTCATGAACTGGAGCAAGATTTACACACGTTCATAAACTAGAGCAACATTTACGCACGTTCATAAACCAAAACAACATTTACGCACGTTCATAAAACAGAGCAACATATACACACGTTCATAAACCAGAGCAACATTTACGCATGTTCATAAAACAGAGTAACATTTACGCTTATTCATAAACCGGACCAACATTTACGCTTGTTCATAAACCAAAACAACATTTACGCACGTTCATAAAACAGAGCAACATTTACGCTTGTTTATAAACCAGAGCAACATTTACTCACGTTCATAAACTAGAGCAACATTTACGCACGTTCATAAACCAGAGCAACATTTACGCATGTTTATAAAACATAGCAACATTTACGCAAGTTCATGAACTGGAGCAAGATTTACACACGTTCATAAACTAGAGCAACATTTACGCACGTTCATAAACCAGAGCAACATTACGCAGGTTAATGAACTGGAGCAAGATTTACGCACGTTCATTAACTAGAGCAACATTTACGCTTGTTCATAAACCAGAGCAACATTTACGCACTTTCATAAAACAAAACCAAATTTACGCACGTTCATAAACCAGAGCAACATTTACACACGTTCATAAACTAAAATTACATTTACGCATAAAACAAAACAACATTTAGACACGTTCATTAACCAAAAAGACATTTATAAACCATTAGGCACGTTCATAAAACAGAGCAACATTTACGCACGTTCACAAAAACCAGAGCAACATTTACGCTTGTTCATAAACCAAAATAACATTCATGCACGTTCATAAAACAGAGCAACATTTACGCTTGTTCATAAACCAGAGCAACATTTACGCACGTTCATGAACTGGAGTAAGATTTACGCACGTTCATAAACCAGAGCAACATTTACGCATGTTTATAAAACAGCAACATTTACGCACGATCATGAACTGGAGCAAGATTTACACACGTTCATAAACTATAGCAACATTTACGCACGTTCATAAACCAGAGCAACATTTACACACGTTCATAAACTAAAATTACATTTACGCACGCTGATAAAACAAAACAACATTTAGACACGTTCATTAACCAAAAAGACATTTATAAACCATTAGGCACGTTCATAAAACAGAGCAACATTTACGCACGTTCACAAACCAGAGCAACATTTACGCTTGTTCATAAACCAAAATAACATTCATGCACGTTCATAAAACAGAGCAACATTTACGCTTGTTCATAAACCAGAGCAACATTTACGCACGTTCATGAACTGGAGCAAGATTTACACATGTTCATAAACTATAGCAACATTTACGCACGTTCATAAACCAGAGCAACATTACGCACGTTAATGAACTGGAGCAAGATTTACGCAAGTTCATAAACTAGAGCAACATTTACGCTTGTTCATAAATCAGAGCAACATTTACGCACGTTCATAATCCAGAACAACATTTACGCATGTTCATATTCCAGAGCAACAATTTTGCTTGTTCAGAAAACAGAGCAACATTTACGCACGTTCATAAAACAGAGCAACATTTACGCTTGTTCATAAAACAGAGCAACATTTACGCTTGTTCATAAACCAGAGCAACATTTACTCATGTTTATAATACATAAAACTGGAGAGTGATTTGTACATCATCTGAATTCCATTATGTCAACAAGCATATTCATTGATATAATAATATTGCATCAGCTTAATTCTTTGTCTCAAACAAACACTAGTTTATGTTGCAGATTAAGGAATAAAGAGCTTAAGAAAGCAAGTATTTTATATTTTTTTTCTTTTTAATATAATGTTCAATAATAACAGTTTATTACTATGTTTAGACAGATGTCAAATGCCAATAAACAGAATCAACAACAATCATTTATGTTAATGGATCTGACCCAACTTTATACCATGATAGAATTAATGTCTTTAACTTGTGATTCAACATGTATATTCTGCTTAATTTATGTCTTGAGTCTCACTATATTGGTCAGTTTAAATGTTTTGGTAATTGTATGAAACTTGGCCAGGATTAGTTTATTTCTCTGATCTCCTCTGTTGCAAGGTGTTTAGAGTAGGAGATACACATTTTGCCTAAACTCAGGGCCATTATAACCACATATATTTTATCTACTAATCCTAACATATTATAATACTTTTCCCAAGAATAGAAAATAAATCTAAGTCTCTAGCTTTAAAACACTGGGAAAACAGGTTTTAGTCGTGATGACCCCCCTAAACCAACAGGGTCAGATGTTTCAGTGGAGGCCTGGTTCTCTTACCTTGACAAATGTATGGCATTAAAAAGGCTGAACATCACAAAATGGTGTTGGTGTGTTGAGATTTATGTAAAAGAGAGGTGATTAAAGCTTTTATAACTCCCAAAGCCAAACAAAATCCAGCTTTTTTTTTAAATTTAAAACAAGGATCAAGGAGCCCGTTAACTAGGCCAACCAGTTGTGTAAATGGCTATTGAATATGTAATGAGGTGCTTTACGGCTCTTTGTTATTATATTAACAAGTCTCTTTCTCTAGAATGTAAAAATCAGGTTAGAAATCTAAGGGGTCATCATGGACTCCGATTTGAATTTCCACAGTCACATTAAGTCAATTACATCATCTGCATTTTACCACCTTAAAAAACATTTCCAGAGTCAAAGGAATAATGTCACAACCAGACTTAGAGAAACTTATCCATGCTTTTATCTCCAGCAGGTTAGATTATTGTAACGGCCTGCTCACTGGTCTCTCAAAACGAGGGTTAAGACAGCTGCAGCTTATTCAGAACGTGGCTGCTCAGGTTCTAACCAAAACCAGGAAGTACAACCACATCACGCCAGTTTTAAAATCGCTTCCTGTTGCTCAGAGAATAGACTTTAAAACAGCACTGCTGGTTTACAAGTCTCTTAATGGTTTAGCACCAGAATATATTCCTGACATGCTCGTTGCTTATGAACCTCCTCGGACTCTGAGAACATCTGGGACAGGCCTTCTGCTTGTGAGAGTTAGAACTAAACAGGATGAAGCAGCGTTTAAGTTTCATGCAGCAATAATCTGGAACAACCTCCCAGATGAAGTAAAATAAGTCTGAATGTTAACAATGTTCAAGGGGAGGTTAAAAACCTTTCTTTTTAGCTCCACCTACACTACAACAGCACTGTTGGTTTCCGCTTACACTACAACTTAAAGTGTTTTTTAGATGCACTATACTTTTAAAATGTTTTTAATATTTCTGATGTTTCATAATATAATCTAAATCTTGTCTTTTATTCCTGTAAAGCACTTTGAGTTACCCAGTGTATGAATTGTGCTATATATATATAAAGTTGCCTTGCCTTGCTTTGCCTAATATAGGAAAGTTATAAGCTAGGGGTAAAGTTACTATCCTTCCACTCCTCAGAGTGATGCCAGGTCTTTCATATTTTTGCCATGTCATATCTAAATCTGATAATGCTTTTTCAAGCTGATTTATCCTCTTTACAGCTTGTCTCTGCAATTCTGCTGCGGCATATTCTTCCACTGTGTCAGGCACTGGTTTTACAACCGGTGATTTAACACCTAAGTCTGTGTCCAAATCTTTCTCTGATGAACTTATTTCCAACCTTTTTCTCAAACTTTGCCCCCTTTCTTTCATTAGGCCCGAGCCGGTGATGACCGGGAGGGTCTATTGTTTTTGCTCGGATTTTTTTTTTTTTTTCTTTTCCACCTATGATCCTAAATTTTACCAAGTGAACATGAACGAAAAGTCATTTTTATTGGTCCCAGCCTTCAAGCCCGGCGAAAAATTTATGTATTTGAAGTTGCCGAAAAAGAAATACGAAAAATGACTCAGTGGCGACCCCTAAATACCTATGGAAAGTGAAAGTAACTTTTTTCCAACGTAGAAAAATGAAACTTAGTACATCCATAGGACACCTCAGGGCAAACAAAAAAGTCAATGACAGTCACACCCTAAACTTAACAGGAAGTCCGCCATGTGGGGTGAAACGCGCGGCCACTAAAATCGCACCCCTTGCGCAGAAAGATGCAAATCATTGTGTTTTAATCTAAATGGCCCCAAATTTGGTGAGTATCATCTACACACATGTGCCAATCAAAGTTGTGACTTTGTTGTTGATATCTTATCGGGTATGGGTGTGGCAAGCCTGTAACGAGGTGGCCATTTTTGTGAAAATAAAACGTCTCTTAACTCTCAAACGCCTTCTCGGATCGAGTTGGACCCAAAAAGGTGTTTGTGCACATTCATGACCTGAACACAAAGATATGTAAATAAAAGGGTTATCTTTTGAAATGGCTCTCCAGCGCCCCCTACAAACTTATAATGGGACCCAAGAATTTAGTTTGTCATAGAGACATGAAATTTGGTACACACATCTCTTATGTCATGACGAGCATAAAAGCCAATGACAACCACCCCCTATCTATAAATGGGTTGCCATAGCAACGTCCCAAATATTTGGAAAAAGTCAATGGGAAGTGAAAAATTTAGTTTGTCGTAGGCAAATGAAACTTGGTACACACATCCAGCATGGGCTTATCAACAAAAAAGCCAATGGGGACCACACCCTATCACACACGGGAAGGCGGCCATTTTGAATTGAAAATTTGGTCCGACTTAGAATACACCTCTTTTTTAAAAAACAACAAAAAATAGCTGCTTCATTCCACAGACACCAAACTTGGGCAAAATGAGCTAAACACATGTATGTAAAATAGACAAGTGTTTTTCTAGACTTTTTTGCTCGAGTTATATTTTTTTATTATAATTCGTATATTTTTTTATTATAATTTTTCTGCAAAATGATCCTCAATTTGACCCAGTAAACCAACAACTAAAAGTCATTTTTATTGGTCCCAGACTTCAAGCCCGGCAAAAATTTATGTATTTGAAGTCCCCGAAAAAAAAAGAAAAGAAAAATGACTCAGTGGCGACCCCTAGAAAAGTCAAAATACATTGGGCCTATGGAAAGTGAAAGTAACTTTTTTCCAATGTAGAAAAATGAAACTTGGTACATCCATAGGACACCTCAGGGCAAACAGAAAAGTCAATGACAGCCACACCCTAAACTCAACAAGAAGTCCGCCATGTGGGGTGAAAGGCATGGCCACTAAAATCGCACCCCTTGCGCAAAAAGATGCAAATCATTGTGTTTTAAACTAAATGGCCCCAAATTTGGTGAGTATCATCTAGACACGTGTGCAAAACCAAAGTTGTGACTTTGTTGTTGATATCTTATCGGGTATGGGTGTGGCAAGCCTGTAACGAGGTGGCCATTTTTGTGAAAATAAAACGTCTCTTAACTCTCAAACGCCTTCTCAGATCGAGTTGGACCCAAAAAGGCGTTTGTGCACATTAATTACCTGAACACAAAGATATGTAAATAAAAGGGTTATCTTTAGAAATGGCTCTCCAGCGCCCCCTACAATCTTATAATGGGACCCAAGAATTTAGTTTGTCATAGAGACATGAAATTTGGTACACACATCTCCTATGTCATGAGGAGCATAAAAGCCAATGACAACCACCCCCTATCTATACATGTGTTGCCATAGCAACGTCCCAAATATGTGGAAAAAGTCAATGGGAAGTGAAAATTTTAGTTTGTCGTAGGCAAATGAAACTTGGTACACACATCCAGTATGGGCTTATGAACAAAAAAGCCAAAGGGGACCACACCTTATCACACACGGGAAGGCGGCCATTTTAAATTGAAGATGTGAACCAACTTAGAATACAACCTCTCTTTTAAAAAACAACAGAAAATAGCTGCTTCATTCCACAGACACCAAACTTGGGCAAAATGAGCAAAACACTTGTGTGTAAAATAGACAGGCGTTTTTCTTGTCGTTCTTGCTCGAGTTATATTTTTTTTATTATAATTTGGTATATATTTTTTTTATTATTTTTCTGAAAAATGATTTTCAATTTGACCCAGTAAACGTGCAACTAAAAGTCATTTTTATTGGTCCCAGACTTCAAGCCCGGCAAAAATTTATGTATTTGAAGTCCCCGAAAAAAAAATATGAAAAATGACTCAGTGGCGACCCCTAGAAAAGTCAAAATAATTGGTTCTATGGAAAATGAAAGTAAATTTTTCCAATGTAGAAATACAAAACTTGGTACATCCATAGGACACTTCAGGGCAAACAGAAAAGTTTATTACAGCCATACCGTAAACTCAACAGAAAATCTACTATGTTGGGTGGAATACATGACCACCTAAATCGTACACTTTGTGCTAAAGGGTTTTCATCTAAACAGCTCCAAATTTGCTTTAAAGCACGACATGCAATCCTCCGAATATATGTGTATTATATATATGTGTCCCCTCAAGGGAGGCGAGGGCCTTTATCGCCACTTGCGGCTTTAATTTTCTTTATATTTTTCCCAACATCTTCTCCCATATCTCTGTAGATTTTCTTCTACAAACCCTAACACTTGGGCTATATGAGAATTGTTTAAAATCGGGAAGCGGAGTGCCTGTGCCCTCTACAGTTTTAATTACTTTTATCTTTAGCCTTATAATCTTTTATATTATCCTCTATTTCAATGAATCGCATTGGGTCAAAGCTTACCAAAATAGGCCACTGCATTGTACCATAATTTTTTTTTATGCCATTTTTTCCTAAAGTTTCTGGTCCGGTTCTCTTGATTTGGTTTTTGTTCGATCATCCCCTCAAGTGGAATCCACACATTTCCAATTTTAGTCATTTTTCTTCCCATTGTAACACTGCTAAAGAGATGAGGACTCTGTTTCACCTCTGTCAATTGTTTCTATTAATACAATATTTTTTTTTATAATTTTTCCCACATTTTTCTTTTGTCTTGATGAATTTAATACAAATTTTTCCCTTTATTTTTCAGGACGATTAACACTCACAAATTTTCCGTCTTCCCACAATAAATAAAGTTGTAAGTTCTCCTTGTACTAAATTTCCCTGTCGCTAAATTAAGGCAAGGCAAGGCAATTTTATTTATATAGCACAATTCATACACTGGGTAACTCAAAGTGCTTTACAGGAATAAAAGTCAATTTACAAGATTTAGATTAAGAAACATTAGAAAAATTAAAAACATTTTAAAAGAAGAGTGCAGATTAAAAAACACTACAAGTTGTAGTGTAGTTGGAGCTAAAGAGGAGGGTTTTTAACCTCCCCTTGAACATTGTTAAAGTTGAGGCTTGTTTTACTTCATCCGGGAGGCTGTTCCAGGTTTTTGCTGCATGAAACTTAAACGCTGCTTCACCTTGTTTAGTTCTAACTCTGGGCACGAGCAGAAGGCCTGTCCCAGATGTTCTCAGAGTCCGAGGAGGTTCATAATCAACTATCATGTCAAAAATATATTCTGGTGCTAAACCATTAAGAGACTTGTAAACCAGCAGTGCTGTTTTAAAGTCTATTCTCTGAGCAACAGGAAGCCAGTGCAGAGATTTTAAAACTGGCGTGATGTTGTTGTACTTCCTGGTTTTGGTGAGAACCAGAACCATTAGAATAACTAATGTTATTTGCCACATTTTTTTCTGCAAACCTCTAACTTAATTTGCTGTATCTCTATTTCTTTATTATTCCTATAAGTTTGTATTCTTTACATTTCTATTTTATTATTATTATTATTTATTACTATTTTTTTATTATTATTATTTATTTCTGGTAACAGGCTTTGTAATATTGTAACATTAGGCCTACTGTGTTAAGGACTGGCAGATAACCCAAACGCAGACACACACGTAAAGTAAACAAAACAGATTTATTTGAACAAAAGGACAACTTAGGAATAGCGGGTTCTTCGTGGATAGCGAGGTGCAGCAGGACAAGACCGGGACTGGGCTGGAGCGGGAACAACGACAGGACTTGACGGTACAAGAGAAGGCAGAGGTGGAGCGGGAACAGGACTGACGGCAGGACTGGAAGGATCTGAGAGGAACAAAGAACAGGTAAGTAATCATAAGTATCACAAGGCATTCGAACGCGAGACGTATTACTAACGGTAGTAAGTGTTACGATCTGGCATCGATGAGCAGGCTGCGGTGCTTCTTAACCTCTGTTGATTATCAACTCGGATCAGCTGGGCTTGCTCCGCCGGCGCTCCCGCACACCTGTTTCCCCTCTGCGAATCAGTAGGGGCGGGGGAGCTAGGTGCGAAGCCGCGCCAACTGTGCAGAGTCCTGATCCACCGTGACAGTACCCCCTCTATGGCGCCACCTGGCGGCCTATCCCGCTTCTCCGGATGGCGAAGAAAAAACTCCCGAATCAGGGAAGGGTCAAGAATGTTTCTCCGGGGCACCCAACAGCGTTCCTCCGGCCCATAACCCTCCCAATCCACTAAAAACTGAAGGCCCCGACCCCAGCGCCTTACATCCATAATCCGCCGTACCGTGTATGCGCGATGATCGTCAATCATCCTGGGAGGAGGCGGGGGAGGACTGGGAGGCATCAGGGAACTGGACCTGACCGGCTTGATCCTGGAAACATGGAAGGTAGGGTGAATCCTAAGAGACCGAAGAAGCTTCAGTCGAACTGCTGCAGGGTTGATGACCTTCTCTACTTCAAACGGGCCGATGAATCGTGGTGCCAATTTCGTAGCCTCAACCCGCAACGGCAGGTCCCTGGAGGATAGCCAAACCTTCTGTCCCGGAGAGTACCTAGGGGCAGGAGTGCGGTGGCGGTTGGCTTGGACCTGTGACTGGGACGAGGCGCGTACAAGAGCTGAGCGGGCCCTTCTCCAGACCTGATGGCACCGTCTCAAGTGTTCCTGAACCGAAGGAACTGCCAGCTCTTGTTCCTGATCTGAAAATAGAGGTGGTTGATAACCATAACAACACTGGAAGGGAGACATACCTAGGGAGGCGTTCACCAACGTGTTGTGGGCATATTCTACCCAAGGCAGCTGGGCGCTCCAACTTGCAGGATTGGCAGATGATGTGCACCTCAGTGCCACCTTGTTATAAGAGTTCTATATGTCCAAAAGAATTCTATATCCTTATATTATCCAGAGAGACACGGAGACAGATTATATTATAAAAGCGAAAGGCCAGGTTTTATTCCTTGCAAGGGAAGCAAAGTACACAGATATATACAAAAGGTACATAGTGCGTTTTGCTTACCTAAATAAACAAAACACGACATTTTATATCACTGGAGTGGGGGCTGTCAGTGGGAGGTGTATCTTGCATACACACTCTCCTCAAGGCCCCAGCTCCAGGTGCAGAAGTACCATGGCAACCCATGTCTATCTAGTTATGTCTACTCCATGCTTGGACTAGAATGGAGGACATGACATGATTTGACATGACCTGTAGAGAACTATGAGCACCTACTAACTATAAACAATATACAGAATTATAATAATAAAATTCTCATAACACACCTCCATCTGTTGATTTGCCCTTTCCGTCTGTCCATTGGTCTGGGGATGGTAACCAGAGGAGAGACTCACCTTGATGTCCAACGCATTACAAAACGCCTTCCAAACCTGGGAGGTAAACTGTGGACCTCTGTCTGACACAATGTCCCAAGGGATCCCGTGTAACCGGAACAGATGACTCACCAGGAGATCAGCGGTCTCCCGAGCGGACGGCAGCTTGGGTAACGGCACGAAGTGAGCTGCTTTGGAAAAACGATCGACAATCGTCAGCACAACCGTATGTCCGTTAGATGGTGGAAGCCCCGTGACAAAGTCCAATGCCACATGAGACCACGGCCGGCTAGGGATGGGTAGTGGCTGTAACAGTCCTGCTGGGGTCGATGGAGGGTCTTATTCTGGGAACACACGTGACAGGCCGAAATGTAGTCCTTAGTATCTCTGTCCATGGTGGGCCACCAAAACTTGCTGCGTAGGACAGCCAGGGTGCGACCAATCCCCGGATGGCACGTGAGGCGGGTCCCATGGGCCCAGTGCAACACCTCCGACCTGATAGGATCTGGAACGAACATAGCGTTAGTCGGCCCCGTCCCAGGATCGGGGTGCCGACGCTGGGCAAGCCGGACCCGATCTTCTATTTCCCAGGTGAGGGTAGCCACGATGCGCGACTGGGGCAGGATATGCTCTTCCTCTGGAGATAGCTGCTCCGTGGGAAAGACTCTGGATAATGCGTCTGGCTTGATGTTCTTGGACCCTGGGCGATAAGTAAGAACAAAATTAAAACGATCAAAAAATAATGCCCACCTAGCCTCCCGGGAGTTCAGCCGCCTTGCCGTCTGGATGTAGGTCAGATTCTTATGGTCGGACCAGACCACAAACGGCTGAATGGCACCTTCCAGCCAATGACGCCATTCCTCTAATGCCAACTTTACCGCCAGGAGCTCTCTGTTCCCACATCATAATTCCGCTCGGCTGGAGAGAGCTTACGAGTAGTAGGCGCAGGGTGAAGCTTCTGGTCAGTGGAAGAGCGCTGGGAAAGAACAGCTCCTACTCCTGTCTCCGAAGCGTCGACCTCCACCACAAACTGTAACTCAGGATCCGGCTGGATGAGCACAGGGGCCGACGTAAACCGATGCTTAAGTTCATTAAATGCTCCTTCTGCCTCCGGTGTCCAGACAAAAGGTTGTGCAGTGGAAGTGAGGGGTCAAAGGGGTTGCCAGTCTACTGAAGTTACGGATAAATTTCCTGTAAAAATTAGCGAACCCCAAGAATCGCTGAACATCCCTGCGGCTGGACGGGACCGGCCATTCCCGTACCGCCGTGACTTTCTCCGGTTCCATCTGGATCTGCCCCTGAGCGATGATGTAACCGAGGAAGGTAACTGATGGTGCGTGGAACTCGCACTTCTCGGCCTTCACAAACAGCTTATTCTCCAATAGTCTCTGTAAAACTCCCCGGACATGTCTCTGGTGTTCCTCCAAGTCTTTAGAAAAAATCAAGATATCATCCAAATATACAAAAACAAAACGTCCAATCATGTCTCGTAAGACATCATTAACTAAATTCTGGAATACCGCGGGGGCATTCGTGAGTCCAAATGGCATCACCCGATATTCGAAATGTCCTAAGGGTGTGTTAAAAGCGGTCTTCCACTCATCCCCCTCCCTAATACGCACCAAGTGGTAGGCGTTGCGGAGATCGAGTTTGTGAAAACCATGGATCCACAGAGGAGTAAAACGGAGCTGATCAAGGGAAGTGGGTATTTGTTCTTTATAGTAATCTTGTTCAAACCCCGAAAATCGATACAGGGTCTCAAGGATTTGTCCTTCTTGTCAACAAAAAAGAACCCTGCACCTACCGGAGAGGACGAGGGTTGTATAATCCCAGCTGCCAATGACTCCTGGATGTACTTTTCCATCGCCTCGTTCTCCGGCCTCGAGAGGGTATAGAGACGGCTGCGGGGCAGAGGAGCACCGGGGAGGAGGTCGATGGCGCAGTCGTATGGTCTGTGAGGTGGAAGCGACAAGGCCTGATGCTTACTGAACACCGCCGACAAGTCATGGTAGGTAGACGGAACCGAGGACAGATCTGGAGGTTCAGGTACCGGGTTGGACCTAGAAGAAACAGGAGGCAAAGCAGACTGCAGGCAATGTAAATGACAAAAATTACTCCATGACAACACTTTGTATGCGGCCCAGTCTATGTGAGGATTATGTATTTTCAGCCAGGGTAACCCCAAAACTATTGGAGTGTGCACACAGTCGAAAATGTAAAAACTAATAGTCTCTTTGTGATTACCCGACAGAAGGAAGGTTACGGAATCGTCTGTTCCCCGATCTGGGTCAAAACCTCTCCGTTTAAAGCCTTAACCTCCAAAGCCACCTCCAACGGCAAAGTCCGGATACCCAACATTTTAGCCACCCCACGGTCCAAAAGGCTTTCATCAGCTCCGGAATCGATCAGGACATCCAAAGTCCGAGTCTGATCTGCTAAAATAATAGTTCCCTCCATTCGCACAGGCTTGGGAGATGAGCAACGGACTTGGCTCAGCAGTACTTCTCCCATTACTGCCGAGCCCACCCTTTTCCCGGACGGAGCGGACAAGAAGCACGAAAATGTCCTAACCTCCCGCAATAGAGACAACTCCCTGTAGTGACGCGACGCTGTCTCTCCTCCTCTGTCAAATGAGTCCGGCCCAATTGCATGGGTTCGGGTGCGGCTGGTTGCAGTGGACGACCCGGTGGATCTGTAGTAGAACTGGCTGAGCCTCTACCATCGACTGTCTGCGTCCACCACCCCCCGGTCCTCTCTCGTTGAGGCTGGGGAAAGCCCCCCTGATGTGCGGTGGATCCCAACCATGGATTAGTAGAGGATCCCAGCGACGCCTGTAGGCTGGCCTTCTCCCTCTTACGCTCCCGGAGGCGCTTTATCCATCCTAATGGCCCCCTTTATGAGTTCGTTAAGACTAGTTGGTGGCTCCCTTGCCGCCATCTTGTCCTTCAGTTCATCAGAAATCGCATTCAGAAATGCTCCGTGAAGAGCGTCCTCATTCCAACCGCTCTCCACTGCGAGTGAACGAAACTCAATGGCAAATTCAGCCACACTGCGATTCCCCTGTCGAATGGAAAACAGTCTCTTAGTTGCCTCCCCTCCTCGAACTGGGTGATCAAAAATCAATTTCATCTCCGTGATGAATGCGGAGTACGAGAAACACATAGACTCCTGCTTTTCCCAGACAGCAGAGGCCCAGTGTAGCGCCTGACCCCTTAGACAACCAATTAAAAAAGCAATCTTTGAACGTTCACTCTGATAAGTCTGTGACTGCTGTTCAAAAACTAAGGAGCACTGTGTTAAAAACGCCCGGCAAGAGCCGAGATCTCCACTATATGGTGAAGGCGGCGGTACATATGCTTCTTTGTACACCGGAGGCGGAGCTTCCATAGTCGGCGCGGAGAGGGCTGGAGCGCTGGTAGACGGTGGTGTGTTCAAGGAAGCCAACTTGTCACTCAGCACGGATAAGTTGCAGGAAAACTCCTTCATATGGCCCATGAGAGACTGGAGAGTGGCGTCATGCTGCTCCAGAAGCGGTCTGAGCAGCGACAGTTTGCGGAAGAGTGTGAGGCTCTGCTGGGTTCATTATGGCCAGATCGTACTGTCAAGGACTGGCAGATAACCCAAACGCAGACACACACGTAAAGTAAACAAAACAGATTTATTTGAACAAAAGGACAACTTAGGAATAGCGGGTTCTTCGTGGATAGCGAGGTGCAGCAGGACAAGACCGGGACTGGGCTGGAGCGGGAACAACGACAGGACTTGACGGTACAAGAGAAGGCAGAGGTGGAGCGGGAACAGGACTGACGGCAGGACTGGAAGGATCTGAGAGGAACAAAGAACAGGTAAGTAATCATAAGTATCACAAGGCATTCGAATGCGAGACGTATTACTAACGGTAGTAAGTGTTACGATCTGGCATCGATGAGCAGGCTGCGGTGCTTCTTAACCTCTGTTGATTATCAACTCGGATCAGCTGGGCTTGCTCCACCGGCGCTCCCGCACACCTGTTTCCCCTCTGCGAATCAGTAGGGGCGGGGGAGCTAGGTGCGGAAGCCGCGGCCAACTGTGCAGAGTCCTGATCCACCGTGACATACTGTTGGCTTTTTTCATTCTCAATTTTATTAACAGGGTTCTACTCAACCTTTTTTTTATTTTTCTATTTTTAACAGTACCATTTCCCTATTTGGTTTTTACTTACTAAGCTTAATTAATATTTTCTTACAGTGTTTTTTTTTTTGTTATTATTTGGTGACCTTTTCTTATTATTCTCTATATTGTTTTTTCACTTTCTATTTAAATTTCATTTAACAATATTGTTTATTTTATTATAATTGATTTTCCATCAATCTTAACCCTAAATCTGTTAATACTCGCTATTAACTTTTAACAGAGATCCATACCCACACTCATTTACACACAACCCGACTATAGTCCACTCATCTACTGCTCACTCTAGATGAGTGGTTCACCTAGAGTTCAGCATCTCTTTCCATCTCTTTATTTTCTTTTGCTTTAATTTCAGGCTTGGAAGCAGCCTGAACTCAAGTACTTTCCTTGAAGATCCCTGTCTTCTATATGGTCTCGTTACCGTTTAGACAGACAGATTCCCTGCACGCTTTGCCAGCTTCGTCTCCATTTTATCTCTGCACGTCTCTTTACAAAAAGAGTCAATTTCTACGTAAAAATATTTCTTGAGAGAGAAATTAGACTTTTTCTTCTAATTGGCTTTCACTGCCATTAAATATTTAAAAAATATTTTAAAATTTTAAAATCTCTTTTCTTAAATTGCACTGATATAATTCTTATTCATTCATTCATCGCGGCACTTCAAATGGCCTTAAACCTAATTTATCAAACGCCTATTTACGGGTTTGAGGGGTCTTTTCCCACTTGGTTCTCACCAAAGCTGCACTACAAACGCTTATCCTAATTTAGCAGAAAATAAAAGGCTCCGCTTACACTCTCAATCTTTCAGTCTGGTCTTTGGAATGTAGCTCTTGGTAAGTCAAGTGGAAAAAATAGCCGCCTCTTCTCAGATCCTGTCTTTGGCTAGCTTGCCAAATGTTGCATGTTCGCAAGAAAACTCATGAGCAGACAACGAGTTTCAATGCCAATAGTCTTTATTGTAACAACAACAATGACCCGTCCTTATTTGATCTTTGTCCCAGTTAAAAGATGTCTTCCAGTGCCTGGTACCTATGTCTTTATGTTATAAGAAGTCTTTATCCAAATTATCCAGACAGAACTCGGAGACAGCGTACAATTTAAAAATGGTCAGGTTTAATTCTTTTAAGAATGAAGCAAAGTACAAACATGTAGGCAGTGGTACAGGATGAGGTTTGCTTGGAAAAGTAAACAATACATGAGATATTATATAATGCAGTAAAAGCTGTAGGAGGCGTCTTTCACACACACTCCCCAGGACAAGCTTCCATGAAGCAGAAGTCATTCTGTGGCAAGTTATGTCTAGGTCTAGTTTTGTCTTGTTCATGTTTAGATTAGCCTATCACCTATGTCGTCGATGTATATGTGGCTCTCAAATGAGGGCGCTGTTGAGGGAGCTTCTGAGGAAGTTGTTGTTTAGCTCCTAAGGTGTGAGTTTTTTACTCACAGTGTTCTCTGTCACATTGTATGTAAACACAAAAAAAACATGGATCCCTTATGGGTAGATGGTTCCGGTCTGCAGGCAACGCTGGTCTAATAGTCTCACCGCCGCAAAACATCTAGACGTCCGCCTTGCACTACAAATGTCCCTGATCTCTCCGTTTGTCAAGTTCAGAGTGATGTCACAGGAAGTCATGTGACTCACAACACCAGCCCTGCTCACAGGTGTTCTTCCCTTCATAGGTGTAAACCAAGATGACTATAAGTTTTAAAAAGTATGTTAATATTAGCTCTTTACAAGTGGCTACATTAATTTTCAAAGCTTCTGAACTGGTATAATTGTTGAAGATAGCTTCCATCCATAAAAAAAAATAAATAAATAAAAATCTTCCCTTGTATGTGTGTGTGTTAAACTAATTATGTTTAAAACCATATACTCTGACATCATGTTTTATCTTAAAATTACTAAATAGTAAATGTATTAATGTATTATAACACACTGGATTATAAAATAAACATACGCATAAGCATAAGTGACTAAAATAAGTAGATAGAAGTAACAGCAAAAATATGAAACTACAATTAGGTTAGGTTCATCGATAATGGTTTCAGCAGCTATAAGCCCTGGCAAAACCAAGAGGAGGCGTTTGCATGTGTCATCGTGTGCTTTCTAATCACGCGCACAGCAGAGCGCTCGGAGCTTCACTGGCTTGTGGAGTGTTGAGAAGCAGCCCTTGTCGGTGAAATATAGAATGGTTCAGACATGGAATTGGAGAGATTGAAATTAAATCAGATCATTGCGAGAGGTAAGTTTAAGTCAGATAGTAAAAGGTGCCTTTTTACGCATGACACGTACTGTGTGTCTGGTTGAGAGGACAGAAACAAGCATGAGGATGATTGAAACTGACGTGTATAAATAGTGCTGCTGGGAAAATTAGAGTTGTGGTCGAGGAGTTGTTAAGCCCAGCATTTCTGTGTCTCCTTCAAACTGGAATTTTCAAACTTCAACCATCAACCCTTTCACCTTCACCTTGTCTCAAGTGACCTTTTACACTGAAGGGCCTTACCACATTTCAGGTCGATCTATCAGCTCCCCACAGACTGACTCTGTTACTCATCATGTCACTGGTAAGACATGGAAAGATATAGAAAGATTATAATATAGCTTGATATACTGTATATCTTAGAATTATTGGTGGAACAAAAAATGTTAATGAGATTGTAATGTCACTTTAA
Organism: Perccottus glenii; assembly: GCA_024416835.2. Classification (NCBI taxonomy): domain Eukaryota; kingdom Metazoa; phylum Chordata; class Actinopteri; order Gobiiformes; family Odontobutidae; genus Perccottus; species Perccottus glenii. The sequence continues at coordinate 22,807,367 of CM044553.2, forward strand.
TTTCAATCCTGTGTTAACTCAAAAATAATGTATCAGTGTAGTTAAATGTGTTTAAGATTTAACATGTCCTTATACAGTTTGTCTTCCAAAGCCCAGCCTTTCTGTAACCCCCGCAAGAGAGGTCGAGTGGGGTCAAAGGGACGGTGTCACCTGTTCCATCACAACTCAGTTTTCAGGAGGAACATTTTTTCTGAGACACTCAAATCAGGACGTCCAGACTGCAGCCTCAAACCCTGCCACCTTCAACTTGCCTCAAGTGAACTTTGACACTGAAGGGCCTTACCACAGTCTGTATCAGAAAAACATTTCAGGTTGATCTTTCAGCTCCCCACAGTCTGACTCCGTTACTCTTCATGTCACTGGTAAGACTTTTTGAATTGTACTATGATAAGAAAAATATTACTTTATTATTTGGTGGATGGAGAAGACATACACACCCTCCAATGTTCGGGTGTGCAACATAGGTCAGGCACAACAATCACATCAGAGAGAATAGAAGTGAACAACCCCTTTGTTTCATAGTGTCCCTGTTTTTACAAGTGTTGTTTACTGACCATTTTTTTAGATAAAAAATAAGAAAAAGAACAAAGGCAGACGAGAGGGAATTTTTGTGAAATAAATAATCTCAGTATGTAACCTGAATTTCTGCCATACTGTTCCCGGTGACACTGCCAAAGCCCAACATGTCTGGGTCTTCTCCCGATGAGGGACAGCAGTGGGCCTCTGACATTGTTCACGTCTCCAGGGGCCACAGTTTTGTCATCAGCTGCTCTGTTCACTCGGACATCCCTGAAGGCCTTTTTGTTCTCACCTTCTCTGACCTTCCCTGTGGCCGAGTATGAACACCAGAGCATCTACAGCTGTGTGTATGAGGTCACAGTGTCAGGACAGACATACACCACATTACCAGAGAATTATCATCAAGTGTAAGTACATTACAATTAAGGTTGCAAAGTTTCTTGCATTTATTGTAATATTATTTTCTGTATTGCAAAGCTGCACAATAATTTGTTATTCCATGTGACTGACATTTACACTAAGTCCAATCATAGCCTTCAATCAAGTGCAGCCAAATATATGTTATTGATACCATTCTGAAAGCTGAAATATATATTTGAGTCCATATATTTTCATACATCAATTTTCTGTGCTTTTTTTGGCCTTAAATAGTGTTACTTAAATCTTAGTTTTATGAGAACAGCGCCACATTGTGGTTGGTTATATAAATGTCTCGGGTTACTTGACTGTAATCCTGTTCCCTTAAAAAGCGGGTACGAGATGCTGCGTAGCATTACGCTACGGGGGAACATTCTTTGTGTGACCGGTTGTGAAGAAATTGTGTCAAACACGCCATGAATTGGCTTATATAACCTCTGTTGGTGACGCAGCTCATCAGCGGGAGCTGTTTGAGTGCACCTGAACAGAGTGTATAAGAATGCACGACGCGGAAGCGTCTTCAGGTCAACTTTGTCTGAAGAATGCCCGGACACTCCCAGTGCGGCATTGCAGCACAGCATCTTGTTCCCGCTTTTTAAGGGAACAGGGTTACAGTCAAGTAACCCGAGACGTACACTCAATGCTGCGTAGCATTACTATGGGGAACGAGAATACCAACGCCACCGCACTGTATGTGTCTGGACCCCTCGGGTTGTGAAGTGTGCACAAACACAAAAGAGGTCTCAAACACAAATTTTTTTTTTTTTTTTGGGATGATATAATAATAATAATCTTTATTTTTATATAGCGCTTTTCCACCTACTGTAGTAGGCACTACAGTAGGCACTACTAGGCGTTGTACCTACATTAAGCTATTTATCAGTGTTACAGAACACTCACTGGAGGCAATGTAGGTTAAGTGTCTTGCCCAAGGACACAACGACAGTATGTGGGGGAGAGCGGGATGTTATGATGTTTTTGGGATGTTTCAAACGCGAATCAAACCGCCCACCCAGCCTGCCGCATCACAAACTTGCTGCAGAGGGGCACCTTTTGCTAGAGCTGTTGAAGCTGCAACCTCCCTAGTAGAATGAGCCCTCACACCTATGTGCGAAATTTGACCGTGCCTCATAGGCCAGGGCAATGGCATCCCTCACCCAACGTGATATAGTCTGTCTGGTGGCTGCAGCCCTTAGCTTGCAGCCTCAGTAGCAAACGAACAGCTGTTTGAACTTACGTCACTGGCTAATGCGCTGGACATAAGTATGGAGGGCACGTACTGCACACAGTAAGTGAAATCTCTCCTGCTCCAATGTTGTAAATGGCGGAGGACAGAAGGCTTCAAGAATGACCGGATTTAAGGTCGAGAATGTAACTTTTGGAAGATAATTAGGGTGAGGGTGCAAAATGGCTTTGACCAGCTCAGGGGCAAAGTCTAGGCAGGATGGCAAACTGACAGAGCCTGCAAATCCCCAATCCTCTTAAGAGAGGTAAAGGCTGCCAGAAAAAAACTTCTTTAGAGTCAGAAGCCTGACAGACGCTGACTCTAGTGGTTCAGAAGGAGTGCTTACTAAGCCTTCAAGCACTATAGCTAGGTCCCAGAAAGGAACTGTAGCTCTAGTGGGCGGCCTCAACCGCTTGGCCCCTTGAATGTAGCAGCTAGAAGGTGTCTCCCTATCAAGACCTGTCATTCAGGGCGTGGCAAGCCAAAAATGGTGGCCACAAAGACCCTTAAACACTGAAACAATCTGGCAGTGAACTGGATCTGCATGGTGTGTAGCACACCAGGCTTCAAGACACGCCATTTGCAGACATAGGCTCTCCTAGTAGAGGGAGACCTAGCACTCCAAATAGTCTCTCCAACAGGGGCTGGGAGCCCAATGTCTCTTAATTGGTCCCCCCCAGGGGCCAAACGTAAAGGTTCCAGAGCTCGAGCCGGGGATGAAACACTGTCCCCTATGCCTGAGAAAGGAGATCCCTCCTGGTCGGAATCGCCCATGGCGAGCCGTCAAGGAGAGATATTAGGTCTGAGAACCATACTCTGGTCGGCCAATGGGGCGCTACTAGTAAGAGGCGCGACCCGTGTTGACGGACCTTCGCCAGAGCTCCCGGGAGCCTTGTCACCGGGGAAAAAGCATCACGGCGCAGTCTGGGCCCCGTATGAGCCATCATGTCCAGATCCAGGGGAGCTGGAGAAGTCAGAGAGAAGTAGAGGGGACATTGTGCTGTCTGCTGTGATGCAAAGAAGTCCACCTCTGCTTCGTCTTTCCCAGATTTGGCTCACTAGCTCGGGGTGGAGTTTCCAGTCCCCGTGTGTCGCAGCCTGTCTGGACAATAAAGCTGCTCCCCCCTTCGGTTGCCCAGGGATATGAATCACCCTGAGGGACAGGACCTTGTCCTGAGTCCAAAACAGAACCTACTTGTTCAAGGGGCACGAACGCAGTCTGACCTGACGATTTACTTAGGAGACCACCGCCGTGCTGTCTACTTGCACTAGGACATGGTAGCCCCTTAGGTGCTGGAGAATGTATTTCAGGGCCAGAAATACAGCCTTCATCTCGAGGCAAATGATGTGCCATTCCAGGAGATGGCCTCTCCATATCCCTTGGGCTGGACAGCCATCTAAGACAGTGCCCCAGCCCGTGAGGGATGCATCTGTCGTTAGCCTTATGCGACAACAACATGGACCTAGAATGAGAACCAAAGTGAGAAAAAGGGGTCTGAACCACATAGATAGGATACGAAGCCCTCGGCGCTTAACTCTTATTTGCTACAGGGGATTGGCACTTGGATGAAACCTCTCAACCACATAGATAGGGTACGAAGCCCTCGGCGCGTAACCCTTATTTGCTTCAGGGGATTGGCCCTTGGATGAAACCCCCTGGCTCTGAGCCACAGCTGAGACGGTCTCATGTGCAGAAGGCCCAAAGGTATCTTCGTGGATGCAGATGCCATGAGACACAATATTCTTTTTGAAGAAGTGCACAATAACTTCTTGGCCTAGCCTGATAGCCTTCAGGGTAGTTAGAATGGACTCAACACGTGCAGGAGACACATGTGCCTGCATCTCGGTTGAGTCACAAACAACCCCTAGATACAGTGCCTTGCGAAAGTATTCGGCCCCCTTGAACTTTGCGACCTTTTGCCACATTTCAGGCTTCAAACATAAAGATATGAAACTGTATTTTTTTTTGTGAAGAATCAACAACAAGTGGAACAAAATTTATTGGATTTCAAACTTTTTTAACAAATAGAAAACAGAAAAATCGGGTGTGCAAAATTATTCAGCCCCCTTAACTTAATACTTTGTTGCGCCACCGTTTGCTGCGATTACAGCTGTAAGTCACTTGGGGTATGTCTCTATCAGTTTTGCAGATCGAGAGACTGAAATTTTTGCCCATTCCTCCTTGCAAAACAGCTCGAGCTCAATGAGGTTGGATGGAGAGCATTTGTGAAGAGCAGTTTTCAGTTCTTTCCACAGATTCTCGATTGGATTCAGGTCTGGACTTTGACTTGGCCATTCTAACACCTGGATATGTTTATTTGTGAACCAGAGTTTGTGTAGATTTTGCTTTATGTTTTGTATCTTTGTCTTGTTGGAAGACAGATCTCCGTCCCAGTCTCAGGTTTTTTGCAGACTCTAGAGGTGGGCAGATCGATACTAATATCGATAATATCGATACCAACGTTGGTATTAGTATTGATCGATACCACCGTGAAAATATCAATACTTAAGTTTCAGTTTCTCTCGTTTTGCGACCTGGCCGTGTTTGTCAAAATGCTGCTGCTGTCACAGAGCAGAGCAAGCTCTCAAGAGTGCTGCTCGTGCTCGACACTGCTCTCCTCCCCCTCTCCTGTGTTGTACCGTCACGTGACTCACCACTAGCGTTACCACCTGCAGTCAGGCGCGCGCGCCGCTCAGCCGCGCATGTCTAACAGCAGTCAGTCACAGTCACAGGCGGAGAATGGCAGCAGAGAGAAAAAGGAGCGTTGTATGGCTTTTCTCTTTATATCATATTACAAGGAGAATTTGTTTTACATTTTTTATTTTTATTTTGAAGTAAAACTTTGTGACTTTGTTTATTTAAGAAAAAAATCCTGAAAAGAAGTGCACTAAAGAGGAGAAACATTTTTTGTTAACATGCTACTTGAAAAGAAAATTTGTTTTTACATTTTTTATATTTGTGAAGTAATCATTTTGTAACTTTGTTTATTTAAATAAAACAGAAGTAACCAAAAGTTGTTTCTGAACAAAAGCTTTTGTGGTACTGATTAATAACCCAAAATGCAAATCACAAAAACAAATTAAAAGTCATGAAAATTCATTTAGATTTAGGTTGAAGACGCATCCACCTTAATTATTAAAAAGTATCGGTATTGGTATCGGTATCGGCGATACTGGCCCTGTATTTACTTTGTATCGTATCGATACCAAATCTAGCGGTATCGCACACCTCTAGCAGACTCCATCAGGGGTTCTTCCAGAATGGTCATGTATTTGGCTCCATCCATCTTCCCATCAATTTTAACCATCTTCCCTGTCCCTGCTGAAGAAAAGCTGATCAGTCTTCTCCTTGTATGAGCTGAAAGTTTAGAGGGACGGCCAGGTCTTGGTAGATTTGCAGTGGTCTGATACTCCTTCCATTTCAATATTATCGCTTGCACAGTGCTCCTTGCGATGTTTAAAGCTTGGGAAATCTTTTTGTATCTAAATCCGGCTTTAAACTTCTCCACAACAGTATCTCGGACCTGCCTGGTGTGTTCCTTGTTCTTCATGATGCTCTCTGCACTTTAAACGGACCTCTGAGACTATCACAGTGCAGGTGCATTTATACGAAGACTTGATTACACACAGGTGGATTCCATTAATCATCATTAGTCATTTAGGTCAAGATTGGATCATTCAGATATCCTCACTGAACTTCTGGAGAGAGTTTTCTGCACTGAAAGTAAAGGGGCTGAATAATGTTGCACGCCCAATTTTTCAGTTTTTTATTTGTTAAAAAAGTTTAAAATATCCAATAATGTTGTAGAGTCTTTATTAGAGGAGTAGAGTCTTTATTGTTCACAACCAACACAATAAACGACCCGAGTAGACTTCCCCAGCTCTACTAAAGATTGAACAGTAGACATAAGCTTTTATACAGTTTTGATGAGACAGTATAGTAATAACTCTTCCTGTAAAGCATTATAAACTTTCTGATGTCATTTCTGTGAGGCCTTGAGGACTCTTCCTCCGGCTATGTGTCCTTCGATAACAGACACCTGCGTCTTTATCTAGACCTTCCCTGTGTGTGTGTGTGTGTGTGTGTTAAACTTACACTCTGACATTAGGTTTTCTCTTTAACATTAATATGTTTAAATGAATAACTAAGTATCCATAATTAAAACACATAACATATAAAATATTACAACACCACACATTGGTGTCAATAACATCATAATCATCATTGTAAATGGTCTGAGGAACTGCATAAGTAGGTTCTTCCTCCAGATGGTTCGGAGCCAGGGCAAACCCTGAAAGAAGAACATGTGAACACACCATTAAGACCAAGGACATTCAACGTGTGTGAATGAGAACACATTTTCTGGAGCGCAGTGGCTAAGGAGGTAGAGCATGCGGTTGGTGGTTCGATCCCCGCTCCTCCCAGTTCATACTGTCGTTGGCTCCAGTGTCTGTGCCATTAGTGTGATTGTGGTAGCGCATGTCTCTGTCAGTCTGCTCCAGGGCAGCTGTGGCTACAGAGTTACTGTAGCTTACCTTACAGTGTGTGTGAGTGCTTGTGTGTGGAAAAGGGTAAATGAAAGCATGATGTAAAGTGCGTTAGGTGACCAAGAGGGTATAGAAAAGTGCTACATTCTGTAAATGCATGCCATTCACCATTTTCAGACTGCTCAACATGGGATCTTCTCTTATGGACCAGACAGACCAGCAGCAACACAAGCAGCACTAGACCTCCAATAGTTCCTGCTGGGATCACCACCAACCTTGAGAGGCACTAACAGGAAAATATATATCTTATTTTTGAACTGAAAGGTTTTTATGTCTTTTTTTGTTTCTAATGTAAGAACTACAAGTCTTTCCCTTTTATTAAATAGCTTCTACTGGTTTTATTTACACTTTTATGTATCCACAAAATTTCAAACTGTTTTTTTTTTTCTCTAAATACAATTCAAAAAATCTTACCAGTGATATGAAGAGTAACAGAGTCACGCTTTGGGGAGCCCTTCAGTGTCAAAGGTCATTTGAGGCAGGTTGAAGGTTACAGGATTTGAGGCTGAAGTCTGAATGTCGTTGTGAGTGCTTCAGAATGAATGCTCCTTCTGAAAGCCCAGTTATGGAGCAGGTGACATTGACACTTTGACCCCACTTGACCTCTTCAGAAGGAGACACAGAAATGCTGGGCTTTGGGAGACCCCCTAAAAAATCACAGGTAGAAACTTGACAAACAAAACTATTGCTGTGTTAAATGTGCATGTTATAAAACAATTTCTTACCTGAACAGACCACACCTGCATGTTTACCATGTCCACAGTCGTGTTTACCAAATCGAGTATTCTGGCACTGGGTTAAAAAGTTCTCATTTCCTGAACAGCCCACATTGTTGAACCAGAATTGACCAGTTCCTTCACCAAACTGGGCTCCACCTGTGACATTCAATGCTGCTCCACAGTCCATCTGTCTGCACACGACCTGAGCATCAGACAAGCCCCAGCCATCATCACACACTGTTCCCCATTCACTGTTGTAAAAGACTTCTACTCTTCCAGAACACCGGGTAGAAGGACCAACCAGTCTGATCTGAGCCTCTGTCAAAATGAAACAGTTAGATTTTTATTGTTCAAAATTAAAAAAATCTTCGTCAATACACAGTAATGTGCTTGGTTGGTAGCCTCTTAGTTTTAGTTTTTCAGTCTTCAGTCATTGTCTTTTTTGAGTGAAATAATAGAGGCACTCAGTAGCACCTTGAGTGGCTTAATGGATAGCATGCTTAAAACGGTCTCAAATACAGCTTGAGAACAGTTTGACCTGAGAGATATGCAGAGCAGAAAGACATAGGAATAGAAAAGTATGTGTCGTTAATACATTTCTTGTAAGATTTCATATGTACATTTTTATCTCCTCCTGCCATTGGCTACATCATTCACCAACCTTGTACAGTGGGGATCGAAAGTTTGGACACCCCAGGTAAAATGTTTTATTAATGTGCATAAAGACGCCAAGAAAAGATGGAAAAATCTCCAAAAGGCATCAAATCAGATTAGACATCCTTATAATAACTCAAAAAAAGTTCGATTTTATTTCCACTTTCATTTCATTCCACTATCATTTACACTTTCAAAATAACAGAAAACAAAAAAAAATGGTGTCTGCAAAAGTTTGGGCACCCTGCAGAGTTGGCATCTTTATGCACATTAATAAAACTTTTACCTGGGGTGCCCAAACCTTCGATTCCTACTGTACATAACTATTTGAATTGTGTTTACACAAGGACCAAACACTTACTGTTTTTATTTCCAAAACCAAATCCATTCTTTTCTTATTCTAACCCGTAAGTTTAGCTTATCCCCTTCAAGAATTACATGTAGAAGTACATTTTGTGTCAAGTAACTCTATGTGCTTTACATAGAAATGACACAAAAGTCGTAGCAAAGAACAAACATGAAAGAAAGAAAAAATAAAGAAAGAAAATAAACAAAAACAAATAATAGTAAAAATTATTTTAAAAAAATATGTACAATATGAACAGATGTATTACAGTTGTTAGTAAATAAGTGTGAAAAGGTGTGTTTTGAGTCTACTTTTGAAGGGGGTTATTGTTGGTGCTTTTTAAAAAAAATTTTTTTTTTTTTAATGTTTGGAGCAAAATGAATGACTGCAGCTTCACCAGCTTTGGACTGAACATAAGTTATGACAAGGAGACCAGCTGCTGAGGAACGGAGCGCTCTTGTTGGCTCGTCTGGAGTCAGTAGAGCTCTAATGTAGAGAGGAGCATTACCATCAAGAGCTTTGTAGAATATTAGAAGAATTTTGAAAAAAATAAGATATGAACTGAAGCCAGTGCAGCAACTTTAGAACAGGTGTAATTTAGGTAAATGTTTTTGTCCAGATCAGAATACGAGCTGCTGTGTTCTGTATGATCTGCATGCGTTTGATTTTGAGGGAGTCCAGAGAACAGAACTGCAGTAGTCTCACCTACTTGTGATAAAGGTTTGAACTAAATGTTTGGCATCGGACAGAGACACAAAGTGCTGTGGTTAGTTCAAAAACCAGATTGACCTTTTGTTTCCCAGGATATTGCTGTGGAATGGAAGATGAGAGCTAAAATAAGCGAGTCTAGGTTATGTTTTTAACAGTGGGGTAGTGACAGCTGTTTTTAGACACAAGAAAAGATGCCCTGCTGAAGAGAGCAGATCTTGGGCTCAGGCAGCTAAAGAGTGTTTTGAAGAAGCGTGTGTGCAGAGGGTAACTACAGTTTCTTCAAGGATTGCAGAGTCCAAAGAATAAAAGTAAAACATGGTGCAGGCACACCTAACCCTTATTCACAGGAGGATGAATTAGCAGCATATCTTTCCTATGTTCAGAAAGATTATGCTATTTTTTGGTTGCTGTAATTTTGTTTTTAAAAGATTCCACAAATTCCATGCATTTGGAGGAAGACAGTAAATCCGGATGGTTTCAGGGTGGTGGGTTGATAAGCCGATCCACAGTGGAAAACAGCACTTATTATTTAAATTCTCATTTATGACTTTTGAGAAAAATGTCTGGCGGTTTTTCTTGTCTTTTTGAAGTTTGCCAGACAGCCTTTGTAGATTTTGTAGTGGATGTGCAGCTAGGTTTTCCTCCATTTACACTCTGCCTGTTGGTATTACTTTTTTATTTGCCTGACACTGACAGCATTGCTGCACTGAAAACAAAATTAATAAAAAAAAACTAAATCACCATGAACAAATGACAGTTCTAAGGGTTGTCACTTTTGAGTTGAAATTATTTATAAGATCATCAATAGAAAAAGTAATAGAAGAGGCTGGAGAGTGTATAATTTTGTCAAAGGATTTGAAAAATGATCCAACAGTTTTTATGAATATTAAAGTCAACAAAGATTATTATTTGATTAAAGTCCGTAGAAATATTTGAGAAAAGCTCAGAAAATTCCTCGAGATAACCATGTTTACACTTTGGCTGTCAGATCCACACCGTTTCTCTCAGGGATCCGCTCCACTTCTCTCCTCCCTCCTTCACCTCATCACTGCCACCTGTTCCAAGCACCTGCAACCTATTGCCATCAGTGAGGTATTTAAACCCTCTCTTGTCCACCTCTCCTCTGTCAGATAGTTCGGCATGCCTTATGTGAACTTCAGGTCTCAGAACGTCGTTGTACTTTGCTCACCTTTCTTGTTACCTGATCCGTGGACCACTTACCTGCTTAGTTCCAGCTCGACTCCAGCCCTTGTTCCAGCTCGGTTCCAGTTCCAGCTCGGTTCCAACCCTAGTTCCAGTTCTTCGGCTTGGTCTCAGTCCTCGGCTCAGTTCCAGCCCTCGGTCCAGCTCTCTGGCTTGGTCCCAGTTCTAGTCTTGACTCCAGCTCTCCAGGTTGGTCCCAGTTCCAGGCTCGATCCCAGGCCTCAACTCAGCTCTCCAGCGTCCTGTCCGTATCTTTGTATGGTGGCTTTAATAAACAAACATTTACATTCACTGTCTTTGAGCGTTTGAGTCCTCAGTCCTTCCTTATAGAACGATCTGGCCAAGATGGACCCAGCCAGAGCAGAGAAGGTAATAGATCGCTTCACCATCATTGAAGTTATTCTCCAAAATCATGAGGTCCAAATGGCCGCTATGTCTGCCGGGATCCAGTGAGTTGTCTCCCAACAGGAAGACGCTTTCATAGCCATGACCCATCAGATCCAGCTACTGACCACTCAGTTCTCAAGTATTCCAAAGGCCACAGAGAATCTGGTTGCCGCTTCATCTTCAGATCCTGTTTCCCAGGCAGTTCAACCGGTCCAAGAGCCTCGTGTCGGTGTTCCAGAGTGTTATTCCAGAGAGGCAGTTGGATGTAACCCCTTTCCGGTCAACTGCTCTATTCTGTTCACTCTGCAACCCCACACATTTGCCACAGAGAGCGCCAAGATGGCATTTGTCATTAATCACCTAACGGGGCGCGCACGCCTCTGGGGAACCTCAGAGTGGGAGAGAAGGACCCCGGCCTGTTTCCAGTAGTTTCCAGTCCTTATCTACCGAACTCCGGAAGGTGTTTGACGCGGAGGATCATGACGCCGCGGCGGCCAGGGGCCTGTTGCAACTAAAACAGGGATCTGGTTCAGTGGCAGATTTTTCCATTGAGTTCTGGGCGCTCGCTCGTCAGAGTGGATTTAACACTCCTGCACAGCACCAGGCCTTTCTTCTCAGGATGGCCGAGTACATGAAAGATGAGCTCGCCTCTCAGGAGCTTCCTTCAGACCTGGACGATCTAATCCGCCTGTCAATCCGAGTGGATCAGAGAGTCCGTGCTCGACAGAGGGAGCGGTCAACCAGGAGTCCTTTTCGCCCTCTTCTTGATGCCCAGCGACTCCAGCCCTCTGTACCAACAACAGATTCCAGTGAACCTATGCAAATTGGCAGCTCTTGTGTCACCCCTGAGTAGAGGCTACGGCGTCGAAGGGAGAACCTGTGCCTGTATTGTGGAGGTTCTGGCCATTTTGCATTGGCCTGTCCGTTAAAAGGACAGGCTCAGCGGTAAATGGAGGAGTACTGCTGAGCCTTACAGAGGGGGTTTCCTCCATCAGTTGCCCGCTTGTCCACGTCCAGCTGCTACTTCCTGGGGTGCCACAGACCTTGGCTACATTCATTGACTCTGGAGCAGACGCCAGCTTTATGGACGACACTTTGGCTCTTCAGTTGGGTCTGTCACAACTTCCTCTACCCAAACCGGTTCCTGCCCGGGCTCTGGATGGACACCTCCTAGGTACCGTGACCCACTGGACCAGTCCCGTGACCCTACTGATCTCTGGTAACCATCAGGAGACTCTCGGATTTTTGGATTCAAAAATTCCATTATTTTTGGGCTACCCCTGGTTGCGATGCCGTAATCCACACATCGATTGGGGTGGAGTCGCTCTTGTCATTCCGTTTGTCTTCAGTCAGCGGGATTACCCAACCCGCTACCTGGTATACCTGCATCCTTTCTACCGGCCAACGTTCCCAGGGAATACCAGGATTATAAGGAGGTCTTTAATAAGGCCAAAGCCACAGCCTTACCACCGCATCGGCCATATGTGCTATTGACCTGCTCCCTGACACCTCACCCCCTAGTGGCCGATTATATTCCTTATCCGCTCCTGAAAGGCCATGGATCTTTACAATAAAGATGCTTTGGCAGCTGGGATAATAACACCTTCTTCATCACCAGCGGGGGCGGGATTTTTCTTTATGGGGAAGAAAGACAAGACTCTCCGACCTTGCATTGATTACCGTGGACTTAATTAGATCACCGTAAAGAACAGGTACCCGCTTCCCCTCCTGACCTCCGCCTTTGAACTGCTGGAGGGGGCAACAGTGTTCTCCAAATTGGATCTTCGCAACGCATACCACCTGGTTCACATCCGAGAGGGGGATGATTGGAAGAAAGCATTTAACACCTCGTCAGGCCATTATGAATATCTTGTGATGCCTTTTGGACTGACTAACGCTCCTGCCGTCTTCCAGAACCTGGTCAATTATGTATTGCGGGACATGCTCGACCGGTTCGTATTCGTCTACCTGGATGATATCCTTATCTTCTCCAAGGATCCCAAGGAGCATATACATCATGTCCAGTCAGTCCTTCAACGCCTGCTGGAGAATTTGCTTTTCACTTTTCATCAAGGCTGAGAAATGTGAATTCCATGTAACCATGGAATTTTCTTGGTTACATTGTCTCCCAGGGTAATATTCAGATGGACCCTTCCAAGGTGTCGGCCGTACTGGATTGGCCATCTCCGTGCAGTCGAAAGCAACTGCAACTCTTCTTGGGGTTTGCCAATTTCTATAGACGTTTCATCCGCAGCTATATTACCCTAGCAGCTCCTCTGACAGCACTTACCTCATCTAAGGTTCCATTCCTATGGTCCAGCAAAGCAGATTCAGCATTCCGGGACTTGAAGCTAAGTTTTTCTTTAGCTCCAGTGCTTATCATCCCAGACCCCTGCAGTTGGTTTGTCGTCAAGGTGGATGCTTCCGACGTGGGAGCAGGTGCAGTCCTGTCTCAGCGGTCCACTTCAGACCAGAAATTACACATTATCTTCAGTGGGCCCACTCGTCTTGACTCACTTGCCATCCCGGGATTCGGCGGACACTCTCCTTTCTCCAACGGCGGTTCTGGTGGCCTAAGGAGGAGGAGGATGTTCGTGCGTTTGTCACTGCCTTTCCCATTTTCAGTCAGCAGAAGCCCTCTCATCATGCTCCATCTGGTCTTCTTCAACCACTTCCGGTCCCCAGACGACCCAGGTCTCACATGTCCCTGGATTTTGTTACAGATCTCCCGGAATCAAATGGCAACACGGTGATCCTTTTCATCATTGACCGCTTCTTGGCTTGGCTTCTGGCTCACCTCGTAGCCCTGCCTAAGTTGCCTTTAGCAAAGGAGACGGCTGAACTAGTACTTTAGAATGTCTTACGGATCCATGAACTACCAATGGACATTGTGTCGGACCGGGGCCTCCAGTTTAGGTCCACGGTTTGGCGGGAGTTTTGCTCTCTTTTGGGGGCTACAGTCAGCTTGTCCTCTGGATTTTACCCGCAGTCCAATGGCCAGACGGAACGGTTGAACCAGGAGATGGAGTCGGCCTTGAGGTGTATGGCGGCGCAGACTCCATCCTCCTGGTCCTCTCAGCTGTTGTGGGTGGAGTACGGCCACAACTCCTTGACGAGTTTGGCTACTGACTGTCTCCTTTCCAGTGCGCATACGGTTTTCAGCCACCACTATTCCCTGCCCAGGAGAGGGAGGCTAATGTTCCGTCTGTCCAAGCCCTCATCCGACGTTGCAGAGGGACATGGAACAGGGCTTGTGCGGCTCTTCTACGAGCTTTCACACAGTATTCGGCAGCTGCCAATCGCCACCGTAAGCAGAGTCCCCAGTACAAGGTGGGGATCAGGTCTGGCTCTCCACCAGAGATATTCCCTTCAGATTGGAGTCTAAGAAATTGGCTCCGCGATTCATTGGTCCCTGCACTATAGAAAATATCATCAACCCGGTGGCGGAAGGGTTAAGGCTCCCTTGGTCTATGCGGATTCATCCGACATTTCATGTTTCCAGTATCAAGCCTCTTCAGGAGAGTCCTCTGGTCCTCCTTTCTTGTTACCTGATCCGTAACAGCCCTTCTTCCAGCTCGGTCCCAGTTCCAGCTCGACTCCAGCCCTTGTTCCAGCTCGGTCCCAGTTCCAGCTCGACTCCAGCCCTTGTTCCAGCTCTCCAGCTTGGTTCCAGTTCCAGCTCGGTTCCAACCCTGGTTCCAGCTCTTCGGGCTTGGTCTCGGTCCTCGGCTTATTTCCAGCCTTCGGTCCAGCTCTCCGGCTTGGTCCCAGTTCCCTGCTCGATCCCAGGCCTCAGCTAAGCTCTCCAGCTTCCTGTCCGTATCTTCGTATGGTTGCTTTAATGAACAAACATGTACCTTCACTGTCTTTGAGCGTTTGAGTCCTCAGTCTTTCCTTACATTGGCGGATGGTAAATGGTAATGCAGAGAATAGTGACTGTGTTACATGTTAATTTAAAAGACAAAAGAGTACAGTTTACTGTGCTCATCACAAATTTGACAGGTTTCTGTTAGGAATAAGAACTCTAGCTTTGCGGATGTAACAATGTCATTCAGAAAAAAAGATTTGTTAGAGAGTAATCTTTTGTTTTTTAGTGCTATTGCAATGTTACTGCAACAGGAAGCAATGACTTTTTCTTCAAAATGAACTGCAATAGTTTTGAGGTTGGATGTATTAATACGTCTGAGTATACCAGGTTTTGTACATCTGCTGAATAGTATTGTCTGGATTCGCACTGACATAGCATTTGTGGAGCAGTGTTTGTTTGTAGACCCAAGATTGCTTTTAGTTGTATTTATACATTTCTATTAAAGCAACCTTGCATAACGTCTAGCCAGAAACGTCGTTATGTTTATTTCTTTTATCAATAGAGACATTTAAGCTTTCGTAATTTTCTCTGAACTTGACTTTAACCATGTTTAGTCATGCTCTTAACGACTTATTGGACGTTCAATTCAAAGTGTAACGCTGATTATACCACTGTGCTTCTCGAAAACACAAGTAAAGAATCAAACTGCAGTGCTTTCATGTTTTTATATGTAAGGTTCTTTTTACACTGCAGCATTAGTAAAGCTTTGTTAGGGACAAAGTACAGATGGATTAGATGAACAAGGATTATCTAGCTGCACAAAGTCTATTTTTTACCTCAACCTGCAACACTTGACTTAATAATTTTGTGCTGTCAATGATATTTTGGATTTATACTTTTAAATTAATTTGTAGCGTACTGTGTAATGTAATAGAAATATTAATTTAACAATTTGGGTAAATTATCAATTAATATTTTTATTATCAAAATTATTGTCTCGTTGAGGGCACCACCCAGATAAGTTCTGGGAAACTGATTATATTTACTAAGTCTCAATTAATCTGAAGGAATAGAATTCTACCTGTTTTCGGAATACGTCTGATATAAATTACATTAAAACACCAAATCAAGATCTTTAACGTTTTATGGGGTTTTATTAAAGATTATACAAAGTTAACATATTAATGGGGAATAATGGGATAGGACACAAAGGGAAAGATTATTGATGGATAATGAGAATGATAAACAATAACATTTACTGACTAGAACTTTGTGGAGTGAAAGAGAAGTTTGAACCATTAAATATGCCTTTTTCCTGAAGGGTGTTTACGGGATTTTAGAGGGAAGTAGATGAAGGTGTAGTGACTTGAGCTTATAACATACAGTTTAGAACGCCAAAACTCCTGCTGTGTCACGTGCGGCTTACTTGGTTCGCTGGTACTGGCCCAGTTCGATTTCCGTCACAGGTCCAAAGTTTTGCTTCGGGCCTCTGAAGCGGCACGTCTGGGTTAGAAGGGACCGCTCTCACAAGGTGTCCGTCATGTGACGAGGCCGCTGGCTGGTCAGCGGGGCGGCCGGGAAACGGAGTTGATGAAAGGCGTCAACTGTATAAAGCTCTATATCTCTGCCGTTGGCATTAGGCAGAAACAGATTAGAGTCTTTGAAAACTGTCGCTAGACCACTCAGGAGTCGTTCCTCTTAAAGCGTCTGTTATTTCAAGCGGAGTTCTTGGTCTTTCACAAGAACTACCAAAATGTCTTCCTTCTCTTGCGAGTGACGTCACAAGAGTGTCTTACAAAAATAGGAAATGTGGAGCTTTAAAAGAAAAATCACGTTTGCAGGGCTAGTGCAACGGGTCTAGAAAAATTTAAAGGTAAGTTAATAAGGGTCCGAGGCGGACAAGAGGAAAGCTTAAGAGGAAGCAGCGTAAGACTAAGAGGAGCCTGAGGGCGTAAGAAGCAGCTGCAGAAGAGAGCGATTTCCGGTGTGCGCACGCATTTTGTCCGCGGCTTGAGGAGGCCTGTTTTGAGCTGGCCTGGGGCGTGTTTGGGGGTACGGCCTGGTTTGGGGAAATTATCCCAACTAAATTTTAATTCAAATAACCCTCTAACCCTCTAACTGCATTTCGTTGCCTTGTACCTGTACTTGTGTAATGACAATAAAGTTGAATCTAATCTAATCTAATCTATCTTCCACAAAGTAATATTGAATATTTGAACACATATAAATCCAGATCGCTTTGCACCGTAGGATTCATACATAGAAAATACATTTTGAAGCATTGCAGATTCATACCGATAGAATGCATCTTTACGCATGCTGTAACACACATAAATTCATTCAACAATTTGAATCTGTAAACTTGTGAGACTGATGTAAAGAGTCGATTCTTCTCGTTATGACTCCGGATCCTGAGGGGGAAGAATTACCATATACTTAGATACAGACTTTTAATGGCATAAACACAATAACACCAGGCAGTATGGTATCATCCCAGAAGTCTCAAGTCTTTGACCTCAAAAGGGGCATTCCAGAGTTCGAACAGACGGTCATAAAATGTTCTCGGCGAGCTGGATAAACAGTCTTATCTCAAAGGATTTACGATTGTCCTGACAGGGTGCTGGGTACCACGCCACCTAGGATCGTAAAACTGGGTCACTCCAAGACTTAACAACACTCGGCCATCTGGACTTATTTAAAAAGGCACTTTCAATCTCCTTTTGGGGAAATCAGACAGGGATAGTGAGCCTCTTTATGGCTTTGGAGTATTTTTAAAACAACTGATAATCATGTGTGACTGGTCACCAGGTCTTAACAAACAATGAGACCTCTGGAAAGAATCCCAGAGGTGAGGTTCAACCCATGGCCATCTCCTGTGGGGGTTGCTCAATGTGGCAGGCCGATGATTTCACTACAAATTTCTCAGTGTAAAAATATATTGAAAAAAATAAATTGAAAAAGGTTGACTTGTTACAAATTGCTTAGTTAAAGTCTGTGAGAGAATAATGTTGCATGAATCCTGGCCAACTTAAAACTAACATTCTACTTACGTGAACAGACCACTCCAGCGTCTTCACCATGTTCACAGTATTGTTCACCAAATCCACTATGCTGGCACTCTGTTACAGAGCTCTCACTTCCTGAACAGTCCACATCATCGAGCCAGATTTGACCACTTCCTTCACCAAACTGGGCTTCATTTGTGACACTTACTGCTGCTCCACAGTCCATCTGTCTGCACACGATCTGAGCATCAGACAGGTCCCAGTCATCAATACACACTGTTCCCCAGCTATTGTTGTGATAGACTTCTACTCTTCCAGAACATTGAGTAGAACCAGCACCAACCAGTCTGATCTCATCTGTCAAAATAAAACAGAGAGCATGAAGTCAGTATTAATTTACTAAGATTTCAAACAAAACACATAACATAATCAAACACACCTGCAGCAGGTGAAGTTGGAGTGAGCACATTAAAATTTAAATATATCTTACCTGTGGTCAAATAATGAAGGAGTCTGTCTTGTACGATGCCCATGGCTCTGAATGGTTTACAAGAATGACTTCCTGCTTCTGAAGAGTGCAGTCGCACCTCTGCTTGCTCATGCCTGCTTTACTTTTCTTTTTTAGTTATCTCTACATTTAGCCAATAATTTTATGATTAACTTTTTTAACTTTTTTACATTACTTTTTACTTTCTTTTAACTGGATTTTGCTTTTATGTTTTTACTTGTTTTTTTTTACCTTTTAAACCACACGTTGGACTCTTGACGACTGGAGCCTTGGTATCTATTTTTCAACATGTCTTGGGTAAAAACAACTACTACAAACTCTTTCTGCCAAAATTGCTGGAAATATCAACAGGAAATCAGTGTGCTACAAACAAAGATTTTTCTTTGGAATCTGAAAGAGGACTTCAGGAGACAATACCGATCACACAATGTCGTAAGACTGTGAATTTAAACTTGGATGATACAGTGTCATTCCCAAAACTGAGCAAAGCAAAGGGATTTAAACAAAATGATACCACCTGGCATAAACTTGGTGCCCAGCCAAAGCAGCACTGGATTAGAAAAAAGAATGCTGGCATCACAAGAGCATATGTAGCATCACCAGACATCCAGCTAAAAAACAGATTCCAACCACTGACTGAGCTAAAGATTAATGAACCAGAAAACTCAGCTGTAAATGAAAAACATGGAGTAAATCAAGCTTATTCTATGGAGAACAGGAGACATGAATCTGTGGAAAAGCACCAGGCAAACAGAGACAGAGAATCTATGCCAAAAGTGAAGGTCAGAGATATCTTGCTGCTTGGAGACGGTGCTATCAGAGACATAAACAACAATAGATTTGCTACATGCAGCTTTCCAAGTGCTACAGTCACTGATATAACAGCACTTCTCCCCAAAGTCATGTCCAAACACACAGGGATTAAACAGCTGATGTTACACGTGGGTGCAGTTGACACCAGGAAGGGGGAATCAGAAGTTTTAAAAAAGGATTTCTCCAGGCTTTTAGACAAACTTGAAAACCTGGAAGTGCAATCCTTTATCAGTGGACCACTCCCAAAGATCGACAGAAGGATCAATAAATTCAGTCGGCTGCTTGCATTGAATACATGGCTGTCCAAGGCTTGTGAGACAAGAGGAGTACACTTCATTGATAACTTTAACTTGTTTTGGCAACGTGACGACCTGTTAAAAGGAAAGGGCCCACATCTAAACAGGGGAGGGGTCAGGAGGCTAACGGATAATCTCCTGCACTCCCTGAGACACCTAAATGGTTCTGGGCGCCCTCTTGAACAGAGAAAGGGTCCTCAGCCACTGAATGAAAAAAGCACTCCTGCCTCACCAGCCAAGGATCCTCATCTGACTGTACCACCATCAACACCTCCACCACTGAAATGGACTCCCCCAATAGGACCATGGACCCCCCCAGTAACATCAACACCTTCTGCGGACCTCACCATCCCTGTCCCATCTGCGAATTTACCAATGGGATTTCCAGATCACCTGGAAATTTTAGTTAAATCTGGAATTAAGATGATACCCCTTACACCTAACTTGGCCAGGTCACGGGTTCTATCATCATCACTAAAAACATCACCCCCAATACCACCTAGGAGTACCACTGCTTCACCTCGGCCACTACCTAGAGTCCAATGCACCCCTGTCAGACCCCCTCCACCCCCTCCCAGACCAGCTCCAAAAGCCTTGACTAGCATAAAGGCTACTAACACTGAGGGCGTCTGCTGTTCCAGGACTTTTCGTCATAATAAACCACTTATCAACCTGAGGCCCTGGGAGAGCACACTCCCTCCTAGCTCCATAACTACAGTCAGAAGTCGCAGATTGAAGAAGAGAATAACAGTTAGATTGTCAAATCAGACAAATCTGATTCAAATCCCCTGCAAACAGATAAAGTCAGGTCCTGCTCAAACGGACTTAAAACTTGCAGTGTTCAATGTCAGGTCTTTGGGAAACAAATCTTTTTTAATTAATGATTTTATAACTTCAAATAAACTTGATTTTATGTTTTTAACAGAAACATGGTCAGACAGCAGTACTGGAAATGCGGTCCTTATTGAATCCACCCCATCGAATTTCACATTTTTATCCAAAATACGGGAAAACAAAAAGGGTGGTGGTGTATGTGCCTTTCTTAGGGATAATATTCTTATCCAGAAGCTATCACTTGGAGAGTTTTCATCATTTGAGTATGTGTCATTCAAAATGGAGTTGAGGTTTTCTCCATCTGTATTATATGTAGTTCTTTACAAACCACCCCAACAGTGTCATGATTTTATTAATGAGTTTACTGAAATGCTTTTGGTTATGTAGAATTTGAACAAATAGTCATATTAGGTGATTTTAATGTGCATGTGGATAATGTTTGTGACAGAAATGCCAAAGAACTTTCTGCTATTCTTGATACTTTTGGTCTTTGTCAGCATGTTAATGACCCATAACAGAGGTCACACTCTGGACCTGGTCATTACTAAAGGTGTTCATATTTCAGATGTCACTGTGATTGATGTTGCTCTATCTGATCATTCATGTGTCTTTTTTCATCTGTCCATAATTCCAAAAGTTGCTGTTGGGCCTACTGTTGTAAAAAAGAGATACATTAACGATAACACCAGGACACAGTTTATGGAGGCAATCAGGTTTGAAAATGCCTCATCAGGTCAAGTTGATGATTTGTTGAATTGTTATACTTCAGGTGTTTTAAATGTTATGAACACCATTGCTCCTGTTAAGGTTAAAGTGATCAGGACGAGGCAGAAGGCTTCATGGAGCAATGCTCACTCTGTCAGGGCACAGAAAAGGAAATGCCGAAAAGCCGAAAGAAAATGGCGTAAATCGAAACTCTTAATTCATTATGAGGTATACAAAGAAAATTTGCATGTTTTCAAATCAAACTTTGTAAAAAGAAAGAGAAATATTCTTCTCAGAGATCATCAACAACAATAGTACCAACCTGCGTGTCCTGTTTGCTACAGTGAACAGATTAACAAACCCTCCAGCTCCATTTCCACCAGAATTAGTTTCCACCACTAAATGCAATGAGTTTGCATTGTTTTTCAACGACAAGGTTCAAGGCATTAAACATGCCATACAGTCCAAAGGGTAGAGGTGTGCGATACCGCTAGATTTGGTATCGATCCGATACCAAGTAAATACAGGGCCAGTATCGCCGATACCGATACCAATACCGATACTTTTTAATAATTAAGGTGGATGCGTCTTCAACCTAAATCTAAATGAATTTTCATGACTTTTAATTTGTTTTTGTGATTTGCATTTTGGGTTATTAATCAGTACTACAAAAGCTTTTGTTCAGAAACAACTTTTGGTTACTTCTGTTTTATTTAAATAAAACAAGTTACAAAATGATTACTTCACAAATATAAAAAATGTAAAAACAAATTCTCTTTTCAATGGAATTAATGTATTACTTCTAGGTCTTAGCATAATTCTTAACCCCCTATCTCTTTCGGTCATTTTTTCTGCATTGCTGTGTAATTTGACCTCTCCAAATTAAAATGACTGTTATTGAACCCTATGTAATTTAAATACAAGTGTGGGCTCTTTGTAAAGGTAACAACCTCTAGTTTCACCCACAACAGTCAGAATCTCTCTAAGTACTACTGATACAATTTTATACACTTTGGAACACACAGAGAAAATGATTTTTTGTGTTCTCGCCTGAAATATTTAGTGAAAATAAAGGTGTAAAAGGCTTCAGGAGGTAGTTGAGGACTAAAACACACTATGGGCCAAAATAATAACTTCATGACTACTCACATTTCAAACTTGAAAAGAATATCTGAAAAAATGAATTTTTTACACCAGTTTTTATGTTGGTAGGTCCATGCGTTTTATAGAGGAACCATAGTTTATCCAAGATTTATCCAAATTGGAGACATTTGGAAAACGTATGAAAAAGTGCAATAAGTTCTGAATGCTTCAACCCACAGGCATCAATGAGGGCTCTACTGAAAGCTTACATCTAGAGGAATCTGTATTTACAAACATAATCACTATATTAGTTATGAAAATTAATATTCCATAATAATAACACAATAAAAATGACATATTTACATTAAAAAATAGTCAAAATGAGTGTTATGGGCCAAAATATATTTTTTTGAATAATATCCACACATAAAAAACATACTGCAAACTATATACAAAGGTTATAAAACTGTTGGTCAATGTACAATATTAGATTAGATTAGATTAGATTAGATTCAATCAATATATATATATATATATATACAATATATGGGTCAATGTACAATATATGGGTCAATGTTACAATATATATGCAACATTGCAACATTGTCTCTTGTTGCAGAAAGCACAAGAGCATGTCACAAAACTGCACCTCTGTGCTGCTGTGCTTCAAATCCGCCCCTCCCCCCTCTAAACGCTTTCTTTACGACTGCAGCTGGTCCAAAATGCCAATAAAAATAAATGCACATGCCTCCACTACATCCTCTAACAAGTATTTTATTATTTTTGTAAGTTTTTCCATAGTTTTTACGCAAAAAGGTCTGTGAAAGCGCGATAAACATGCGCGCGTCATATTACGCAGACTCTGTCTCATTCAGCAGACTTGTGTTTGCGCCTATTGCACAGACGCTTGAGGGGGAAGGAAACCCCCCTTGCTTTACCTCGTTGGATTCGGGAGATCATTGGCTATCCGTCTAGCGTCATACTGACCATATACGGAGAACAACGAACGTGCTAGAAGCGTTTACGTGATGCGTAATGGCCGCAGAGTCTGTGAGGCAATTGGAGGAAATCTAGGTCCCGCCTGCTAAAAACTCATCAGAATTGGCTGGAAAAGATGTCAATCGAAGGCTAACACTTCCTGTTAGCATCCAATAGCTTTTTTTCCCGGTCTCAAGAGGATTTATGGCTTTTATTATCAAAAGAAATGACAAAAAATGTCGCTGCTGATTTCAAGTTGGGAATACTTTTCTGCAGTTTTCGTGCCTTGGTGGATATAACATGTCTTGTGGACCTAATCATTTTACTGGATATTATTCCCTGGGCTTCTACGCACAGAAAGAGACCAAGCTAACGTGGATCTGGAACAGTTTGAGTCCAACAGAGCCTTCAAAAGTAAGAATATTCCAAACTCTAACTTTGTGCTTGTCTGTAAAAAAGGCTTTGGTGTCGGCGCTGTGGTTGTAACGTGTTGAAATGGTTTATATCGCCGGAAAGATGAGACTTTAAGCTTTAATTTGATATAAATATTGTTAGGGTTTGCATTACAAAGGGAATGTACAACGCGGTCTGTTTTTTTCCAAACTTGTCATAACCCGCGGGCGGGATGCTGATAGATAGTTACAAATGACCAGTTATTAATTATTATTAACTAATGCTGAAGATGACTAAAATATGTCTTTCATCACTCTTATATACCTGGATATTCTCTGCCAAACTGAAATGCCTCTGGCAGTGACATCTGCCTCTGAGTCGCGGGTCTCTCGGGCCAGGGGTTGGGGTAGGGGGATTTTTCTCCTCCTCTCTCCGTTTCTGCAGCTCTGCATTTTCTGGTCCGTGATTTTTCATATGTTTGTACAAATTAGTTGTATTGCCACTGTATTTAAAGACTTTCTACAAATGGTACAAGTCGCTGTTGTCTCATTTTCAGCCTGAAAATACAGCCATACAACGCTCCTCTTTCTCTCTGTTGCCATTCTCCGCCTCTGACTGTGACTGACTGCTGTTGCTGTTAGACATGCGCGGCTGAGTGGCGCGCGAGCCTGACTGCTGGTGGTAGCGCTAGTGGTGAGTCACGTGACGGTACAACACAGGAGAGGGGGAGGAGAGCAGTGTCGAGCACGAGCAGCACTCTTGAGAGCTTGCTCTGCTCTGTGACAGCAGCAGCATTTTGACAAACACGGCCAGGTCGCAAAACGAGAGAAACTGAAACTTAAGTATCGATATTTTCACGTTGGTATCAATCAATACCAATACCAACGTTGGTATCGATATTATCGATATTAGTATCGATCTGCCCACCTCTACCAAAGGGCATAAAACAACACTGCAGCCACCTAGGAGACACTTGGATAGTTTAACACATTTTACACCCATTAATGACAGAACCATTGAAAAAACTGTCTCCAGCCTGAGTTCATCCACCTGCTGCCACGATGTTTTACCCACTAGATTTCTAAAATCAGTACTAAGCAGTTTGTTACCACAACTCACTGATATAGTCAATAATTCCTTACAGTCTGGAACATTTCCAAGGGCCTTAAAAACTGCTGTCTGGTGAAGAGAGGGGCGGAGCTGTCAACTGATCACCACCTGGTGGTGAGTTGGATCCGATGGCAGGGGAGAAAGCTGGACAGACTCGGCAGGCCCAAACGTACTGTGAGGGTCTGTTGGGAACGTTTGGCAGAGCCCCCTGTCAGAAAAGACCTTTAACTCCCACCTCCGGCAGAGCTTCGACCAGATCCCGAGGGAGGTTGGAGACATTGAGTCGAATGGACCATGTTCTCCACCTCCATTGTCGATCGCGACCACTTTCGAAGCTGTGGCCATAAAGTCTCGGTGCCTGTCGTGGCGGCAACCCGAACCGGTGGTGGACACCGGAAGTAAGGATGCCGTCAAGCTGAAGAAGGAGACCTACCGAGCCTGGTTGGCCGTGGGACTCCTGAGGCAGCTGATAGGTACCGGCAGGCCAAGCGGACTGCAGCCGGGTCGTGGAGGCTAAAACTTCGGGTCTGGGAGGTTCGGTGAGGCCATGGAAAAAGACTATCGGTCGGCCTCGAAGAAATTCTGGCAAACCGTCCGGCGCCTCAGGAGGGGGAAGCAGTGCCCTGCCAACACTGTTTACAGTGGAGGTGGGAACCTGCTGACTTCAACTGGGGATATTGTTGGACGGTGGAAGGAATACTTCGAGGATCTCCTCAACCCCACCGACACGTCTTCCACTGAGGAAGCAGAGGCCGAGGGCTCGGAGGTGGACTCGTCCATCACCTGGGCCGAAGTCACTGAGGTAGTTGGGAAGCTCCTCAGTGGCAAGGCACCGAGGGTGGATGAGATACGCCCTGAGTACCTCAAGTCTCTGGATGTTGTAGGGCTGTCTTGGTTGACACGCCTCTGCAACATCGCATGGCGGTCGGGGACAGTACCTCTGGACTGGCAGACCGGGGTAGTGGTCCCTCTTTTCAAGAAGGGGACCGGAGGTGTGTTCAACTACAGAGGATCACACTCCTCAGCCTCCCGGGAAAGTCTATGCCAGGGTACTGGAGAGGAGAATGCGACCGATAGTTGAACCTCAGTTCAGGAGGAACAATGCGGTTTTCGTCCTGGTCTTGGAACACTGGACCAGCTCTATACCCTCTCCAGGGTGCTGGAGGGTTTATGGGAGTTTGCCAAACCAGTCCACATGTGTTTTGTGGATCTGGAGAAGGCGATTCGACTGTGTCCCTCGTGGCGCCCTGTGGGGTGCTCTGGGAGTATGGGGTCCGGGGCCCTTTGCTAAGGGCTGTCGGTCCCTGTCGACGACGGAGAAAGCTTGGTCGCATTGCGGCAGTAAGTCAGACCTGTTCCCAGTGCACGTTGGACTCCGGCAGGGCTGCCCTTTGTCACGGTCCTGTTCATTATCTTTATGGACAGGATTTCTGGCGCAGCCAGGGGCAGGAAGTCTGGTTTGGTGACCACAGGATCGTCTCTGCTTTTTGCAGATGATGTTGTCCTGTTGGCTCCATCAGGCCAGGACCTTCAGTGTGCACTGGGGGTTTGCAGCCGAGTGTGAAGCGGCTGGGATGAGGATCAGCACCTCAAATCTGAGACCATGGTTCTCAGTCGGAAAAGGGCTTGTCCCCTTCAGGTTGGTGGAGAGATCCTGCCTCAAGTGGAGGTTCAAGTATCTTGGGGTCTTTTTCACGAGTGAGGAAGGAAGGAGCGTGAGATTGACAGGCGGATCGGTGCAGCTTCTGCAGTGATGCGGTCGATGTACCGGTCTGTCGTGGTGAAGAAGGAGCTGAGCTGTAGGCAAAGCTCTCGATTTACCGGTCAATCTCACGTTCCTACTCTCACCTATGGTCATGAGCTTTGGGTCATGACCGAAAGAACAGATCCCGGATACAAGCGGCCGAAATGTGCTTTCTCCGCAGGGTGGTGGGGTGCTCCCTTAGAGATAAGGTGAGGAGCTCGGTCACTCGGGAGGAGCTCAAAGTAGAGCCGCTGCTCCTCCACATCGAGAGGAGCCAGCTGAGGTGGCTCGGGCATCTGTTGGATGCCTCCTGGGCGCCTCCCTAGGGAGGTGTTTGGGCATGTCCCACCGGGGAGACCCGGGGAGAAGACCTAGGACACGCTGGAGGGACTATGTCTCGGCTGGCCTGGGAGCATCTCGGTATCCCCCCGGAAGAGCTGGAGGAAGTGTCTGGGGAAAGGGAAGTCTGGGTGTCTCTGCTTAGACTGCTGCCCCTGCGACCTGGCCCCGGATAAGCGGTAGAAGATGGATGGATGGATGGATGGATGGACCACGCATTACTGACAAGTCTTAAATTCGGTTAAGTTCTAGGAGAACAGGATATGAAGTAATACTTTCAGCTCCTGAAATAATAAAACAGAGATGTAATACAGTTAATCCAGCTACAAAATGATCAGCCCATATGATTTCTTGAAATCGACCGGTGAATGGCAGGTAGACTATGGACACAAACTTAAAAAACTACCACAGCCGTGTTTTTACGCAAGTGGCTGAGATAAAAGCATTGACTGAGGCACGAGAAATGGTTAAAGGTTTAAGACTGACTGTCTCACAATATGGTCTGGAATATGTCAGGCTCCAGTTTTAATGGTAGAAGAAACAAGGTATCAACCATTGTTGACATCTTAAACCTTGCCTGTATGAAATCAGAATGGACACAGAGAGGTCATAAAAGTCACAGGGTCATCTTGTGTTGTCAAATTCTCTATTGAGATGCCATAAAACGGACTCATGGATCAGATAGTGCTTTAGACAACATCTAACAGAAATCAAAAAAGTTATATTCCAACAGATTAAAGGTGCTGAGAAGAATTCTACAGAAAGAGCAGCTGATGCATCAGATTCAAAGTGAAAGTCTCATAAGAAGGTCTGGTGTCATCTTACACACTGTCAACCTGTACACACCAAATCGGGTAAAAAACAATTAAAACCTTTAAGGGAGCAAATACTACGCCAGGTAAATTCAGGGGTTTGAGAGACAAGGAGATGCTCTTAGAGACTGAAGATAAATGAGGAAGAACTGTGAGTGGAACAGAGGTCCAGCTGGGACAGGACAATCGTACAGACTGTTAATACTGGTGATTTGTCTATGATTCTTGAAACAGAATCAAATGAAGTAGGCTATTTATAAAATTTAACCAGGTGAAACCTCATTAAGAATAAAAATCTCTCTTCCACGAGTGACCTGGCCAAGAGAACAGCATTACATACAATTTCAGACAAATACAAGACATTAACAAAAACACAAATAACAATATTTATAGGGCTGGGACTTTAACGCGTTAATTATGATAAATTAATTAAGGGACTTAAACGCATTAATTAGGATTGATTACGCAAAAAATACCACACTTATTTTTGCACCGTGGAACGTTTTTCAATGAATGAGTCTGACGGACCAATTATACTGAAGCACCAACTAGCGTTCTTGACTTCCGACAACAACAAACCACAGTCAACATGACGAAGAAGCTGACGAGACCGCTTTGCTCGGCCCCGTGGATGGGAAATTTTGTTTTAAAAAAAACAAAGGATGGAAGCGTCGACAAGAGCATGGTTGTGTGCAAGTATGCAACAAGGAATTTGCTTATCACCGCAGCACATCGAGCCTCAAATATCACCTCAACACAAAACACATGGTTGTCCCATGTCTCAAAAAGGGGGGAGAAGAAGATTTAAACTAAACTGTATTAAAGTGATGAAGTGATGCTTGGTTAACCTAATGGTTAGCATGAGGCTATAACAACAGTGTTTAATGCAGTTAAAAGAGGAGTTTAAATCAAATAATGAAATAAATAAAGTTGACAGGACTTTTCTGGAGAAGCACTATTTGGTCTGTTTAAACCAAACCTTTCAGATTGACGAAAGCCTAGGAGGCACTTTCTATGGGTCTATAATGTCAGATAACGTTCTTATTTGTTTCTTTGTTCAAGTATACCAGTTCAGAAAAGGAGTTTTGACAATTAATATAGCCACAACCAGTAAGAGCTAATATTAACATAGTTCTTTGAACTTATATCATCTTGGTTTACACCTATGAAGGGAAGCAAACCTGTGAGCAGGGCTAGTGACGTGAGTCACATGACTTTCTGTGACATAACTCTGAACTTGACAAACGTAGAGATCAGGGACAGTTGCAGTGCAAAGCGGACGTCTGGAGGTTTTGTGAAAGTAAGACAATTAGACCAGCGTTGCCTGCTGACCGGAAACATGCGTCCTTAAAGGATCCTCGTTTTATTTGTGTTCACATACAATGTGACGGAGAACATCGTGAGTCGAACCTCACACTTTAGGAGCCAAACAGCAGCTCCCTCAGGTTCATTTGAGAGCCCCATTTAGATCGACGACAGAGGTGTCCTTCGAGGTGTCCTTAATGAATCTAAGGCTAAAATTCAATTAGCATTAGAATATGAATTTTTACATTTTGAGACAACTTATGCAAATGTGGATTAAATTAAGTATACTTAAAAACAACAAAGGTTTATGAATTGTACGAGAGATGCGGTAACTGTTAATTAGAACTGGAAATGAGAGAAAACTGGTCCAAGGACTGGACAGAACAAATAGCACTGAGCAAAGGGGCGGGGGATCTACAAAAGGATTTACTCCAAAGTAACACAGGTCTATTTACAGCAGAACTAAAGCCTTTGAGAAAGGATTTCAAACTCTAACAGAGGAATTAGAGTATTCTGGAATAGAGAAATTAATCTTGAATCTTGAACATATTTGGAAAATTTACTGGGATTTTAGAATCTGTATTGAGATACAGTAAATGTACTTGTTGTGCACTTCCATGTCTGATAACTTTTGTTTGTGTTGCTTTCCATGTATTCGGAGCTTGATGGTGAGATTGATGAATGTGGCAATTGCTAGGTCAACATTCCTGGACATGCACCTGCCAAACGACTAAGGTCAAGGCTTTGACCTTAGATGAACACTTTTAAATCTGAGGGACGTTATTGTTTGCATGTATACCAACGGGACAACAGCTCCAGGACGGATCATACTACAGTTCTAAGGGCCATATGGTTCATTGAATTGATTATGCTGAAGAGAATTTATTTTAATCATTATGAATGTGCATAAGTCTCACTCCATGTGTTTTTCTTTTCGTTACAGGGACAGAAATGGACAGGCAGGGACAGGCCAGAGATCTTGAGTCCAATGGGACCAGCTTAACCTCTGGCAAATTTTTCTACTTTATTTTGGAGTGACACTGTGTTTTGATTAATGATTTATGGACTATAAAGAATTTGACTTTGAAGAATCAGTGCATTACTCTGTTGGTTCCCATTTGATTTGAAACATATCCAATTATAATCATTTGTTATGTTTGTTTTGACATGTGTTATAAGTTAATCATTTGAAGTGATTACATATGGTTGATGCTTGATGTTTTTGTCGCCGCCTTTGGGGCAAGGGGTGGATAGAAGAGTTTTTCCCAGCGTAGGTCATTTTACCAATTGGTCAAATGTTCTTATGGCTAGGTCAACAGCCCCTGCTGGGTTTTCGCTTCTGTCATAGTTTACAATTCACACTCAAGCTAGTAGGTTGTTTATGCTAATGGTTATCAGAATAAAGAGGGGGGGAATGTTATAATAATTGTTGTGCACGTCATACCAAGACATCTCAGAATAACCAAGTTCCTGTTTTTAGGTTGAATGCAGAAAGCTAACTCCTTACAAGGATTGATTTCATAGTTCCTGGTTTTGAGCTGAGTGCAGAGAAACAAGACCATATATGCATGTTTTGCACTGATGAGGAAACTAACTGTTGTAAATGGCCAAACCCGCCCTGTGAGGTTGGGGGAGGCGAAAACTTCTGTGTGTCTTCAATAAAAGCACGTGGCCCGTTGGAGAATCCTGTAGTAGGAGGTGGGACGAGCCAGTACAGTAAAAGCGCCACTGAAATCCCTGTGCACTTTCTTAATCTGGCCAACTGTTGTTTAATGGTGTTTTATTTACCAGGAAAAGAATTCTTCTGTCATCCACCACAGTTGTTTTCCGTGATCTCCCGGGTCTTTTGGTGTTGCTAAGCTCACCGGTTCGTTATCTCTTTTTAAAAATGTTCCAAACAGTTGATTTGGCCACACCTAAAGTTTTTGATTGGTTTACTTGGTTTTTTTCAGACCAATGATGGCTAGCTTCACTGATAGTGACAGCTCTTTGGATCTCATATTGAGAGTTGGCAGCAACAGTTTCCAAATGCAAATAGCACACTTGAAATCAACTTTTTATCTGCTCCTTGTAAATGGAATAATGAGGGAATAACACACACCTGGCCATGGAACAGCTGAGCAGCCAATTGCCCCATTACTTTTGGACCCTTAAAAAGTGGGAGGCATGTATACAAACTGTTGTAATTCCTACACCGTTCACCTGATTTGGATGTACAGTGCCTTGCGAAAATATTCGGCCCCCTTGAACTTTGCGACCTTTTGCCGCATTTCAGGCTTCAAACATAAAGATATGAAACTGTAATTTTTTGTGAAGAATCAACAACAAGTGGGGCACAATCAAGAAGTGGAACAAAATTTATTAGATATTTCAAACTTTTTTAACAAATAAAAAACTGAAAAATTGGGCGTGCAAAATTATTCAGCCCCTTTACTTTCAGTGCAGCAAACTCTCTCTAGAAGTTCATTGAGGATCTCTGAATGATCCAATGTTGACCTAAATAACTAATGATGATAAATGGAATCCACCTGTGTGTAATCAACTCTCTATATAAATGCACCTGCACTGTGATAGTCTCAGAAGTCTGTTTAAAGCGCAGAGAGCATCATGAAGAACACACCAGGCACGTCCGAGGTACTGTTGTGGAGAAGTTTAAAGCCAGATTTTGATACAAAAAGATTTCCTAAGCTTTAAACATCCCAAGGAGCACTGTGCAAGCGATAATATTGAAATGGAAGGAGTATCAGACCACTGCAAATCTACCAAGACCTGGCCGTCCCTCTAAATTTTCAGCTCATACAAGGAGAAGACTGATCAGAGATGCAGCCAAGAGGCCCATGATCACTCTGGATGAACTGCAGAGATCTACAGCTGAGGTGGGAGACTCTGTCCATAGGACAACAATCAGTCGTATACTGCACAAATCTGGCCTTTATGGAAGTGTGGCAAGAAGAAAGCCATTTCTTAAAGATATCCATAAAAAGTGTTGTTTAAAGTTTGCCACAAGCCACCTGGGAGACACACCAAACATGTGGAAGAAGGTGCTCTGGTCAGATGAAATCAAAACTTTTTGGCAACAATGTAAAACGTTATGTTTGGCGTTAAAGCAACACAGCTCATCACCCTGAACACACCATCCCCACTGTCAAACATGGTGGTAGCAGCATAATGGCTTGGGCCTGCTTTTCTTCAGCAGAGACAGGGAAGAATTGATAGGAAAATGGATGGAGCCAAATACAGGACCATTCTGGAAGAAAACCTGATGGAGTCTGCAAAAGACCTGAGACTGGGACGGAGATTTGTCTTCCAACAAGACAATGATCCAAAACATAAAGCAAAATCTACAATGGAATGGTTCACAAATAAACATATCCAGTAATGGCCAAGTCAAAGTCCAGACCTGAATCCAATCGAGAATCTGTCGAAAGAACTGAAAACTGCTGTTCACAAATGCTCTCCATCCAACCTCACTGAGCTCGAGCTGTTTTGCAAGGAGGAATGGGCAAAAATTTCAGTCTCTTGCTGTGCAAAACTGATACATACCCCAAGCGACTTACAGCTGTAATCGCAGCAAAAGGTGGCGCTACAAAGAATTAAGTTAAGGGGGCTGAATAATTTTGTACGCCCAATTTTTCAGTTTTTTATTTGTTAAAAAAGTTTAAAATATCCAATAAATTTTGTTCCACTTCATGATTGTGTCCTACTTGTTGATTCTTCACAAAAAATTACAGTTTCATATCTTTATGTTTGAAGCCTGAAATGTGGAAAAAGGTCGCAAAGTTCAAGGGGGCGAATACTTTCGCAAGGTAGTCTACCCTCAGCCCTAAGTTAGTGTGTTTAAACACATACTTCAAGAAGGGAGGAGATGTTACGTATTTTAGTCTAGTGACTCACCATAGTCCAACTGTCCAGACTTCAGCCAGTATCATCACAAACATTGGCATTCCAGAGGGTTGTGTACTCAGGCCCATCCTCTACACCCTGTTCACCTACTACTGTGTCGCCTCCCACAAGCACAACATCCTGATGTATACGAAAGACACCGTAGTGATAGGACGCACTGCTGGCTGGGACGAGGCAGTCTACAGGAGGGAGTTTGCCAGTAGAGGTCATGGTGTGGAGACAACAACCTCACCCTCAACATGGACAAGACGAAAGATATGATAGTGTAAATAATGTCCATCTTCCCCACCCACCCTACAGGCGAGAGGCGTCTTCCTATTTGCCTGAACTTATAGTTAGTGACTAACCCAAAGAAATGGGAAAGAATATACCTTATGGGTTTGGTCTGAAGTTTACGAGGTAGTCTACCCTCAGTCCAAAGTTAGCATGTTCATACTCATTCTTCAAGAATGGAGTAGTTGTTATGTATTTTGTTCCAGTGAGCCACAGTAGAGAAATGGCGTACAGGCCAGTGGCACCTACTCCAATCATCATGAACTGTTTCGAGAGAGTGGTGCTGGCCCATATTCAAAGTAGCATACTAGATACTATTGACCCCCTGCAGTATGCCTACCGGCCCAAAAGATCCACCTCAGATGCCATCGCTGCAGCCATTCATTAGTCCCTCTCTCAACTGGAAAATAAAAACTCATACCTCAGGATACTTTTCATCGACTACAGGTCCGCCTTCAATAATAATCATCCCCCACAAACTCACCCACAAACTGTCCACACTTGGTCTGTACTCCACCCTCTGTGACTGGCTCCAAAACTGTCTGACTGGCAGGCTTTAGTCTGTCAGGATTGCTAAAAAGACTTCAGCCAGTATCATCACAAACATTGGCATTCCAGAAGGTTGTGTACTCAGGCCCATCCTCTACACCCTGTTCACCTACTACTGTGTCGCCTCCCACAAGGACAACATCATCCTGATGATCACGAAAGACACCATAGTGATAGGACTTATTGCTGGCTGGGACGAGGCAGCCTACAGGAGAGAGTTTGCCAATAGGTGTCATGGTGTAATGACAACAACCTCACCCTCAACACAGACAAGACGAAGGAGTTGATAGTGTGTTGAATATAATATCCATCTTTCCCACCCACCCTACATGCGAGAGGCGTCTTCTTATTTGCCTGAACTTATAGTTAGAGACTAACCCAAAAAAAATGGGGCAGAATAATTCCCATGGGTTTAGCCTTGGGTTTACGGGGTAGTCTACCCTCAGCCCTAAGTTAGCGTGTTCAAACACATACTATAAGAAGCGAGGAGATATTACGTATTTTGTTCTAACGACTCACCGTAAAGTAATGATGTATACTCATAACCCCCACCCACCTACACGTGAGAGATGACCCCCGACTTGTTGAATGTAGATGTTGTTTATGTTGTTTTTCTGAACCTTTGTGGCAATATAACAAATAGGCTAAAACCCCAACCGCCTTACACGCAATAGGCAACCCCCTATTTGCCTGAATTTATAACCCAAAAAAATGGGGCAGTATAATCCCCATGGGTTTGGTCTTGGGTTTATGAGGTAGTCTACCCTCAGTCCAAAGTTGCATGTTCATACTCATTCTTCAAGAATGGAGTTATTTATTTTGGTCCAGTGAGCCACAGTAGAGAACAGGCGTATAGGCCAGTGGCACCTACTCCAATCATTATGAACTGTTTTGAGAGAGTGGTGCTGGCCCATATTTAGAGTAGCATACCAGACACTATTGACCCCCTGCAGTATGCCTACCGGCCCAACAGATCCACCTCAGATGCCACTGCTGCAGCCATTCATTAGTCCCTCTCTCACCTGGAAAATAAAGACTCATACCTCAGGATACTCATCATCGACTACAGGTCCGCCTTCAACATAATCAACGCCCAGAAACTCACCCACAGACTGCCACCCTCAGCCGTACATTAGCGTGTTCAAACTCATACTTCAAGAAGGGAGGAGATGTTACGTATTTTTGTCTAGTGACTTACCGTAAAGAAATGATGTACAATCTTAACCCCCACCCACCCTACACGTGAGAGACGATCCCCGACTCGTTGGATGTAGATGTTGTGTATGATTTTTCAGTGACCCTTCGTAAAGATATAACAAATAAGCTCAAACCCCAACCCTCTTACACGCAATAGGCAACCCACCACTTGCATGAATATATGACGCAAAGAAATGGGGCAGAATAATCCCCATGGGTCTGGTCAGCACCCAGGATTCCAGGTCACTTTGAGTTTCACCTGGTGGACGGAGCATCTCAGTGACGCTAACAAGCGAGTGTATCTCTCCTGGCATTGTCCTAAAGTTACGTATTTATTATTTCTTAACATTGTCAAAAATTTAACTGTGCACCACATCTCATTCATTGTTATACTGGTTATATTTCTGCTGAGTTAAGTACTAGATTTGCTGTCTTTTTGTGAACAGGGCACTGTTTGGGCTAGCTAACACACTAGCGGGTTTTTAGCATTTGAATTAGCGCTGAGTGTGTGCTCTTTATCCTCCAAAGCAATCTTAATTAATGGTCTTATTACTTCTCATAGCTTGGATTTACTTCTCATAGCTTGGATTTACTTTGTCTTTGTGAAACTTGGCTTAGGCCCAATATTTTTCTGCCACTAAATGAAGCCTCTCCCCCTGATTATGCGTATGCACAGGTAGATGCGTATGCAGAGGTTGCAGCCATTCATAAAGCTGCATTTTGCTTTACATGTCCATCATCATAGCCAAAATTTAACTCATTTGAAATGTTACTCATTAAACATATTTCTTCTCAAATAAACGGAAGGAAGCCATTTTATTAAGCTGTATGAGTTTGGAATTTTCCTCTCGGACTTAATAACCCACGCCAATAATATCCTTCTCGTTGGTGACTTTAATATCTAAATAAGGAGTGTGATCCTCTGGCCAGAGCATTTTAAT
Source organism: Perccottus glenii (assembly GCA_024416835.2). NCBI lineage: Eukaryota > Metazoa > Chordata > Actinopteri > Gobiiformes > Odontobutidae > Perccottus > Perccottus glenii. The sequence continues at coordinate 22,842,692 of CM044553.2, forward strand.
CACTCCTTACAACCCCGTCTTTCAACCAGTTTGTTCATGAGCCCACACACCTTAGTGGAAACTATCTGGATCTTGTTTTGGCTCGGGAAATAGATGTTTCCCATCTCTTCGTCTCCTCTCTTTCATCTGCTGTTTCAGATCACTCTCTGGTGGAATTTGAGATAAGTTATAGACTCCCCTCAAATTCCGACAATTGCGTAGTGTCTACACGGAATTTTAGCGCGGCTGCAATGGAAATGTTTGCCACACGGCTGACAGATGTTCTTCCTAATTTAAATCCACCTGGAAACTTAATAGAAGCCTACACAAACGAGGTCCATGCAACCCTCTCGGCCATCACTGACTCAGTGGCACCCCTTAGGACAAAGCCCAGATCAACCAGACGACCTACACCATGGTATAACGAGGAAACACGGGCTTTAAAACAGACTTGCAGGAGTTTTGAACGCATATGGCGCAAGTCAAAAACTAATCTAAATTATCAAAAGTGGTGTTTGTGTGTAAACACCTATAAGCACGCCCTCAGCACTGCAAAGACGGCTTATTTCTCATCTCTAAGCAGAGAAAACCGGCATAACCCCAGGTTTCTATTTGGGACAGTTGCTAAACTAATCCAACCAAGAACAACTGAAGACTCCTCTCCCTTTAGTGCACAAGACTTTTTAGATTTCTTTAAACATAAAATTGAAGATATCAGGGATAATATTTTGTTTTTTTCTTCCTCCGCTCCGGGTCCCATTCACTTGGATCCACTGACCTCTCGTCTCTCAGTCCTAGATCCTGTATCCCTCAATGAGCTGACAAAGGTGGTTTCTTCATGTAAAGCAACTACGTGCCTTCTGGATATCCTGCCAGCAAAACAGCTTAAAGAACTGTGGCGCTATGTAGGGCAAATTATGTTTAACATTATAAACTTGTCCCTGTCTACTGGCACCGTTCCCTCCCTCTTCAAACAGGCTGTGGTCAAACCCCTACTCAAAAAACCTACTCTGGATCCTGGATGCCTAAATAATTACCGTCCTGTCTCCAATTAACCTTTTCTATCTAAAGTTCTCGAAAAAGTTGTGTTAAAACAACTTACTCTATATCTATCGGAAAATGACCTCCTCGAGCCGTTTCAGTCTGCATTTAGGACCTCTTATTCCACTGAAACAGCTTTAGTTAAAGTGACTAACGATCTCCTCCTTCAGATTGACGAGGACTCATCGGCTCTACTGTTATTGCTAGATCTCAGCGCTGCATTCAATACGATTGATCATGCAGTGCTAATCAACAGACTAAAGAATGTGTTTGGCATCTCTGGCTCTGCTCTTGCTTGGTTAGAATCCTATCTGTGTGATAGGTCTCATTTTGTCTCTTTTAATAAATCCTTCTCCTCCACAGCACCAGTGAAATTCGGTGTGCCACAAGGGTCTGTGCTTGGTCCCATACTTTTTCACTATATGTTACACCATTGGGACAAATCATCAGAAGTTATGGAGTAAACTTCCACTGTTATGCTGATGATACACAGCTGTATCTACCAATAAAAGCGAATAATACTACTGACATCAAGCGTCTAGAGGCCTGCCTCGTTTTAATTAAAACATGGATGTCTAAAAACTTCCTCCATTTGAACTCGGATAAAACAGAGCTCTTGTTAATTGGTCCTGCCAGTCATCGGCACAAGTTCAACAATCTTACTGTCTTGATCAACAATTGTGTGTTGGAGCACGGCAACACTGTGAGGAACCTTGGTGTCATTTTGACCCCACACTATCTCTGCAGCAGCACATTAGTGAGGTCACTAAACTGGTCTTTTTTCACTTGAGGAATATCTCAAAAATTCGCTCCTGCCTCTCGTTAGCTGATGCTGAAATTCTCATTCATGCATTTGTCACATCCAGGCTGGACTACTGCAATGCTTTATTCTCTGGACTGCCGAGGAAAAGTACTCACAGACTACAAATGGTCCAAAATACAGCCGCCAGACTTTTAACAAAGACCAGGAAGTTTGATCACATTACTCCGGTCCTGGCTTCATTACATTGACTTCCTATTCATGTTAGAGCAGATTTCAAAGTTCTCCTGTTAACATATAAAATCTTTTTGTGGACGCGCGCCCTCTTACCTATTTGACCTCATCACCCGGTATACTCCAGCTCATACCCTTCGCTCTCAGGACGCTGGCCTCCTTCAACTTCCTCGAGTAAAGAAGAAGTCTGCTGGCTACAGAGCCTTTTCTTATAGAGCCCCATTTTTATGGAATAGGCTCCCGGTGGAAGTGCGGCGAGCTGACTCTGTTGAAGTTTTCAAAAGCAAACTCATCAAAAGCAAAACATACTTTTTTCACCAAACGTATGGAGACTGATTGATCATAGGTATACGTTTACACTGGTTGTAGCTGTAGATACACACTAAACCGCTCATATTATCACATCTACCTATTACTACCTACTATATCTATACTATATCTACCTACCAAAAATAACCGTTTTGGGAACCTTGGAAGAAATAACGGAAATAAGACATGTGAACAGCGTTTCAAACAGTTAAAGCTCAGGCCAACAAGCCAATGTAAACATATGTTCTGTCAATCTCAGTTCTATGCAGAGAACCAAGGATGAATGCCAAACAACAAACGACACTCAAGTGAACAGTGAAAAATGGCATCCGCCTGTTGAGTTGTCACATTTGAACGAGAATGATCAAAAAGTTGTAAAGAATATGCTGTTTGAAGAGTCGGATGTTTTTGCTAAAAGTGACTCAGACATTGGCTGTATCCCAAGTCTGCAACTCAAAATCAATCTCAAAGACAATGTGCCGGTCCAGACATCCTACAACTCTATTCCAAAACCTTTGTACAAGGAATTGAAAGAATATGTTCAAAAGCTGCTTGACTATGGCTGGATTAGGAAATCCACATCTCCCTATTCCTCACCAGTGGTCTGTGTGAGAAAAAAGGACATGTCACTTCGCTTATGTGTCGATTTTCGGGGGTTGAATCGCAAAACTATTCCTGATCGCCATCCACTCCCACGCATTCAAGACCTGCTGGATAATTTGGGGGGCTACTCATGGTTTTCCATACTAGACCAAGGTTGTGCCTACCACCAAGGCTTTGTGGAAGAGAACTCTAGACACCTAACTGCCTTTAGTACACCTTGGGGGTTGTATGTGTGGAACCGCCTCCCCTTTGGACTCACCAACGCCCCAGCAGCCTTTCAAAGCTGCATGGAAGGGGTTCTCGAAAGTTTAAGGGATGAGTGTTGTTCCCCTTATTTAGATGATGTGTTATGTTATTCTAAGACTTTCACTGACCATGTTAATGACGTAAGACGTGTTCTACACAGACTCAGAGAACATGGTGTAAAGCTACGCCCTAATAAGTGTGAACTTTTTAAACACCAAATCAGATATGTGGGTTGTCTTGTGACTAGTGAAGGTGTTCAGATAGACCCGAAAGACCTAGAAGCAGTTAAACCAACTCAGAGACAGGGAACCAAAAAATGTTGGAGAAGTTAGAGCTCTTCTTGGCTTCTTAGGTTACTACCGGACATTCATTCAGGACTTTTCTAGGTTAGCGAGACCACTGTTTAAACTTGTTGAGAGTCCCAGTGGGGTAGAATACAGACTCGGTAAAAGTCCATCTAACAGGTCCAAGAAAATATGCAATGGTCAACTCCCATCCAAAACTCCTGTTAATTGGACACAAGAACATAGTGCAGTTGTGTCACATTTTGTAGACATGTTAAATAGTCTATTTTACCTACACCTATTTTAGCATACCCAGATTTTGACTTACCTTTCATCCTCCATACAGACGCTTCTAATGAAGGACTGGGGGCTGTACTTTATCAACAACAGAACAACAAGCTGCGGGTCATTGCATAGTGTTCCAGGACGCTCACGCCGGCTGAAAAAAACTATCACCTTCATTCTGGCAAGCTTGAGTTCCTTGCGCTGAAGTGGGCGATCTGTGACAAATTCAGGGATTACCTTTATTACGCTTCCACTTTCACAGTATTCACGGACAACAATCCTCTTACATATGTTTTGAGCACAGCCAAGTTGAATGCAGTTGGGCATCGCTGGGTGGGTGAGCTAGCGGATTTTCATTTTACCATCAAGTATCGCCCTGGAAAATCGGATGCTGACACACTGTCCAGGTATCCAGTTGAACTACCAGATCACTTGTCAGAATACACAGAAACAATGCCACCGGAAGTAATTTCCGCCATTTGGCAAGGTGAAAAAGCCTTGCGAGACAGTTAAGTGCCATGGGTCGCTGCAGTTGAACTCATATGTCAATGACACAATCACTGAAGGCATACCTGTAATCTTACCTGAAGATCTTCGAACTGCTCAAAAAGAGGACAAGTCAATCAGTGAAGTGGTACACTTGAAAAGAAAAGGATGGAATCCAAATGACAAAGATAAAAGACAAATGACTCGTCAAACAAGGAGACTAGTACATGAATGGAACAGACTACACCTTGAAAAAGGACTGCTGTACAGACACACCGGGAAGAGAAAACAGTTGGTTCTACCAGAAAAGCTGAAAAAGACAGTTGCATTTGCATGACATTTGGATGACGATATGGGTCATGTAGGGGCAGATAAAGTCATTCACTTAGCAAGAGAACGTTTTTATTGGCCGTTCATGCAACGTGACGTAGAGGATTATATCATTCGCCAATGCACTTGTATAAAACAAAAACGTCCCTGTGTTCCAGACAAAGCTCCAATGTGTTCAATCACGACAAACGCCCCATTTGAACTGGTATCAGTTGACTACCTTCACCTCGAACCGAGTAAAGGCGGTTATGAGTATATATTAGTCCTGGTAGACCACTTTACGCGTTTTGCTCAAGCTTATCCAACTAAAAATAAGTCTGGCAAAACTGCAGCGGAGAAAATATTTCACGACTTCATCCCAAGGTTCGGGTACCCGGAAAAACTCCACCATGATCAGGGCCGGGAGTTCGAAAATAGCCTATTCCAAAGACTACAACAACTCGCAGGGATAGCACACTCTCGAACTACCCCCTATCATCCGCAGGGGAATCCTGTTGAGCGTCTAAACCGAACACTCCTTCAAATGTTGCGCACCCTGCAGGAAGAAAAGAAAACACAGTGGAAAGACCATTTGCCTCACATTCTCCATGCATACAATTGTACAAGACATGAAGCGACCGGGTATTCACCATTTTTTCTTCTGTATGGTAGGGCGCCTACACTACCCATAGACCTTCTTTTTGACATTAAAACAGAAAGTGACTGTAAAACAAAACAAGAATATGCTGAAAAATGGGCATGTTGCGTGCAAGAAGCGTATAAAATTGCTTCGGAAAACAGCCAGAAAAGCTCTGCTAAAGGAAAAAAGTATTATGACAAAAATGCAAAAGGTATCCCCTTACAACCTGGTGACCAGGTCCTAGTCAGGAATCTCACGGAACGAGGACCTGGAAAACTGAGAGCTTACTGGGAAAGGTGTATCCACAGAGTCATTGAAAAGATTGAAAATGGACCTATATAAAAAGTTCAAGCTGAGTCGGGAGACAGAAATCTAAGAATTCTACACCGAAATCTCCTATTGCCAGTCAATGACTTGCCACTTGAACAAGAATGTCAAGAGAACAACCGGATAAGACAAAAACAAAGAAAAAACAAAGACAAATCCAGGATGCTTTTGAGTCTGAACAGTCAGATGAGGATGAGATCTACATATACAACTGGCATTGTGTACCTATGTGTCAAAGTGAAGCTACACCTCAACCACACCTTGGACTCAGAGCTGCAGCACCTACATTCCAACCGGATAGACAAAATACTCAACCAGTTCAAGTGCCACAACAAAGTGCTCCTTCTCAAGTTGAGGTACAGACTCCGAATGTTTTGATCCCATCTGTTGAACCGGATTTAGCACCAAGGCCAGCGCATTTTATTACCATTCCAGTTGAGGAAATTTTCTAAAATTGAAAATGCCATTGGAACTGAAACTATGAACAGTGATGATTTGGAAACAGAACAGTTACCAACTAATGCGCCTGACACAAACGCACAGGGAGGAACCGTTCATAGATCCAGAACGACCAAGCCAAGAGAACTGTTCACTTACAACCAATTTGGACAGCCTTCTTACAGAGAATGGAGGCCCGGAGCAAACATGATGTTTGCCTGTGTTCCTCAACCAATACCTTATTACCATTCTGACATGTACTACTACCATACTCCTGTATGGACATATTAGACTGACAATTTAAGTAACCATTCAGATTACCAGACCAAGTGCTATGACTCTTTGAAACTGGATGTAACCTAACTTGAGACACTTAGTATTAGATGCCGGAGTCATCTTTTAAAGCAGGGGAGAGTGTAGTAGGTTGAAAATGCCGCATCTTCAGTTTGATGAAGGAACAGGTACCCCCTCTCTTTAATTTGTATTTTTCTAATGTCTTTTATTTGGGGTTACATCCAGACCACTAGAGGGTGCTGTAAGCACTACTATGGGGATTAGAGGCGGAGAGCTCACGCAGCTTCAGAATTAAACAAGCTGTGGTGAGGTTAACATGTCTCCTCCTTGTCTCTCCACAGGTATGAGTGTAAAGTTATTGTAGTAACTCAAACTTGGTCCAAGTACAGTTAAAGTACTCTGTAGAGGTTTTGAACAGACTGTATATGTTTTTGAGAGTTCAGTGCCAGAGTGAAGTGTAGTTTATTGCCGTTTTCTGTTGTCTCGTTTTCACCACGAGTACGCCATTTTCTGTATCCGAACGTATTTATAGCCTTATTCAAGTGCTTAATGATATGTATGTTCTTAGTGTTTTAAATTGTAAATGTTGCACAAATTTAAGTGTAGTTGAGGCAGTAGCCATGCAGACCATTTAGTTCTGAGGAGTTTGCCGCCATTCGCAGGTGCCATTTTTTTTTTGTGTTGCCAACCCGCGTGTGTGTGTGTGTGTGTGTGTGTGTGTATGTGGTAAAGGTGTGAAAGATAGATGGAAGTGTGAAATGGTGTAGATTAATGTACTTTGGTTACAATGTGGGATTGAATGTGGTGAAGAGTGAGTGTGTATGTTGATGTTGGTTACTGTAATCCAGTTATATGTATTTTTATTTTGCACTTTATGGTTCATCTTGTGGTTTATTTTTAGTCAATATGGATGTGTTATTGTATTTTCAAATGGGTTATTTTTTAATGTATTGTCCTTTTATTTAATTAGTTGATCTTTGTGAGAATGAAGTAATTGTAAGTAAAAGAATGAGAGCTTCAGAATTAAACAAGCTGTGGTGAGGTTAACATGTCTCCTCCTCGTCTCTCCACAGCCACACCACACCCTTTGGGCTACACAGGCTAACCCTAGCTGTGTGCCACTTGCTCCCGCCCAGCTTCCCCTAGGGCTGGCGCCAGTAACATATACAAAAATAAATGTCTTGTCTTGTCTTGACAAGTTGGTGCTACACAGATGTGAAGCAGTTTTGAAAAACTGTGGTCATACAACTAAATATTAGTTTTGTGATTCACAGGACAGCTAAATCCTAGGAACAAAAACGTTTGTACAAAATATTTTTTTTAGTTTGAACAGTCAATTACAGACACTGCTATTTTTTTAACACAACCCTTTCAACTAATTGCCCAATTGCACAACCTTAAAAGCATGCATATCATGAATGCTGGGTCTTGTTTGTTTTCTGAAAATCTACTGCATCTACTGGTAACTTGTTTACTTAGCAATAAAAAATATACTTAAAAACATGGATTATTCTGGTTAGTCACATTGTACTGCTATTATTTTGAACAATACTGTACGTGAGTTTTTGATGTAGCTGCTCAGCTAGTAAGCTATTTTAGACAAACATTACATGCAGTCGATAATAAATAATGCAAAGTTAGCGTTAGCTTTAACTGCCGTATTGTGTTGAACAACACTTTATAAAACATGCCATTGTCAAACATTAGTCGCCCTCTTATCTCCCATGTCTAATGGGTTCTCTTTACTGCCGTGTCAGCACTCAAGAGTCAAATATAGTTTACTCTCAATAAAGTCTGTCATACAATAAACTTGCAGAAGTATAACTTTTCTTACCTTCTCTGTAAATGTTGATGTCCCGTGAACTGCTGTAGCTGGCTGTCTGTTGCTCTGGTTACCCAGTCGTGCACGTACGAGCGCAAGCCAGCAAGAGCGACCAGGACACTGACTGCAGTTCTCCTAACGGCCACTAGTGTCAGTAACAGTTAGGTTTTTATGAAAGTTACGCAAAACCAGAAAAGTTGTTTTATATTTCATAGCAAAACAGTCACAGTCACCATTAACAGAACTTTATTACACTTCTTTTACACTTTTCATTACAGGAGTTACAGTATATAATATGTTAAGAAAGATAAAGATAAATTTATTAAATTTAAACAACCCTGCTAGTTTTTCTTTATATATTTGTAGATGCACAATCTGCAGTCACATCTAGCCTTGCATGGCCTTTGAAGAAGCCAAGTACTGTCATAATTATTCATATTATTTATATTAAATCATATAATTTAAAAATTATTGTAACTACATGATTCATCATGCAATTGTAGTGCATGAGGACATTATTTATTTACTGGTTATTACTTATTACTCAAATATATGAACTAAAAATATGACTGGCCAGTCTTTTGATTCACTGTGACAACACCTATTTGGGTTTATTTTTCAATAACTGGTTGATAGAGCAAAACCTTTTTATAAAAATTATAGCTCTATAATGACAATTGCCCGAGGACATTTTCAACTTAATAATCTTGTTGTGTTAGTCAGAAAAAAATCATTTAAAGCACATAAAGGTAAAGAAAATGATTAATAGATTTAGAGTTTAATAAACTATAGATTTTGCATTTTGGGGCAAACTATTCCTGTAAGATATGTGTATAGTATAAAATTGCAAAAACAGAACAAGATATCCTTCAACAAAATGTTCAACAAAATGTGTCTTTCATAAATGGTAAACATTTAATATGTTTTTTTCTCTTTTACATTCTTAACAGAAATGTGGAAAAACACATCAAAAAAGCCCGATATTTTCTGCAGATTCTATGCCAGCCCTGAAAGTGTACCAGGACAGCAAGAAAACATCTCAAAATGCAGCATATTTGAGCTCCGTGAAGTTGGCCCCCCACCAAAATGGATTGACTCCAAAACAATCTAGATCGTTTGTGCTGGTTTGTGCAGCAAAAATTTTTGTTTGTGCTGTTATAGTTTTTGAGATATTAATGATTCTTTTATAGGTCATATGAGGTCACCCAGCCCCCGAAAGTGCTTTAAAATGCCCCAAAATGGTGTCATTCGTTTGTGCTTCGTTTGTGCTGTTTTGTGCTGTAAAGATTTTCGTTTGTGCTGTTATAGTTTTTGAGATATTACAAGATTAATTTTCGGCCGATGACGTCTTCCAGCCCCCCATTTGTTGTAAAAATGGACAAAAATGGTGTCATTCGTTTGTGCTGTTTTGTGCTGTAAAGATTTTCGTTTGTGCTGTTATAGTTTTTGAGATATTAATAATAAATATTTTCGGGATTAACTTCATTTCCGGCCAGCTGATGCGCACTTCCGGACAGGTTAAAGACTGTTTTAACCATTGAAATGGTGGAAATGCATTGTATGCGGTACATAAAATCACGTTTTCTGTGCCCATGTTTTTTATCAATAATTATTTTGAGAGACAATCATTGGATCAAAGTACATCTACAAAGTTATAAACGTTTAAAAGATGCTATAGATGAAATGTTACTTTTTTTCTCGAGTTGTCTTGCAGATGGATACTTGTTCCTGACCTATTGCTGATCCTGAAGGCCCAAATATACCAAAAATAAATAACTGTAAACTGTCCTAACAATGTTTCTGTGTAGTTACAATAAAGAACGAACTGAACTGGATTGTGTTTTATTTTTTTATTTTTATAATGCATGGAAATAAAAAATCCTGGATAAATAATGGTTAAATAATAAAATGAAAACAACTTAAGTACACGTTAAAAATAAAGACAATTACATAAAAAAATAAGCATGGTCTACCTTACTTCCTTTATACCACCAGGTGGCGTTGAACATAGATTTGTTTTCACCCCACATTTGCTGAATTCAAATGTTTAAACCTTTAAATTTAGCTTAATGGAGATAAAACAAATATAAAATAACTATACAGCCGCTTCTATTTTTCTACACCACGCATCACTGGATTTTTTTTTTACTTGGAAGACTGCTCGTAAGACTGGTAAATGTAAGTGACTAAGTTTTTAAATCAATGTAATATAGACCTATAGCACTTTGCTAGAATGGTAAGCTAACTTAGTTAACTTAGCCAAGTGCTCATGCCAAATGTAATTTGTAATATTAAAATATAAAAAACATAAATGTCATGTCATTTAAAAATTATTTTAATTAAAACTACAATCAAAATTTGTATTTTATTTATTTTATTAGATGCCAATAAAGCCTGGAGTGGACACTGGCACTGTTCTTGCCATTCTTTGTGCATCAAAAGACAGTATACTTGTAGAAGGGCAAATTGCCACACCTGCAGCAGAAATCTGGACACAACTCAGTGAGCAACTGGAAATGAAGATGTCTGCAAAGGGCCTGTATACCTTTGTGAAACAAAACCGTCACAACATCTGGTCAGCTTTAGGGTTTAATAACAACAACAACACCAACATCATAGTAATAAGTGACTCAGAAAATAGTGATGATGGAGCCACAAGTAATTCACAAAGTGACAATGACATTCAAGACTTAGTCCCTTTAGCTTTTGAGCTTGAGGTGCCATTTGAAAAATGGATGGGATTTATACCACAAACTGTGACCTACAGTGACAAAAAATCTCCAAATCAAAAAAGGGACTATACCATACTAAAACCAGGCACTTGGACCCATGAACTAACTGCAATGATTTGGAAGAAGATTAAAAGTTCTTGTACATTTGTATTTAAACGCGCAAAGGTTTACCCGACTGGCACCAGTACTTACATTGACATCAAAGGCTTCTGTAAAGAATGTCATGGTCAGCTACACATTTATTGCAACAAAGAGGCTGCAATTTACTGCCCAATGGTGTTTCAGTGTCTTCTAAAAAACAGTAATAGCGCACTCCACACTGGCTCTTCCAAGCGCTCCTTATCTGGACAGTTGCGAAAGGAGATATCCAAAGAGCTGTGTGAGGGCAAGTTAGAGGCACATGCATGGCGGGCATTACAGGCAACAAAAATGATGGATTTTGGAGATCCTGAGCCAGGTCATTTGCCCAATTTAGAAACCCTGCGAAAAGCAAAACAAGAGCGAAATTCACAGGAGTTACACGACAAAGACCCCATCCTGTCACTGCAGTTTCTTAAGTATAGTGCACCTTACAGTGGCAGCATCAAAGACATTGGCTTTGACAAATTTTTGTCACTACTGGACCCAAACACAAATGCACATGTACAAAACACTGTCCAAGAAAACTCACCCAACAGTGTGTTTTGATGCAACTGGGTCAGTGGTGAGAAAACTGATGAGACCGATTGACAAGTCTGTCATATATTCCTCTATCAAGGTGTTATGACAGGTCAAAAGCACGGTAGTCTCCCAGTAACACAGATGTTGTCTGAAAGGCATGATACAAATGCAATATCTAACTGGTTGACAGAATGGATCCGGGCAGGTGCACCTGTACCAAAAGAAGTGGTCAGTGACTTCTCTTTGGCCATTCTGGGAGCAATGGTAAAGGCTTTCACACCCCACCCTGATATTAAGACTTACCTGAATGAATGCTTCCATGTTATGCTTGGAAACCATTCTGCAAAACTGCCACCGTGTTACATCAGAGTTGATGTTGCTCACTGTGTAAAAATGATCTGCCAGTGGGAGTGCCTGAAAAAGAAAACACACCGTATTAAAGATTTTTTTATCAGATCTTTAACACAGGTAATAAAATCACAGAGTCTGGAGCATGCCAAAGGTCTCTTACGTGCCATCATGGTTGTGGCACTCAGTGAAGGAGAGGGTAACGACAGTGCCAATGTCCCAGTCTCATCACAACCATTTAAAGAATACCTGAAGGCCCAAATAGCTGGAGACACGTCAGTGGTTGCTGAGGACAGTGCTGGAACAGCGCAAGAGGATCCAAGTTTTTTTGAGACTGATTTAAGGAAGTGGGTAGAAGACATCTGCGAGGAGGCCAGTGTGCTTGCAACAACAGATAACATGATAACGTGATAACATACACTTCCTGCCAGAGATAATTCCAAACATAAAAAGGCTTGCAAGTAGTTTGCCACTTTGGAGTGGAGTAATGGTCCCCTTCTTCAAAAGCCCCAGCCTCACTGCAAGTTCTGCAACAGTTGAAGCTGAATTTAAAAACCTAAAGCATGGGCTTTTTAAACATGAGCGCTTACCCATTCGTGTTGATCGTTTTATTGCCCGCCAACTTTCCTTTATTGAGGGAAACATGCGGATTTGCTCAGCAAAACACGCTGAAGAGGAGAAAAGAGGATTGACAGAGATTAACACAGGAGATCAGCAAGAAAGCACTAATAAAAACAATGCTCACCCTTCTGCTGAGTCAACAGATGAAGCTGTGGAAAACTGTAGAGGCCTCGGTGTTCCACCCAAAAAAAGAAAGCTCCATTCTTATCTTGCCCCATGTCCTGAATGGCTAAATGCAGACCAATCTGTGAAAAAAACTGTGAGAATTGGACTTTTAAAAAATGGAAACCATCTGCAGCCAGTTAAAGTAGGAAAACAAACTGTTTCTGTCACAAACACTTGTCCATTTGATTCTTTTTGCCAGAGTTTAAGCTGTGCTTACTGTGACAGCCTTTCATTTCAGCGTGCAGTCAACAATGAGCAATGTACTAATAACTTGCTCCAGCTGGTGAAAACGCTTGCCACAGAGTGTGTAAGCCCAAAAATATACTTGAAGAGGGCAGAGATACTCTCCACGCTCTACACACAAGTCCAGTTGAAGTCTGGTGCCTTCCAGATAGATGCTCAGTGCCACATATCTAATGTAATAAAAAAGACAATGAGAAATACTGCAAGTGTGTATTTAATGAAACAGTGCTCATCACCATACTGCAGTCTGAGCAGGAAGACCATGAGGGAATTTCCACTTGTACTTCCATCATTTGATGTACTTGAGGCTTCTGGCATGGCTCAGCTTGAGACCGCTGTGGAAAAAGGCCTGAATCTTCCAAATTCTCTCTGTCTCAGGCCAGTCCAGTGTCCACTGCTGTGCCCTCCTGCATACCAGACACAACAGGCAGGGTCAGGAAATGTACTGTGTGCAGGAACGGTTGCACACAGTTACAGGATTGAAGAACTTTTGTGGATAGACACTGACCTTTTAGCCACCTCACCACAGAGGGCTTCCCAAAGAGAATTCCCTTTGTGTGAATTCCCTACCAGTGTGATGCTCCAAGGGAAAAGCTTCAAGCTTATGGCAGTGATTGCTTTTCAAGCAGGACCATCACATGATGCTCTGGGTCATTATGTCAGCTACTGCAGGAGGGCCCCTGACCTGTGGGAGCTATATAATGACCTTGGGAAAGAAGTGAAGACAGTGGCAGAAAAAACACAAATATGCCCCCATGCTGTGCTGTACAGTATTTGCTAATCTGTTAAAAAAAAATGTGTGTTGAGAGTTTGTTGGTTTGCTTGTTTACTTACTTGAGCCCTTTTTTTATGTTTATTATTAAAAATGTTCAAATTGGTGCTGCCCACTGGTGTGGTAGTTTTTTGCAGTGACTTTGGTTCCCGACCCCAGCTATTTGCTGTGCGTCTCCCCCATTTTCTGCTAGTGTTGTCCCGTATGATGGAGCCTGCAGTCAAGAAAATTACCAATATAAAATCACAAATTAATAGTAATAATTTGTATTAATGTAATTGATATTATTATTCAAGTAGGCCATGTACTGTTATTGTAATTGTATTAGTTTGAACACCAACTCGGTTCTTAAAGAACCATTGCCCAAACCACATGGCATCACCAGCCTTAGCATAAACAGAAACGTGTGATTATAAAAAATAAAAAAAAAGCACAGATTTTGAAAAAGATTAATATCTTCGAAATGGTGGAAAGACAACATTTTTGATGTTGAACTTATTTTCTCAAATTTTTTCACAATCAAACCTTACGCTGAGATATCTATAGGTGGCTAATTAATAATGGCATTTAAATCCAGTAAATTTTTGAATAGCTACGTAACTGAAAGTTCAGCTACATTATCAGCTCATAGTAGCTGATTCATTGTCAGCTACTAGTATTTATATAGTGTTATGTTATATATATATATATATATATATATATATAAATGTATGATACAAGAAATATTCAGAAGAAAGACTAATTTGCTTACCTTGCAGAGGACCACTGCGCAGATGATTTTGTTTCGCAACCGATCATGCCAAAAAAAAAAAAAAAAAAAAAAAAAAAAACACGCCTTTAACCTGTCCGGCAGTGCGCATCAGCTGGCCGGAAATAAAGTTAATCCCGAAAATATTTATTATTAATATCTCAAAAACTATAACAGCACAAACAAATATTTTTGCTGCACAAACCAGCACAAACGAAGCACAAAAGAATGACACCATCTTTGTCCATTTTTACGACAAATGGGGGGCTGGATGACGTCATCGGCCGAAAATTAATCTTGTAATATCTCAAAAACTATAACAGCACAAACGAAAATCTTAATTTTTCATAAATGATAAAGTTTTTTTTTTTTACTCATAGTTAGTGGTTGGGAGAAGCCATTTATTGTCAAACAATCGTGTTTATTCTTTCTAAGTCATAATGACAACAGAAACTACCCAAATGACCCTGATCAAAAGATTCTCAAAGGTTCATTATACCGTGAATTGCCACCTTTAACATCAATGACAGCTTAAAGTCTTTTGTGGTAGTTGTAGATGAGGCTCTTTATTTTCTCAGATGTTAAAGCTGCCCATTCTTTTTGGCAAACAGCCTCCAGTTCTTGTAAATCCTTGGGATGTCTTGCATGAACTACATGTTTGAGATCTCCCCAGAGTAACTCAATGATATTGAGGTCAGGAGACTGAGATGGCCAGTCCAGAACCTTCACTTTATGCTGCAGTAGCCAATGAAAAGCCAACTTGGCCTTGTGCTTTGGATCGTTGTCATGTTAGAACGTCCAAGTATGCGCAGCTTCCGGGCTGATGAGTGCAAATTTTCCTCCTGTATTTTCTAATAACATGCTGCATTCATCTTGCCATCAATTTTGACCAAGTTTCCTGTGCCTTTGTAGCTCACACATCCCCAAAACATCAGTGATCCAAATCCATGTTTGGCCCCCCTATTGCTGCAGCAGGCTCAGTGTTTAACCACATTGGGACTAGCTTCACACTGAGCCGGGTGCACGTCTTTGATCTCCGGAAGCCTGCCTCGACAAAATCCGGAGTCTGAAAAAGACAGATCGAGACGTGTTGTTCCCAGGCCAGTTAAGGGACACAGTCCCTCCAGCATGTCTTAGGTCTTCCCCTGCAAGATCCTTCCCCGGTCGTACAGGGACCAGAAAGCCCTTTGCAAAGGGCCCCAGACACGATACCCCTAGATCACCCCCTACAGGGCGCTGTGAGGGACACAGTCAAATGTCTTCTCCAGATCCACAAAGCACATGTGGACTGGTTGGGAAACTTCCATAAACCCTCCAGCACCCTGGAGAGGGTATAGAGCTGGTCCAGTGTTCAAAGATCGGGACGAAAACCGCATTGTTCCTTCTGAATCCAAGGTTTGATTGTTGACCATATTCTCCTCTCCAGTACCCTGGCATAGACTTTCCCGAATAGTAATATTTTTCTGTACTCTGCTGTCCCCAACTGCAACGTGATGTTGCAGTTGGGGACAGCAGAGTACAGGAAAATAGTTCTCAAGTCAAAGAGCTTTTACATGGTCAAAATAATTGCTAGTATCACTTGTACACATACATGAGGTAAAAACCACATCCATTTTTTTCATACGCTGAGTATAGTATCTGAGTCTTTGTTTATGAAAAAGTAACTAGAAAAACTCATAATTTTTTTAAAATTGCATTACAAAAGACAGTTTGTGCGCAATAAATCTGAAGACATTTTCTATGTATTTTATGACATCCTTATTTGACAGAATGTTTGAAAAAGGCAGATTGTGAAATATAAGCTGTATTAAAAAAAAGAAACTAAAGAGGAAGTGACACCAGCGGTTTAATGTAATGTATGTTTTAGTGCACTCCAGTTTCCTCTTGTAAACCATTCAGAGCCA
Organism: Perccottus glenii; assembly: GCA_024416835.2. Taxonomy (NCBI): domain Eukaryota; kingdom Metazoa; phylum Chordata; class Actinopteri; order Gobiiformes; family Odontobutidae; genus Perccottus; species Perccottus glenii. Next base: position 22,858,942 of record CM044553.2, read on the forward strand.
TGGCCATCGTACAAGACAGACTCCTTCATTTTTTGACCATAGGTAAGATACATTTAAATTCACCTGCTGTAGATCTTTTTAAAATAGAGATTCGCTTTTGGGAGACTCACATACAGTTTTTTTTTTTTTCCAGTCACTCTGCTGCTTAATTCTACTTCACCTGCTGCAGGTTAGTTTGATTATTTTATGTCTTGTTTGAAAAAAATAAAAATCTTAAGGACGGAGCAAAGAGGGCAAAATTAGTACACTAGCAAATTTTTCATACATATTAAATACCAACATGCCACATTTAAATTTACAGTAAAAAATGTCAAAACAAAACTTATTTGACATCCTGGATAGTGCAAGTAAACACATTAAATGGTAGCTTGTTATATTAATAACCTTAATAATAATAGCTTGTTATGTTTTAACCAGCACCAGCACTGTACATCGAGCAACACAAGTGCAACTTTAAGTACAATTCAAATAAACAGTTCACAGATTCTGGTCGCCAAAAACAGGACCAACATCTAAGGCAAAACACTCAATACAATAAACATAGATGGCTAATGAAAGAGGAAAACATACTGTACTGCACAGCCTCTTTGCGCTGCTGCTACTGTGGCCGACCTTGGACATGAAAGGGCCAAAAACACAATAGCGGTCTCTTACTGAAAACAAAGGTTAAGTGCACCATCTAGTGGTCACTGCCTTACATCCACCCCTTCTTTAGTTGATGGCGTCCCAGCCGGCCGGACACAACCAAACAGGAACTCTTTTTACCATCTACATTAAACAAAAGAACAGCGAACTTAAGTGTGCGTGCCTATGTACCTTCAGTGGCTCTGGTCAGTCAAAGTCACTTGTGTCTCATATAAAAGTCTCCTTGGTGGCCGTCGTACTCTCTTAGGGTTCTTCTTTGGGCTATTTTGCCCTTTCCGTGGAACAGAGGGAGTGCTTCCCAGCTCTTCCTCCCGCAACCCCGCTTCCTCCTCTTCTGTGCTCAGCTGGTCCGGCTCTTGGCCGGCGATTTCAGGACTGATACAGTCAGCTGGCTCCTCTACATTCGACCACTCCAACGTGATGTTGCCCCAAGGCCATTCTGAGAAGCTTTAGGAAGCGTCCCCAGGACGGCGTTAGTTTCAAGTTCAAATAGGAGGCCAAATGGAAAGCGGTGTGAGCTGGCCCCCTGCGCTGCCAGTTAATGATCACTGCTTTTGAAAATCAGCAGTTGATGAATCTCTGACCATAGTCTTAGAGATGCATTCTTTTTAATAAAAAGGGGAAACAGCTCTGTTTGTGGCCAGACAGTTTTAGCAGATGCATAATTTTATGCAGTGTCTTCTCACAAACACAAACTCTGAGCCTGCAGTCCTTCTCTTTTACTTAGTTTGAGTGACATTTCAACAGTAGAGTAAAGGGAAATAGTTAGTTTGATTATTGTATGTCTTGTTTGAAAAAATAAAAATCTTTGATAAATCTAAAGAAATACTGACTTTATGCTCTGTTTCATTTTGACAGATCAGATCAGACTGGTTGGTCCTGGTTCCACTCGGTGTTCTGGAAGAGTAGAAGTCTATCACAACAGTAAATGGGGAACAGTGTGCGATGATGGCTGGGACTTGTCTGATGCTCAGGTCGTGTGCAGACAGCTGCACTGTGGAGCAGCAGTGAAGGTCACAGGTGTAGCCCAGTTTGGTGAAGGGACTGGTCAAATCTGGCTCGATGATGTTGCCTGTTCAGGAAGTGAGAGCTCTTTAAACCAGTGCCAGAATAATGGACTTGGTAAACACAACTGTGGACATGGTGAAGACGCTGGTGTGGTCTGTTCAGGTAAGTAGAAAGGTAGTAGGTTAGCCAGGATTTATGCAACAGTTTTCTTTAACAGACATTTCTAGTAATTTTGTTCTGTTTTGAATTTACAGTTTCACCCATAAATACAAAACAAAAGTAAAAAAGTATAAATACAAAACATCTGCGATACCTGTATTATTGAATATTGCTTTAGTGAGAAGCTTCTAATGGTTACATGTTTACTGATAAATACGTTATGGAAGTGCTTTTGTAATATTTCTACTCTTACTAAGATCTAAGGCAATGAAGTTTTAGAGAGATATTATGTCTAGCGGGTGAAATAGTTTAGCTGTTATAGCAAGGTATGTCCTCTCCGGCCACGTTGAGTTGAGTTGTGCGCTTTTCACTTGTAAAACTCAAGGGTGTATGGCTAATGTAGTCTCTGCTCTCGGGACGAATTAGGAAGCGTGCATTGTGAAGGGCGCTCTCTAAAGCGGCAGCGCAGGCAAAGGATTAAAACCTCTATTAAAACAGATGTCCAAACGAGCGTACTGGATGAGGGCGGCTCATACGTGCAGTCATTCGTTGCGATCCTAAGTTGTCATTACAACTGGTTCATAAAACATGTGCATTAAATTATCACACAGATCCAATTTGTACTTGTTTACCTTTAGACGTCTCCTATTTAACCCTGCAACATACCATAAATACACATACAGTTGTGCTCATAAGTATACATATCCTGGCAGAATTTGTGGTTGTTTTGGACATTTTTCAGCAGCAGTTGATGAATCTCTGACCATAGTCTTAGAGATGCATTCTTTTTCATAAAAAGGGGAAACAGCTCTGTTTGTGGCCAGACAGTTTTAGCAGATGCATAATTTTATGCAGTGTCTTCTCACAAACACAAACTCTGAGCCTGCAGTCCTTCTCTTTTACTTAGTTTGAGTGACATTTCAACAGTAGAGTAAAGGGAAATAGTTAGTTTGATTATTGTATGTCTTGTTTGAAAAAAATAAAAATCTTTGATAAATCTAAAGAAATACTGACTTTATGCTCTCTGTTTCATTTTGACAGATCAGATCAGACTGGTTGGTCCTGGTTCCACTCGGTGTTCTGGAAGAGTAGAAGTCTATCACAACAGTAAATGGGGAACAGTGTGCGATGATGGCTGGGACTTGTCTGATGCTCAGGTCGTGTGCAGACAGCTGCACTGTGGAGCAGCAGTGAAGGTCACAGGTGTAGCCCAGTTTGGTGAAGGGACTGGTCAAATCTGGTTCGATGATGTGGCCTGTTCAGGAAGTGAGAGCTCTTTAAACCAGTGCCAGAATAATGGACTTGGTAAACACAACTGTGGACATGGTGAAGACGCTGGTGTGGTCTGTTCAGGTAAGTAGAAAGGTAGTAGGTTAGCCAGGATTTATGCAACCGTTTTCTTTACACAGTTTGTGTTATCATTCATATTTTCTGAAAAATGGCTAAAAGAAAAAAACAAATTCTGCCAGAGTATGTAAATGTATGAGAACAGCTGTAGTTACGTGGCATTTATTTTGATCTTCTCAGATGCAGATGATTGGTGTTTTACAGTTGCTTGACTCATGAGACGTTACGGAGTAAGGACGGAGCAAAGACGGAGCAAAGAGGACAAAATTAGTACATTAGCACATTTTTCATACGTATTGAATACTAAATTTACACATTTAAATTAACAGTAACAAACGTCAAAACAAAACTTATATGACATCCTGGATAGTGCAAATAAACACATTAAATGGTAGCTTGTTATATTATAACCTTAATAATAATAGCTTGTTATGTTATAACCATCACCAGCACTGTACATAGAGCAACGCAAGTGCAACTTTAAGTACAATTCAAATAAACAATTCACAGATTCTGGTCGCCAAAAACAGTACCAACATCTAAGGCAAAACACTCAATACAATAAACATAGATGGCTAATGATAACAAAGATATTTGCAAAGAGGAAAACATACTGTACTGCGCAGCCTCTTTGCGCTGCTGCTACTGTGGCCGACCTTGGACATGAAAGGGCCAAAGACACAATAGCGGTCTCTTACTGAAAACAAAGGTTAAGTGCACCACCTAGTGGTCACTGCCTTACATCTACCCCTTCTTTAGTTGATGGCGTCCCAGCCGGCCGGACACAACCAAACAGGAACTCTTATTACCATCTACATTAAACAAAAGAACAGCGAACTTAAGTCGCATCAGGTTTTAATCCCCTGAAACATCTTCAGCCAGTAAAACCACTCTTTATATCATTTGCAAAGTCCTTTCAAAACCTAAGTGCCCTGCGTAATCATGTGTGGTGTGAAGAGTGGTTTTGACTTGAGGGTGCAACTTCGAACTTCGTCCAAGCTGCTCCACCATGCTCCTTTTTTGGTCCTTGACTTTGCGGAACAAAACTCCATTTTTTATCACCAACCTCCTCCACTCCTTCAAGAGAAGGCGCCCTTGCTCGCCCATCCCAGCTCTCTCACTGCGACTCGACTTTTGGCCGTGTTTTTTTGAAAACAGGAGAGGACCAATTACAGCGTCCTCTTTTTGGGCCAAGGGGATTTCGTTTGTGGTCATGGCTGGGAGCGACTCTGTTCCCACATCTAAGTAAAGCTCGTTTGCACCGTCTTCTCTTTAGGACACAGTGCTCATATCTGGGGCGTCTTGAGCTGTCTGGGGGCTGCTGTGACTTGTGACCTGTTGTTCTTTTGATAATAAAAGCCAGAAGTCCTTTTGAGACCGCGAAAAAAGCTACTAAAATGCTAACAGGAAGTGTTAGACTTCGATTGACACCTTTTTCAGCCAATTCTGACGATTTTAGACCGGGCGGGACCTGGATATGCGCCAATGGCCGCACAGACTCTGCGGCCATTACGCATCACGTAAACGCTTCTAGCACGTTTGTTGTTCTCCGTATATGGTCAACATGACGACAGACGGATAGCCAATGATCTCCCGAGTCCAACGGTATAAAACATGCCTGGGTTTCCTTTAGCCTGAAGCTTCTGTGCCTCGGCGGAAACACAAGCCTTCTCAATGAGACAGCTTGTACGTCATATGACGCGCGCATGTTTATTGTGCTTTCACAGTCTTTTTTGCGTAAAAACTATGGCAAAACTTACAAAAATAATAAAATACTTGTCAGAGGATGTAGTGGAGGCATGTGCATTTCTTTCATTTTGGACCAGCAGCAGTCGGAAAGAAAGCGTTTAGAGGGCGGATTAGATTAGATTAGATTAGATTCAACTTTATTGTCATTACACAAGTACAGGTACAAGGCAACGAAATGCAGGATGTGGTCTGATGTGAATATCAAGGCATCACACCTTTCCTTTGTCCTTTCACAGAGGTGCAGTAAAATGCTCCACATGTGACATGCTCTTGCACATATATTGTAACATTGACACATATATTGTAACATTGACCCAAATATTGTAACATTGACCAACAGTTTTATAACCTATGTATATAGTTTGCAGTATGTTTTTTATGTGTGGATATTATTCAAAAATATATATTTTGGCCCATAACACTCATTTTGACTATTTTTTATGTAAATATGTCAATTTTATTGTGTTATTATTATGGAATATTAATTTTCATAACTAATAGAGTGATTATGTTTGTAAATACAGATTCCTCTAGATGTAAGCTTTCAGTAGAGCCCTCATTGATGCCTGTGGGTTGAAGCATTCAGAGCTCATTGCACTTTTTCATACGTTTTCCAAATGTGTCCAATTTGGATGAGTTTGGATAAACTATGGTTCCTCTATAAAACGCATGGACCTACCAACATAAAAAAAAAATTGTATAAAATTCATTTTTACAGATATTCTTTTCAAGTTTGAAATGTGAGTAGTCATCAAGTTATTATTTTTGCCCATAGTGTGTTTTAGTCCTCAACTACCTGCTGAAGCCTTTTACACCTTTATTTTCACTAAATATTTAAGGCGAGGACACAAAAAATAATTTTCTCTGTGTGTTCCAAAGTGTATGAAATTGTATCAGTAGTACTTAGAGAGATTCTGACTGTTGTGGGTGAAACTAGAGGTTGTTACTTTTACAAAGAGCCCACACTTGTATTTAAATTCCAAAGGGTTCAATAACAGCAGTCATTTTAATTTGGAGAGGTCACATTACACACAATACAGCCAAAATGACCCCAGATTGACTCACATCAAAATATAACATTATGAGTAAACATTTTTAATATAACAAATACACTTTTTTTCTTAGTTTACTCATCTCTCAACTGGTAGCTTAGACCTATTTGTCTAATCCTCCCCTTATGTCTAAATTTGACACATTTCCGACTGACCTGCACTCATAAAGCGGCCAACATACAAGAATTCATCTTACATTCTAAGAAAGTCTAAGAAGTCCAAGAGACTTTCACAAATATCATTACACTGACAAATTCTACTTCTATGTTGCGTTACTAAGTGTAACTCCATTCTTGCTCCCTGGCTTCTTCTGGGTGGTTTATTCATCAGAATAACTGTACATTATTCTCATCTATTTACTGACAAACACCTTGTTCTTCGGCTAACATTTTGTTTAAAACAAACCTATTCTGTATGGCCATTAATGATGTAGCATGTAGCTGCTGACCTACAGTATGCCTTTAACTGCATCTATTGTCCAATTTATGAATTTATGTTGATTACTCAATAGGTAATTCGCTTGCTATTACTTGCTGGGCTGTGTGAGTTCGCAGCCTGCGCCACCAGTGGAATCGAGCCGAAAATTTTGCTCGCTATTATCCAACTATCTGATATAGCTTTCTGCTTATCAGCTACTCCCACAGGATGCTGATTCCAAGAAATTTCTGAATATTTTTCCCATTTACTCTCTGTGCTCCTAGCCTGTATACAATTACTTACATTATCTTTATCCAAATGAATTACTACCACATGACTCGTAAGCATCATAGGTGCACAAATTCATTCCCAATCTTTGAAAAATGTAACTCTAACCCTGTACATATGTAACCAGTTCATTTATTACTTTATTATAATTACACAAAATTGTCGTTCTACTTATTATTGTGTTGCGTATATACCTGGTGTTTTGAAATGCTGTGCTGTCTTGGTCCTCCAACCACTCCTTCTGCATTTTGTTTCTTCTTCGTGTGTTACCTTCAGTGCATTGTTATAAATCCCAGTGTCACGACTTCCTCTTCCCTTTTGAAAATCCCGTGTTGGGAAGAGGTCAGTCATCTTTTGTAATCCTTTGTTTTAAGTGTCCTCTTGTTATTATTTTGTCTTTATTTATCACTGTTGTGCTATTGTAGTTGTTTTCAAGTCTATATTGAGCACTTATGTCACGTTGATGTTTTGGTTTATCGATGGGAAAATGCGGTGGGTGCTAATTATATTCATTTTCTTTGTAGTTTAGGCTGGACCGGAGAATTGTGGCACATGTTGATTGTGTTATTTTCATGTTGACCAGGTATGTTTCCTCTGCCCTTTTGAAAATCCCGTATTGGGAAGAGTTTAGGCTGGACTGGAGAATTGTGGCACATGTTGATTGTGTTATTTTCATGTTGACCAGATTCAGTTCATTTAATTGCAGCTGCATTAGCTCATTCGCTAAAGTCTTGTTAGCTTCTTCCTCTTTCTCCTTCTCCTTCCTATAAGCTTCCACATGATGAATGACGTGTTCTGCAAATAATGTCCAGTCTATCTTCATTAATCCTACAACTGACTCAAGTTGAGTTTGTACTTCAGGAGGCATTGTCTTTTTAACCATCCCTTTAAATAAGCTTTGTGCAGTTTGGTCTAAGCTCCAGGCACTACCGGTCTCATTGTTCCATCGCTTTTGGAATGTGAATAGGAACTTGATGGACACTGTATTAATTTTTTCTCCCTCAAGTTTATAAGGGTTGATTCTTTCTAGGAATAATGTTTGCAGCTCTTCCCAAACACTGGTTCTTTGTCCATTAAAGCCTTTGTGATCGGCCTGATTTCCTTTTAGCCAGCGGCAGTTCAGCTGCTATAAACAGTTCTTCAGGTATATGCTTTCCAGCCAAATGCATGATTAAAGCTTTTATATCTCTCAAAGCCAAACAAAATCCAGCTTTTTTTTTTTTTATTTAAATTTAAAACAAGAATCAAGGAGCTCGTTAACTAGGCCAACAATTTTGTAAATAGCTATTGAATATATATTGTGGTGCTTTACGGCTCTTTGTTAATATAATAACAAAGAGAAAGTGTCAGCAGTCACCTCGAGTCTCTTTCTCTAAAATCTAAAAATCAGTTTAGAAATCTAGGGGTCATCATGGACTCAGATTTGAATTTCCAGTCACATTAAGTCAATTACATCATCTGCATTTTATCACCTTAAAAACATTTCCAGAGTCAAAGGAATAAGCAGGTTATCTCCAGCAGGTTAGATTACTGTAACGACCTGCTCACTGGTCTCTCAAAACGAGGGTTAAGACAGCTGCAGCTTATTCAGAACACTGCTGCTCAGGTTCTAACCAAAACCAGGAAGTACAACCACATCACGCCAGTTTTAAAATCTCTGCACTAGCTTCCTGTTGCTCAGAGAATAGACTTTAAAACAGCACTGCTGGTTTACAAGTCTCTTAATGGTTTAGCACCAGAATATATTTTTGAAGTTAGTTGCTTATGAACCACCTCGGACTCTGAGAACAACTGGGACAGGCCTTCTGCTTGTGCCCAGAGTTAGAACTAAACATGGTGAAGCAGCGTTTAAGTTTCATGCAGCAAAAATCTGGAACAACCTCCCAGACAAAGTAAAACAAGCCTAAACTTTAACAATGTTCAAGGGGAGGTTTAAAACCTTTCTTTTAAGCTCCACCTAAATTACAACATAAAGTGTTTTTTATATGCACTATTCTTTTAAAATGTTTTTAATTTTTCTTATGTTTCTTAATCTAAATCTTGTCTTTTATTCCTGTAAAGCACTTTGAGTTACCCAGTGTATGAATTGTGCTATATATATAAAGTTGCCTTGCCTTGTCTAATATAGGAAAGATATAAGCTAGGGGTAAAGTTACTATCCTTCCACTCCTCAGAGTGATGCGGGGTCTTTCATATTTTTGCCATGTCATATCTAAATCTGATAATTCTTTTTCAAGCTGATTAATCCGCTTTGCAGCTTCTTCCACAACTGTGTCAGGAACTGGTTTTACAACCGGTGATTTAACTCATTTACATTTACATTTATTCATTTAGCAGACGCTTTTATCCAAAGCGACTTACATTACATTACATTACATTACATTACCAGTGTTACAGTCACTGGAGGCAAGGTGGGTTAAGTGTCTTGCCCAAGGACACAACGACTGTATGAACTGTGGGGAGAGTGGGAATCGAACCGCCTACCTTCCGGTTGAAAGACGACCGCTCTACCCACTGAGCTACCGTCACTCCTAAGTCTGTGTCCAAATCTTTCTCTGATGAACTTATTTCCAACCCTTTTCCTCAAATTTTGCCCCCTTTCTTTCAATTTCTGTATATTTTTCCCAACATCTTCTCCCATATCTCTGTAGATTTTCTTCTACAAACCCTAACACTTGGGCTATATGAGAATTGTCTAAAATCGGGAAGCGTAGTGCCTGTGCCCTCTACAGTTTTAATTACTTTTATCTTTAGCCATATAATCTTTTATATTATTCTCTATTTCAATGAAGCGCATTGGGTCAAAGCTTACCATAATAGGCCACTGCATTGTACCATAAGTTTTTTTTATGCCATTTTTTCCTAAAGTTTCTGGTCCGGTTCTCTTGATTTTGTTTTTGTTCGATCATCCCCTCAAGTGGAGTCCACACATTTCCAATTTTAGTCATTTTGCTTCCCCTTGTAACACTGCTAAAGAGATGAGGACTCTGTTTCACCTCTGTCATTTCTTTCTATTAATATAAAAATTTCTTTAATCATTTTTCCCACTTTTTTCTTTTGTCTTGATGAATTTAACACAAATTTCTCCCCTTATTTTTCAGGACGATTAACACTCACAAATTTTCACACAATAAATAAAGTTGTAAGTTCTCCTTGTCCTAAATTTCCTTGTCGCTAAATTAACTAATGTTATTTGCCAATTTTTTTTTCTGCAAACCTCTTACTTAATTTGCTGTATCTCTATTTCTTTATTATTCCTATAAGTTTGTATTCTTTACGTTTCTCTTTAATTATTTATTACTGGTAACAGGCTTTGTAATATTGTAACGTTAGGCCTACTGTTGGCTTTCTTTCCTCTCAGTTTTATTAAAAGGGTTCTACTCAACCTATTTTTATTTTTTAACAGTACCATTTCCCTATTAGGTTTTTACTTTCTAAGCTTAATTAATATTTTCTTACAGCACTTTTTTTTATTATTTGGTGACTTTTTCTTATTATCCTCTATATTGTTTTTTTTTCCTTTTTATTTAAATTTAATTTAATAATATTGTTTCTTTTATTATAATTGATTTTCCATCAATTTTAACCCTAAATCTGTTAATACTCGCTATTAACTTTTAACAGCGATCCGTACCTACACTCATTCACACACAACCCGACTATAGCCCACTCACTCTAGATGAGTGGTTCACCTAGAGTTTAGCATCTCTTTCCATCTCTTTATTTTCTTTTGCTTTAATTTTAAGCTTGGAAGCAGCCTGAACTCAAGTACTTTCCTTGAAGATCCCTGTCTTTTATATGGTCTTGTTACCGTTTAGACTCCCTGCACGCTTTGCCAGCTTCGTCTCCATTTTATCTTTGCACGTCTTATTTCTCTACAAAGTGGTCAATTTCTACGTAAAAATATTCCCTGAGAGAGAAATTTGGCTTTTTCTTTTAATTGGCTTTCACTGCCATTAAATATTTAAAAAAATATTTAAAAATTTTTTAAACTCTTTCCTTAAACTGCACTGATATAATTCTAATTCATTCATTCATCGCGGCACTTCAAATGGCTTTAAACCTAATTTATTAAACGCCTATCTAGGTTCTTTAGAAGTGAAGTTTCCACTTGGTTCTCACCAAAGCTGCACTACAAACGCTTATCCTAATTTAGCAGAAAATAAAAGGCTCCGCTTACACACTCAATCTTTCAGTCTGGTCTTTGGAATGTAGCTCTTGGTTAGTCAAGTGGTAAAAACAGCCGCCTCTTCTTAGATCCTGTCTTTGGCTAGCTTGCCAAATGTTGCATGTTCGCAAGAAAACTCATGAGCAGACAACGAGTTTCAATGCCAATAGTCTTTATTGTAACAACAACATTGACTCCTCCTTATCTGATCTTTGTCCCAGTTAAAACATGTCTTCCAGTACCTGGTACCTATGTCTTTATGTTATAAGAAGTCTTTATCCAAATTATCCAGACAGAACTCGGAGACAGCGTACAATTTAAAAATGGTCAGGTTTAATTCTTTCAAGAATGAAGCAAAGTACAAACATGTAGGCAATGGTTTAGGATGAGGTTTGCTTGGAAAAGTAAACAATACATGAGATATTATGTCATGCAGTAAAAGCTGTAGGAGGCGTATCTTTCACACACACTCCCCAGGACAAGCTTCCAAAAAGCAGAAGTCATTCTGTGGCAAGTTATGTCTAGGTCTAGTTTTGTGTTGTTCATGTTTAGATTAGCATGAAGGACATGACATGATCAGATTTGACATGACCTGAAGAGAACTAGGACAACCAGTAGTAATAAACTATAGGAAAGGAAAAACTATTATATCATTCCCCACTCTTTATGCTGATAAAACATTAGCATTAACCAACATATTAGCTTTAGTTGTGAATTGTATATTATAGCAGGGCAATTGACCAAGCCTAAGAAGATTTGACCATTTGGTAAATGACTTATCACTGGGGATAAACTCTCCTGCCCACCCCTCTGCCAAGGCGGTGCAATCCACAAACAAGGTATCAAGTAACATGTCAAATCAAAGTCAACAAATGATCATAATATCAAAGATAATCAAAGATAATCAAAATCCCACAGAGTACTACACTGATTCTTCAAATTCAATAAATCAAAAACACAGTATCACTCTAAAACAAAGTAGGAAAATGCCAGATAACAGAGCTGGTCGACCCATCGAACTCAAAATCTCCGGCCTGACTCTGCCTGTCCATTTCTGTCGCTGTAACAAAAAGAAACAAAACATGGAGTGAGACATATGCACATTCATAATGATTAAATCATGGAGCTGTAGTCCCGTTGGTGTACATCCAAATGATGACGTTCCCCAAATTGTTCATCATCTGAGGTCAAAGCCTAGACCATAGTGTCGTTCGGCAGGTGTTCGGCAGGAATGTTGACCCAGCAATGCCCACATCCTTCAATCTCACCAACAAGCTCCGGATACATGGGATGCAACACAAGCAAAAGTTATCAGGCATGGACGTGCAACAACAAGTATATATATATATATCAATACGGATTCTAAAATCACAGTCAATTTTTGAAATATTTTGTCACACCGGGTCAACATTAAGTCCTCTATTCCAGAATACTCTGCAAATTTATCTGCTAGAGTGTGAAGTCCTTTCTTAAAGGCTTTGGTTATGCAATTAACTAGACCTGTAATACTTAGGAATAGAACTTGAATAGAAATCATTTTGTAGACCCCACCCTTTTTCAGCTAAAAGCATGCTCAGTGATATTTTGTTAGGACCAGTCATGAGACCAGTTTTCTCTAATTAAGTTTTAATTAACAGTTACAGCATCTCTCGTGTAATTAATAAATCTTTGTTCATTGTAAATATAATTATTTACATAATTTATTATATTATAATTTAATCCACATTTGTATAAATTGTCTCAACAATTAAACAATTCAAATCCCGCTGCTAGATTTCTAGCCTATATTCATTAAGGACACCTCGAGGATCAACTATGTTGTCGGTGTATATGTGGCTCTCAAATGAGGGAGCTGTTGAGGGAGCTTCTGAGGAAGTTGTTTTTTAGCTCCTAAGGTATGAGTTTTTTACTCACAATGTTCTCTGTCACATTGTATGTGAACACAAAAAAAAAACATGGATCCCTTATGGGTGGATGGTTCCGGTCTGCAGGCAACGCTGGTCTAATGGTCTTACCGCCGCTAAACCTCTAGACGCCGGCCTTGCACTACAAATGTCCCTGATCTCTCCGTTTGTCAAGTTCAGAGTGATGTCACAGGAAGTCATACAGTGGCTACATTAATTGTCAAAGCTTCTTTTCTGAACTGGTATACTTGTTGAAGATGGCTTCCATCCATAAAAAAATAATAATAATAAATAAATAAATAAATCCTTCCATGTATGTGTGTTAAACTATTTATGTTCAAAACCATGACATCATGTTTTATCTTAACATTACTAAATAGTTAAATGTATTAATATGTTATAACACACTGGATTATAAAATAAACATACAAAAGCATAAGTGACAAAAATAAGTAAATAGAAGTAACATAAAAAATATGAAACTACAATTAGGTTAGGTTCCTCAATGATGGTTTCAGCAGCTGTAAGCCCTGGCAAAACCGAGAGGAGGCAGGACTTGACCTCGGTGGGATCTCATTTGCGTGTGTCATCGTGTGCTCTCTTATCACGCACATAGCAGAGCGCTCGGAGCGTCACTGGCTTGTGGAATGTTGAGAAGCAGCCCTTGTCGGTGAATTATTGAATGGTTCAGACGTGTAATTGGAGAGATTGAAAATCAATCAGATCCTTGTGAGAGGTAAGTTTAAGTCAGATAGTAAAAGGTGCCTTGTTTTACGCATGACACGTACTGTGTGTCTGGTTGAGAGGACAGAAACAAGCAGGGATGATTGAAACTGACGTGTATAAATAGTGCTTCTGGGAAAATTAGAGTTGTGGTCGAGGAGTTGTTAAGGTATGTTTGAGGCATAGTTGAGGCGTGGCCTTGCTCCCAAACTTAAGATAATACATTAACTTCTTCCTTGTGTCCCACATATCAAATAATTTTGTGTTGTTTTTACTTTAAAATCCAATTTGTTCACTTTACTTAAAAAAAGCGTGCAAACCAAATGCACTTGAAAATGTCTATGTTCCAATAACAAGGGCTGTTGCTTCTGTTTGTTCTGGTAACAATGCTTCTTTATTTTACAGTATTTACAGTTTAAGTAACTAAAGTAAACCTGTACACATTACTTGTGGCTGGATTCACCTTTGACTATTGTCTACTTGGAATTACAATTATTCTTTTTTAATATGCAAATTTATTTACAGCAAAGGTTTTGTCAAGTTTCTACCTGTGCTTTTTAGGGGGTCTCCCAAAGCCCAGCATTTCTGTGTCTCCTTCAAACTGGGATGTTCAAACTTCAACCATCAACCCTTTCACCTTCAACTTGTCTCAAGTGACCTTTTACACTGAAGGGCCTTACAACATTTCAGGTCGATCTATCAGCTCCCCACAGACTGACTCTGTTACTCATCATGTCACTGGTAAGACATGGAAAGATATAGAAAGATTATAATATATCTTGATATACTGTATATCTTAGAATTATTGGTGGAACAAAAAATGTTTGTAATGTCACTTTAATTTCAATCCTGTGTTAACTCAAAAATAATGCATCAACGTGTTTAAGATTTAACATGTCCTTTTACAGTGAGTCTTCCAAAGCCCAGTATTTCTGTAACCCCCGCAAGAGAGGTCCAGTGGGGTCAAAGGGCCAGTGTCACCTGTTCCATCACAACTCAGTTTTCAGGGGGAACATATTTTCTGAGACACTTAAATCAGGATGTTCAGACTTCAGCCTCAAACCCTGCCACCTTCAACTTGCCTCAAGTGACCTTTGACACTGAAGGGCCTTACCACTGTCTGTATCAGAAAGAAATTTCAGGTCGATCTATCAGCTCCCCACAGTCTGACTCTGTTACTCTTCATGTCACTGGTAAGACATGGAAAGATCTAGAAGGATTGTAATGTAGCTTTATATAAATATATCTTACAATTATTGATAGAACAAAAAATGTGAGTGAGATTGTAATGTCACTTTAATTTCAATCCTGTGTTAACTCAAAAATAATGCATCAACGTGTTTAAGATTTAACATGTCCTTTTACAGTGAGTCTTCCAAAGCCCAGTATTTCTGTAACCCCCGCAAGAGAGGTCGAGTGGGGTCAAAGGGCCAGTGTCACCTGTTCCATCACAACTCAGTTTTCAGGGGGAACATATTTTCTGAGACACTTAAATCAGGACGTTCAGACTTCAGCCTCAAACCCTGCCACCTTCAACTTGCCTCAAGTGACCTTTGACACTGAAGGGCCTTACCACTGTCTGTATCAGAAAGAAATTTCAGGTCGATCTATCAGCTCCCCACAGTCTGACTCTGTTACTCTTCATGTCACTGGTAAGACATGGAAAGATCTAGAAAGATTGTAATGTAGCTTTATATAAATATATCTTACAATTATTGATAGAACAAAAAATGTGAGTGAGATTGTAATGTCACCTTAATTTCAATCCTGTGTTAACTCAAAAATAATGCATCAGTGTAGTTAAATGTGTTTAAGATTTAACATGTCCTTTTACAGTGAGTCTTCCAAAGCCCAGCCTTTCTGTAACTCCCGCAAGAGAGGTCGAGTGGGGTCATAGGGCCAGTGTCACCTGTTCCATCACAACTCAGTTTTCAGGAGGAACATTTTTTCTGAGACACTTAAATCAGGATGTCCAGACTTCAGCCTCAAACCCTGCCACCTTCAACTTGCCTCAAGTGACCTTTGACACTGAAAAGCCTTACCACTGTCTGTATCAGAAAGAAATTTCAGGTCGATCTATCAGCTCCCCACAGAGTGACTCTGTTACTCTTCATGTCACTGGTAAGACCTTTTGAATTATACTATGATAAGAAAAATATTTGTTTATTATTTGGTGGTTGGAGAAGACATACACACCCTCCGCATGTTCTGGTGTGCAACAAAGGTCAGGCACAACTATCACAACAAAGAGAATAGAAGTGAACAACCCCTTTGTTTGTCACTGATTATTCACACAGATAAAAAAATAAGAAAAAGAACTACAGACGAGAGGGAATTTTTGTGAAATAAATAACCTCAGTATGTGCTTGTGAATGTAACCTGAATTTCTGCCATACTGTTCCCAGTGACACTGCCAAAGCCCAACATGTCTGTGTCTTCTCCCGATGAGGGACAGCAGTGGGCCTCTGACATTGTTCACGTCTCCAGGGGCCACAGTTTTGTCATCAGCTGCTCTGTTCACTCGGACGTCCCTAAAGGCCTTTTTGTTCTCACCTTCTCTGACACCACTGTCACTGAGCCTGCAGTGAACCACTCTGCCTCCTTCCACTTCCCTGTGGCCGAGTATGAACACCAGCGCATCTACAGCTGTGTGTATGAAGTCACAGGGTCAGGACGGACATACACCTCATTACCAGCCCTGAAGAGTATTATCATCAAGTGTAAGTACATTACAATTAAGGTTGCACAGTTTCTTGCATTTATTGTAATATTATTTTCTGTATTGCAAAGCTGCACAATAATCTGTTATTCTATGTGGCTGACATTTACACTAAGTCCAATCAGGGCCTTAAATCAAGTGCAGCCAAATATATGTTATTGATACCATTCTGAAAGCTGAAATATATATTTGAGTCCATATATTTTCATTCATACATTTTCTGTGCTTTTTTGGCATTAAATAGTGTTACTTAAATCTTAGTTTTATGAGAACAGCGCCACATTGTGGTTGGTTGTATAAACGTCTCGGGTTACTTGACTTTAACCCTGTTCCCTTAAAAAGCGGGAACAAGATGCTGCGTAGCATTACGTTATTGGGGGAACATTCTTTGTGTGACCGGTTGTGAAGAAATTGGGTCAAACACGCCACGAATTGTTTTATATAACCTCTGTTGGTGACGCAGCTCATCAGCGGCAGCTGTGTGATTGAGCGCACCTGAACAGAGGGTATAAGAACGCACGACGCGGAAGCATCTTCAAGTCAACTTTGTCTGAAGAACGCCCGGACACGCCCAGTGCGTCATTGCAGCACAGCATCTTGTTTCCACTTTTTAAGGGAACAGGGTTACAGTCAAGTAACCCGAGATGTTCCCTGTCAAAAGCTACACTCAATGCTGCGTAGCATTACACTATGGGGAACGAGAATACCAATGTCGCCGCACTGTAAGTGTCTGGACCCCTCGGGTTGTGAAGTGTGCACAAACACAAAAGAGGTCTCAAACACAATTTTTTTTTTTTTTTTTGGGATGATATAATAATAATAATCTTTATTATTATATAGCGCTTTTCCACCTACTGTAGGCACTCAAAGCGTTTTACCTACAATAAGCTATTTACCAGTGTTACAGAACACTCACTGGAGGCAATGTAGGTTAAGTGTCTTGCCCAAGGACGCAACGACAGTATGTGGGGGAGAGCGGGATGTTATGATGTTTTTGGGATGTTTCGACCGGGGATCGAACCGCCCACCCGGGCGCACACATTCATCAAACTGATGAATGTGTGCGTGGAGGACCAGCCTGCCGCATCACAAACTTGCTGCAGAGGGGCACCTTTTGCTAGGGCTGTTGAAGCTGCAACCCCCTAGTAGAATGAGCCCTCACACCTGTAGTGTATATGAGGTAATATAGATATTAATTTATTAATTTATGTAAATTATTAATTCATATTTCTATTATCAAAATTTTTGTCTCGTTGAGGGCACCACCCAGATAAGTTCTGGGAAACTGATTATATTTACTAAGTCTCAATTAATCTGAAGGAATAGAATTCTCTGTTTTCGAATAGGTCTTATATAAACATTAAAACACTAAATCAAAATCTTTAACGTTTTATGGGGTTTTATTAAAGATTATACAAAGTTAACATATTATTGGGTAATGATGGGATAGGACACAAAGGAAAAGATTATTGACGGATAATGAGAATGATTAAAACAGAATAATAAACAATAACATTCACTGATCAGTGGAAGATAAGGTGAGTTTTGAACTATTAAATATGCCGTTTACCTAAGGGACGTTTACGGGATTTAGAGGGAAGTAGATGAAGGTATAGTGACTTGAGCTTATAAAATACAGTTTAGAACGCCAAAACTCCTGCTGTGTCACGTCTTGGTTTGCTGGTACTGGCCCAGTTCGATTTCCGTCACAGGTCCAAAGTTTTGCTTCGGAGCTCTGAAGCGGGGCGTCTGGGTTTAGAAGAGACCGCTCTCACAAGGCGTCCGTCACGTGACGATGCCGCTGGCTGGTTAGCGATGCGGCTGTTGAAACGGAGTTGATGTGAAGGCGTCACAGTATAAAGCCCTCTATCTCTGCCGTTGGCATTAGGCAGAAACAGATTAGAGTCTTTGAAAACTGTCGCTAGACCACTGGAAAAAGAGGTCTCGGGGGTAGTTCCTCTGGCTTAAAGCGTCTGTTAGTTCAAGCGGAGTTCTTGGTCTTCCACAAGAACTTCCAAAATGTCTTCCTCTCATGGGAATGACGTCAAAAGAGTGTTTTACAAAAATAGGCAGGGTGCGAAGCTTTTAAAAGGAAAAATCACGTTTGCACGGCGTGTGCAACGGGTCTAGAAAAATTTTAAAGTAAGTTAATAGTTAAAGAGGGTCCGAAGCGGACAATAGGGGTTGCGCGAAAGTAAGCAAGAAACCAAATAGACAAAAAGAGAGAGAGCAGGAATCGCAAGAATTTCCGGCGTACACACGGTTTTGTGGTAAGCTGGGAGAAGCGTGTTTCCGACACGGTCTGGGGCGTGTTCGCCGAGGGTGTATCCCTAAAGCGCTCTTTGTTTTAACCCGGCTGGAGAATTCAAGAGTTATTAAAACGTTCCCTTTTATCTTCCACAAAGTAACCTGGTATTTTGGTCTTTACAAAACGCGTGAGCATACAAATACATTGGTACTGCAGGGTTATACAGACAAAATGCATATTTAAGCATGCTGAAACACACATAAATTCATTCAACATTTTATTAACTGTAAACTTGTGGAATTGATGGAAGGAGGGTCAATTCTTCTCGTTATAACTCTGAATCCTGTAGGGAGCATTGCGAAAATCAACCCAATAACACAATATACTTAGAGACACACTTTTAATGGCGTAAACACAATAACACAATGTCCCTCGAAACCTTTCACCTAATAAAAGGATAAGAGTTCAAGTCATTGGTTTGATGAAAAACTTAGCGGCGTTCATCCATACCGTCCCTGGATGGCAGTATGGTCCCATTCAGAAGGTCTCAAGTATTTAACACTTCAAAAGCATTCCTGTCCGGGTGTTAATAGCCAAACCGTAATTCAAATGATTACATCCTGTCGGGGTGGAGACGAAAGTCTGGTTTGGTCGGAGATACCACCTTGATCTGCTTTGGGATGGAGAAGGGCAAAGTCGTTAATTAGGGTTATTCCTGAGTTTTCCTGTCCTTAAGAAAACACTGACCATCTGTTCCGAATTAACAGAAGGGTGTTAAGGTCTTTTTTTCCAGTAGAGCAAACACTTTCTCAGAGTCTGAAAAAGGGGGTTTACAGCATAAATTGTCGGCCCGTGACATTTAGTGAGGTCAACCCTTGTATGATACAGTCCATGGACTGAACTCCTTGTCCTGGTTGCTACACACCTACACACGTGGACAAAATTGTTGGTACCCTTCGGTCAATGAAAGAAAAACTCACAATGGTCACAGAAAAAACTTTATTCTGACAAAAGTAATAATAAATAAAAATTCTATGAATGTTAACCAATGAAAGTCAGACATTGCTTTTCAACCATGCTTCAACGGAATTATTTAAAAAAAAAAAATCATGGAACAGGCCTAGACAAAATTGATGGTACCCCTAGAAAAGACTGTAAATAGTGTGACCAAATGGACATGTTAATTCAATGTGCACTAATTAGCATCACAGGTGTGTACAATCTTGTAATCAGTCAGTGGGCTTATTTATGGGGCTTCAGATAGTAACTGTGTTGTCTGGTGACATGGTGTGTACCACACTCAACATGGACCAGAGGAAGCGAAGGAAAGAGTTGTCGCAGGAGAATAGAAAGAAAATTATAGACAAGCATGATAAAGGTAAAGGCTATAAGACCATCTCCAAGCAGCTAGATGTTCCTGTGAGTACAGTTGCATATATTATTCAGAAATTTAAGATCCATGGGACTATAGCCAACCTCCCTGGACGTGGCCGCAGGAGAAAAATTGATGACAAATCAAAGAGATTGATAATCCGAATGGTAACAAAAGAGCCCAGAAAGACTTCTAAAGAGATCCAAGGTGAACTCCATGCTCAAGGAACATCAGTGTGAGATCGCACCATCCGTCGTTGTTTGAGCTAAAATGGACTACATGGGAGACGACCAATGGGGGACACCATTGTTGAAAAGAAATCATAAATAAGCTAGACTGGAATATGCCAAACTACATGTTGACAAGCCACAAACCTTATGGGAGAATGTTCTATGGACAGATGAGACAAAAATGAAACTTTTTGCCAAGGCACATCAGCTCTATGTTCACAGATGGAAAAATGAAGCGTATCAAGAAAAGAACACTGTCCCTACTGTCAAACATGGAGGAGGCTCTGTTTTGTTCTGGGGCTACTTTGCTGCATCTGGCACAGGGTGTCTTGAATCTGTGCAGGGTACAATGAAATCTGAAGACTATCAAGGGATTCTAGAGAGAAATGTGCTGGCCAGTGTCAGACAGCGATCTGGTTCATATCAGGTTTATTCAGATATCTGAGTTCAGCCACACACAAGCAGAGACTGCCTGACTGAATGACTGACCCCATACATTAAAGACAATTTCTTTCTGTCAATACCTTTCAACAAACAACATCTGGCTTACATCAACCGTCATCTTATATGGTGGGACATAGAAGCGGCTTTGGTTCACATGACCTTTGACCTACCTCCTAAAGTTACAAAACCCATTTCTGTAAGATGGAACAATGGATAGGGAAGTGGCCCCAGACTGGGGTCGGCCTCCATGACCTATGTCTTTTGCCTATATTTCGATCAATCAGCCTACATTTCCTGGAGTCACATTCCTATTACCTTTTCCCACAGTCAGAATGAAAAAGCATACATTGACATAAATTTATCTGACATCAGCGGCCTCAACCCCTTGGCCCCTCGAATGTAGCGGGCAGCTAGAAGGTGTCTCTAGGGCTGTAGCTATCGAATATTTTAGTAATCGAGCATTCTACCGAAAATTTAATTGATTAATCGAGTAATCGGATAAAATGTATTTTTACTTAATTAAAGTGCAATATTAAATATGCAAGAAAAAATAAGACTCTTAGGTTTTTTAAAAAGAACAGTTTCCTTTTTTTTTTTTAGAAAAATTAAATTTTTATTTTTTTAAATGCATAGAATGCAATGCATACATCAAAAATAAACATTTAGTTATTACCCATTGTTTCTCTGTCTGTACATGTATTGTAAACAATGAAAATAAAGTGCATTTAAGTGCCATTCAATTGGGGTTTTAAATAAAGCATTTTCTGAGATACAAAAACAAATAAAATTAATTACTTTCAATTACTTTTTAAAGTATCAAAACTAAGGCATACATTAAATTAGTAATAATTATACAAAAACACTGCCTTTAAGTCATGCAACTTAACTTTCAGAACTAAAAGTTAACTAAAAGTTCTGAACATAAGTCTTCTTCTTGGAATGCTCTCTGAAAACTCAGCTGCTTGCTCAGTGGAACATGAAGTAGCTGTCCGCACATATCTGTTCATACGAGGCTGTGATGATTTACTGAAAAAGAGATGAAAAATAATAATTGATAATTATTACTAAGTAAGCTATAATATCATTATTATACAGCAAGTTCATGGCTGTGCATTTATAAATCCTTTTTATGGCAATCATAATTAGGCCCGAGCCGGTGATGACCGGGAGGGCCTATTGTTTTTGCTCGGATTTTTTTTTTTTTTTTTTTCTCCTCTTTCTTTTTCTGCACAATGATCCTAAATTTAACCCAGTGAACATGCACGAAAAGTCTTTTTTATTGGTCCAATTTTTCAAGCTCAGCGAAAAATTTAAGTATTTGAAGTCCCCGAAAAAAAAATACAAAAAATGACTCAGTGGCGGCCCCTAGAAAAGTCAAAATACATTGGGCCTATGGAAAGTGAAAGTAACTTTTTTCCAATGTAGAAAGATTAAACTTGGTACATCCATAGGACACCTCAGGGCAAACAGAAAAGTCAATGACAGCAACACCCTAAACTCAACAGGAAGTCCGCCATGTGGGGTGAAACGTGCGGCCACTAAAATCGCACCCCTTGCGCAAAAAGATGCAAATCATTGTGTTTTAATCTAAATGGCCCCAAATTTGGTGAGTATCATCTAGACACGTGTGCCAACCAAAGTTGTGACTTTGTTTATGATATCTTATCGGGTATGGGTGTGGCAGGCCTGTAACGAGGTGGCCATTTTTGTGAAAATGAAATGTCTCTTAACTCTCAAACACCTTCTCGGATCGAGTTGGACCCAAAAAGGCGTTTGAGCACATTCATGACCTGAACACAAAAATATGTAAATAAAAGGGTTATCTTTAGAAATGGCTCTCCAGCGCCCCCTACAAACATATAATGGGACCCAAGAATTTAGTTTGTCATAGAGACATGAAATTTGGTACACACATCTCTTATGTCATGACGAGCATAAAAGCCAATGACAACCACCCCCTATCTATAAATGTGTTGCCATAGCAACGTCCCAAATATTTGGAAAAAGTCAATGGGAAGTGAAAATTTTAGTTTGTTGTAGGCAAATGAAACTTGGTACACACATCCAGCATGGACTTATGAACAAAAAAGCCAATGGGGACCACACCCTATCACACACGGGAAGGCGGCCATTTTGAATTGAAAATGTGAACCGACTTAAAATACACCTCTTTTTTAAAAGAACACAAAGAATAGCTGCTTCATTCCACAGACACCAAACTTGGGCAAAATGAGCTAAACACATGTATGTAAAATAGACAGGTGTTTTTCTTGACGTTTTTGCTCGAGTTATATATTTTTTTATGATAATTTGGTATATTTTTTTTTAGTATAATTTTTCTGCAAAATGATCCTCAATTTGACCCAGTAAACCAACAACTAACAGTCATTTTTATTGGTCCCAGACTTCAAGCCCAGCGAAAAATTTATGTATTTAAAGTCCCCGAAAAGAATATACGAAAAATGACTCAGTGGTGACCCCTAGAAAAGTCAAAATACATTGGGCCTATGGAAAGTGAAAGTAAATTTTTCCAATTTAGAAATACAAAACTTGGTACACCCATAGAACACCTCAGGGCAAACAGAAAAGTTTATTACAGCCATACCGTAAACTCAACACAAAATCTACTATGTTGGGTGGAATGCGTGACCACCTAAATCGCACCCCTTGTGCTAAAGGCTTTTCATCTAAACAGCTCCAAATTTGGTGAGTTTCATCTAGACACGTGTGCCAAAAAAGTTATCAATTTGTTTTTTGATACATTTGTGGCTGTGGTCGTAATGAGTCTTTGAAGAGGCAACCTTTGGGAAATAAATGCCATTTCCCAATTGCCAGGATCCTTCCTTTAGAGGAGGCCCCTCCAGAGCCACGGCTAGAGTCTTAGAAAACTCCTCAGAATCCTTTGGAACTTGTAACCTTGTACTTTTAGACAAGTTATATTTACATTTTGCCTTTTTAAACAGGGGGGTGCAGCGATTCCTGAGTCATCTCAAATCTCCAGCCAGTACTTTGTTTTTCTCGCCTTAGCCCAAGCATAATCTATTATTTTCAAAGGTTCAGACAGCTCCCAGGAAAACCAGGGATTGTGGAGACCTTTAACTCTAAATTACAAGGTGGTGTAGCAGGCCCCAGCAGTAGCACAGGCCCGGTTATTTGACATTACCGTGAAGTTTACGCTTTAAAGCAGGAAATGCCATCCTCCGAGTGCATGTGTCTCCGCGGTCTCAAGGGAGGCGAGGGCCTTTATCGCCGCTTGCGGCTTTAATTTGTATTATGGCTGCTCAATATTGAAGAAAAATGTGATACACCATAACTAGCAAGATGCAATATTCGATATACAATTATGGGATAATTCTTTGAGGGTGTAAAATTAATTTAAATGTATATTTAAAAACTGTAATATATGATATAACCAACATGCATGTTTTCACATTATAAATAATCCTTGTATATTTCATCATAAAAGCCAATCACAACTTTTTTTTTTGGCAGTAAATTAAGTCCTTTGGTAGCCGTGGTATAAACTGCTGATAAATAATCTGGTAGTGTAACGGCCCCTCCGCATCCGCGTGCGATATATTTTCACATAATTGTACTGCATATTACAGTTAACATACTTGATTTAACAGCCTTCATCTTGACTAGTAATCACATTTATTTAATGCTGCATCGAGTGGATGTTTTCTGTTGCTGCTGCAGCATGGACCTCGTTGCTGTTGTAGTATGCCAGCTAGATCTTGCAATGGACACGAGCCACGATATTCTCTTTACGTTTTAGTATGAAACTCAAACTTTGGACAATTAGAAAATCGTTTTCGCCTGTTTGTTTTTTCCTTTTGCTCATTGTTATGGCTCCCTTTCATTTTGCAGCTCGCGCCCGCACCCTCAAATCAAAACACTGCTGACTCCTTGCGTCTACTTCAGCTTTGTACGGTGACGTAAACACGTTGTGTCACATAAAAAAATCATTGCGAAACAAACTGACGTGAGCTTTAAAATAAATTAAAGCTAAAATTAAATTAAAGCTCGCTCAAATTTAATTAAAGCTCAAATTAACTCGAATTTGCCTCGATCTTTTTTTGTAATCGAGTTACTCGAGTTACTCGAGGAATCGTTTCAGCCCTAGGTGTCTCCCTATTGAGACCTGGTCAATCAGGGCGTGACAAGCCAAAATTGGCGGCCACAAAGACCCTGAGTGTGCTAGGATTAGTTCCCGAGGACAGTTTGTCCTGCAGACACTTCAACACTGAAACAATCTGGCAGTGAACTGGGTCTGCATGGTGTGTAGCACACCAAGATTCAAGACACGCCAATTGCAGGCATAGGCTCTCCTAGTAGAGGGAGACCTAGCACTCCAAATAGTCTCTCCAACAGGGGCTGGGAGCCCAATGTCTCTTAATTGGTCCCCCTCAGGGGCCAAACGTAAAGGTTCCAGAGCTCGCACCGGGGATGAAACACTATACCCTGTGCCTGAGAAAGGAGATCCCTCCTGGTCAGAATCGCCTATGGCGAGCCGTCGAGGAGAGATATTAGGTCTGAGACCATACTCTGGCCGGCCAATGGGGCGCTACTAGTAAGAGGTGCGACCCATGTTGACGGACCTTCGACAGGGCTCCCGGGAGCCTTGTTACCAGGGAAAAAGCATCACGGCGCAGTCTGGGCCACGTATGAGCCATCACGTCCAGACCCAGGGGAGCTGGAGAAGTCAGAGAGAAGTAGAGGAGACATTGTGCTGTCTGCTGTGAAGCAAAGAAGTCCACTTCTGCTTCATCTTTCCCAGATTTGGCTCACTAGCTCGGGGTGGAGTTTCCAGTCGCCGTGTGTCGCAGCCTGTCTGGACAATAAATCTGTTCCCCCCTTCGTGTGCCCAGAGAT
Source organism: Perccottus glenii (assembly GCA_024416835.2). Lineage (NCBI taxonomy): Eukaryota > Metazoa > Chordata > Actinopteri > Gobiiformes > Odontobutidae > Perccottus > Perccottus glenii. Next base: position 22,884,290 of record CM044553.2, read on the forward strand.
ATGAATCATCCTGAGGGACAGGACCTTATCCTGACCCCAAAACAGAACCTGCATGTTCAAGGGGCACAAACGCAGTCCGCCATGACGATTTACTTAGGAGACCACCGCCGTGCTGTCTTCTTGCACTAGGACATGGTAGCCCCTTAGGTGCTGGAGAAAGTATTTCAGGGCCAGAAATATAGCCTTCATCTCGAGGCAAATGATGTGCCATGCGAGAAGATGGCCTCTCCATATCCCTTGGGCTGGATGGCCATCTAAGACCGCGCCCCAGCCCTTGAGGGATGCATCTGTCGTTAGCATTATGCGACAACAACATGGACCTAGAATGGGAACCAAAGTGAGAAAAGGGGGTCTGAACCACATAGATAGGGTACGAAGACCTCGGCGCGTAACCCTTATTTGCTTCAGGGGATTGCCCTTGGATGAAACCCCCTGGCTCTGAGCCACAGCTGAGACGGTCTCGTGTGGAGAAGGCCTAAAGGTATCTTCGTGGATGCAGATGCCATGAGACACAATATTCGTTTTGAAGAAGTGCACAATAACTTCTTGGCCTAGCCTGATAGCCTTTCAGGACCTCCTTTTACTGGCGAAGATTAAATTCCGCAGCTCTGCCCCCCCCCCCAGTCCTTTATGGGGGTGCACGCCACACTCTCCTACTGGGCCAATTGCACAGACCTGTTTTGAGTGTTTAGGGGGCGGCCCTGCTCCTGCGGCCACTCAATATTCAGCAGCGCCACTGCTCTTGTAACCACCTCAAGCGGCTCCTCAAACACCACGTCAGAGTGGGAGGAACGGGAGGAGCGCTCCGAGGCGGCGGCGCCCCCGCAGAAGCCAGGAATGAGGCGTCATCAACATGCTCGCGGGAAGCGCAGCAAGCAATTAGTATTTTTTTACAGAGCCGATGTCCGCCTCATCTGGAGAGAACGCGATGGATATAGGACTCTCTGGTCCCCGCGCCACACCCAGATCGACACGCGACCCCCATGCATGCAAAACAAAACTCATGGTGATCATCATCAGAAATGAGCCTCTTGCATGGAGGAGCACATTTCCTCTTGAGCTAAGCCATAGTTTTTATGCGCCCACACTTCACACAAAAGTGGTCTGAAGACAAAGAAACCTGAAGACGCTTCCGCGTCATGCGTTCTTATACCGTCTGTTCAGGTGCGCTCAATCACACAGCTGCCCTGATGAGCTGCGTCACCGACAGAGGTTATATAAGCCAATTCTTGGCGTGTTTGACACACTTGTTTCACAACCAGTCACACAAAGAATGTTCCCCCCATAGCGTAATGCTACGCAGCATCGAGTGTAGCTTTTGATAGGGAACTGTAATTTGGCTCCTACAATAGTTATTGCTTATAGTATTTTTCCTAATTTTGTCCTAAAGCCCTAATTAAAAGTTGTAGTATTAAATTAGTTGTAACTTCGGGGATGAGTAAATTGACACAATTACTGTTCACAGTGGTTGCCTGAATTAGGTGCTCAATTTGAAAAAATGCTCAATTTCATTTGGGCATTCGGGTTTAAATTTCACACAAAAAACTGCATATGTGACATAATAGAGGTTCCCGCTACTTGATGAATGCAAACAGCGCAACTACAAACACCGGTGAAGTGTTAGTTGAGATGAATTCTGTGGTCAGACAGATGCAACCAGCTTCCGGCTGAACACCCACGGATACTTGCGACTAAAAGAGAAAAGTCGGAATCTGATCAACAACGGGCAAAGACGAGAGTCAGTTTTGGTTCTTGCATTTGAGCCGTGGAGGCAGCTTAGATCTGCGTTAAGTATAAAAAATGACACTGCCTTGTTTGTTTTTTTACTACAAATATTACATTATGCAAACCAAATGTAACTGCTAGATCATTCATTCATTTTCTACCGCTTAGTCCCGTTAGGGGTTACGGGTGACTGGAGCCTATCCCAGCAGCTTTTGGGCCTGAGGGTGGGTACACCCTGGACACTGGCCAGTTAGTCGCAGGGCTAACATCTAGAGTCAGACAGGTTTTGAACTCACTCTGCCACGTGCACCCTGCTAGATCATAGCCTGACAAAAATCATTTCATACGGTATTGTATTACTGCATTGTGATCTTGACTCTTTTGAGATTTGATAAATTAGTTGACAAGTCTTTTCAAATAACATGAATGTATTTTTTAAGCAGTGCTTTTTGAGTGCTATGTTTAGCTTCGCATGCAAACACATTGACCTTGGCGTTTATGTCTGGATATCAAAAAGAAACATGGAGAAGACTAAGTTTACATAAATAAACACTACTTTTGATGTAATAATGTAGGAGATTGCCTGTTTACATTATGATTATGCCCATTGGGATGTACGTAGTAAGTAAATCCCACCCATAAGACCCTTATGAACAAGGAGTATTTGCGCTCATTCAATTGTTTTACTTTGTGGCGGTCATTGCTGATAAGTAAATATAACATTTTACTTTACCAATAAACTTGCAGATTTGTACTTTTTCTTACATCATATATCATGCATCAGCATGTGGTGCCGTCTCTGCTGGTTGTTGATGTGCTTAAATGAGCTTGCACAACGAGAACGAGTAAGCAGGCTCCAACTGCCACTAACAACCTGTCGCTTGTGTTTAGAAATTTATTCGTTCGTTTGTATTTCTCCCCACAGAGCACCCCTACAGCTTTGGTGGAATGTTAAAAAACTTACTGGCAACAAGCCCTTTCCCTCTTTTGACCACAAGCAACTTTATTTCCTGCTATTGCTTCTTTTTTTCTGGCTCTGCCATGATGAATGTCTGAGCCTGACTGGGGTGAGTGTTTATGTGTGTAGTGTCATTAGGTAACTTGTTTCTTGTGGTGACCCAATACTTCTTGACTCAAAAGGACAGCGGGTAGCCAGCTGATCTCCGGCCGATTTTTGCATGGCTGGTTTTTCCACTAAGAAACGCTGCATGGGTTTGGACAGACCCCAACTACCACAAAATATGTCATTGAGCTATTAATATGACACTGAAGCTGTTGTGTTAAGGTGAAAATCTTGCCAAAAAATGCTTATCCTTTTTATGAAAGAAACGCCTCCATCATAACACTAGATAGTTCTGTTTTCCCATCAGTGCCTTTGTGGTTGGTGGCTGTCCCCTCGGCTGTTGGAGGTCTACTGCTGCTTGCCCTGGTGTTGCTGCTGGTCTGTCTGGTCCTTAAGAGAAGATCTCAAGCTGAACGTTCCCAAATCGTCGATCAAGCACTGAGTTTGTTCTCACCAATACACAATCATACAAAGCCCTTTGCACAATTTGTCCTTGATAATGTGTTGCTAATGTTGTCCTTATTCTTGTTTCAGTGTTCGTTGCTGCTGGGAACCAGTATAAAGAAGACAATGAAGAAGATTAGGCGGCACAGTGGCAGAGTGGTTAGCTCTCCTGCCTCACAGCAAGAAGGTCCTGGGTTCAACCCCATCCAAGGCAGGGCCTTTCTGTGTGGAGTTTGCATGTTCTCCCTGTGTCTGCGTAGGTTTCCTCCGGGTACTCCGGTTTCCCCTACCACCAAAAACATGTACAATAGTCCCCCCCCAAACACACATGGGGCCAGGTCATGTTTGTAAATGAGAATTGGTTCTCAAACAGTTTACCTGGATAAATAAAGGTTAAAAATGATGAGGAAGACTACGTCAGTGTTGATTCACCGAAATGTACAGCCAATGAAAATGAATCACTGAGGTCCGTGAGAAGTAATCCCTACATGGTCCCAGAAAGTGATGGAGTCAAAAAATTTGATGAACCAAGTGACGATGATCAAAATGATTATGAAAATGTAACTCCTACAAACTCCAATAATGAAGAAGAGAGCCTTTATCTAAACTACTAAGTCTTTGCTTGTCTGCAGCAGGCCAGACAGTTTTGACCTTACTTGAAATCTGCAGTAAACTGTCAAAACATTCATGTGTCTAAATATCAGCAAACTTTTTCTTATTAGCTTATTTTCAGCACAGATTTTGACTTCAATCAGGTTGCTGTAAATATCTTATACATGGATAAATAAAATATAAATGTTATACGTTCTTGCTAATAGCATGTTCTACTCATCGATATTTTCTGCTCTTTTGTTGTTTATTGTTTTAGATATGAATGTAATCTAAATGGCCACACCATTAAGACGTTGGCGGATTCTGTTGTGTGAGACATGTACCAAGACTTGGTACATGGCTGAGGCTCAATAATACTCACTTATTCTTGAAAAAATATATATCCTCCCTACATTTTACATCTAAATTTATCAGTTTTAAAATTAGAATTTGTAATGTTGCCCCACTCGTGCCTGAGAGGGGTGAGAATGTAAACCCTGAGAAAAGAATACAAGAGACAGATGACTTTGTATAAAACATTGTTATATTGTTCAAAAAACCTGTAATACAGTATTTTAATTAATTGTAAAATTTTCCAAAGTACAACTGTATTTTTTTCACTTTTACTTTCAAATGTAGCTTCTTTTTACCAAACTATTCAAATGTACACATTTTTAATAAACATTTGGTCTATTGACACATTACTACAACTCTAAAATGACTCTTCTGGTAATTACACTTATACACAAACCGTAACTTAAAATGTGCATAACTTGTACATTAGGCGCTTTAAGATTCACTACATGTACATAAAATTAGAATAAATAAATGGTAAAGAAGTAACCAAAATTACACCCGCACTTTCTCTTAGCATAAATTAGCTACAGCATTCACATGTCTTTTACAACATTTTTACATCATTTCACTTCAAATTAAATTCACATTTACACAGATACATTTTGTAAGTTTTATCATAACACTAGTACTGTTTTCATGTGATTCCAAGAACTTTACACTAACCTGAGAAAAGAATACAAGAGACAGATGTCTTTGTCACAACTCCTGTTATCGGTGCACCCCCTTGTGACACTCCAAAGTATTGCATTACACAGTTAAGGAATCTTGTTTGCTTACTCCAGACAATGTAATATTTAAAAAAAATAGTGGAGTGTCTGTTCTTGATTTCTCAAAATAACATATGAAATGCATAAATTTATTTTAGCTGTTTTTAACTATTATTATTACTATTTATTAAGTAGTGTCAGAATAAACAGTGCATCATTGCCTGGCCTGTATTTAATGTCAAAATGAAAATCATCCAACTCTCCCATCCATTTGTGCCCAACAGCGTTAAGTCTAGCAGTGCTAAGAACATATGTTAGTGGGTTGTTATCTGTACATACGTGAACATAGGCACATAATACAGATAATCTTCAAATGTGTCACATATGGCCCACTGTAATGCCAAAAACTCGGTAATTTTACTCAGGGTGTTAAGGTTCTAAAGCCATACCCAATAACACGTAGCTTGTTGTTCTGCCTCTGATATTACACTGCACCTAAGCCTTCATTAGACACGGCAGTGCAACTAATAAACGGGAGGTCAAAGATTGGATAAGCGAGGACAGGGGGGTAGTCGGAATGTCTATTATCTTAGCTATCACCCTCTTTTGTTTGTCAGTCCATCTGGCGTTTTAGATGGTAACTGCCCTTTGTCTCCCTTCCTGTGTCTATCTTCGTTTTCTGTGTTGTGTACTGCCTGATAGTACTTTCCGCGTTTGGTTTTTGTAACAGTTGAAACAGTGGTTTGGCCACTCTCAACCCTACACAGTTAGAAAACTACAGACCGCCTTCTCTTCTTTCCTTCATTGCCAAAGCTACGGAGTGAGTTGTGTTTAACCAGCTCTCCTTCTTTCTCACACGGAACAACCTCCTGGACCGCAACCAGCCTGGGTTCAAGAGCGCCCATTCCACTCAAACTGCACTGCTCTCAGTCATCAAAGCCTGGCAAAGGCCACATCCAAGTCATCTGTACTCGTCTTACTGGATCTTTCTGCTGCCTTTGACACTGTTAATCATCACATCCTCTCTGGAATAGCGTTGCAATGGTTCAAGTCTTACCTCTCGGGTAGGTCATTAAAAGTATCCTGGAGAAACGAGGTCTCTGAGTCCCAACAATAGAGGGGTGCCACAGAGCTCAGTGCTTAAACTGCTACTCTTTTCCACATACATGACCTCTCTTGAAAAAAAGGTTAAAGTAAAAGCATCTGGACTCAGTTTTCAAGGTGAAGACGTTTTGTCTCTAATTCCAAGAGACTTTATCAATTCTGAGATCAACTGGTAGGAGAGCTGAGCTTATATCTCTAGAGAGAGGAGTTTCCCCTGAAATCAAACCTGATGGACCAGGCTGTTCTGGTCTCACAGTCGTTGGCCGTTAAAGGGAAGTGTGACTCCTGAAGTGGGAGTCATTAAGGCTCAGGAGAGTTGCTAGTGCAACTGCTCCATTCAGGAGTCACTGTTCTATACTGTTATTGCTAGATCTCAGCGCTGCATTTGATACAATTGATCATGCAGTGCTAATCAACAGACTAAAAAATGTGTTTGACATCTCTGGCTCTGCTCTTGCTTGGTTAGAATCCTATCTGTGTGATAGGTCTCATTTTGTCTCTTTTAAAACCCTTTAAAGACGGACGGAGCGCCCGCGCTCCCATTTGCATACCTATTTTTAGATGCCTGTAGATTTGCAACGAAATAAGATAGAGCAATAATTTTTTTTGCATATGAAAGTGGAGAAGTTATACTTTGATCTCATGCTTTCTACATGTCTCAGACCGCTGTTTCGTTCCTCTGAGGAGTTTGCAAATGTCTAGCAAAAACCGCTCACAGTAAAATCATTATAACATACGGAGCACGGCTTCTCCAGGTGTTCTACAGCTCTGTATGCACTCACAGCACTTCCTATGTAGGAATATACGTCTACAAGTTGTGAGCATAAACTATTATATGATTGGTCGTGGAACTGAACCGAAATCAACGAATTTCCCGCGGGTAACTTTCTTTTTAGCTCACAGTACTTACTACGCAGCAGACTTCTGCAGCTTTTCATTCTATATTTCACTCTTTTACAAAAACAAACATCACACATACTCCAGACACTCACCACACACGTTGCACTAACTCCCCACGCCATCACGGATAATTATGGATCCGCGAAAACCCGGCGCAAATGGCACTACCCCTCGGCTGAATCTGGTAACTGCGTCGGATGATGAAGACGGGTTTTTTACTCCTCGTCTGACCCGAACAGTGCCGACAGTTATGAATAAGTCCACTTCACTCAAGGAATAGATCACTTCTATGACATGTAAGTATATATTTCATGACATGTTTTGAGTTTGAGTTGGAGAAAAGTAGTGCCAAATGCGCATCATTGTTTTATTGTTGTTGTGCGTAAGACGTCTAATAAAAGTATATATAATGCCACTGACAAACTTGTCATCATTTATATTTTCAATTCAACTGCACTTGTTTATATATAAATCACAGTTGGAGCAGGTCCAGACCAAACTCTTGAGAGTTAGTTTTACTGATAGTTTTAGGTTTAGATCTAGTTACGCATTAGTGTATGTATATAATCATTACTGTTGTGTTTCATATTTATGTTTTATTCTGTCTACAGTGTTATTGAGGAGGAGAGAGGGTCTTGTGCTCCCCTGCCCCACCCACTTCACTGAGGACAGGCAGAGGAGGGAGTCTGCAGCAGGCACACAGAAGCAGCACTCATTCAGATGCACTTCCTGGAGCTGGAAGAGCCAAGAGGAGCCTGATAGCGTGCCACACCCCATGCCACATTCCCTCCCTAAAAGACAGCCAGATGTGCAGCCACCTGTCACAATGTGTGAACATGCCATATCCATCAGAACTCTTCAAGATGCTCTTTGATAAAACACTGAAAACATCAGTAAAAATCCAGCATAAAATATTGCTGTGGCAGGTAAAAGTTTCAAATGGGCAGAGCACAGAGAAGATGAGCTGCTCCAGTACACTGTACATGCTGTATCTGGGCATTTTGGGAGAGGTTGGGGGAAAGTAGACACCAGTGGAGGGGCCGGTGCCATCAACTGTGAAGGACTACAACCAGGTCATGAGGGAGTTGACTTCTCTGATCCGCTGAATCAATTTGTATTTTTGGTTGTTTATTGTACTTTTATGAATGAACATAGTCTTATACAGTTAGGTGTGCTCCTATGTTTCTGTTACACTTAGAAATTTGATTGTAGTATTGTAAATAGTATTTTGTTGTACATGCTGTTTTTTTTGCAAAGTGTGGAAAAATATCAATTATATTTTCGTTTTTTCACAGTTTATAAAAATATGTCTATCTCAAAAACTGAATTAGGTAGACACTTCAAATAAAATTTGTGGAGTTTGAAATGATATTCTGCACATTTTTATACTCAGATTTTTGAGGGATATAGCTAGGAAATTTCTTTTTTTTTGGAAAATATGTGAAAATAAAAAAACGATTTTAAATTTTTTGTGGTTAATTGCACTTTTATCAATTTCTTTAGTTACTATAAACTTAATGCTCAGATATTCTTAAAATATGGGATTTAGGGATTGTATTGATGTATAGATTGTTAGAATACTCCAAAAAATGGCCCAACAGCATGTAAAAATGTAAGAAATGCTCTGGCGGACTTGTTTATATGGCAGTTAATAAGGGGTTAAAGCGTAAACTTCACAGTAAAAGGATTCTGAGGAGTTTTCTAAGACTCTAGCCGTGGCTCTGGAGGGGCCTCCTCTAAAGGAAGGATCCTGGCAATTGGGAAATGGCATTTATTTCCCAAAGGTTGCCTCTTCACAGACTCATTACGACCACAGCCACAAATGTATCAAAAAACAAATTGATAACTTTTTTGGCACACGTGTCTAGATGATACTCACCAAATTTGGAGCTGTTTAGATGAAAAGCCTTTAGACACAAGGGGTGCAATTTAGGTGGTCAAGCATTCCACCCAACATAGTAGATTTCCTGTTGAGTTTACGGTATGGCTGTAATAAACTTTTCTGTTTGCCCTGAGGTGTTCTATGGATGTACCAAGTTTCATTTTTCTACGTTGGAAAAAAGTTACTTTCACTTTCCATAGGCCCAATGTATTTTGACTTTTCTAGGGGTCGCCACTGAGTCATTTTTCGTATTTTTTTTTTCGGGGACTTCAAATACATAAATTTTTTGCCGGGCTTGAAGTCTGGGACCAATAAAAATGACTTTTAGTTGTTGGTTTACTGGGTCAAATTGAGGATCATTTTGCAGAAAAATTATAATAAAAAAATATATACCAAATTATAATAAAAAAAAATATAACTCGAGCAAAAAAAGTCTAGAAAAACACTTGTCTATTTTACATACATGTGTTTAGCTCATTTTGCCCAAGTTTAGTGTCTGTGGAATGAAGCAGCTATTTTTTGTGTTCTTTTAAAAAAGAGGTGTATTTTAAGTCGGTTCACATTTTCAATTCAAAATGGCCGCCTTCCCGTGTGTGATAGGGTGTGGTCCCTATTGGCTTTTTTGTTCATAAGCCCATGCTGGATGTGTGTACCAAGTTTCATTTGCCTACGACAAACTAAAATTTTCCCTTCCCATTGACTTTTTCCAAATATTTGGGACGTTGCTATGGCAACACATTTATAGATAGGGGGTGGTTGTCATTGGCTTTTATGCTCGTCATGACATAAGAGATGTGTGTACCAAATTTCATGTCTCTATGACAAACTAAATTCTTGGGTCCCATTATAAGTTTGTAGGGGGCGCTGGAGAGCCATTTCTAAAGATAACCCTTTTATTTACATATTTTTGTGTTCAGGTCATGAATGTGCATAAACGCCTTTTTGGGTCCAACTCGATCCGAGAAGGCGTTTGAGAGTTAAGATACATTTTATTTTCACAAAAATGGCCACCTCGTTACAGGCTTGCCACACCCATACCCGATAAGATATCAACAACAAAGTCACAAATTTGGTTGGCACATGTGTCTAGATGATACTCACCAAATTTGGGGCCATTTAAATTAAAACACAATGATTTGCATCTTTTTGCGCAAGGGGTGCGATTTTAGTGGCCATGCGTTTCACCCCACATGGTGGACTTCCTGTTAAGTTTAGGGTGTGACTGTCATTGACTTTTCTGTTTGGCCTGAGGTGTCCTATGGATGTACCAAGTTTCATTTTTCTACGTTGGAAAAAAGTTACTTTCACTTTCCATAGGCCCAATGTATTTTGACTTTTCTAGGGGTCGCCACTGAGTCATTTTTTGGAATTTTTTTTTCGGGGACTTCAAATACATACATTTTTCGCCGAGCCTGAAGTCTGGGACCAATAAAAATGACTTTAAGTTGCACGTTTACTGGGTCAAATTGAGGATCATTTTGCAGAAAAATTATAATAAAAAATTAAAGCCGCAAGCGGCGATAAAGGCCCTCGCCTCCCTTGAGACCGCGGGGACACATGCACTCGGAGGATCGCATGTCGTGCTTTAAAGCGTAATTTTTACGGTAATGTCAAATAACCGGGCCTGTGCTACGGCTGGGGCCTGCTACACCACCTTGTAATTTAGAGTTAAATGTCTCCACAATCCCTGGTTTTCCTGGGAGCTGTCTGAACCTTTGAAAATAATAGATTATGCTTGGGCTAAGGCGAGAAAAACAAAGTACTGGATGGAGATTTGAGATGACTCAGGAATCGCTGCACCCCCCTGTTTAAAAATGGCATTTATTTCCCAAAGAAATGGCTGCCTCTTCACAGACTCATTACGACCACAGCCACAAATGTATCAAAAAACTAATTGATAACTTTTTTGGCACACGTGTCTAGATGATACTCACCAAATTTGGAGCTGTTTAGATGAAAAGCCTTTAGTACAAGGGGTGCAATTTAGGTGGTCACGCATTCCACCCAACATAGTAGATTTCCTGTTGAGTTTACGGTATGGCTGTAATAAACTTTTCTGTTTGCCCTGAGGTGTCCTATGGATGTACCAAGTTTTGTATTTCTACATTGGAAAAATTTACTTTCATTTTCCATAGGCCCAATGTATTTTGACTTTTCTAGGGGCCGCCACTGAGTCATTTTTCGTATTTTTTTTTCGGCGACTTCAAATACATAAATTTTTCGCCGGACTTGAAGACTGGGACCAATAAAAATTACTTTTCGTTCATGTTCACTGGGTCAAATTTAGGATTATAGGTGGAAAAGAAAAAAAAAAAAATCCGAGCAAAAACAATAGGCCCTCCCGGCCATCACCGGCTCGGGCCTAATTAAAGCATAGCGGCGATAAAGGCCCTCGCCTCCCTTGAGACCGCGGGGACACATATATTCGGAGGATTGCATGTCGTGCTTTAAAGCAAATTTGGAGCTGTTTAGATGAAAACCCTTTAGCACAAAGTGTACGATTTAGGTGGTCATGTATTCCACCCAACATTTTCTGTTGAGAAGGATCCTGGCAATTGGGAAATGGCATTTATTTCCCAATAGTTGCCTCTTCACAGACTCATTACGACCACAGCCACAAATCTATCAAAAACAAATTGATAACTTTTTTTGCACACGTGTCTAGATGATACTCACCAAATTTGGAGCTGTTTAGATGAAAAGCCTTTAGACACAAGGGGTGCAATTTAGGTGGTCACGCATACACCCAACATAGTAGATTTCCTGTTGAGTTTACGATATGGCTGTAATACATTTTTCTGTTCGCCCTGAGGTGTCCCAAGTTTCATTTTTCTACGTTGGAAAAAGTTACTTTCACTTTCCATAGGCCCAATGTATTTTGACTTTTGTAGGGTCGCCACTGAGTCATTTTTCATATTTTTTTCAAGTGACTTCAAATACATAAATTTTTCACGAGCTTGAAGTCTGGGACCAATAAAAATGACTTTTAGTTGCACGTTTACTGGGTCAAATTGAGGATCATTTTGCAGAAAAATTATAATAAAAAAATATACCAAATTATAATAAAATAAAATATAACTCGAGCAAAAAGTCTAGAAAAACGCTTGTCTATTTTACATACATGTGTTTAGCTCATTTTGCCCAAGTTTGGTGTCTGTGGAATGAAGCAGCTGTTTTCTGAGTTCTTTTAAAAAGAGGTGTATTTTAAGTCGGTTCACATTTTCAATTCAAAATGGCCGCCTTCCCGTGTGTGATAGGGTGTGGTCCCCATTGGCTTTTTGTTCATAAGCCCATGCTGGATGTGTGTACCAAGTTTCATTTGCCTACGACAAACTAACATTTTCACTTCCCATTGACTTTTTCCAAATATTTGGGACGCTATGGCAACACATTTATAGATAGGGGTGGTTGTCATTGGCTTTTATGCTCGTCATGACATAAGAGATGTGTGTACCAAATTTTATGTCTCTATGACAAACTAAATTCTTGGGTCCCATTATAAGTTTGTAGGGGCGCTGGAGAGCCATTTCTAAAGATAACCCTTTTATTTACATATTTTTGTGTTCAGGTCATGAATGTGCACAAACGCCTTTTTGGGTCCAACTCGATCCGAGAAGCCGTTTGAGAGTTAAGAGACGTTTTATTTTCACAAAAATGGCCACCTCGTTACAGGCTTGCCACACCCATACCCGATAAGATATCAAAAACAAAGTCACAACTTTGGTTGGCACATGTGTCTAGATGATACTCACCAAATTTGGGGCCATTTAGATTAAAACACAATGATTTGCATCTTTCTGCGCAAGGGGTGCGAATTTAGTGGCCGCGCCTTTCACCCCACATGGCGGACATCCTGTTAAGTTTAGGGTGTGACTGTCATTGACTTTTCTGTTTGCCCTGAGGTGTCCTATGGACATACCAAGTTTCATTTTTCTACGTTGGAAAAAAGTTACTTTCACTTTCCATAGGCCCAATGTATTTTGACTTTTCTAGGGGTCGCCACTGAGTCATTTTTCATATTTTTTTTTCGGCGACTTCAAATACATAAATTTTTCGCCGAGCTTGAAGTCTGGGACCAATAAAAATGACTTTTAGTTGCACGTTTACTGGGTCAAATTGAGGATCATTTTGCAGAAAAATTATAATAAAAAAAAATATACCAAATTATAATAAAATAAAATATAACTCGAGCAAAAAAGTCTAGAAAAACGCTTGTCTATTTTACATACATGTGTTTAGCTCATTTTGCCCAAGTTTGGTGTCTGTGGAATGAAGCAGCTATTTTCTGTGTTCTTTTAAAAAAGAGGTGTATTTTAAGTCGGTTCACATTTTCAATTCAAAATGGCCGCCTTCCCGTGTGTGATAGGGTGTGGTCCCCATTGGCTTTTTGTTCATAAGCCCATGCTGGATGTGTGTACCAAGTTTCATTTGCCTACGACAAACTAAAATTTTCACTTCCCATTGACTTTTTCCAAATATTTGGGACGTTGCTATGGCAACACATTTATAGATAGGGGTGGTTGTCATTGGCTTTTATGCTCGTCATGACATAAGAGATGTGTGTACCAAATTTTATGTCTCTATGACAAACTAAATTCTTGGGTCCCATTATAAATTTGTAGGGGGCGCTGGAGAGCCATTTCTAAAGATAACCCTTTTATTTACATATTTTTGTGTTCAGGTCATGAATGTGCACAAACGCCTTTTGGGTCCAACTCGATCCGAGAAGCCGTTTGAGAGTTAAGAGACGTTTTATTTTCACAAAATGGCCACCTCGTTACAGGCTTGCCACACCCATACCCGATAAGATATCAACAACAAAGTCACAACTTTGGTTGGCACATGTGTCTAGATGATACTCACCAAATTTGGGGCCATTTAGATTAAAACACAATGATTTGCATCTTTCTGCGCAAGGGGTGCGAATTTAGTGGCCGCGCCTTTCACCCCACATGGCGGACTTCCTGTTAAGTTTAGGGTGTGACTGTCATTGACTTTTCTGTTTGCCCTGAGGTGTCCTATGGATATACCAAGTTTCATTTTTCTACGTTGGAAAAAAGTTACTTTCACTTTCCATAGGCCCAATGTATTTTGATTTTGTAGGGGTCGCCACTGAGTCATTTTTCGTATTTTTTTTTCGGCGACTTCAAATACATACATTTTTCGCCGAGCTTGAAGTCTGGGACCAATAAAAATGACTTTTCGTGCATGTTCACTGGGTCAAATTTAGGATCATTGGGTCGGAAGAAAAAAAAAAAAAAATCAGAGCAAAAACAATAGGCCCTCCCGGTCATCACCGGCTCGGGCCTAATTAAAGCCGCAAACGGCGATAAAGGCCCTCGCCTCCCTTGAGACCGCGGGGACACATGCACTCGGAGGATTGCATTTTGTGCTTTAAAGCGTAACCTTCACGGTAATTTCAAATAACCGGGCCTGTGCTACTGCTGGGGCCTGCTACACCACCTTTTAATTTAGAGTTAAAGGTCTCCACAATCCCTGGTTTTCCTGGGTGCTGTCTGAACCTTTGAAAATAATAGATTATGCTTGGGCTAAGGCGAGAAAAACAAAGTACTGGCTGGAGATTTGAGATGACTCAGGAATCGCTGCACCCCCCTGTTTAAAAAAGCAAAATGTAAATATTACTTGTCTAAAAGTACAAGTTTACAAGTTCCAAAGGATTCTGAGGAGTTTTCTAAGACTCTAGTCTTGGCTCTGGAGGGGCCTCCTCTAAAGGTAGGATCCTGGCAATTGGTAAATGGCATTTATTTCCCAAAGAAATGGCTGCCTCTTCACAGACTCATTACGACCACAGCCACAAATGTATCAAAAAACAAATTGATAACTTTTTTGGCACACGTGTCTAGATGATACTCACCAAATTTGGAGCTGTTTAGATGAAAAGCCTTTAGACACAAGGAGTGCGATTTAGGTGGTCACGCATTCCACCCAACATAGTAGATTTCCTGTTGAGTTTACGGTATGGCTGTAATAAACTTTTCTGTTTGCCCTGAGGTGTCCTATGGATGTACCAAGTTTCATTTTTATACGTTGGAAAAAAGTTACTTTCACTTTCCATAGGCCCAATGTATTTTGACTTTTCTAGGGGTCGCCACTGAGTCATTTTTCGTAATTTTTTTTCGGGGACTTCAAATACATACAATTTTCGCCGGGCTTGAAGTGTGGGACCAATAAAAATGACTTTTAGTTGCACGTTTACTGGGTCAAATTGAGGATCATTTTTTAGAAAAAAATTAATAAAAAAATATATACCAAATTATAATAAAAAAAAATATAACTCGAGCAAAAAAGTCTAGAAAAACACTTGTCTATTTTACATACATGTGTTTAGCTCATTTTGCCCAAGTTTGGTGTCTGTGGAATGAAGCAGCTTTTTTCTGTGTACTTTTAAAAAAGAGGTGTATTTTAAGTCGGTTCACATTTTCAATTCAAAATGGCCGCCTTCCTGTGTGTGATAGGGTGTGGTCCCCATTGGCTTTTTTGTTCATAAGCCCATGGTGGATGTGTGTACCAAGTTTTATTTGCCTACAACAAACTAAAAATTTCACTTCCCATTGACTTTTTCACATTTTTGGGACGTTGCTATGGCAACACATTTATAGATAGGGGTGGTTGTCATTGGCTTTTATGCTCGTCATGACATAAGAGATGTGTGTGCAAATTTTATGTCTCTATAACAAGCTAAATTCTTGGGTCCCATTATAAGTTTGTAGGGGCGCTGGAGAGCCATTTCTAAAGATAACCCTTTTATTTACATATCTTTGTGTTCAGGTAATGAATGTGCACAAACGCCTTTTTGGGTCCAACTCGATCCGAGAAGGCGTTTGAGAGTTAAGAGACGTTTATTTTCACAAAAATGGCCACCTCGTTACAGGCTTGCCACACCCATACCCGATAAGATATCAACAACAAAGTTACAACTTTGGTTGGCACACGTGTCTAGATGATACTCACCAAATTTGGGGCCATTTAGATTAAAACACAATGATTTGCATCTTTCTGCGCAAGTGCGAATTTAGTGGCGCGCCTTTCACCCCACATGGCGGACTTCCTGTTAAGTTTAGGTGTGACTGTCATTGACTTTTCTGTTTGTTCTGAGGTGTCCTATGGATATACCAAGTTTCATTTTTCTTTGTTGGAAAAAAGTTACTTTCACTTTCCATAGGCCCAATGTATTTTGATTTTGTAGGGGTCGCCACTGAGTCATTTTTCGTATTTTTTTTTCGGCGACTTCAAATACATAAATTTTTCGCCGAGCTTGAAGTCTGGGACCAATAAAAATGACTTTTCGTGCATGTTCACTGGGTCAAATTTAGGATCATTGGGTCGGAAGAAAAAAAAAAAAAAAAAAAAATCCGAGCAAAAATAATAGGCCCTCCCGGTCATCACCGGCTCGGGCCTAATAATAACGGAAGCTATCAGAAATAATAGACCCTTCCGGTTATCACCGGCTCGGGTCTAATAATAACGGACGCTATCAGAAATAATAGACCCTTCCGGTTATCACCGGCTCGGGTCTAATAATAATAATAACGGACGCTATCAGAAATAATAGACCCTTCCGGTTATCACCGGCTCGGGTCTAATAATAACGGACGCTATCAGAAATAATAGACCCTTCCGGTTATCACCGGCTCGGGTCTAATAATTAACTTACCTGAGACGAGGTGTGAGCGCTTGGCTGCTGATCCGCCATGTCGGTGCCTGTGGTTTAAACTTTGGTGGGCGCATGCACTTCGCGTTGAATTCATTCATCTTCCCTCGGATAGTAATGCCTGTGACCTTGATGACGTATTTTTGACAGTCGTTTCGCACACCGCACGTCGTGGTCGTAATTTCGCATGTCGTGTGTGTAACAGAGCTATTGTGAAAACAAGCGCCGTCTGTAAACTGTCAGTTGAGTTGTAAAACACACAAAATCGCGTATCTGTAAACTGTCGTGGCTGTAGATTTTGGAATCCAACTTTGACAAAAAACAGAATTACGTACAATAGTTTTAAATTACGCACAAGTATATTAAAATTACACAAATGTTTTGAATTACGTACGATTATTTTTGAAAGTGATTTTATTCTATACATTTGTGGCTGTGGTCGTAATGAGTCTGTGAAGAGGCAGCCATTTCTTTGGGAAATAAATGCCATTTCCCAATTGCCAGGATCCTTCCATTAGAGGAGGCCCCTCCAGAGCCAAGGCTAGAGTCTTAGAAAACTCCACAGAATCCTTTGGAACTTGTAAACTTACTTTTAGACAAGTAATATTTACATTTTGCCTTTTTAAACAGGGGGGTGCAGCGAGTGAGTCATCTCAAATCTCCAGCCAGTACTTTGTTTTTCTCGCCTTAGCCCAAGCATAATCTATTCTTTTCAAGGGTTCAGACAGCTCCCAGGAAAACCAGGGATTGTGGAGACCTTTAACTCTAAATTACAAGGTGGTCCCAGGCCCCAGCAGTAGCACAGACCCGGTTATTTGACATTACCGTGAAGTTTACGCTTTAAAGCACGAAATGCAATCCTCCGAGTGCATGTGTCTCCGCACATTTATGGGAAGATGATATGGACAATTAACACAGTAATGATTCAGCACAGAAAAATAAAACATTTACAGATTATAGAATATTGTGAAACCAGTTTGATTATCCTAATCGACTGTTATTAAAACTTAAACTAAGGGCTTTTTAGAGGGAAGAAGATGACGGCTTTCAGGACCAAAGCTTTAGACAGTGTGCATCATAACGCCAAGCTCTTTGTGTCACATGCGGACTCACACCATTGTTCGTTAGTTAGGTTCGTGCGTCAAAGGTCCAAGAGAATTTTCAGAACTTTGGCGCGTCCTAGAGAGAGAGGCTCCGATCCGACCCGAGATGGCCGCAGCGTGCACGGTTTCTCCAGAGGGGTCGCAGTGCACCCGGGGAGAGACCACAAGGCGTTCTAGTGCTGTCCAAACCGGCAAGGCCTTTAGCGTCAAGCTCCGCCACACTGTGTAAAATCAAGTCTTTAAAAGTTATTGAAAGGTGCACTGAAGAAGGTCTGAGCCGTTGTGTACTCTTGGTTTAAACTTGCTTAAGAGAGCGCTAGTTTGTCAAGCGGACTCGTTTAGCAGGCACAAAGTCGTTACAAAATAAAATACCCAGAATAACTTCCGTCGGCGGCCGACACTGCAGGAAGGACTTGGATTTTCTGCTCACGACGAAACTTATAAGTTTGTATGAACTTAGTGGAATAAAAATTCACGTTTAGCACGTGGTACGTGGAAAAAGAAAATTGAAAGCTAATGTAATGCTAAGACAAAGAGGGGTCCAGGATACGAGCAGGAGGAAAAGAGGGCGATCGCTTGGTCACCAGGGTTTTTATAAAGTCCGGCCTGGGCTGTTTGTTCAAACAAAAGGGTGTTTTTGGTTTGGGAACGGAATGTTTTAAACTCAAGTTTTTAACTTAAAATAAACTTCCTTTGTTTCCGCAATAACATGTTTCCTTTAGTTTTCATAACTCATAACACACAAAACACTCATTCTGATGAATTCTAAAAAGAAATGCATATTTACGAATATCGTGGGACAAACATTCATTAATATTTAATAAAAAATGCAAGGCGTAAAAGAATTGGATAGAGAAGTCACTTTATCTGGAACAGAAATTATCATTAAGTGAGGACAATGTGAATTAACACTACAACATTTAATAAATCTTTCACTCATTTGATTAAAGAAGTCTTTTATGCGAGCCAGAGTCATTTGTCCATGCAGTCACTAGATGGCAGTATGTGCTTGTCTAGAAAGCTTAGGGTTTTTAGACATTGAAGCATTCCTGTGTCCGTCAAGAGATTCAATGCACAGATCGTATCTCGGACAGTTTATGCATGTCTGACAGTAGCGCCGATGGTTTGTCCGGGTAGTGAACCACCTTTTGACCTGGTGCCTGGTAGAGCCAGGCTCTGCCTTATTGTGAAAACAAACAGAGTCGTTATTTAAAATATCCTGGTGACTTCTTTGGTTTTAACAAAACACAAAACATCTGTGAATATATAAGGACACGTTTAATCTCCTTTGGGGAAGATTACAGTGTTAGTCCAGACTCCTGCTTGTCTCTGAGGCGTCTGGAAATGAGGAACATGGTCAAAAGTTAATCCATGTGGATTTCGTGACTGGGTCTTATTCACTACAAAGTTAACAAAACTGGTCTTCATCTTTTGCAGCTTGTGCAAAACGCTGCTGCCCGACTGCTAACTAACAGTGGTAAACATGAACACATCACACCTGTCCTGTTTTCCCTGCCCTGGCTCCCAGTCCAGTTTAGAATTAATTTTAAAATCTTAATGTTTGTTTTTAATAGACTCAGTGGCTTTGCACCTTCTTATTTGTGTGAGATTCTGACCCCTCACCAACCCAGCAAATATCTATGTTTTGCTGGGCAACATCTGCTGAAGGTCCCCTGGTCCGGTTTCAACATTGTTCTTTTGCAGTGGCCGGTCTTAAACTCTGGAACTCTTTGCCCAGTGAGTTACGTTTCATCACTGACCAGCCGCTGTTTAAAGTCAAACTTAAAACCTATTTATTTATAATGGCTTTTTGCAATTAGTGGCTCTGTGACACTGCTCTGTTTTATTGTGTAAATGTGTTTTTAAACCTATTTGTAATTATGTTTATTTATCATTAATGTTGTTAAGCACCGTGGTTCAATCTGTGGTTGTTGATGTGCTCAGCATAATGTTTTAATTTCAGTTTCAATTACTATTGATAACATTAGCTCACCTTTGTTATAATAACCCATTTTGCAAAAAAAAAAAAAAAAAGCAAAACTCTTGCCAATAGCCTAGCCTAAATACCAATAATTTAGTGGGGTTTGCCGCAAAAACAACATCAACATTAACAAGAACAACAATGAAATATATTGTGTTGACCGTCATTATTGACATCATTATGGTCCATAACTCATCCAATAGAAATCAATCAATCACTGCATTTAAATAATAATAATGTAATATCTTATAAAAATTGTTAACTAAAGATAATTAAACATAAGGCAAACAATAATCTATTGCAGTATTTAATAATGATAATAATATTAATAATAATAATAAATAATAATAATTATTATTATTAATATTATTACATCAATTTTATATAGCGCTTTTCCGGGACGCAAATACACTTTACATATCAATTATTCATTCAGTACACAGTCACACATAATAATAATAATAATATTCTTATCTTTACCCAGGGTGTTTTTGAATGAAATTAAAATATGTTAAGCATTTGCAGTCTAATATTGGCCTATACAAATTGGTGATTTCTTTTTATTATTTGTTACAAAGAGCTTCACCCCGAGGCAACATCCTATTTTTTATGAATAATTTTCTTTCCAGAATGTAATGAGAAATGAACAATTTCAGTATGAAAATAATGTTGTGTGAAAAAAGGCAAAGATATTAATAACAAAAATATTACAGCTGACGTAAGAATTTTTTTATTTTTTATTTTGACAAACTTTAAATTCTGCAAGTCAAAAGGACAAGGATAAAGGATAGCTACTTTTACATTTTCTATTGTATCCGCTCAGGAAACCCCATTGATGGAAGTCATGACCTCAGGATGAATGGCTTACACATCATTTAAGGCACAAATAGATATCTGTTTATTAACAGACTAATCATTAATTCTTCTCATAATTTAAAAGCACATTCAAACTATGTAGATGTCTGTCTCATGTGGTTTGTGTGTTTATGTGTGTGTTTATGTTTGTGTATGTAAATGTGTTTATGTACCTGACCTGTTAGTCAAAATGGTCTCCATGGCGATTGTGCATTTTTTCTCTGAGAAATATATTACATTCATATTAATTTCAGGTTTCATACAATTTTTTTTTATCTTAATGATAATCTTATATGATAATCGTAACTGATTATCATACAAGCTAGAACATTTAGGTCCATCTCAACAGAATGTGTAAATAAAACTATAAGTTTGTCTGATTTTGTTTATCTTACCGCCTCTGTGTTGCTGCTGTTCATCTGCAGCTTATTTTAGCTGAAAGGAGCAGGTGGGTGGTGGTGGGCAGAGGAAGTTTGGAAGGGTCACTGGTGTCGGAGCGGAGGGAGGCTGAGACCTAGAGGCTCCCAGGAATTATACATGATAAGTGATATGAAGTACATGTGTGTACTTCTTTCAAAATCTCTTCTCTGCTTCTGTTATCTCAAACTAGCTTCTCATTTTGCCGCTACATAGGAAGCCTAGAAAAAAAGCGTCCATTAGCTATTTTTATTTCTCTTGTTTTTGGAAGTCACCGCTTTCCAACTAAATCTTCAAAATTTTCTACTCGCAAAAATCATTAAACCCTTGTTCTGGTTTACCTTATTAGACCCATTCTGCATTCAACAATGGCCCATCCATTATGGTATCATTTAAAAATGGTCAGGTTTAAAGATGATGAAGCAAAGACAAACATGTCACAATGGTACAGGATGATGTTTGCTTAGAAAAGTAAACAATACATGAGATTTTATATCATGCAGTGAAAGCTGTAGGAGGCGTATCTTTCACACACTCCTCAGGACAAGCTCCCAGGTGCAGAAAGGAGTCCCTGGCAAGTTAGGTCTACGTCTAGTCATGTCTATGTGCATGTTTGGATTAGCATGAAGGACATGACATGATCAGATTTGACATGATCTGAAGAGAACTAGGAGCACCCAGGAATTAAAACAATAGGAAATAAAAAAATATTATAACTTACTCCACTGGTAGTTTTTAACAAGTAAAAAAAAAATCATACGTGACACAAGATGTGTGAGATGAATGCCTTGTGGAAAGTCTTCCTAGAGTCAGATATCTTGCTGTGCTGGTATCATGTTATGGAAGTATGTATATATACAAATTTAGATATTCTTTATATTTGAAAAATGTACTAAAGTTATTTAAGATCTCTATTTTCAGGCTGTTGTCTATTGGGTTTCAAAGACAGACTCTGGAGTCAGTGGACCCTACAACCAATCCTGTGGTCCTTTTTCATGCTATATAGAGTTAAAAAGCCAACATACTTAAAATTGTCACTGTATGGTAATGACTTACCCCAGGTAACGGTTTCAAAATCCTTCTTTGTGTTCCATAGAAGAATGAAATGTTAATGCATGTTTAAAACAAAAGTAGGATGAAAATGTTGTGCTCTATTTCAACCAGTTATTGCATAATGAACCCTAACCCTAAAGGTGCGTTCACACCAAACGCAAATGAAGTGTTAAGAGCGAGAACATGTTGCGTTTGACGTGCGAAACACGTTCAACGCTTGATTCGCGCGAGTTAAAAAATCTGAACTTTGGCGAAAATTTCTCCCGCTTTAACCAATCAGGAGCTTGCTCTGGCAGTGACGGGCTTACAACGTAACAAACGGAGACGGACCATAAAGACAGAAATCCAAAACAACAATGGAGGATGAAGTTATAGGGGTAGCCTGTGGACTACAATACATCTTTGTATTTTTATAGAGCCAGGAATCTTAAAGGTTCTTGCTCGAAGGAAAGGGAGTGAGGGAGTCAGAAACTCTGGTAAGTTGCAAAAAATGCCATTAGAGTCGTATATATTGAGACAACTAGCTAGGTAAAGCATGAGATAATTTGCCGTACTTCAGAACTAGTTTTCCACTGACGACTTAATGTGTTTATAGAGAAAGTGTGCAGAAAGATGTGGAAGAGCTTGAGGGACATGAATTTAAAGGAGAGCAGTGTTGCCAACTTAGCGACTTTGTCGCTATTTTTAGCAAGTATTCAGACCCCTCTAGCGACACATTTTCAAAAAAAGCGACTAGCGACAAATCTAACGACTTTTTCTGGAGTTATTGGAGACTTTTGGAGACTCTCTGAAATGAAAGCACACATCGTTTTTAGTCTATGAGCAGCGGGTGCTGCCGCGGGCCCCACCCCCATCCCAGAGCACTCACAGGCGGACCAGCCCTCGCGCAGCAGCCCCTCCCAGCTGCAGTCAGAGCAGGAGTTGTTCACCCCTCCACGTCCAGACTGCAAATGAATCGCGCATGTGTGGAAACTTGGCAAGCCGCCGCTGGTGGATCCCGTGTGTTTTTACTCACCTTTTGTCTCTTCAGCGATTTATTTCCTTTCTCTCCTACAGCTAATTTACGCACGACGTAATATAGTGACATTTAGCGACTTTTTGGCCAGGCTTTAGCTACTTTCCTTTGAAAATAGTTGGCAACACTGAAGGAGAGAAGACATGAGATGGAGAAGAGGAGTGGGTTAGCAGCAGGTTTAGGAAAAAAGTGGAAGTACTCTGCGGTTCTGTCTTTCCTCAACCCCTTGTCTTCCCACGAGAGACAAGCGGGACTTTGGAGAGGGGTCCGAGGAGAACCGGACCGCAGGGTATAACCACCCCGAGGACCAGGGCGAGACAGAAGCAGCAGCAAGGCATTCAGAGTTGAGAGTTGATAATGCTTTTTTGCTTTTTTCATGTGTCATTTCATACAGAGCAACCCCCAGAGAAGACCCCATAGAGGACCCAGTTCAGAAGCTCTCCAAACACATGCTGTAGCTCCAGCTCCATGTTCAGAAGATAAGCTCTTCTCTTGAGCCTGGTCTCTTCTCTGCAGAGGTTACTGTCTTGGACGAAAGAATTTGTCAAATTTCAAATACATACATACATTTTTGAAAGCAGCACAGTTCTGCATAATTTGGATCCCAACGTATAGTTTTTAAAATGATGGAGCTGTCACTGCAGGGAATGCACCAGACTCTTTCTGTTCTCCTCTCCATCACTTTAGGCCTTCACTCTTCCAAGCAAGATTCTTTTATTCCTGCTCGTAAATAGTGCATTATGTTTTGTGTATAGTTTCATATTTCCATTTTCTTTTTAAATAAATGTTTTATAATTGACCAAATGTTTTGATGTGTTTGTGCACATAGTCATCAGGATTTATATTTGTCACAAAAACATTTCAAATAATATCAATAAAATAGAAGAAATGTTTACTTATTAGACTAGAATACTAATGATTAACATTTGTTAATTCTTATTATATCCTATTGCAAACACATCTACAATAGTACAGTAAGAAAACAAATAGTTATTTGTGACTAGACTAGTGTTGTGGAAGAAACAAGCCATGAGTCAGAGATTCCTTTTGAAGGCTGGCTCCATTTATTAAAGAAATAAACACAAATAAGAGATACAACACAATGTTATGAATACAATTGTAAATATGATTTACAATTTTATAGACATAATACTATATTGATTGTACTGATAACTGTGTTCAGAAGACTGTAGTTGACCACATATTAATTCTTATAATCACACCAAATAATGACTGGAGACAGATGAACAGACTTAAATAGGGCGTCAGTAGTTGGTGTCCTGCGGGAAATCCTCGCACCGACACGGGACAACAGGTCATCAAACTGGGGCTGGGTCAGTGGGAAGTACCGCTGAAAGTGGCAGACATCCAGGCGCAGCTCCTTGAGAAGTTTGTGAAACTCACGGAGCTGTGTCCGCCTCTGAAGCATCCGATGAACACCCGCACAGCGTCAAACGGGTTCACGCTGTTTTTCAGTCCTCCAAAGTTAATAGAGCACAGCTACTCTTTCGACAAAATCCATTTCAACCATTCTTCAACAAGAGCAGAAGACAACCCGCCTGGCAGAAGCCCCTCCCATGACGTGAGTTCTCGTCTGGTGTTGAGTAAATTTCACACACGAATGAAGCGAGTAAACTCAAAATGTTCAAGCGTCCCACTATGCAACTTCCAATTTAGTTCGCGCAATTTGTGTTTGGTGTGAACGTACTGTAATACAGTAGGTGTTGTCACAATCATATGGTCATATTTGAGTAACTTTCTCACCTAAGAACATTCTCGACAATCAAAAGATAGTCCTCTCAAAAAAATGTCTCATGCACTACAATTGCATAGATTACATGATAAATCATGTGGTTACAATAATTTTTCAATCATATCATTCAAAATATATAATATGTATAATTATGACAGTACAAGGCTTCTTCAAAGGCCATGCAAGGCTAGATGTGACTGAAGATTGTGCATCTACAAAAATATAAAGAAAAACTAGCAGGGTTCTTTAAATAAATTGAATGTTTACATTTACATTTACATAATGATACCTTTATCTTTCTTAACATACAGTCAGGTCCATAAATATTGGGACATCAACACAATTGTTTCTGGCTCTTACACCACCACAATGGATTTTAAATGAAACAAAAAAAGATATGATTTAACTGCAGACATTTAGCTTTAATTTGAGGGTATTTACATCCAAATCAGGTGAACTGTGTAGGAATTACAACAGTTTTTATATGTGCCTCCTACTTTTTAAGGGACCAAAAGTAATGGGACAGATTAACAAACATAAATCAAACTTTCACTTTTAAATACTTGATTGCAAATCCTTTGCAGTCAATTACAGCCTGAAGTCTGGAACGCATAGACATCACCAGACGCTGGGTGTCATCCCTGGTGATGCTCTGCCAGGCCTCTACTGCAACTATCTTCAGTTCCTGCTTGTTCTTTGGGCATTTTTCCTTCAATCTTGTCTTCAGCAAGTGAAATGCATGCTAAATCGGATTCAGGTCAGGTGATTGACTTGGCCATTGCATAACATTCCACTTCTTTCCCTTAAAAAACTTTTTAATTGCTTTCGCAGGATGTTTCGGGACATTGTTCATCTGCGCTGTGAAGCGCCATCTAATGAGTTCTAAAGCATTTGGCTGAATATGAGCAGATAATATTGCCTGAAACACTTCAGAATTCATCCTGCTGCTTTGATGATGATGTGACTATCAGCAGTCACATCATCAATAAATACAAAAGAACCAGTTCCTTTGGCAGCCATACATGCCCACACCATGACAGTACCACCACCATTCTTTACTGATGAGGTCGCATGCCTTGTGCAGCCAGTGCAGATGATGGTGCAGGTCTACACGGCCATTATTGAGCCCATCCTCACCTCCTCCTTCAACGTGTGGTACGCTGGAGCCACAGCTAGGGACAAACAAAGACTGCAGCGCATTTTACGATCTGCAGAGAAGGTGATCGGCTGCAGCCTTTCATCACTCCAGGACCTGTAGGTCTCCAGGACTCGGGGACGAGCAGGTCGCATCACAGCCAACCCTTCTCACCCTGGACATAGCCTTTTTGAGTCACTCCCCTCGGGCAGGAAGTTAAGGTCCATTCGGACCAGAACATCCCGCCATAAGAACAGTTTCTTTCCCTCTGCCATTGGACTCTTTTACACTTCATAACACTTGTCACTTTAACACTTCATAACACTTCTCACTTTATAAAGCACATATACAAGAACTATCCATTGCACTGCAAATTTTGCACCTTATAGCCGAAGCAAGTTCCTAGTTTGTTAATCTTGTTCACTGACAATGGCAATAAACATTTTTCTGATTCTGGTTCTGATTCTGATTTGGATCATGAGCAGTTCCTCCATACTCTTCTCTTTCCATCAGATGTGGTTTGGCAAACTCTAATCTGGCCTTCCTGTTTTTGAGGCTGGTTTACATCTTCTGGTGAATCCTCTGTATTCACTCTGGTGAACTAGACCATAGAATATTTCCCGTCATTGACGTTTTTTTGGTAGCAGGGACGGAAACATCTGAATGCCATCCATCATTTTGATGGTTTATTCTGAGGGTGATCTATTGTAATTCCTACTCCTGACCAGTTGGTGGCGAATGTACATATATCAATCAGCAATTATCTTGAATCGTTTCGTCTTTGTCACTCGCTGCATTCAGTTGCAAAACGATCACGGCAGCTGAGCGTGAGTAGTTTTTTCAAACTGCCAAAAAGATCTGATATTGTAAATAAAGGTGAAAAAAGAGGACATGATGCAGTGGTGGGTGAAGAAGGACAAACGGAGAACACTGAGCAGTCACCAACAGATGTTACAGGACAAGCGGCAAAAAGGATGTGAAGAAGAGGGAGTATCATGTTCAGTGGGAACAGGGGTTTACGTGGCAGGGGGAAAATGTTCTGCAACATCTGTAGAAAAGCTAACACAAGTAACGGACTTGTTGGGGGTGCACAACAACAGCGATTAAGTTCAGTCCATTTTTGAGTCAAAATGACGGAGAGTGAGAAAGTCTAGCGCGACCTCTGAACTAGACATGACTAGACGTAGACATAACTTGCCACGGAAGGACTCTGCACCTGGGAGCTTGTGCCTTGGGGAGTGTGTGTGAAAGATACGCCTCCCACAGCTTTTAACAACATAAGAATATTCTTTATTATTTTTTTTAAATACAGCATTGACCTATGTTAAATGATCTGTACGAAATGTTTTTATACGATATTTCTTTATCATTTAAATGCAGTGATTAGTTATGTTTGTCTTATATTGGATGTGTTATAGGCCAATCAACCAAAATGGGTTAGTATAATAAAAGTGAAGTGAACAAATACAAGGGGAAATATACTGTATATAAATCATCAGGTGAAAAGATCTGAAGGGCTGATGGCGATCGCCCCCATGTCTGATAGGAAAGTGGTTGGGCGATTTGCACCTTGTTCAGTCGAGCTAATGTTAGCATTATTAATGAATACATCATGAAACTGAAATTAATAGATTATGCTGATCAGGGAGTGTCAGGCAACAGGCAAATAACTCACAATGCAGACCCCACAAGGAAGATGTGTAACAGGGTTTATTCCGAGGCAGAGGTACAAATTCACAATCCAGAAAACAAAGTCAAAACAAAGCTGAGGTCAGAAAACACTGAAAGACAGGTACAATAAACACAAGGAAATGCTGGAGCGCTCACACAAGGGTCGAGACAATCTGACCCAGGACAGGGAAAAACACACAGACTATAAGGGGAAGACAACGAGGCACAGGTGGAACACATAAGGTGCGGAGCAAGTAATCACAGTGGAGGGAAAAACACAAGGGCAGGGAGTAAATCAGAAACACAGACAGGGGTTACGGATTTCACAATAAAACACAGGAACCAAGATAAAATACATGGACAGACTAACTAAAAACAGACCAAGAGGGTGGGACATGACAAGGAGAAAAAAAAAACATAAGTATTCTAAAACGGGCATTACAATGCACTTAGTGCGGACATTCAAAACTTTTGAGCTGTTTAAAGATCCTTTATGTGAATGAATTTGCTCTGCACATTGCTATATTTTAAGAAAATGCACTTAATTCTGTGAAATGCTGAAGGTGACGTTGAAGAGGGAAACTCAAAAATGTAGTGTGCGGTAACTGGATGATGTCACGTGATTAATCTGATTGGTTGATTGTTAATACTTTAAGCACCTCCCTTGTTGACCCAGGAACATCTCTAACTGAATCAGTGTAGATGAAGCTTTCTGGCCATGCTGCTGACCCTATGGTTCCAGTTTGGTGCCGTGAGTGTGATGTAGGCTTTTGTGATGTGCCTTGCAATGAAATGTACCACACTAAAAAGAACTAGACCAAGTTCATTTCCCACCACCTTTACATTGACCAGATCAATTGGACACTCCAGGGTTAAAAAGTAACAAAGATGCGGGGGTAAAAAAAACAAACAAGTTGTGTAAAAGTGTAGACCTGTCCAGTTCACCAGGTAGGAGCTTCAGCGCTGCCTCATCCATGTCCTGCCTATGGGGCTAAAATGCGGATTGTCTTGCCTTGCTGAGGGCCTCTGGTTAGCCCTCTGCACCAGGAACCCCATGCTGTGAAGTGTACCAACAATGTGAAAAAAATTTTCACAGTGTTTTGTCTGTGCAGCATTAAAAAAAACAGACCAGAAAGTGCACCAACGCTGCAGGCAATTTTTAAAAATAAAATGTAAAAAGGAATCTCTGGTTCCTGTCTGTTTTGTTTCTGTGTCCTCTTGGTTTTCTTGAAAGTCCATCTGGGGTATCCACAGTCTCTCAGGGCTTTACAGATGTGTTGTTCTTCTTTCCGTTTACCTTCTGAGGTTGTGGGCACCTCTTGTGCTCTGTGCTGAAGAGTTCTGATGACTCCCAACTTGTGCTGCAGTGGGTGGTGGGAATCAAAAAGCAAATATGCTGTTTGCTGTTTGATTCCCTCCTTCGGAGGTAAATGGAAAGAATAACAACACATCTGTAAAGCCCTGAGAGACTGTGGATACCCCAAAGAAGAAAAAAAAAAAAAAAGAAAAACCTTCTCTGAACAGAGGAGGTGACCTCAGATTCATGTTGCCTAGTATTTATAACAGTGTTCTGAAACCTAAATCAAAAGAGTTTCACCTTAGAACGAACACAACACCTGAATAGACAAGACAAGACAAGACATTTATTTTTGTATAGCCCAATATCACAACAACAGTTGCCTCAAAGGGCTTCACAGACTGCACTAGACAACATCCCCTGTCCTTAGACCCTCCATCAGGGTAAGGAAAAACTCCAAAAAAAACCAGCCGGGAAAAAAGAGAAACCTCAGGGAGAACCACAGAAGGAGGGATCCACTCCCAGGACGGACAGGCCGTGCAGGAATGTGTCCAGGACAGTTGAATAATACATAGAAATACACAAACATTTTCACAAATAAAAACATTTATATTGGCAGTGTCCAGTGTCCACTCTGAGTGTGCAATAGTGGATGGGCTGCAGCCAACATCAAGGTATATGACAGATGGGTGGGGGCCCTCACACTGGAGCACAGGCGCGGGGAGAAAAGAGGAAAAAAAACAAACAACTGTAATAGGTAGATGTGATAATATGAGTGGATTTGTATCTACAGCTACAACCAGTGTAAACGTGTATCTACAGCTACAACCAGTGTAAACGTGTATCTACAGCTACAACCAGTGTAAACGTGTACCTACAGCTACAACCAGTGTAAACGTATACCTATGATCAATCAGTCTCCATACGTTTGGTAAAATAAGTATGTTTTGAGTTTGCTTTTGAAAACTTCAACAGAGTCAGCTCGCACTTCCGCCGAGCCCATTCCATAAAAATGGGGCTCTATCAGAAAAGGCTCTGTAGCCAGCAGACTTCTTCTTTACTCGAGGAAGTTGAAGGAGGCCTGCGTCCTGAGAGCGAAGGGTACGAGCTGGAGTATACCAAGTGATGAGGTCAGATAGGTAAGAGGGCGCGCGTCCACAAAGGATTTTATATGTTAACAGGAGAACTTTGAAATCAGCTCTAACATGAATAGGAAGCCAATGTAATGAAGCCAGGACCGGAGGAATGTGATCAAACTTCCTGGTCTTTGTTAAAAGTCTGGCGGCTGTATTTTGGACCATTTGTAGTCTGTGAGTACTTTTCCTCGGCAGTCCAGAGAATAACGCATTGCAGTAGTCCAGCCTGGATGTGACAAATGCATGAATGAGAATTTCAGCATCGGCTAAAGAGAGGCAGGAGCGAATTTTTGAGATATTCCTCAAGTGAAAAAAGCCTAGTTTAGTGACCTCACTAATGTGCTTGCTGCAGTGATAGTGTTGAGTCAAAAATGACACCAAGGTTCCTCACAGTGTTGCCGTGCTCCAACTTGTTGATCGAGACAGTAAGATTGTTGAACTTGTGCCGATGACCAGCAGGACCAATTAACAAGAGCTCTGTTTTATCCGAGTTCAAATGGAGGAAGTTTTGAGACATCCATGTTTAAATTGAAACGAGGCAGGCCTCTAGACGCTTGATGTCAGTAGTATTATTCGCTTTTATTGGTAGATACAGCTGTGTATCATCAGCATAACAGTGGAAATTTACTCCATAACTTCTGATGATTTGTCCCAATGGTGTAACATATAGTGAAAAAAGTATGGGACCAAGCACAGACCCTTGTGGCACACCGAATTTCACTGGTGCCGTGGAGGAGAAGGATTTATTAAAGCACGAAATGCACTCCTCCGAGTGCATGTGTCCCCGCGGTCTCAAGGGAGGCGAGGGTCTTTATCGCCGCTTGCGGCTTTAATTATTATTATTTTAGTTAACATTAGTTATAACTAATAACAGAGAGTAGTAATATTACAGAGATAGTATAGTAGGTAAGATAAGCTCTCAGAGTACATGTAACATTAGGTGCTTAAAGAATACAGTGTTTTAGGAGGTCATCACTGCAGCCAGTAGCGCGATGAGACAGGGTTACATAAAAGAATTAGCAATTTTAAGTGTTGACTCCCTAACAGCCGTGTTACGTGCACTGTAGCTACGTTAATACACAGGTCATGTTTTATAAGTGTTCACTGTTTAAATATTGAAGTAATATTTTATTGTTCATCAGGTTCCATTAGGTGACATCTTGCATACAGCCCAGAATCTGGTGTCAATGTTGAGCAACACCTTAAGTGTTGGACAACCGAAAGTGGGGAACCAGTCCAATATCAGTGTACAGTCAGCAGAAGAAAGAAGGTCCAAGTCAAATGTGCAGTCAGTTCAGCAGGCTAGGTGTGTTTAAAAAAATGTGTTTGTCTGTCTGTACTGGTGGAATATACAGTTTGTACAGTTTATATATATATTTTTATTACATACTGTATATCATATAATATCATGTAAGTTTCATCACACATTAACATTACATCACATATATTAGTGTGCATGTGAGTGTTCTCAATGTTCTAAACTGGCTCAAAATAAAAATGAAGTCCTTTTTAGGTCATTTCCTGGATTCTTCAGAAAGGAAGTGAGGGGTAAAAAACGTTTTGGACCATATAAACGGCCACAGAAAACCTTTTTGATGTATTTTTTTCTCCTTGACCAAAAATATGAGAAAACGCCCGAAGGAGAGACAGAATTACAACTTCACTTGCAGGACTTGGGAGAAGATCATTAACTATAACCGAAAACATGACTCATTCAGAGGTAAGATCAATAATGTATTTTTTCTTGTTTTTTTGTGTTGAGTGAATTTCCTTACTCTTGTTTTACTCTGCCTTTGATAATTAAGCTATCAGAGGTGCTTGTTAATGCATATCCAAAACTGGCAAAAGTCTGCGGAGGATGGTTGCTTCACAAGTGCTCAGGTATGAAGGATCGTTTTGAAAAAAATGTCCTAACCTCTTAAAACTTGGTTTAAAGCGTGGTTTAAAAGCATTGTCTGACTTTCATTGGTTAACATTCATAGAATTTTTATTTATTATTACTTTTGTCAGAATAAAGTTTTTTCTGTGACCATTGAGAGTTTTTCTTTCATTGACCGAAGGGTACCAACATTTTTGTCCACGTGTGTACATGTGACTACCAGTGATGTCACAGATTTAGAATTCTCCCTGCTCATTGAGAAGGTAAAATAGTAACCTGAAATGTAAGTAAAATATAGTAATGTTTAACTCTGTAAAAGTATATAAGTATTCTATTTCTCTGTGTTTAGGTTAACTCAACAGATGACATGAGTGAGCTTACAGATGAGATTTTAAGCTGTGGATACACTGCAAAAATGTCTGCTGACATGAAAAGCAACATAATCAGGTTAACCATACTTTTTATTCTCCTCGGAGTACAAAAAGTTTAATTTTACCTTCATTTGTAATCTTATGAAATGTATAGTAAATAACAAAAAGCATCACATTTATCATATAGTACATCAAAATTGAGTTACTGTATATAATTTTCAATATTGTTTAGTGTTTTAAACATTTGATGAAAAATTACATTTGCCTCTAGAGCCATTGTTTTACACTCCACTATGAGAGTTGTTCCAATGCTTGATTAGCTGAGAAAAGGCCTGAAGCTCTACGATCTCCAGAAAGTCATGGGAATGCATCCAGACTTATGTCTACCATTGTTTGTTCCAGGGGAAAAAGATGACAGGGTAAACCTTTGTGGTTCTTCTGGTGTTTTCATAATGAGGACATGTTTAAGGGATAGTTCACTTTGAAATTAAATTTTGGTATGTTTTAGTTTACCTCGAGGGCATCCAAGATGTAGGTGTATTTGTTTTCCCGCAGTAGTTTAAATTTTGATATTTTTAGGTCAAACCGTTCTTGTCTGTCAGTCGTGTAATGCAGGTCTATGGTCACAATCTCAAAGAGCATGCACAGTGAAGTCCAAATTAAACAATTCCCCATCGTAAGGACACATTGATGGCCTAAGACACGAAACGAGTGATTTGTGTGAGAAAACAAACAGTATTTATATCGTTTACCTTACGCACAGACTAAGCCAGAACGCGCGCACATATCACACACCAGGAAGCGCGAGTGCCCTCAGATCACTTCGATGTGGTTGTGCATAAGAGGTAAACGATATAAATACTGTTTGTTTTCTCACACAAATCACTCGTTTCGTGTCTTAGGCCATCAATGGGGATTTGATCATTTTTGACTTTTCAGTCTGAGTTAAATCTCTTTTTTTTATCTAAAATGAAATGTGCCTAATAATTCTGCGCACCTGAATTAAAGGCATTTTTCATTTTCAGCCTTCATGAGCAATTATATATCAGTTATAAATGATTAAATACAAAATAAATAGTAGTTAAGATTAATATGGTTTGGAATTGACAGAATGTGCCTGGGAATAAAATATGATCAGAAAATCAACGTGCCTAATTATGCACGCCCTGTATAACTTGAAGGCATAGAAAATCAATAAAAAAAAACAAACCTGAAAACTCTCTTCATTGTCTCCAGATGAGGTGTGCATGTGTCCCATTATCCACATCTGGTTAGGGGTAAGCCCATTTTCAGACCGTAATGGATGATTGTCCCAGCCATGAAGGAAATCTGACAAGTCCAACAAGCCATCTTCCTCAAGGCTGTGAAGTATTTTGTAATACAGCTGTGTTACGCTGACCCAGACGTCTCGCCAGAGGCGTTCAATTCTAGAGAATACAAAATGTATCAATTAAAAATTATAAATTACACGATAGTGTGACATCCTTACTTGTTTATTACCTCTGATTATGTACGCTTTTCCCAGCAATGAAGCTTCCTCTTCCAGTCCCTTTCACACGAAACATGGTTTCTGCAACTGCCACATTTTCCACACCTTCATCACCCCGGACCCTGAAATAGAGGGGTGAAAGGAGAGGTTAAATCTGCTTGACTGCCATAAGTTAAGAAAATACAAATAAACATGTTTACTCATCCGTCCCTCCCGAAAATATAACAGCAGTGTCCTTCCTTGGTCAAAATAACCCAAGGGCCAGAAATCTTAGATTCCATTTTTTAAGAAAAATGTTTACATTAAAAAAATATTGTATTTTGCAAAAAAAAAAAAAAATCTATAAAAAAATAGCTATGATATAAACTCTCAAATGTAACAGTTAAGTCCAAAAAAAAAAAAAAGGGAAAAAAAAGGAAAAATGACATTCATATCCCAGCAGTTCTATTGGAGAGTGTGTATCGTGTGTGCATTTTCTGCATTGGGGATATTCTGTAGTCTCAGCCCTTCATTTGGGTATAAATCTTTAAATAAAAAAATGCTGTTTTCTCGTAAATTTCATTCATTCCTTTGTGGGTCAAAATGACCCATTAGGGACACTTTTGTTACTTTTTTTTATTGCACCCATTTAAACTCCTCAAATCCACTCAGTTTTTGTTTGTGTGTGTATTCCTGGTGCAAGTATGACAAAAGTAAAGACATCTTGGACCGGTACGATCAACACACAATTTTTATAATTTTTTGGAAAATCAGTTTTGGGTCAAAATGACCTGAGGGACAGATGAGGGTTTAACTAAATGCAAGGAAGTGAGCAGAAAAAAAAAATTCTCCTACCTTGAAGGCCAGCCATGTTTTTGCACAGACTGGAGAAAGAATGATAAGGCAGTGCTTGTTTGTTTGTTTGTTGCTGGCTCCAGGTACATGATCTATACCAAAAAAGAATGAATACATTAAAGCAGTCAATACATTCAAACACTGATAGTCAGATTATAGATAGATAAGTAATAGTATTGATTGATAGATAGTTTCCACTGGGTTGGAAATAAATGTGTTTACCTTTCGTGAGAACCCGTCTATCCCACCAAATATGATGATGTTGTACCTTCAAAGTAAAACCATGTTAAACGTAATATTGCATAACATTACACTTTCGTAGGTAAAATATAAGAACATACCTTATGAGCTTTTGATTCGTGTCAATATGGACTAAGGACAGTGGACTTTGAACAAAATATGACCTCCTGACAATACACCCCAGCTGTGTCATCCTTTCCAATATTCCAGGGGCATCCACTTTTATGCATGGATTCTTTTATGCGGTTCCATTGCACTCTTTGTCCGTCTGCTTGCAGGCAGCCTTTTATCATCCTATATCCAGCATTTGGTAGTCTTCTTTTGATGGCCAAAATGGCATTATCCAATTCATTGTCAGACATGGTGCTATACGTAGTTTTTACAGACAAACCCAAGTCACGCATTCGGCGAAAGATAGTTGACTGGCTTACTCCTAAAATGTTCGCAATACAAGAAACTGGTAAAGACATCTCTATGAGACGGGACAGCATTTCCTCGGAAACAATAAACTTAGGTCGACCTCGTCCACCACCACATTCCCTCGTAAGAACTGGGGCCACCTCTTGGGAAAGAGCTGCATGAATTTTTTGTTGTAAATCCATGAGGGTCTCCAAAATATCATTTGGCACATCAAAGATAGTGGAGGCTGATGACAAAATAAACACTTCTTGATTGATAACATACTGAAAATAGTCCAAGTCCAGCTGATGTCCATCTAAAAATGCACTTATTCGTGACCTGAGGCGTTCTAGTAGGTGCGTCAGCAGCGGTCCCTGTAAGTCAAATTACTCTGACATTAATATTACTTAAGACAAAATTCTATTTTTTATTATAGTCCAGTCATTTTAGGCCAAAATGGGGGTCAACCTTGAACAAATTGCAACAGAAGCAAACTGATTTTGTATCAATATGTCCTGAGTAAGGAAAAAAAAAAGCCCAGAAGAATCCCATTAGGGGAAAGTTTCGAAAAAGACCCAAATATAGCCTATTCATTCTATTTCTCACGTGAATAGGGTAACATTTTTAACCTTTAAGTTTTTTTAATTGTTTGTTAACATGGACAAACGGTGCATAATCTAATTACGTATGTGCTAATTTGCATAAATACCACAACAGATCTAAACATTGGGTATAGCCAGGTGAAAATGTCTTTTTCAATCTTAATAACAGTAAAATACTTAATATTAAGATCTGAGTGGAACCCATTTAGGCTACCCATGAGCATTAATACAGAGAGGCAGGAAGAAGTACTTTAGAAACCAGTCTTTATTAATTACTAATGCAGAGATGGGGTTTGGGGTTAGGTCCGTGGGACTGTTTCTGGGGATTTACTTTGTATTTTGCATACCTTTTGTCTTCTGCATTCTCCTTACTATTGTCTCATGTTCTTGCCTCAGACTCGTTCCTCAGAAACAGCCCCAAATATAATCTCTTAAAAATGAATAAAGGAACCAGCCTAAGTAGGAACCTAAGTACTTCTTTTTAATTGAGTTTTTCCTTACTCAGGACATATTGATACAAAATCAGTTTTGCTTCTGTTGTTCAACATTTTTTCCTAAATTGACTAGACTATTAGTGATAAATTAAATATGACTTCAATACTTAAACAGTGAACACTTATATAACATGACCTGTGTATTAACGTAGCTACTGTGCATGTAATACGGCTGTTAGTCGCGCTACTGGCTGCAGTGATGACCTCCTAAACAACTGTATTCTTTAAGCACCTAACGTTACATGTACTCTGAGAGCTTATCTTACCTACTATACTATCTCTGTAATATTACTACTCTCTGTTATTAGTTATAACTAACGTTAACTAAAATAATAATAATAATTAACTTACCTGAGACGAGGTGTGATCGCTTGGCTGCTGATCCGCCATGTCGGTGCCTGTGGTTTAAACTTTGGTGGGGCGCATGCGCACTTCGTTGAATTCATTCATCTTCCCTCGGATAGTAATGCCTGTGACCTTGATGACATATTTTTGACAGTCGTTTCGCACACCGCACGTCTTGGTCGTAATTTCGCATGTCGTGTGTGTAACAGAGCTATTGTGAAAACAAGCGGCGTCTGTAAACTGTCACAGTCGTACATTTTAGAGTTGTACTCTAAAAAACGCACAAAATCGCGTATCTGTAAACTGTTGTGGCCGTAGATTTTGGAATCCAACTTTGACAAAAAACAGAATTACGTACAATAGTTTTAAATTACGTAAGTAATAATAATATACGTATAAGTATATTAAAATTACACACAAATGTTTTGAATTACGTACGATTATTTTTTAAAGTGATTTTATTCCATACAAATGTATCAAAAAACAAATTGATAACTTAATAAATTTGACTTTTAGTTGCACGTTTACTGGGTCAAACTCCTCCAGGAGCTGCGCCTGGATGACGGCCGCTTTCAGCGGTACTTCAGACTGAACCGGTCCCAGTTTGATGACCTGTTGTCCCGTGTCGGGGCGCGGATTTCCCTCCAGGACACCAACTACAGGCGCTCTATTCCCCCTGCAGAGCGCCTGTCCATCTGTCTCCGGTCAGTAAATCATTAAATATTCGATGTTATATGTCTATAAATAATTTATGATTGAGAACCTCCACAGACACTCTCTTCTGAACACAGTTATCAACTTCAATAAAATGTCAATTAACTTTAGTCTACAACAGTCAAAATGGTGCTGGAATTGTGTAGGTAACTGCTATGATATTGAATAACTCAAATGTCTATTAATAATAAAAGTCACACACCAATCAATCACTTGATAGAGAATGAAATGAAGAAGTCACAAACACCAGTATAATAATGTGCAAATATAGAATTGCAATCAGCATTTATAATAATGATTTTTTATTTTTTTTATTTTCTCTTTTTCAGACATCTTGCCACTGGAGATTCTTACCAAACCATCGCCAGCAGCTTTTGTGTTGGTGTCGCCACGGTCTGCAGGATTGTCCCAGATGTGGTGACTGCAATCTGGGACTGCTTAGTGGAGGAGTTCATGGCTGTGCCCTCCACAGATGAATGGAGGTCCATATCAGAGGGTTTTCAGGAGAGGTGGAATTTCCCACTCTGCTGTGGAGCACTTGACGGAAAGCACGTCCTGATAAAGGCACCCCCCAACACCGGATCCCTGTTCCACAATTACAAGGGAACTTTTTCATTGGTTCTCCTTGCTGTTGTGGATGCAAGGTACTGCTTCAGGGTGATTGATGTTGGGGGATATGGGAGGATGAGTGATGGTGGGATTCTGGCCAACTCAGCCTTTGGTCAGGCACTCAGAGGTGGCACCCTCCATCTGCCAACGGACCGTCCTCTTCCCGGAGCTGACCACAGAGGACCCCAGCCCCATGTCTTTGTGGCAGATGAGGCCTTTCCCTCAGGAAAAACCTCATGAGGCCATTTCCGGCGCACTCTTCCCCATGAGAGACGGGTCTTTAATTACCGTCTCTCCAGAGCCAGGCTGGTGGTGGAGGATGCCTTCGGGATCCTGGCCTCACAGTGGAGGATTTATCGCCGTCACATAGAAGTCCGCCCTGATGTTGCGGAGAGATGTGTGAAGGCAACATGCATCCTCCACAACTTCATGAGGAGATCTGCAGAAGCACCTGCTAGGAGGGGGATGGTGCAAGGTGCAGAGGACTCGCTGCCAAGCTTGGGTCGTGTTGCAACTAACAACTCTGCCAGAGAGGCCACCCGGGTCAGAGAAACGTTCATGGCCCACTTCTCAGGAGAGGGAGCAGTCCCATGGCAACCCACTGTGTAGTTTTTGTATTATATCTTCTTGTAAATAGTCTTTTTTTTTTTCAAATTTAGATTGTTTTAGTTTTATAGTTCATGTGTGTTTATTTCTTGTTTTTAAATGATAAATGGAGCCAGCCTCCAAAAGGAATCCTTGTCTCGTTGCTGCATTCTCAGTACACTATACCACAACACTGGTCTCATTACAAATAACTATTCACTATACTATTTTGGGTGTCTTTGCAATAGGATATAATAATGAACAAATGTTAGCTTTACGTATTGTAGTCTTAAATATAGTGTACAAATAAAATTGACATTATAAACAATTAAATCAGTCTGAAATATATATATTTATATTTGTAACATATTTTTGTGTTACAAAATGTTGTATATTACAAATTATATGTTATATGTTACAAATTGAAATCATGATTTTGTCTGATGTGGCAACCTCTGCAGGGAAGGAACCAGACTCAAGAGGAAGAGCTCATCCTCAGAGCGTGGAGGTGGCACTGGAGCTACTGGTCTGGCCCGGAGTGCTTCTAGAAGCTGACGCTCCACCTCTGATGGCTGCTCCCTAGGCCTTCTCGGAGCTCTTCTCCTTGGTGGCACTGTATCAAATTTACAACACATTTTGTGAAAGCAGAAAGGGATTACATGATCATTCACAAACCGTAATACTATGAGACCGAGCTCACTGTAAATATAATGGGCATGTAAACACAGTCATTATTGCCTGTACACACCTGTGGCCTCAGCAGATGTTGAAGGGCCAGCAGGGGAAGCAGCAGCAGGTTCTGGCAGAGGGGACCCAGGCTCACTGCCATCCCAAGAACCAGTCAGCTCTGTCATGACAATATTAATGATTAATACAACCTATTTATACATTACACCAGTCAGAGAGATTTTTTTAGACTTTTCAGCATTAAAAAAAAAAAACATCATATGTCCTGTTGTGTGGCTTCACTTCTCAACACACCTCCTGTCTCTGAGTGCCCTGCTGCTGCTGCTGCTTCTGTAGTCTCGCTCTCGGGGTGGTCGTACACTGTGGTCCGATTATCCTCATTCCCCCTCTCCATATTCCCGCTTGTCTCCCGTGGGGAAACGAAGGGGTCGAGGAAAGACAGGACCACAGAGTACTTCCACCTTTTCCCTGACCCTGCTGCTGACCCACTCCTTTTCTCCGTCTCCTTTCTTCTCTCTCTTAAATAGGTGTCCCTCAGACTCTTCCACTTCTTTCTGCACACTTCCTCTGATTAAAACACATCAACTCATCAGTGGGAGACTAGTTGTAAAATACTGCGAATTAGCTAGCTCAATTTGCCGGCTTTAGCTAGCGCAACATATAGAGTAAAAATTGAGTAAAGACCGTTTTTACTACTTACCAGATTGGCCAACCTCCTCACTCACTTTCTTCCAAGCAAGATCCTTTTTATTTCTGTCTCGATAATAGTATGATGATGTGTCATAAAGCACTGCTTGCCCACAGACAGCAACAATTAATTTATCCTCCATTGTGGGATTTCTCTGTCTCTATTGTAGATTGGTCTCTACAGTTTGCCTCCGCTGTTTTACGTCAGAACGCTGCCACGCCTAGAGCAAGCTCCTGATTGGTTAACGCGCCGCGAATAATCGCCAAAGTTCAGATTTTTCAACTTGCGCGGATGAAGCGTTGGACGCGTTTCGTGCGTCAAAACGCTCAATTCACGCCGCCTCATTCGCGCGAATCGCGTCATTCGCGCCGCCTCAATCGCGCGAATCGCGCCGCAGGACTTCCACGCGCGTCTAATTGCGTCTTTGCATTGACTTAACATGTAAATCACTCCCGCTTGACGCTTAATTCGCGTTTGGTGTAAACGCACCTTAACTCGTCGTAATTATCCCTGTCCAGTACTACTGTAGTGCGGCCTTTGTCTGCTTGTAGTATAATTGTGTCTTCCTGTTTTGCGAGTGTGTGTATGGCTCTCCTCTTTAGTGATGGTAGCAGTTTAGCGGCCTCTTAACATCCAAGTTCTAAAGCTAAAGGAAAATCCTCACATTGTATCTTGTCGGGTGTTATGCTAGTTTAAATATCAGTGAGTCTGCCTTCTTTCTCCTGTCTGATCATAACAGAGTATTTCTTACAAATATGGTGGGGGGCAGTGGCTTAGAGTTGTTGTGTCCTTGGGCAAGACACTTAACCCACCTTGCCTCCAGTGTTGTTCCAGCTGTAACACTGGTAATTAGGAGCTTAATGTAAGACGCTTTGAATAAAAAATGACTAAATGTAAATATTCTGAAACTGAAGACAGTAGTTCTATAGTTGTACTGAACTGTAGTCCTTTTGAGCTGGGCCTATGTTTTGTGGATAAAAAGTTGTCCCTGATGCAGCCCCACTTTTCCTGTGACTGTGAGGGATCTGCTCACTGACACTTCGCCATCAGTAGTTACTACAGGCCGGCCCAGAGGAAAATTTTACTGCTCAAAGCTTGCTTTTCTATAGCTCAGGAGACAAATTTGAGATTCTCATCTAAGCCTTATTTTAATCTATATTTTGTCTAAAATGTTTCTCATATATTTCTCCTAAAATTCACTTGGAGCAATAGGTGAGACCGAATAATCAGAGGGAGTCATACCTGAAACTAAAAGGAGATGCCTTGCTAATCTCAATTCTGTGTTTTTAATGACTCCTTTATTTCTCCTTTGAAAAAGAAAATGAGCAATACTGGAGCTAATATGGAACAATATCCGAGTCTCTCGCTCACTCTCCCTCTCATGCACACAAACACACACGCACCCACATGAATTACTGATTCAATCATATGACCTTTTCCTCCTACAAGACTTGATTCACCATTCTAAACAACACAGATCATCCACTTCAGAACATCTTGATGGACCAAAGAAAAAACGGACGGGAATGCTACTCTCTCTTCACTGCAGGACAGACAGAAGATCTATCCACAACCATCAGGCTTTAAAAATCTATAGCAAATGGCAGATTAGCTGATGTAATAAAGAAATAAAGAAATTTGAATTTGAATCTTTATTGAAATCAAAATAACATTAACAAATTTAAAGACATTTTGAATATAGCAAAAACTGTTTAAACATGGTCATTACAAAATATGAACTAAGGTGATTTTTTTTGTGTAAAATTCTTTTTTTAAAACAGTAACAATTTTAACAATGTTATGAGCAGTGGCAGGCCAGGTTTACAACAATTCACAACAATAAACTTGAGTCTCTGACGCCAACATACATAATTTGAAAACAAGTACTTTTTGTGAACATTGTCATTTCAACAAATGTCTCTGTGTGCCCCATCCAATATTTACAGTGTTGTGGCCCTGATGCGGCATTTGTTTATGAAGGCTTTCTTGACCTTACTTTTTTCAGCCGGTGTCCAACCATCCAGTGTACTACAGCGCATGACATAAGCTGCAAGAATAAAAGAAAAGAAAGCACGAATTACAGATTGCATTGAGTAACCGCAGTTACCACAACAGTATTAACAACTTTTTTCATCCTGATATGACAAAATTCACATTGTAATATCTCTATTGATCACACATAAGGAAATGCAGCAAAACTGTGTGGACAGTGAAACAATCATAACATTTAATGTAGTTATTTGATATATGGGTCCTACACCTCTTATTGGGTTCCCACACATTTTTTACCAATTAATTTTCATAACTTTTTCCACAAATTGTTAACAACCACATGAGCAACATACTTTGCATTGCATTGCATTGACTTTGAACTTATCCAGGACTCTCTTCCCATCTGGCAACTTTCCGTGTTTCCCAAATACCACAGCATTCTGGCACTCCTCTGCAGTAAAGAATTCATCAAAAAGAAGATGGAAGAAGCGAAGGCAGTCCTTCTTTGCGGTTGCATGGATTGCAGCCAGGTGAGTCGAGGACAAGAAGAGGCCACTTCCTGGATATAGCTCCTGCTGCCGAGATCTGCCTTTTGGAGCCCAAACACCAGCCTGAGGTTGGATCATAGATTGTATTGTAGTGAACATCTGCCTGCCACAGTGAGCACCCCCACAGGTCAAACCAGGGTTTACAACATAAACGTCACGCCCTGACAATTTATGCCGTAAAACCCTTCTCCAGACCCAGAAAGTGTTTTCTTTAACAACAAGAAAGGACTTTTTAAACAAATCCAGATGGCCCAATTGTAATTGTAATTAAGTCAGGAGTGAACCAGGTTTACGATTCGAGGTGGCGTGGTGCATGGCGCCCTGTCAGGACAATTGTAAATCCTTTGAGATAAAACTGTTTATCCAGCTCTCCGAGAAACTTTTATGACCGTTCCGTTTGAACACTGGAATGCGCTTTGAAGTGTAACAAGGACGTGAGACTGTCTGGATGATACCATACTGCCCTCTAGCGACAGTATGCATGAACTACGCTAAGAAATTAAACTTGTTTCTTTCAGGAGACAAGACTTTCCAAATACATTGATATTGTGTTTAGGCCATTAAAAGTGTGTCTCTAAATATATGATAATGTTTTTCCCCACAGGATTTAGAGCCACAACAGAAGAATCAACTCTTTATATCAGTATTACAAGCTTACAGTTAATAAAATGGTTGAATGAATTTCTGTGTGTTACAGTATGCTTAACGATGTATTCTATCGGTACCAATCTGCAGTATCAAATTTAAATGTATGCTTATGATTGTGTAAAGACTAAATATTCAATGTGACTTTGTGGAAGATAAAGTTTGTTTGAACACATTCATACGAGGCAAGGTGGGTTAAGTGTCTTGCCCAAGGACACAACGACAGTATGAACTGTGGGGAGAGCGGGAATCGAACCTACTACCTTCCGGTTGAAGGACGGCCGCTCTACCACTGAGCTACTGCCGCCCCAAAGACATAAAAAGTGTCAAGACAGTATTGAAGAAATATATGACGGAAAAACCTATCAGAAATTAACTACTTGCAATGGGCCTCTCAGTGATTCTAGAAACATTTCGTTAATGTGGAACACAGACGGTATACCTATTTTTAAGTCTTCAAAGTTTTCTGTTTGGCCTTTTTATTGTGTCATAAACAAGTTAAATTTTGTTGAACGCACGAGACGAGAAAACATGATATTTGCAGGTGTTTGGTTTGGGGATTCAAAGCCATCAATGTTGACATTCCTTGAACCACTGTGTGGCACTCTGAACAAAATTGAAAGAGAAGGAATTTCTCTTCAGTTTGCAGGAGCTCCAGAACCTTTCATATGCAAAGCCTTTACCATTGCAGGAACCTGCGATTTGCCTGCAAAAGCTTTGGTACTTAATACTGTTCAATTCAATGGACATTTTGGGTGTCTAAAGTGTGAACAGCCAGGTGAAACAGTGAAGACTGGAGAGAGAGGTCATGTCCATGCCTTTCCTTTCCAGAAGACAGATCCAAAAGGCCCGCCTCGTACTCACAAGGGGTTTGTAGATTATGCTAAGATGGCTTATGATTCCAACAGCTTTGTTCGTGGGGTGAAGGGACCTACGTTTCTCAGCAGACTAACAAGCTATGATTTGGTCTTGGGC
This sequence comes from Perccottus glenii, assembly GCA_024416835.2. Taxonomy (NCBI): domain Eukaryota; kingdom Metazoa; phylum Chordata; class Actinopteri; order Gobiiformes; family Odontobutidae; genus Perccottus; species Perccottus glenii. The sequence continues at coordinate 22,928,247 of CM044553.2, forward strand.
ACAGGTATAGACTACATGCATTCTGTACTACTGGGAGTAATGCGTCTATTGATGTTTTTGTGGTTTTCCACAGAGTTCTCTCAAAGTGCATTCAGTATGGTCAGATCAATCAAAGAAGTTGACAAACGTCTGGAAGAAATAAGGCCACCATTTATGATTCGATTCCCTCGTTCTGTGTCTTCTCACAGGATGTTCTTTAAAGCATCTGAGTATCGGTCCATTTTGCTGTTTTTCGGGCCAGTTGTATTCCGGGGCATTCTTGCAGGACTGTACTACAACCATTTCCTGCTCCTCAGTGAAGCAATCTTTATTCTTTTGATGGAGTCAATAACCCCTGCTCAAATAGATCATGCTGAGAAACTACTCTGGAATTTCTGTTCTCAAATGAGTGGACTCTATGGTGAGCGATACATGACAGCCAATTTGCACTTACTTGTCTATTTAGCTGATAGTGTGAGAGCTCTTGGACCTCTGTGGACACACTCTTGCTTTCACTTTGAAGACAAAAATGGGTACTTGCTCCATCTTATACATGGAACCCAGAATATACCTGCCCAAATGGTAAATGCTGTAAAGACTATACAATCTCTCCCTAGCATCACACAAAACATAAAGCTGAACATAGTAACTACTGAGTTTTTGGCCAGAATGACAAATAGCAATAGTTATCAACCAAGTAATGTTGTCAATATTGTGTCCATGTTAGGGGCATCATTCAATAGATGTCTTGAAACTGATGATATTTTTCTTCTGGAACAGTTTCTTGGTCAGGCTTTACATAGTAGCCTAATGTCGTCAAGGCATATAACAGAGCTCAAATAGGGAAAATAATTTACACTTCCCAGCAGTATGTCAAAACCAAAAGACGAAACAATTACACAGTGTTATTTTGTGATAGTGCGCAGATCAAATATGGACAGATTAAATTATTGTGTTCCTACAAAGAACACAATGAAGGTCAGAATGAGATAAAACTTGCATTTTTGAATGAATTTGCAGTTGCAAGCATAAATCTTCTACAAGATACTTTGACAGGTGGAACGTGTTTCCATATTGTTAGCCTCCTGGAAGTTCCTGTGAGAAAGACAGTGGTAGGACTTGAAAGTATTTTGGCCAAGTTGATGTGCATTGATTTGTCCTCGATGCCTGGTATTGTGTTTGCTGCACATTTCCCTAACAAACTTGAAAGGGACTAAAGATATTATAAAGTCAAAGATATGATCTTATTTTGAACCGAGGAGCCCATGATTTTTCCAACTAGTTGAAAATCCTTACTGAAAATGTAAAATATGTTGATGGATAAATAGTTTATAGTGATGCCATCTCAACTGTTTTATATGGGCAAATCTATTGTCATACAAAAAAAGTCACTTTGGGGCTAACATGAGAAGATGCATACATCTGAATATACAACATTAAAATTATTAATGATATGAGTTTTTGGCAGTTAAACTGATACATCTGAAATGTTGAAATTGTAATTTCTTTGCTCTCAAGTTACCAATAAATTACTGTTTTTATTTTGCAATGTGTTTTGTGTGGTTAATAAAATATTTTTACTGGATTACATGCAGTGAAATATTTCAAATCATTTATAGAAAATAATATAAAAGAAGAGGGTCTATGCAGCCTAAAATAAACATAAACATACATTATATTTAAAAAATCATGTGGATTAAGATATCATATGATATGAAACAACCAAAACAGTGATCCAAGTCTGAGAATTCAATGAGCACTTGTGGAAATCTCTTCCTTTGCTCTCTCTGAGTTAAGCATGAGATGCATGAATTGAAGCCGGGATGAGAGTATATTGAGTTCATGGAGAGAACTCTCTGATTTCTCTGTCTGAGATCACAAAGAGACACAGAAGTTGAGAAACTCTGTGCATTATATTAGAGCTTGTTGAGATCTCTTCTGAAACTTAAATGGAGACTAAATTGAGATTTAGTGCATGTTATTGCTCCAGAGAAAAGCCTGAGAAACAGGAGAAATAAACCTTTGTCTCAGTTTGGTGTCATATGGATCTCAAAGTTGTCTAGGAGAAATAAATGAAACATGTTGGAGATCTCTTTTCAGATTTTCTTTTCCTCTGGGGGACTGTTCAAAACTTTGTTGGTCTGCCTGCCCGTTTGTTTGTTGTTTAAAATATTTTCAACAGGGCGTAACTTTGCGTAGGGACGCTTGGGACACGTCCCTACCAATATCTGAAAGTGGATAAATGTTCCTAGCAATAAATCAGGGGCATAGAATGGGTAAGGACAATAGAAACCTGTTTTTACAATATTAATGTGACAATTAAAGGTTAAATAGCCTACATATTTTGCGATCACATACAGTATTTGCTATGAGGATTTTTTTTTAGACGGCTACAAATATTAAATGAGTGAGAAAAGTAAACATCCCCCCCTCAAATGGTTTGATCCACTCATTAATACTGCCGCTGCCTCGCTCTCTCAGTTCTCTCCCAAGCAACAGAAAAAGCCATTAAGGTTTGTCCGGTGTTTTCAGCAGTAAGTTTCTTGTTGGGAAAGATCTGTAAAGATTACATAAATATTAGCCTCTGTGTTATAGCAGATCACTAACTTTTCTATTGATTAATCTTCCACTGCTTATTCCCCTCAGAAGAGCTCGAGCCTGTCCCAGCTACTCTGAGCTTAAGCCTAACCTACATATTTACATAGCATACTGTTCAACTTTAAAACTTGTTTAGTATTGTTTTAAAACTTATTAGCTCGTCAGCTGCAGCCGTACATCAAGTGTATTTTCAAACCACACACATCTTTTTTTATCCAAATGTATGAATTATTATTGACAATTAATGTACGTAATTACCAAGACTAGATGTTTATTAGGTTTGTAGGCAACAAGCCAGCTGTCATAGATGGATATTAGAGCATTCTTTCCAAATGAGGCAGCAGTAGCTCAGTGGGTAGAGTAGTCATCCTTCAACCGGAAGGTAGGCGGTTCGATTCCCACTCTCCCCACAGTTCATACTGTCGTTGTGTCCTTGGGCAAGACACTTAACCCCCCTTAGTGGCTGTAACACTGGTAATTACATTAGAACACTGTAAGTTGCTTTGGATAAAAGCGTCAGCTAAATGAATAAATGTAAATGTAAATGTAAATGAAAGAGCGGGTTCAGGTCAAAGTAGTGGGGCCTGTCTTCATTTTTAAAATGAGACATGATGGTCCTTAAATAAATAAAACAAATTACAGCAGAGTGAGCAGGGTTGAGCAGGGTTGAGCAGGGTTGAGCAGGGTGAGTATGGGTGAGTATGGGGAGCAGGTGATGAGTTAAAAAGAGAGAGAGACACATTACCAGGTGAGACAGAGGACAAAATTAGTCCGGGCCCTAAAGGCCACAGGCAGAGGCTGTGATCTGAAGAATACAAACTGTTTGAACAAGAAACATTTATGAAGCAGTCCTGCCAGTAGCCAGTGGTGGAAAGAGTACTTATTTGTACTTAGGTAAAAGTACTGTTACATGGCCAAAATAATATTCAATTACAAGTACTAGTGTTAAAAAAGCACTCTAGTAAAAGTATAAATTATTCAAGAATACAAATTACAAATTACTGTCACACCATTGATCTATAAAGCAACACTTTGTAACTACTAAGGCTGTAAACACAGCAAAATTACCATGGACTGTTCACTTTTTATATTTTATATATATTTGATATATTTATAAATCCAGTAAATTTACTGCTAAGTAAGTGCTATAAAAATATTGTGCTTTATATAGCACTTTTATTGTACCCTTCTCTGGAACCCAAAGCCCTTTACATTATGCTTCCATTCACCCCATTCACACCTGGGGCAGACAGAGAGGGGGGCTGCCACACACACACAGCGCTCACAGCCTTCAACCACCACCAAACACACCTCTACAGTCACACACATTCATACACCAGAGCTGCAGACACTGGAGGCAAGGTGGGTTAAGTGTCTTGCCCAAGGACACAACGACAGTATAAACCGGGGAGAGTGGGAATAGAACCGCCAACAGGACAACCGCTCTACCACTGAGCCCTGTATATTTGGGTTGTCTTCTGGATAAATATGTTAACAAAGCCTGCAGCTCACACTTAATGACTAGACAAAAGGGGTTAGTTTTATTGTTTTATTTCTAGAAACAGTCTAAATAAATTTAGGATTAGCGGGTGGGAAAAGGTTTATTCTACATAAGCCTTAAACTGTGGGTCCAAGTCAAGTCCCAAGTTGTTGGACAATGAGTTCATGTTGAGTCACAAATCATCACTTGAGTGCAACTCGAGTCCGAGTCACTATGACCAGTCCCCATTTCTGTGTAATACATTAAGTCTTTTATTAACATCACTTTGCCATTAGACACCGACTACTGCTAAAAGCTTGGCTTGATTCAAGTATGGAGCTGATATGTATATACATATACATTTATCTCACATTAAAGAGCATAAAACAGGGTTTGGCTGTCTTTTGTAATAAGCCCTGGAAATGACAGCCTTAACCCAAAACGTCTTACTCAGACTTTGCTATGTTGACTAGAAAGAGAAGCTTTGTCGTTATGATAAATGTCCTCGTGTTCTTTAAAAAATTGTCTGACTTACATTTTAATACTCAGTTTTATCAACGTGGTCAGAGAAGGTATCATCTTCTCTTCTGTTCTCCTCTCCGAAGAAGGCCTCAGTGGGTGGCACATAGTCCACATTGGTGTCAATTACATCATAATCATCATTGTAAACGCTCTGAGGAACTGCATAAGTAGGTTCTTCCTCCAGATGGTTCGGAGCCAGGGCAAACACTGAAAGAACATGTGAACACACCATTAAGACCAAGGACATTCAACGTGTGTGAATGAGAACACATTTTCTGGACCACAGTGGCTAAGGAGGTAGAGCAGGTCGTCCAATAAGCAGGAGGTTGGCAATTCGATCCCCGCTCCTCCCAGTTCATAATGTCGTTGGCTCCAGTGTCTGTGCTATTAGTGTGATTGTGATAGCGCAGCATGGCCTCCACATCTCTGTCAGTCTGCTCCAGGGCAGCTGTGGCTACAGAGTTACTGTAGCTTACCTTACAGTGTGTGTGTGTGTTTGTGTGGGAAAGGGTGAATGAAAGCATGATGTAAAGTGTGTTGGGTGACCAAGAGAAAAAAGTGCTACTGTCATGGCCCTACTGTCCAGAACAGGTGAGACTCCAATGCAAAACCCTAAACAACGACAGAAGGTTCAAAAACAAGTTTATTTGGTACAAAGGTACAAAACAAAATCCAAGAAACAGGAAAACACAAGGCTAGGGTCTGAGCATATAATCCAGGAGTGAAACACGAGAAGAAACCAGACTAGGAAACACTAGACAGAACAGCCACAGAAAACACAGACTACAACAGATAACCCACAAGGAAACACTGACCAGCCTCACAGTAGGGGTGAAGAGGAGATGATAGTGGACATGAGGAGGGAGAGGAGTACGCCTCAGCCACTGTTCATCCGGGAGCTTGAAGTGGAGAGGGTGAGCAACTTCAAATACTTGGGTGTCCACATCAATGAGGACCTCACTTGGACACCTCACATCACGCAGCTGGTCAAGAAGGCTCAACAGCGGTTGTATTTTCTGAGGAGGCTGAGGAAGTTTGGCATGTCGCCCAAGATCCTCAGCAACTTCTACAGCTGCACCATTGAGTGTGTCCTGACCAGCTGCATCACTGTGTGGTACGGCAGCACTTCTGTCATGGACCGCAAACGCCTGCAGAGAGTGGTGAAGACTGCGCAGAAGATCACCAGGACTCCACTGCCCTTTCTGCAGAGCATCTACCACCGCAGAGTCCACAGAAGAGCTGCTTCCATCCTCAAAGACCCCTCCCACCCCCAACATGGTCTGTTCACACTTCTACCCTCAGGACGGAGGTACAGAAGTGTGAAATGCAGGACTTCCAGAATGAAGAACTCATTCTTTCCCTCTGCAATAAGACTCCTAAACAGCAGATAGGAGTCTACATTCACAATCACAACATTACATGAACAATTGTTTACCTACTGCACTACCTCACTTTACACCGTCACTTTACACCATCACAACTGCACTACCTCACTTTACTACTTTACTCCTTTTGCCCTCTTGTATTTTTTGTATATTTGCATTATTATTACTTGTATATTTGTCTTATTTTTTTAGTTTTACTTACTTGTGTGACATTTTACTGTGGACGGCAAAGTAAGAATTTCATTGTACAGGGAAACATGCTTTCTGTCTGTACACATGACAATAAACACTTTGAATCTTGAATCTTTGAAGACAACCTGGCACTGAGTAACAGGACACACAGGTATAAATAGACACAGACAACAAGGGACAGGTGAAGCACATTAGGGCGGAGCAGGTAATCACACAGAAGGGGAAGACAACAGGCAGGAAGTAAATCATAAAACACAGACAGGGGTAAGACATTTCAAAATAAAAACCAAAACTCAAATACAATCTTAAAACAAAAATCAAATACAATAATAAATATGACATCAAAAATAAACAGACACACAGAATGCACTAACAAAACAGACAGACTATATAAACAGACATGAATCCTGACAGCTACATTCTGTATGTAAATGCATGCTATTTACCATTTTCAGACTGCTCAGCTTGGGATCTTCTCTTATGGACCAGAAGGACCAGCAGCAACACAAGCAGCATTAGACCTCCAATAGTTCCTGCTGTGATCACCACCAACCTCAGAGGCACTAACAGGAAAATATATATCTTATTTATGAACTGGAAGATTTTTATGTCTTTTATGTAAGCACTAATAGGAGTTTTTCCCTTTTATTTCATCTTGAAGAAAAGGTTGAAGAAAAAGCATCTGAACTCAGTTTTCATGGTGAGGACATTTTGTCTCTAATTCCAAGAGACTTTATCAATTCTGAGATCAACTGGTAGGATAGCTGAGCTTATATCTCTAGAGGAAGGATTTTGACCTGAAACCAAACCTGATGGACCAGACTGTTCTGGTCTCATAGTTGTTAGCTATGAAAGGAAAGTGTGACTCCTGATGTGAGAGTCGTTAAGGCCTAGGAGAGTCGTTAGTGACACTGCTCCATCCAGGTGCTGTTGTTGTTGTTCTAGGGCAGGGGTGCTTACACTTTTTCAGCACGCAAGCTACTTATAAAATAACCATGTCAAAATGATCTACCCACTACAAAAATGCAAAACATATATCTTTTTTTTAACAAATATCTGCAGTTTGTCCACCATCACGATGTCTGGTTGGTTCGCTATTACCATTCTGTCAGTCTGAATCTGGAAGTCCCATAGGTTGTTTCCCACTTTGACCTTGGGGTTTCCAGTTCGTACTCCTTGTAGATGTTCCTGTACACTATGCCCGCCACTTGGTTATGGCGCTCCATGTATGCTTTCCCTGCCAGCATCTTACACCCTGCAGTTAAGTGTTGGATTGTCTCAGTGGCCTGTTTGCACAGCCTACACCTTGGGTCTTGTCTGGTGTGGTAGAGCTGGGCCTCTTTTGCTCTGGTGCTCAGGGCCGGTTCCTGTACAGCCATGATGAGTGCCTTTGTTCTGTCCTTCAGTCTGGCCCATTCTAGACATTGGTAGGATTTCTTGATATCAGCCACTTCAGTTATGTTCTGGTGGTACATCCCATGTAGGGGTTTGTCCTCCCATGATGCCATGGTCCCTCCTCCAGCTCCTCTTCCGCTGTTCCCCATTGCCTAAGACATTCACTGAGCACGTCATCTGTTGGGGCTTTATTTGTGATGTACTTGTGGATCTTGGATGTTTCATCCTGGATAGTGGCTCTCACACTCACGGGTCCACGGCCACCTTCTTTACGGCTAGCGTACAGTCTCAGGGTGCTGGATTTGGGATGGAAACCTCCATGCATTGTGAAGAGCTTTCGTGTCTTAACGTCTGTATCTCTTCCTTTGGCCACCTTATTATTCCCGCAGAGTATCTGATCACTGGCAGGGCGTAGCTGTTTATTGCCCGTGCCTTGTTCTTGCCATTGAGCTGACTTCTTAGGACTTTGCTTACTCGTAAGAGGTATTTGGCAGTTGCTGTCTACCTGGTTACCTCTTCGAAGTTGCCATTTGCCTGTGGTATTCCAAGGTACTTGTAACCATCCTTAATGTCTGCTATTGTTCCTTCTGGGAGTGAGACCCCTTCTGTGTGAACTACCTTCACTCTCTTTGTTACCATTCGACTAAACTTCTCAAGCTCGAATGACATCCCAATGTCAGAGCTGTACTGGTGGTGTGAATCAAAGAGTTGATGTCCCGCTCACTCTTAGTGTATAGCTTGATGTAGAGGAGGTGACTGATGGTGGGCCCATTCCTAAGTCGGTATCCATAGCCAGTCTCGTTGATTATTTGGCTGAGTGGATTCAGACATATGCAGAACAGCAGTGGGGACAGAGCATCTCCTTGGTATATGCCACAATTGATGGATACTTGTGCAAGTGGCTTGCAATTGGTCTCAATGGTGGTTTTCCACAGCCTCATTGAGTTTGCAATGAAGTCTCTTAGAGTCCTGTTGATGTTGGACATCTCCAAGCATTCAGTGATCCATGTGTGTGGCATTGAGTCATATTGTTTCTTTTAATCAATCCAGGCAGTGCACAGGTTGGTGTGTCGGTTTCTGCAGTCTTGGGTGACTGTTCTGTCAACCAGGAGTTGGTGTTTGGCTCCTCTGGTTTCTTTGCCGATGCCCTTCTGTGCTTTGCTCATGTATTGATCCATGTGCCCACTTAGCCGCGATGATGCCTGACATGAGCTTCCATGTTGTGGAGAGACAGGTTATTGGCCGATAGTTGGATGGGACTGTACCCTTTGTAGGATCCTTCAGGATCAGGATTGTACGCCTTTCGGTAAGCCATTCAGGGTGCGTCCCATCCCTTAGCAGCTGGTTCATTTGTGCTGCAAGGCGCTCGTGGAGTGCCAGTAGGTGGGGCCCGGTGCTGTCCAGTTTTTCATACCTGAGACTCTGTCTTGGATGTCTGCCGCTGTGATGGTAACTGGATTCTGTTCAGACAGGTTGCTGTGGTCCTCTCTCAGAGCCACCAGCCACTGTGCATCACTGTTGTGTGATGCCTCCTTCCCCCATATAGTTTTCCAGTATTGCTCAGTTTCCAGCCTTGGAGGGTCTGCTCTGCTGTTATTACCCTGCCATTAAGCGCTACTGCCTACTTCATAAAAAATAATGAGAGACAATAAATTATATGATAAGCCGGATCAGACAATGACCGGTTAAGCAAGGTCTGCGTCAGGTGTTGGGGAACCAGAGCAACTTGATGACAAATGGACAAATGGGCTACTGGAAAGAGAACAAGACGGGGATGGGCGAGATGCGATAACAAGGCTCTGTTTGAATGCTACTACTCCAGTAACCCTAAACAGAGGGGTTACATGAAGAGGATGTCAGATAAATGGTTACTTTGAAAATCAAAATTCAGGCTTACATCGAAGCAACTAGTAGCTCACTGTTCCAACATCCACAAAGGGCAGCTGCTATCACAAATTTATATTGATGAGATACAACACAAATGCGGCAAGGGGGAGCCAGGACGAGAGGTCAGAGGGGAGCCAACGACGGCTCCCCAAACAGAGATTGGGTACGAAGCCCCAACAAGTGCAATAACGCTGAACGAGGTAGCGACTGACCTGAAAGACAAGATCATGGCGAGAATGAATGCAAGGCAACCCCGACGCCAATTACAACAGCTAAATGAAGTACCATCAGAAAGTCTCCTAGAAGATGTGAATGCAACATTGAGTGCGATCTCTACCACAACCATCACTGAAACCAATGAGCTGCTATACACCTCAGCAGCCTGCAGGTAATCAGATACCCTGCAGGAATAATAAGGCCAAAGGAAAAGATACAGACCACAGCCGTTAAGACACGAAAGCTCTTCACCATGCATGGAGGGTTCCATCCCAAATCCAGCACCCTGAGACAATAGGCTAGCTGTAAGGAAGGCGGCCGTGGATTAGTGAGTGTAAGAGCCACTAATCAGGATGAAAAATCCAAATGTTTCAGGCAATGGGGAACAGAGAAAGAGGAGCCGGAGGAGGGACCATCATGGGAGGACAAACCCCTACATGGGATGTACCACCGGAACATAACTGAAGTGGCTGATATCAAGAAATCTTACCAGTTGCTAGAATGGGCTGGAATGAAGGACAGCACAGAGGCACTCATCATGGCTGCACAGGAGCAGGCCCTGAGCACCAGAGCAATAGAGGCCCAAATCTACCACACCAGACAAGACCCAAGGTGTGAAAACAGGCCCCTGAGACAATCCAACACTTAACTGCAGGGTGTAAGATGCTGGCAGGGAAAGCATACATGGAGCGCCATAACCAAGTGGTAGGCAGGAACATCTGCACGGAGTACGGACTGTAAGCCCCGAGGCCAAAGTAAGAAACACATCCAAAGGTGGTAGAGAATAACCGAGCCAAAATCCTTTGGGAGTTCCAGATTCAGACAGACAGAATGGTAATGGCGAACCAACCAGACATTGTGGTGGTGGAAAAAAGGCAGAGGAAATCTGTTGTGGTTGACGTGGCAATACCAAGTGATTGCAACATCAGGAAAAAGAAACATGAGTAACTAGAGAAATACTAAGGGACTAGAAAAGAGCTGGAAAAGGCTTGAAAGGCGAAAATGGTGCCTGTGGTCATCGGAGCACTCGGGCCAGTGAACCCCAGCCTGGAAGATCTACAGCAGATCCCTGGACGAACACCAGACATCTCGGTCCAGAAAAGTGCAGTACTGGGAACAGCAAAGATACTGCGCAGAACCCTCAAGCTCCCAGGACTCTGGTAGAGGATCCGAGCTCGAAGGATGAGACCACCCGGGGGTGGGTGAAGGACAAAGTTTTATAAGCTCAGCTCTCTTAGCAGTTGATCTCAGAATTGCTAAAGTCTCTTGGAATTAGAGATGAAACGTCTTCACCTTAAAGTCCTTAAATCTAGATGCTTTTGCTTCAACCTTGTCTTCATAGCTTCTACTGGTTTTATTTACACATTTATGTATCCACAAAATTGCAAACTGTTATTTCTCTCCAAATACAATTCAAAAAAACTTACCAGTGATAAGAAGAGTAACAGAGTCACTCTGTGGGGAGCTGAGAGATTGACCTGAAATGTTTATCTTATACAGACAGTGGTAAAGCCCTTCAGTGTCAAAGGTCATTTGAGGCAGGTTGAAGGTTACAGGATTTGAGGCTGAAGTCTGAACGTCTCGTTGTGAGTGCTTCAGAATGAATGTTCCTTCTGAAAGCCCAGTTATGGAGCAGGTGACATTGACACTTTGACCCCACTTGACCTCTTCAGAAGGAGACACAGAAATGCTGGGCTTTGTGAGACCTCCTAAAGCACAGGTAGAAACTTAACAAACAAAACTTGTTATGTTAAATGTGCATGTTATATAACAATTTCTTACCTGAACAGACCACACCTGCATGTTTACCATGTCCACAGTTGTGTTTACCGAATCGAGTATTCTGGCACTGGGTTAAAGAGCTCTCACTTCCTAAACAGCCCACATTGTTGAACCAGATTTGACCAGTCCCTTCACCAAACTGCGGTACACTTGTGGCCCTCACTGCTTCTCCACAGTTCAGCTGTCTGCACACGACCTGAGCGTCAGACAAGTCCCAGCCATCATCACACACTGTTCCCCAGCTATTGTTATGATAGACTTCTACTCTTCCAGAACATCGAGTAGAACCAGGACCAGCCAGTCTGATCTCATCTGTCAAAATCAAAAACAGTTTTTTTGTTTGTAGTTGACGGGTTATGCCTCAGATGATATATTAAGCTATTTGATATCATTTTTCTGTGTTCATTTTTATGTTCAGAAGTTGAATATGTTAACATCCGTTGTACATAAAAAGTATCTCACTGATCTCAAAATGAAAAAGATGCTAGGTTTTATTATTATTAGTAGTAGTATTAGTATTATTATTATTAATTTGTTTATTAGATTGGGACAGTGCATGTTAATGAACATACATGAGACACAACCACATGAATGTAAACATGCCAGAATGTAGCCGTAGGCCAGAGGTGTAAAGTACTTGAGTAAAAGTACTTCGTTACTGTACTTGTACTGTACTAAGTATTTTTTTGGCTACTTTGTACTACTACTCAAAAATATAAGCAACTTTTACTCTGTACTCAACTACATTTTTGATTGAATACTTGTACTCTTTACTCCACTACATTTGAACTGACATTTACCTACATTGTGTTTGTGCACGTCAAGTCAACTTTGTTGCTTGCAAGCTTATTTCTTGGGTGTAAGAGGCGATACCGCCATCTGCAGGCTATTGAAGGTACTGGATGCTTTTTGCCTAAATGCGTTACTCCGTTGTGATTGTAAATTAGCAGCCTGCCGAACGCCAGGTGTTTCACAAAAATGATCGATGGCTGCAGCCACTGATGAAGCCGAAGCCAGCTCTTTATGCAGTTTGTTTTGTTTTGGTTTTGTTTGTCCATTTTACTGAAAATACCTTTTTTGAAAATGTTTTACGTATGCCTGTTTTGAGCACTTGAGTTTGACTTGGACGACTTGTTTAATCTGTGTTTTTATTCTGCCATGTCAAAATATTGAGGTGTTAAATTTTATTTTTATATTAGGAAGTAAAACCTCATAAATAAACTTTCTTTTTCACTGACCTACAATATCTCTTTGTTTTGAGCCAACATTCAGTACGAGTAAAATACTTAAGTACTTTTAAAATGGGATGCTTTAAGACTTTTACTCAAGTCGTATTTAAATTGGTGACTTGTAACTTGTAGTAGAGTATTTTTACAGTAAGGTATCTGTACTGTTACTCAAGTATGGCTTTCAGGTACTCTTTACACCTCTGCCGTAGGCTAATTTCCATCCGTTGTCCCACACATTCATACACCAGTGGTGTGTCACTGGAGCAAGGAGGGTTAAGTGTCTGGCCCAAGGACACAACGACAGTATGAACTATGGGGAGAGCGGGAATCGAACCACCTACCTTCTGGTTAAAGGACGACCACTCTACCACTGAGCCACTGCGCCCCCTTTTTAATTAGTGTAAAACATTTTTGTAAAACATTAAGTTCTGACAAACTCTGCCTGACAACAAGTATTACTGTCTGTGCACATGTGCAGTAAATGGTAAATAGCATGCATTTATAATGCACATTTTTTTTACCCTTTTGGAGCACCCAAAGCACTTTACATTAGGTATCTATTCACCCCATGCACACACATTCAGAGGGGGTTGCAAAACCTTCTCCGCCCAAAATCAAACTCACCTCTACAATAAGAAGAATCTACCTCTTGAGCCACTGCACAATCGTAGGAGTGGAAGAAATTGCACAAATCACTGTTTGAATCTAATTATAGAGCCATCGATAAATGACAGTTATTGAGAGTGGACATTGTTAAACAGCACATGGACTTTGACCATATAAGTGTGTATTTTCTATAGAATAAAATAATATTACTCTAGGCAGGATTCTACAGCTATCTCGAATGAGTTACATAAAATCTTTTTTTGGTTTATATAGTATAAACTTTCAGATTTGCAATGTTTCATACTAGATTTTTATTTTACCTGACTATCGTCTGCTGTAGTTGTAGTGGGTATTGTTAGCACCACAACATTAGCAAGTGTTTGCATAAGATTTATTTGATTTATTTTATGTGCTTAAGTCAAAAGTTACTCAAGCCTGTGAATCTTTGGTTAAAAGTATGTTTAGTCATGCTAGACCAGTCTCTTATTGGACGTTCAATTCAAAGTGTAACGCTGATTATACCATTGTGATTCTGTAAAACACAAGTAAAGAATCAAACTGCATTGCTTTCATGTGTTTATATGTAAGGCTCTTTTTACACTGCATCATTAGTAAAGCTTTGTTAGGGACAAAGTACAGATGGATTAGATTAACAAAGATTATCTAGCTGCACAAAGTTTGTTTTTCACCCCAACCTGCTGCTCTTGACTTAACAATTTTGTGCTGTCATTGATATTTTGGATTTATACTTTTAAATAACTTTCTCAGCGGAAAAAATATAAATTTAAAACAGTTGATTGGTAAAAAAAACTAAAAAAAAATTTAAATAAAGTCTGTGAGAGAATAGTGTTGCATGAATCCTTGTTAACTTAAAACTAACATTCTACTTACCTGAACAGACCACTACTGCGTCTTCACCATGTTCACATTCTTGTTCACCAAATCCACTATGCTGGCACTCTGTTACAGAACTCTCACTTCCTGAACAGTCCTCATCATCGAGCCAGATTTGACCACTCCCTTCACCAAACTGGGCTTCATTTGTGACACTTACTGCTGCTCCACAGTCCAGCTGTCTGCACACGACCTGAGCATCAGACAAGTCCCAGTCGTCATCACACACTGTTCCCCAGCTATTGTTGTGATAGACTTCTACTCTTCCAGAACATCGAGTAGAACCAGGACCAGCCAGTCTGATCTCATCTGTCAAAATAAAACAGAGAGCATAAAGTCAATATTAATTTCTAAGATTTCAAACAAAACACATAAAAACAATCCAACACACCTGCAGCAGGTGAAGATGGAGTGAGCAGCAGAGTGACTGGGAAAAATGACAAACACATTTTAAGGAAAATATGGAAGTCACCCAGAAATGTATGTCTATATTAAAAGTTAAATCTTACTTGTGGACAAATAATGAAGGAGTCTGTCTTGTACAATGGCCATTGCTCTGAATGGTTTACTAGAGGAAGCTGAAGTGCACAAAAGAGGATATTTGACTGCTGATGTTTGCCACAAGATTACTTCCTCTTTAGTTTCTTAGTTTCTTTCTTTCAAACCAAATTCATAAGAAATCCGTCCCACAGAGCAATTGCGCAGTGAGCTAGATAAGAATCATAATCACTACTTAAAAGATGTATAAACTTTGGCTCTACAATTAACTGCTGATGAATCAGATGACTTCAGATCTATAGTTCATAATATATATTATTTCTAAGGAGTATTGATAATATATTCAATTCTTACAATGTTCTAAACCTAAATGTAATATTATTTTAGTTTTAAAAATAAAGATTTCCCCCCACCCTTTACAGAAAAAACACAACTTTCCCATGTGAACAAATGAGCTCGTCACCACATGTGAACATAATGGAGCATGTGGCACTTGTGGAAAACATGTTTGGTTTCACTTTTCATTTTTTAATGACCCATATACAGTTGTGCTCATATGTTTACATACCCTGGCAGAATTTGTGATTTTTATTTTGGGCCATTTCTTTGAGGATATGAATGATAACACAAATTACTTTCTTGCACTCATAGTTAGTGGTTGGGTGAATTTATTGTAAAATAACTGTGTTTACTCATTTTTAAATCATAATGAAAAAACTACCCAATTGACCCTGATTAAAAGTTGACATACCCCAGTTCTTAATACTGTGTATTGCCACCTTTAACATCAATGACAGCTTAAATTATTTTGTGGTAGTTGTGGATGAGGATCTTTATTTTCTTAGAAAATCATTGGCTCAATGATATTTAGGTCAGGAGATTGAGATGGTCTGTCTAGAACCTTCACTTTATGCTGTAGCCAATGAAAGGTTGACTTGGCCTCGTGCTTTGGATTGTTGTCATGTTGAAACGTCCAAGTATGTCCCATGCGTAGCTTCCGGGCTGATGAGTACAAATGTTCCTCCTGTATTTTCTGATAACATGCTTCATTCATCTTGCCATCAATTTTGATCAAGTTTCCTGTGCCTTTGTAGCTCACACATCCCCAAAACATCAGTGATCCACCTCCATGTTCAACTGGCAACTTGATCATGAAGCCCATTTGTGCCTCCTTATTGTGCATTTTAAAACAGCAACACCACTTTTTCAGGGAGTCCTGTATTTCAGCTGAAGTTATTTGTGGGTTCTTCTTTGCATCCTGAACAATTTTCCTGGAAGTTTTGGCTGACATTTCTGTTGGTCTACCTGACCGTGGTTTAGTTTCAACAGAATCCCTCATTTTCCACTTTTTTTTTAGAGTGTTAACACTGCTAATTGGCCTTTTCAGTTCCTTGGATATCCTTTTATTTCCCTTTCCTGTTTTATACAGTTCAATTACCTTTTCTCACAGATCCTTTGAAAATTATTTTGCTTTCCCTACAACTTAGAATACAGAAACGTCAGTGCAGCACTTGATAAAAGATGCAAGGGTCTGTCAGGAGCCCAGAAACTTACTGACCTTTTAAACACACACACTGATTACAGGCAAACAGATCACAGGTGAGGATGGTTATCTTGAGTGGCCATTCAAATGTGTTTGTGTCAACTTGTGTGCATGTTATCAGGCCAAAAACAGCAGTGTATGTCAACTTTTAATCAGGGTCATTTGGGTAGTTTCTGTTGTCATTATGATTCAAAAAGAAAGATTCAAAAAATAAAGATTCAAAAAGAACACAGTTGTTTGACAATAAATATCTTTACCCAACCACTAACTATGAGCGAAAGAAAGGTTTTGTGTTATTATTCATATTCTCTGAAAAGAGATATGAATAATAACTGACAGGGTATGTAAACCTATGGGCACAACTATACTACTGTTGAAATTGAAATAAACAATATTATCTTTTGTACCCTTACTTTCTGTTTTTATTCATTTGACTTACCTGTTTTTTATTTAGTTTTTATTTGTTGTTTGATTGCGTTGCCGTAGTTTTTCCTGTGGGTCTTAAGCTCGGACTCAGCTGGACTCGCCCACAGAGTTGCCTGCATGGAGGCACAAAACATGGCAAAAAGAAACCCTTCCTTGATCTGGAATAAATACTCCAAGATGAAAGATTATATTGTTTTTGCTGACAACCAAACCACATCTGAGGCTTAAATATTTGAAGAAAGTTTATATTTAATGTGTAACTTTTAAGAATATATTGTCATAACTCTTATTTCAAGGAAGAAAAAAATAATAATGCAATTACGTTAAACAATAAGCATGTTAAAAAGCATTGGAGAAAGAAAGCTGGACTGGAGCGTTCAATTATCCCAAGACTGACTTCTAGAGTGAGCCCCAGAACCAGTGGAGGCAGCGGAGGGCACCTGCTGAGTCCGATACTTTTGTTGCCGTTTTGCAGTGTGCGTTTACCATAAGCGACATAAAAGACAAAATATAGACAGAGTGAACCTCCAGCCTACAGCAAACGCTCTATTGCCCATACTCCCAGAGCACCCCCCAAAGGGCGCTGCGAGGGTCACAGTTGAATCCCTTCTCCAGATTCACAAAGCACATGCGGACTGGTTGGGAAACTTCCATTAACACTCCAGAACCCTCTATAGAGGGTATGGAGCTGGTCCAGTGTTCCACGACCAGGACAAAAACAGCATTGTTCCTCCTGAATCCGAGGTTTGACTATCGACCATATTCTTCTCTTCCATACCTTGGCATAGACTTTCCCTGTGAGACTGAGGAGTTCCTTCTTAAAAAGAGGGACCCCCCCGTTCTGCCAGTCCAGAGGTGCTGTCCCCAACTGCCACACGATGTTGCCCCAAGGCCGTTCTGAAAAGCATTGTTGAGCGTCCCCAGGACGGCGTTAGTTTTGAGTCCTGGTTGGGGGGGTTGGATGGAAAGCTGTGTGGCCTGAATGTGACCCCCGGCTGCCAGGTAATGATCACTGCTCTTGACAATCAGCAGTTGATTGTAATTATAATCATTGTGTAACTCGTGTGAAATCTCTGACCATAGCCTTAGAGATGCATTTTTTTTTTTTTTAATAAAAAGGGGAAACAGCTTTGTGTGTGGCCCTCTCTAAAGACTCAGTTTTACATGCATCATTATTTTAGAGAGAAACCTGGATATTTTATTTCCTCTTTACTATTACACTTTTAGCAGATGAATCATTTTATGCTTAGCTGTGTCTTCTCACAAACACAAACTCTGATCCTGCAGGCCTTCTCCTTTACTCAGTTTGAGTGACATTTCAACAGTAGTGCAAAGAGTACAAGAAAATAGTTCTCAAGTCAAAGTGCTTTTACATGGCCAAAAAAATTTGTTGCACAAATACAAGAGGTAATAACCACATTATTTTTTTTTTCATATGCAGAGTATAGTATCTAAGTCTTTGTTTATGAAAAACTGGAAAAATTCATGATTTTATTTTTAAACTGCATTACAATAGACAGTTTGGGCTCAATAGTTTTGAAAACTTCTTCTATGTATTTTCTTAGATTCTTATCTCACGGAATGGTTCAAAAAGAAAGATTGTGAAATATAAGCTGTTGCGTTTTAAAACAAGACACTAAAGAGGAAGTGAACTTGTGGCAAACACCAGAAGTTTTATGTCCTCTATCTGTTTCAGTGCACTTCAGTTTCATCTTGTAAACCATTCAGGGCCATGGCCATCGTAAGATACATTTAAATTCAAATGCTGTAGCTCTTTTCATATACAGATGCACTTTTGGGAGACTTCCATATTTCCCTAAAATATTTTCTTATTTTCCCAGGCACTGGGAGGTGCTTACTTCTTCTTCACCTGCTGCAAGTTTGTTTGATTATTTTGTGTCTTGTTTGAAGTAAAATAAATCTTAGATGAAAATATCTAAATTAATACTGACTAAATGCTATGTTTCATTTTCACAGATGATCAGACTGGTTGGTCCTGGTTCTTCTCGGTGTTCTGGAAGAGTAGAAGTCTATCACAACAGTGAATGGGGAACAGTGTGTGATGACGACTGGGACTTGTCTGATGCTCAGGTCGTGTGCAGACAGCTGGACTGTGGAGCAGCAGTAAGCGTCACAAATGAAGCCCAGTTTGGTGAAGGGACTGGTCAAATCTGTCTCGATGATGTGGCCTGTTCAGGAAGTGAGAGCTCCTTAAACCATTGCTAGAATAATGGACATGGTGAAGACGCTGGTGTGGTCTGTTCAGGTAAGTAGAAAGGTAGTAGGTTAGCCAGGATTTATGCAACGGTTTTCTTTAACAGACCTTTCTAGGAATTTTGTTCTGTTTTGAGTTTACAGTTTCACCCTTCAGAAATGAATGTAAAAGTATAATAACAAAACATCAGCATTAACACAAAATTATTAAGTAAAGGGCTACAGGTTGTGGAAATAAAAAAACTTAAAATAATCTGTACATGTAATTTGTTACGGTTCTCTTTAAATATACAGGCGTAGTCAGAAATTGTGTGTCAAGGGGTGTTTATTGTGCCAGTTCCAAAGTGCAACAAGAGTCCAAAAATCCCTTTAAATGGTCTCAGCAGGACCCACCTCAGCCATGTTACCTCCATTGTAACTGGCTGTCCACCCACCAAGTTCTGAAAAGGGCCCTCTTTTATCCCACTTTGCCCCTCCCACTGGGCTTTAGTATTTTGTAAATACTAAATAAAGAAAGAAAACATTAATTGTCTCCTGACATCAACTCATCCACAGTGTATCAACTCTATACACATAATAAATACCACAAACACAATAAGACATGAACAAACACTTCCAAGTGTGCACCCTTGGTCGCATTACAACGGCAGGGAGGGGGAAAAAAAAGGCGTTAATTGTGACGTTACTTAATACATAAATGAACCGGAGTAATCAAGCAAATGAGTGAAAGCGTGTGTATGTGTAAACCGTTGCACTGCCCGCGATCACAGACGGACGTGCTCCGTCACATCACCCCTTCCCTCTGGGAGGTTGAGACTGTGGGGCAACCTGGATAGGTAATCGACCACCACATTCATCTTGCCTGCACGGTGTCGGACGGTGAATCTGAATGGCTGAAGGGCCAGGTACCATCTGGTTAAGTGGCTGTTGTGATAGTGTGATGGTTCATGGTGTTAATCCACGTCAGGGCACGATGATCCATTTCAAGACCAAACTCCCATCCCAGCAGGTAGTACCGCAAGCATTGCAATGCCCATTTGATGGCAAGGCCCTCTTTTTCAACGGCAAAATACCTGCTCTCTCGTGGCTGGAGTTTGCAACTCAAGTAGAGTATTGGATGCTCTTCCCCTGGTTCTCCCTGGGCCAGGACTGCTCTGAGGCCAACCATGGAGGTATCAACCTGAACCAGGAACCCCTTGGTGAAGTCTGGACTCTTCAGCACTGGAGACAAGCACAGGCTTTGAGATCCTGCTGGATCTTCTTCAGGACCAGTGAGAGGTGCAAAACCTGGTCCTCCCAGGTCTCGCTGAATATAACAACATCATCAAGGTAAGCCGCACTGCAATGCTCACAGCCCTGAGTACCCTGTCCATCAGGAGCTGGAACGTGGCAGGTGCTCCGTGTAGTCCAAATAGCATCACGGTAAACTGATACAGTCCAGCTGGTGTCTGGAATGCTGTGTAGGGCCGTGACGATTCCTCAAGGGGCACTTGCCAGTATCCTTTACAAAGGTCCATGGTATGTATTTGGCTGCTCCAATTCTCTCCAACAGATCATTGATCCTTGGCATTGGATATGCATTAAATTCGGACACGGATTTAAGCTTTCTGAAGTCGATGCAAATCCGCAGTGATCCATCTTTTTTTTTTTTTTTTAAATGACCACAGGGCTACACCACTCAGAGTGGGACGGTTCAATGACTCCGAGCCGCAACATCTCCATAATTTCGTCCTGGAGCTTTCCCACAAGCTGCCGCGGAACTCGGTAAGGCCTTCAAAACCACAATCCAGGCTTACATCGATGCAACTAGTAGCTCAGTGTTCCAACATCCACAAAGGGCAGCTGCTACCACAAATTTATATTGATGAGATACAACACAAATGCGGCAAGGGGGAGCCAGGACGAGAGGTCAGAGGGGAGCCAACGACGGCTCCCCAACCGGAGATTGGGTACGAGGCCCCAACAAGTGCAATAACGCTGAACGAGGTAGCGACTGACCTGAAAGACAAGATCATGGCGAGAATGAATGCCAGGCAACCCCGACGCCAATTACAACAGCTAAATGAAGTACCATCAGAAAGTCTCCCAGAAGATGTGGATGCAACATTGAGTGTGATCCCACAACCATCACTGAAACCAATGAGCTGCTATACACCTCAGCAGCCTGCAGGTGATCAGATACCCTGCAGGAATAATAAGGTGGCAAAAGTAAAAGATACAGACCACAGACGTTAAGACACGAAAGCTCTTCACCATGCATGGAGGGTTCCATCCCAAATCCAGCACCCTGAGACTATAGGCTAGCTGTAAGGAAGGCGGCCGTGGATTAGTGAGTGTAAGAGCCACTAATCAGGATGAAACATCCAAACGTTTCAGGCAATGGGGAACAGAGAAAGAGGAGCTGGAGGAGGGACCATCATGGGAGAAAAAAACCCTACATGGGATGTACCACCGGAAGATAACTGAAGTGGCTGATAGTAAGAAATTTTACCAATGGCTAGAATGGGCTGGAATGAAGGACAGCACAGAGGCACTCAACATGGCTGCACAGGAGCAGGCCCTGAGCACCAGAGCAATAGAGGCCCAAATCTACCACACCAGACAAGACCCAAGGCGTGCAAACAGGCCCCTCAGACAATCCAACATTTAACTGCAGGGTGTAAGATGCTGGCAGGGAAAGCATACATGGAGCGCCATAACCAAGTGGTAGGCATAGTGTACAGGAACATCTGCACGGAGTACGGACTGTAAGCCCCGAGGTCAAAGTAAGAAACACATCCAAAGGTAGTAGAGAATGACCGAGCCAAGATCCTTTGGTAGTTCCAGATTCAGACAGACAGAATGGTAATGGCGAACCAACCAGATATTGTGGTGGTGGAAAAACAGCAGAGGAAAGCCGTTGTGGTTGACGTGGCAATGCCAAGTGATTGCAACATCAGGAAAAAGGAACATGAGAAACTAGAGAAGTACCAAGGGCTCAGAAAAGAGCTGGAAAAGGCTTGGAAGGTGAAGGCGAAAATGGTGCCTGTGGTCATCGGAGCACTCAGGCCAGTGAACCCCAAACTGGAAGAGTGGCTACAGCAGATCCCTGGACAAACACCAGACATCTCGGTCCAGAAAAGTCCAGTACTGGGGACAGCAAAGATACTGCGCAGAACCCTCAAGCTCCCAGGACTCTGGTAGAGGACCTGAGCTCGAAGGATGAGACCACCCGCGGTGGGTGAAGGACAAAGTTTTATAAGCTCAGCTCTCTTAGCAGTTGATCTCAGAATTGCTAAAGTCTCTTGGAATTAGAGATGAAACGTCTTCACCTTAAAGTCCTTAAATCCAGATGCTTTTGCTTCAACCTTGTCTTCATAGCTTCTACTGGTTTTATTTACACATTTATGTAACCACGAAATTGCAAACTGTTATTTCTCTCTAAATACAATTCAAAAAATCTTACCAGTGATAAGAAGAGTAACAGAGTCACTCTGTGGGGAGCTGAGAGATTGACCTGAAATGTTTATCTGATACAGACAGTGTTAAAGCCCTTCAGTGTCAAAGGTCCTTTGAGGCAGGTTGAAGGTTACAGGATTTGAGGCTGAAGTCTGAACGTCTCGTTGTGAGTGCTTCAGAATGAATGTTACTTCTGAAAGCCCAGTTATGGAGCAAGTGACATTGACACTTTGACCCCACTTGACCTCTACAGAAGGAGACACAGAAATGCTGGGCTTTGTGAGACCTCCTAAAGCACAGGTAGAAACTTAACAAACAAAACTTGTTATGTTAAATGTGCATGTTATATAACAATTTCTTACCTAAAGAGACCACACCTGCATGTTTACCATGTCCACAGTTGTGTTTACCAAATTGAGTATTCTGGCACTGGGTTAAAGAGCCCTCACTTTCTAAACAGCCCACATTGTTGAACCAGATTTGACCAGTCCCTTCACCAAACTGCGGTACACTTGTGGCCCTCACTGCTTCTCCACAGTGCAGCTGTCTGCACACGACCTGAGCGTCAGACAAGTCCCAGCCATCATCACACACTGTTCCCAAGCTATTGTTATGATAGACTTCTACTCTTCCAGAACATCGAGTAGAACCAGGACCACCCAGTCTGATCTTATCTGTCAAAATGAAAAACAGAGTTTCTTTGTTTGTAGTTGAAGGGTTATGCCACAGTTTGGTACTGTGGAATTTTGGGCTTACTGTAATGTTCATTCTGGTCTGGGTCTGCAATTGGGGTCCGTCACACTGTTGAAGGACATCCTATTTGCCTCGGGCCCCATGTGTCTCTCGTGGAACACAGTTCTTTGACCTCCAGGGGTTGGTAGTCCTATTCTGGGGCTGCTGCCGGCCCCTATACTTAGCGTGACTAGAGGGTCAGATACGTGTGGTGCAAGCGATGTGCTTGGTAAAGGGGATGCCGGTTGAGACCACTGTTGCTCTGTTCCTGGAACGGAAGCCCTCAGTCCCTGTAGTTCCCCCAACAGGACCTCCTCCCTTCTGTGCTGACCTGCGAGCAATTCACTCATCAGGGTCAGCATTTCCTTTCCCTGTCGTTGTAATGCGACCAAGGGTGCACACTTGGAAGTGTTCGTTCATCGTTCCAACCATACACGCAAACATACAGAACACACAGAGACTCGTGTGGGGGCAGCGTGATCAAACCGGGCCATAACTTCCTGGTGCGTTTTATTGTACTTGCGTGTATTGTGTTCGCACGGTTGTGCTCATCACATGACTAGAGGCATTAATTACATTTCTATGTACTTTTCCCTTTTGTCTTATTTTGTTTGTGGTATTTATTATGTGTATAGAGTTGATACACTGTGGATGAGTTGATGCCAATGGGCAATTAATGTTTTATTTATTTATTTACAAAATACTAAAACGTGAAGTAGCAAGGACAATGCCACACCTACGTATATAGAGTTGACATGTTTATTGAATTGAAATATGATCAGAATAAAATAATACGATAATGGAGGATTAAGCATCGTAATGATTCTAGAGAATCTAGAGTTACATGACACTCAGGGTGGGAGTTCCGTCTCTGGCAGTTCACCCGGCTGAGTTGGGACCCCAAAGATGAATTGTGTTGAATTTGAAACTGAGTGTTAGGCTTGAAATGACCAGTGACAGAGGGTTTCAGTTTTTGAGGTATGGGATACCTGTATTAGTGAATATTGCTTTAGTGAGAAGCTTCTAATGGTTACATGTTTACTGACAAATACAGTGAGGATAAAAAGTTTGGGCACCCCAGGTAAAAATTTCTAATACTGTGCATAAAGACGCCAGGAAAAGATCTCCAAAAGGCATCAAATGACAGATTAAACATCCTCATAATAAGTCAAAAAAAGTTAGATTTTTTTTCCCATCATTTACACTTTCAAAATAACAGAAAACAAAAAAATGGTGTCTGCAAAAGTTTGGGCACCCAAACTTGCTTTTGTAATACTTCTACTCATACTAAGAGCTAAGGTGATGATGATTTAGGGCAATATTATGTTGAGCAAGTGAAATAGTTTAGCTGGTAGGACAGAAGAAATCTTTAAGCAGGCATGTCCGTTCAAGAAGGCAGAAAGAGTATGTTAACCAAGACTAAATAGAGTGGCTTGTTAACAAGATAATGAAAGGTGGCAGTAGCTCAGTAGGTAGAGCGGTTGTCCTTCAACCGGAAGGCAGGCGGTTCAATTCCCGCTCTCCCCACAGTTCATACTGTCGTTGAGTCCTTGGGCAAGACACTTAACCCACCTCGCCTCCAGTGACTGTAACACTGGTAATTACATTAGAACAATGTAAGTCGCTTTGGATAAAAGCGTCAGCTAAATGAATAAATGTAAATGTAAATGTAGGTTAATGAGCTGAGGATTTAGATTTTTATTTTTTATTATTATTTATTTATATTTTAATACAGAATCAGAATTTTTGTTGTCCAGTTTATTTTGTAACTGGCCAATAAAACAAAAGCTCACCGGTAATTGTGGGGCCTTTTACCAGTCCGCTAGAGTTTAGGACTGAGCTGAAATACAGCGGACACGCAGGGGACTTAGAAATTTATATCAAGAAACGGGACCTTAGCACCTGGTTCATTTGTGCTGCAAGGCGCTTATGGAGTGTAGTGTGCTTCTTTAGCCAGTAGGTGTGGATCCTGTCAGAGCCCGGTGCTGTCCAGTTTTTCATACCTGAGACTCTTTCTTGGATGTCTTTTGCTGTGATGGTACCTGGATTCTGTTCAGGGAGGTTGCTGTGGTCCCCTCTTAGAGCCACCAGCCACTGTGCATCACTGTTGTGTGATACCTCCCTTTCCTATAAACTTTTCCAGTACTGTTCAGTTTCCAGCCTTGGTGGGTCTGCTCCGCTGTTATTACCCTGCCATTGAGCGTACACATTTGCAGGTTGAGTTGCGAACAGTCGGTTTATTCTCTGGCTTCATTATCTCTCGTGTACATCTTTAGGTGGCTGGCCAAGGCTTGAAGCCTTTATTTGGCTGTTTTAAGTGCTTCTGGTATGGGCATCGGGTTGTATCCCGTTGGTATTTGTTTTCTCATTGCACCTCTCTCGGCCTCTGTCAGTTGGCTCACTTCTCTCCGTGCCTCCTAGATTTTAGCCTCCAGCCTTTGTTTCCATGGTGGGTACTATTTCTCATGGCTCTCCTCTGACCCCTTGATTGTGGGTTTTGAGGTAATCATTTATCCCACATCCTCTGCATGTGACCCATCTGTCTAGGGTTTCCATTGTAGCAGATCAGTTTCCAGAATTCCACCCCCACAGTAACCTCTGTTGTAAGACTAAAGAAGTCTCCAGGATTAACAGCTTTGTTTTCAGCATCGGCCTTCAGAGACAAGCCTGTATCTGGAGCCTGAAAGTTAACACCGTTTTCTTTCAGATAAAAGGACGGCCAAAGTGTTTTGTTATGGACAAGAAATGTTATTAATGACTTTGCTTTTTGTTTTTACAAGCAGTGGAACTTGGGTCCACCAGGCACCAGGGTCAATGGTGACTCAGGACCAGTACCACCCCCTGGCGCCATGTCTTTTAACCATAAACTTTTGGAGATAAAGTTGTTCTTTCAGCCGGACTCAGGGACCCCTCTCTTTCCCGAGAGCGCTTTTTTTCCATCCTGATTGACATTCGGAATGCTTTGATCCGAATCTCCAAGAATGATCAAAGACCACCCCCTGGTGGTTAAATGGACAAATGACTTTATCCAATCATCAAAAGACAATTTCGTAATTATTACATTAAAGGAAAATGTATTTTGGATATTGTGTTGTTTATACTGTTCTTTTCCAGGACGTGGAGTTGTCACCAAATAACTTCTTATCCCATTTTGTGTGCAGTTTCCATTTTGTTTTAAAAATATAGTATAATGAAATAATGAAAATATAGTGAAACAAAAGGAATGTTTTAAAAACTTTAGTTTAACTCCGTTTAAATGTTCCAAAGCGACTTCCCCTTCCGCTGGAAGAGCGCCCCGGCTCAAAGTTGATAAAAGCTGGCTGCTAGCCAAAAATTGCCCTCTTGGCTTCCTGTTTCCTCGGACCCTGTGTCTACAGACAGTCCGCTCCCTGCGGGGACCGCACCCTCTTCCTGCTTGACCACCATCAATAAAGCTTCGAGCCTCGTGTTAGCACGAGTAAGATTTTCTTTGTTCTAAAGACCGTGCCTGCTAAAGCGCCTGCTCTTCCCAAAAGAGCGCACGCAGAAGCAAGTTTTAACCAGCAAAGCAACAGCTGAGAAATCTTTCATGAACATTGCAATAACTTACACAAACTCAAACTTTTACACGGTACACGGAGGCCTAGGCAGTGCTAACTTGGACAGCAACCGGACGCCCTCTCTCTCTCTTCCCGGGCTGCAAACCCTCTGGATGAGACTTGCACGCGACGGCATCCTTGGTGTGGAACGCTTCATCAGTAAGCGACGAACTTTCTGGAGAACATTCAGGATGCTCGGACCGCTGATAGCAACCCACCGAACCAGGCCAGCCCTGCTAACTACAGAGTAAGTCCACACGTGACACAACAGCCTTGGTGTCGTTAAAGGTCCTCTGCCCAAACTATAGCCGAAACCGCCATCTCCTCCTCCGTTAAAAGCCACTTTGTTAAATTTCCATCATTTAGATTAACATGTCTAAAAATTCCTTTGGTTCACAAACCATCTGAAAGCAAATGTTTATCCCTGTGTTTATTCCTGTGTTCATTCCTTGTCAATCCCTTTCCCTGTTCCAATGTTATTTACCATTATAGATTTGTTTAATTTTTAATAAAATCCCATAAAAGACATTAATGTTTCTCTGTTTATATTAAGAAATGTTCGAACACCAGGATAATTCTCTTCCTTTTAGATTAATGAGACTAGATTAAACAGTTTCTCTGGACCTGTTGAAAACCAGGGTGGTGCCCCTTTTAATCAGAAATTAATTTTAATGAATTAATATTAATATCAAAATTAATTATTAAAATTATTAAAAATTAATCTTCTATATGTTTATACAAACATACCCTCGTACGCTACACCATCTTGTTCATTTTCCAATATCCCAGACCTTGTTTAGCTGGACAATGTCTGAGCCGTCTTCTCAGATCTTTCATTGTCACTCATCATTTGATGTGTGAAAAGTCCTGTGACTTTAATAAAACGTAGCTGTCATAAACTTTCTGCAGGTAAGTTCCTAAAGTAATTTATTGGCACTTAGGGTCTTTTTTCCTATCATGGCATTGTGCATGTCAAAAGATTTCTGTTTCAATTCCTTCTTCTAGAATCTTCTTATTGAACTGATATTTTTTTCGATAAAAAAAAATCTAATTGGACAAGCAAAGAAAAACAATACATGTTTTAACATTATTGTGTTTGATTTTTTTTCTTGTATGATAACTACATTGCATTGGTTGTGATTCTATTATTATAATTGGCATTAACTCATAATCAAGTTGAATAAGTTTAATTTCAAATATTACTTTTCAACAAGATTGTATTTAATATAGAACAGTCCAAAGTCTAACCATGAGTGCCCTATTTCCAGCCAGTAATCCTTGAAGTATGACCAAAGAGCTGGATAATCTTCAAACTGTTTTCTCAAAAAGAATTGCTTGACAGTTGAATTGAAATAGGGAAGATATTTTAACTAAATTAAAAAAGAAGTGATTTAATGTTAAATTGAACTGATTGAATTAATTTAATTTGCTATAAAATTGTTATATAAATAAATTTAGGGAAGCAAAATTGAATTGCTAATTTTACGCACAGTTGCACAAAGCTTCAGCTTTCTGATGAAGGAAATTATTTCTGTTCTAACATGAGTATTTGATGGTCCACTGACTCCAGAGTCTGTCTTTGAAACCCAACGGACAACAGCCTGAAAATAGAGATATTAAATAACTTTAGTACATCTTTCAAATATAAAGAATATCTAAATTTGTATATATACATACTTCCATAACATGATACCAGCACAGTAAGATATCTGACTCAGGGAAGACTTTCCGCAAGGCATTCATCTTACACATGTCTGATTTTCTTTACTTGTTGAAAACTACCAGTGGAGTAAGTTATAATATTTTTTTAATTCCTGGGTGCTCCAAGTTCTCTTCAGATCATGTCAAATCTGATCATGTCATGTCCTTCATGCAAATACAAACATGCACATAGACATGACTAGACATAGAACTAACTTGCCAGGGACTCCTTTCTGCACCTGGGAGCTTGTCCTAGGAAGTGTGTGAAAGATACGCCTCCTACAGCTTTCACTGCATGATATAAAGTTTCATGTATTGTTTACTTTTCTAAGCAAACATCATCCTGTACCATTGTGACATGTTTGTCTTTGCTTAATCATCATTTAAACCTGACCATTTTTAAATGATACCATAATGGATGGGCCATTGTTGAATGAAGAATGGGTCTAATAAGGTAAACCAGAACAAGGGTTTATTGATTTTTGCGAGTAGAAAATTTTGAAGATTTAGTTGGAAAGCGGTGACTTCCAAAAACAAGAGAAATAAAAATAGCTAATGGACGCTATTTTTCTAGGCTTCCTATGTAGCGGCAAAATGAGAAGATAGTTTGAGATAACAGAAGCAGAGAAGAGATTTTGAAAGAAGTACACACATGTACTTCATAACACTAATCATATGTATATTTAAAAAAAAATCCTGGGAGCCTCTAGGTCTCGGCCTCCCTCCGCTCAGACACCAGTGCCCCTTCCAAACTTTCTCTGCCCACCACCACCCATCTGCTCCTTTCAGCTAAAAGAAGCTGCAGATGAACAGCAGCAACACAAAGACAAACTCTTACAAACAAAAGACAAAGACATGAATGTAATATATTTCTCAGAGAAAAAATGCACAATCGCCATGGAGACCGGGAGCAAGGTGGAAGTGGGCGTGTCCGACGAGAGGGCACTGAGAGAGAAAACAGAAGGAGAGAGCAGGAAAAGGGAGAGGCCGAGACTGGGGTCCAGTTGAAAGGAGAATAACCTCATGACTGACCGCTTTGACTAACAGGTCAGGTACATAAATACACATTTACACACACACACACATAAACACACAAACCACATTAGACAGACATCTACATAGTTTGGATGTGCTTTTAAATTATGAGAAAAAATAATGATTAGTCTGTTAATGAACAGATATCTATTTGTGCCTGATGATGTGTAAGCCATTCATCCTGAGGTCATGACTTCCATCTATGGGGTTTCCTGAGCGGATACAATAGAAAATGTAAAAGTATCCTTTATCCTTGTCCTTTTGACTTGCAGAATTTAAAGTTTGTCAAAGTTAAAAAATTTCAAATATTTTTGTTATTAATATCTTTGCCTTTTTTCACACAACATCATTTTCATAAGGAAATTGTCCATTTCTTATTACATTCCACTAAATTATTGGACCACATCAACAACCACAGATTGAACCAAGGTGCTTAACAACATTAATAATAAATAAGCATAATTACAAATAGGTCTAAAAACACATTTACACAATAAAACAGAGCAGTGTCACAGAGCCACTAATGGCAAAAAGCCATTTTAAATAAATAGGTTTTAAGTTTGGCTTTAAACAGAGGCTGGCCAGTGATGAAACGTAACTCACTGGGCAAAGAGTTCCAGAGTTTAGGACCGGCCACTGCAAAAGAACAATCGCCCTACTGTTTGAAACGAGACCAGGGGACCTTCAGCAGATGTTGCCCAGCAGAACATAGATTTTTGCTGGGTTGGTGAGGGGTCAGAATCTCACACAAACATTAAGATTTTAAAATTAATTCTAAACTGGACCAGGAGCCAGTGCAGAGAGAACAGGACAGGTGTGATGTGCTCATGTTTACGACTGTTAGTTAGCAGTCGGGCAGCAGCATTTTGCACAAGCTGCAAAAGATGAAGACCAGTTTGGTTAACTCTGTAGTGAAGGACCAGTCACGAATTCCACACGGACTAGCACTCTCTTAAACAAGTTTAAACCAAGAGTACACAACGGCTCAGACCTTCTTCAGTGGACCTTTCAATAACTTTTAAAGACTTGATTTTACACGGTGTGGCGGAGCTTGACGCTAAAGGCCTTGCCGGTTTGGACAGCACTAGAACGCCTTGTGGTCTCTCCCCGGGTGCACTGCGACCCCTCTGGAGAATCCGTGCAAGCTGCGGCCATCTCGGGTCGGATCGGAGCCTCTCTCTCTACGACGCGCCGAAGTTCTGAAAATTCTCTTGGACCTTCGACGCACGAACCTAACTAACGAACGACGGGGTGAGTCCGCACGTGACACAAAGAGTTTGGCGTTATGATGCACACTGTCTAAAGCTTTGGCCCTGAAAGTTTTTGTTTAATGTTTAATGTTTTTTATACTTTATATACTGGTGGATATTGATGATCTAAAACTGCAGTACTGGACATTGGAAACACTCAAAACATAAGTTACACAACTGTACTTAAGTACAGTCTCAAAAAGGGGGGAGATGAAGGTTTAAACTAAAACTGTATTAAAGTGATGAAGGAATGCTTGGTTAACCTAATGGTTAGCATAATGCTATAACAACAGTGTTTGATACAGTTAAAAGAAAAGCTCCAGGACGGATCATACTACAGACCTAAGGGCCGTATGGTTCATTGAATTGATTATGCTGAAGAGAATTGATTTTAATCATTATGAATGTGCATAAGTCTCACTCCATGTGTTTTTCTTTTTGTTACAGGGACAGAAATGGACAGGCAGGGACAGGCCAGAGATCTTGAGTCCAATGGGTTGACCAGCTTAACCTCTGGCAAATTTTTCTACTTTATTTTGGAGTGACACTGTGTTTTGATTTATGATTTATGGACATTTATGATTTATGGACTTTAAAGAATTTGAATTTGAAGAATCAGTGCATTACTCTGTGGGTTCCCATTTTGATTTGAAACATATCCAATTATAATCATTTGTTATGTTTGTTTTGACATGTGTTATAAGTTAATCATTTGAAGTGATTACATACGTTTGATGCTTGATGTTTGTGTTTTGTCACCGCCTTTGGGGCGAGGGGTGGATAGAAGAGTTTTTCCCGGCTTTAGGTCATTTTACCAATTGGTCAAATGTTCTTCTGGCTAGGTCAACAGCCCTGCTGGGTTTTCGCTTCTGTCATAGTATACAATTCACACTCAAGCTAGTAGGTTGTTTATGCTAATGGTTATCAGCATAAAGAGGGGGGAATGTTATAATAATTTTTATTATTATAATTGTTTATATTGTTTATAGTTACTGGGTGCTCATAGTTCTCTACAGGTCATGTCAAATCATGTCATGTCCTCCATGCTAGTCCAAGCATGGAGTAGACATAACTAGAGACATGGCTTGACTTCTGCACTTGGAGCTGGGGCCTTGGAGGAGGGTGTATGCAAGATACACCTCCCACTGACATCCCCCACTGCATTGATATAAAATCTCATGTTTTGTTTACTTCTTTAAGCTAATTCACTTCTGTACCTTTGATACGTGTCTTTGCTTTCGCTTTTTATAATATAATCTTTCTCCGTGTCTCTCTGGATAATATAAGGAGAAAGAATTCTTATAACACTTAGTAGTCACTGACTTGTACAAAACATTACTAATGTTTCATTATTTAAAAAAAAGATGCCTGATTGGATATTCTGTACTTTTAACTTTTGAGAGCAAATACATCTTTAATTGCATTTTTCTTTAGAATGAATTGACAAAACTCCGGCAGTTGGTGCCCTGGGGTCCTAAAATGGGAAGTGTCAGACAGTATCTTTGACAAACAAAATAAAGCAAGAAAAATAAATCAACAGCTTAAAAAAAATAATAATATTTTATTTTAGTGAAGTGGAAGACTAAGTGGAACTTTGAGGACCAAGGGAGACACAAACCCACAAAGACAATGTGTTAAAAAATGAAGGCTTATATATAATAATTAGGAAGTAAAATGCATCAAGAATAATGTATAAAGTTAAATATATTTCAATGATGTTTTGGAAGTGTGGAAGAACAAAATGTATATTTATATATATATATATATATATATATATATATATATATATATATATATATATATATATATATATATATATATATATATATATATATATATATACTTTTCATACACAGTATTGACAGGCAACAATCACCAACCAGAATTTGTTGTCAAGAACAGTTTATTTTCCACAGAAGTTATATTTTCTCAAAACTTTCTTATGAGGGGACCAGTGAGTTTGAGGACCGTACATTGACATGTTTTGCCTGAGATTTAAAGTTTTCTTAAACATATTTTTAAGGTCTTCTGTCAACACCTGAATGACAAACACTGAGTTCCACTTCCTTTCTATCAATTCCTTTCTTCTTCAAAAAAAAAATAAAAAATTATCTTATCCTTAGCTTTGTATACTGTGCTGTAGGTTTAAACTGACTAGTTTTTTGTGCACTTATGCTTTTTGTTCCTTGTGTTGTTAAAATTGCTTCCATTGTTTTCCTCACTTGTAAGTCGCTTTGGATAAAAGCGTCTGCTAAATGACTAAATGTAAAATGTAAATGTAAGGTCACCAATGTTAAGTAGCTGGTCTTATGTCACGAATAGGGTCGATACCAGCTTGTTTACAAAAGGGTCACAAATATATTCCATTCAGGTCAAGAGTCTTTTGTGGTTGAGAAATACGGCTTGAACTCTTTTAAAAGCTAAGACAGGTGATCGGGCACCAGAAGAATAAGGACCTAAACATTGTCTCCAGCAACATTCCAGCTGAAAAATACTCAAGAGTTTACGTGCACTCTGCACGTGCAGTTTTGGCTTTGAATGCAGCCACTTTATCTGTTGACTTGAAAACTGTGGTTATTTTTCATAGAAGTAACAGATTGAGTTTAGATTTGAGATTGGAGTTAAATATGTCACATGTTTTTCAACCTAACCTACTGTGATAATTCATGTGCTGCAATGTGGTGATAAAGCTTGTGTAACTTAAAATCTCTGGTCAGAAATCCACACTGAGTAAGCCATCTCACTTCAGTACAAGTGTACTAAAATTACTAAAAGATTTAAGATATGATGTTATTGACACAACCGGACATCCTGTGAGTGAGAGTGTTAGGGAAACGGTATTGCTGTTTTGAGTGCACAACTTTGTGTTGCAAGGCAAGGCAAGACATACAGCAATTCAATGTGCTTTACAAAAAGAAGATAGACAGGTTTAAAACACAAATACAATTATTAATAAAATAGATTCAAATTAAACAAACTTAAACAATTAAAACAAAACTAAAAGAGAAGAGTCATATGCACAGTTAAACAGAACAGTTTTCAGGCACACAAAAAGTTTCTGTGACGAGTCTCAACACAATCTTGAAAACTTCACACTAGCACTTTATCTACTGACAACCATCTTTTTAAATGGTTTTATTAAAATTGTCTGTGTCTAAGTGTTATTTATTAGAGTTGACATGATTTTATTCAGCACTTTGAATTTTTGTGTTTCTTTCAGCTACTTGCAGCTACTTTCCAATATGGTTTTATACCTCAAATGGCAAATGAACTGAACTGATAAGAGAAGACAATATTACTCTATTAAAGCCACCCTGAAAAACATTTAGCCCTAAAATATATATTCTCAAAATTCCTTTTATGGTTCCTAAACATGAGATTGGTAGAACAATTTCTGTTTGTTATAATAACTTTTAATTTCTTTTGATTTATAATTACTGGGTGCTCCTTGTTCTCTTCAGGTCATGTCAAATCTGATCATGTTATGTCCTTTATGCTAATCCAAACATGGACTAGACATGATTAGACGTAGACATAACTTGCCACTTCCCAGCTTGGGCTGGGGAGTGTGTGTGAAAGATACGCCTCCTACAGCTTTTACTGCATGATATAAAATCTCATGTATTGTTTACTTTTGCAAGCAAACCTCAGCCTGTATTACTTGTGACATGTTTGTGTTTTGCTTCATTCTTGCAAGAATTAAACCTGACCATTAATTTTTAAATTGTACGCTGTCTCCAAGTTCTGTCTGGATAATGGACAAAGAATTCTTATAACACTATCTCACACATCTGACACTTTCTGACAGAGTACCCTCAGCTGGACAGAACTCCCAAAAAGTGTCCTGCCAACGGGGCGGTGGAAAATGTCACAGAGATCAGTGAGTGAGGTGCTCTACCACACTACGCATCTATTAAAGAGTAACTAAACCCTAAAACAACTTTTTTTAGTTAATGATCTGCAAGAATGGGGCATTATTAGTGCTGTTCATTGATTTTAGTAAAAGTTTTGACATTTGAGTATAAAGTATATTAATTTTATGGTGTAAAACCGTCTAAGTGCCCTCTTCAGGTTGAACGGTGATTACTGCAGTAGTTGTAATTTGTAGTTGTTTCCTTGTGTGACGTAAGCAGGCTTGACTAACAGCTCACCACCCATGCCCCTGGCATGACCCCATCACACCCTTGGCATTGGCTCACGCCCCTGGTATAAAAACATCTTGTTCCCAACTAGCGAGTGTTGAAAACATCAGGCTAGCTATATTAGCATGTACTTGTAGTCAGTGGCGGCTACTGGTCTGTCAGAGAAGGGAAGCTCATTTTCGGCCTACATCATAAAATTGTCTATTTATTTAAAAGTAAATTCTGCCCTACGTTCCTTTTCAAGAAAATGGTCTGTGACCCTGTCGTACCAACTAGGAGTCTTTTCAAGTGACTTGACCAGTGTCCTCTCAATGGTCAGCAGAGCTAGGCTGCTTAAACGGCCTTGGCCCATTGTGTTTCGGTTGTAGGACTTGAGTCGCTTTAAACAGGAGAAGCTCCTTTCTACACCTGCAGATGTAGCTCCAATTGTTGCCACTAATGAGAACAGTTTGTAAAGCTGAGGCATTGCACTGTCCAACTCCATGTCTTTAAGGAACACCAAGTAAACACACAGCTTTCCCCTGTTACCCTGCAAGTCCTAATCTGAATACAGGACTTGAAGTTCTGACCTCAGTCTTCCTGAATCAAAGTGATGGCCATAACTTTTCAGGACACTTTGGAAGGCCTCCTCTGGAAATACCTGTCTCATGTCATCAAATTTCCCTGGATTGACTAATTCTAAGAAGAGCATGCTTTCCAAATTTGAAAAACGTCGAGGAATCTGCTCCAAGATGTTATCAAGGATGGCCATGTTCAGATTTCTGTATCGCACTTGGGGATCCTGCAATTGGGTCAGACGGCGCTTTCTCATGGGCTTATCTCGTGGGTCTGATGTGAGATCTGCTGTTTTGGCATAAATGGCTTGGAAAGCCCCCTCTGACCTCTTCTCTTTGACAAATGCAAGAAAAGATTCAATTCTGTTCTTGCAGTAAAGAACATCCATCACCCTCTGCTGGACAATATCAAAGACCACATCAGTCTCAGAGAAGATTTGTTCATATGTGTACAACATGAACACAAACTCAAAATCCTCCAGTTTCCTCACAAAGCCTTTGGCACAATCCAGTGTATCATCATCCATTGTTGTATCTGCAATGATGTTCTCAAATGTCTGCAGGAGGCCATCATAATTGTTTGCCACAGTGCTCACTATCCGTGATGTGAAATTCCATCGAGTAGGAGCGTTTCTGGGCAACCTTGAACAGCCTGCAGACTCCAGAAAAGATGTCCTCTTTGTGGATTTTGAAAAAAATGTGGCAAATCCAGAGAGTGATGCAAAAAAAATTTCTGCACTCAGGCAAGCATTTAGCCCCCTGTGACAGCACCAGATTCAGTCGGTGTGCATAGCAATGCACAAACATTGCACTGGGGGCTATTGCTTTCACTTTGGCCTGCAGACCATTGAGATCTGAAGCCATGACAGCAGCCCCATCATAGGTCTGTGCCACAAGCTTGTCCTTAAAATTGTAGCCCTGCATGTTCTCATTTAA
The DNA here is from genome assembly GCA_024416835.2 of Perccottus glenii. Taxonomy (NCBI): domain Eukaryota; kingdom Metazoa; phylum Chordata; class Actinopteri; order Gobiiformes; family Odontobutidae; genus Perccottus; species Perccottus glenii. Next base: position 22,964,459 of record CM044553.2, read on the forward strand.
TATTTCAAAACGGACTGGGCATCTCGCCCCCCCGAAACATCAAAAAATACAATAAAGCGCTCCTGAATTTTACCTGCACTATCCACATAGCGAACAATGACAGAGAGTTGGGCACGGCAGGATATATCAGTTGTTTCATCCACCTGCCATCCAAAAAAGGGAGCATCCTGAATTTCATCTCTGATCTGATCAGAAACGGTGGCTGCAAGAGCAGAGATCAAATGATTTTGAATAGTATGGGACATACCAGAAAACACAGTTGAGGACTCGAATTGTGTGGACAGGACAGAGTCATATTTAGCGAATGTTTCTGTGAACTCCCTGTAATTCCCCTTGTTGGATGATTCACTACTCTCATCGTGTCCCCTAAATGACAGCTCCTGCCGGCCAAGCAAGGATGTCACATCAATAAGGCGGTTTAGGAAGGCCCTGTTTTGTTTGACTATTTCATTATGTTTAGCCACTTGAATGTGAGCACCTTCATTTATTGCATCCTCAACCCTGATCCTGCCCATGCAACTTAATCTTGTACATGCACTCACATGTTCATTGCTCTTTTCATGTCTTTTATATGCCCTGTCAAAGTTAGACAGATCTCCAAACCCCACCTTTGACCAAACAACACATCCGTGAGATGGTTTTATCAAGAGGCATGGCCAGCAGTACATGCAGTGCATTTATTTGTCACAGCACTTCCAGTCAGCCAGCTAACTTTGTCATAGCAGGAGAGCTGAAAAGACCTGTTATTTTTCCCTATCTTTTGCATTAAATCAATCTTAGGTGTTGATCTGCCCTGCTGTTTAATTCTAAGTTTTTCCTCGTAAGGAACACTTTCAAATGGCTTCGCCAAAATCAGGTCGACAATATTAGCACCGTCTGCCATCGTGCGCAGTTTCACCCACAACGCTAGCCTAGCCTACTAACGTTATATGAATGAATGAATGAATGAAGGAATGAATGAATAAACGATCTAAAAAATATATATTAAACTCTGTAAAACTGAAACAAGGAATGTGGTGTATAATTGTGTGAAATGTATGATGAAAATCAAGCAATTTCGCCAAGCAAATATCAAAGAAATAGGTTGCAGCAGTTTTTATTTCGACTGAACTTGAGAAATCCGCGATGGGACTGAGCGCGAATAGCTTCAGTGATTCCTTATAGTACAGAATCGCTGTCAGTCAAAAGGAGATGCAGTCTTTCGACAGGACCCTCCAATCATCACGCAGAAGTTCAGAGTCCGGGCCAGCCCACTCCCCATTTACCCCCAGAGACGCTGAGCGTCCGTGGGCGGGACATAATCGCAGCATTTATCCAATGACCGTCTAGTTTCGAAGCGCTGAAAAAAAAACGTTCAAAGCAGTCCCATTGAAGTCAATGGACGCTGGGCTTCAATAGGTAAATGCACTGTGACGCTGCAGGAATGTATGAGAAGGAAATCGAGTCAGCCGACCTGCTATATGTAACTGATTCTGAACGAACTCATCTTTGAGATGAACGTCTTCTAACGCATTTTTAGTCAATAAAATGTTAATAAAATAGTACATATTTGACCATTAATTTTGTGACATTATAAGAGAAGCCGAGCTTCCCTTGCAGTCTAAAAGAAATCGCCACTGCTTGTAGTGTTGCTGGTTGCAACAGCACTGCTGGACTGCATTGCTTTCCAGCTGAGTTGGAAATTAGGCGCCAGTGGATGTGTGCACTTGGCCTGGAACACCATGAGTTCCCGCTGAGAGCTGGAGTTTGCAGCGGGCATTTTAAGCGGGATTGCTTCTCCAACGCAATGGAGGTGGAAACGGGCTTCTCCAAACAGCTCCCGCTGAAAAGCAACTCAGCGCCTAACGCTGCTCCTGCATGGATTCCCACCACTGCAGCGGCGTCCTGAGGTTAGTGAACATATATTTTTAATCACAATTTATGTTTCTGAAAGGAGTATCCGGTACGGATAAAGCACTTTTGCCGAGTACGGGTATTATACGAGTAATACGAGTCAATATCTGTGCTCGGATTGAATAAAAATCCTTATTGGGTAGCTGACTGTGTCTGCGTTCTTTGATAGGGTAGTCACAGCGCCCCTCCCCTACACACACAGATTTGCTGTGTCACGCAGCCGCTCTGCTCACTCACTCACACACAGAACACTGAGAAGAGAACAGCGCTCTTTCTCTCTCTGTCTCTCCCTCAGTCACTCAGGTTCGAGGGTCTTTTCCGTTAACGTTTACGTTTTTTTCAGCTTTCAGTTTGTTTTTAATTTTGGTTTGTTTGTAGTACTTAACCAGTAGAGTTCTGGTAAATGTGGGGTTTGTTCAGACGTGGTGATTGGTAGAATGCAACTAGCGTTGCGTATATGCCTGTCGAAGATTTTTTTTTTTCTTTTTTTAACCGTCTGCTGGCTCTAACCATTTTTTTTTACTTTATGCAAAAAATAAAGTAGTGGTATAAAAACTACTACTACTAATACTACACACACACACACAGACACACACACACACACTTTAAACGTCTGCTTGCTCTAACCAGTTTTTTTTTTTTACTTCACTCACTGAGTGTCTGACACTTTCTTGCTGTGTTTTATAAAAAAATTAAAAGGTAGTTGTGGTATAAATAATATTACAAATTAAGCTACACACACACACACACACACACACACACACACACACACACACACACACACACACACACACACACACACACAGACATACCTGGTGTGGAAATAAAAAAAATTAAAAAAAGAACCAACAAAAAAAAAATTCACACTGATAATCAAAAAAATTAAAAGTTAAAAAAAACAAAGTTATGTTTAGATAAAAACTCTCGTACATTACATTTTTCTTCAAAATTGCAAACGCATGTGTGTATTCATTGTTGCAAAACTTATTCATACATAGTACGAACTGTATATAGTTCGTTTGTTATTGTGATCAAAACCATTGATCTGAAGCTCAATGATGATGCTGTCATGTAAATAGTTTTCTAATCAGCAATAAATATAACAATTTCTGATCAACCCATAATAATAATAATAATAATTATTAATAAATATAAAAAATATATAAAATAAAAATAATAAAATAAAAATAACATACCAGTTAAAGCTCTGCCCATTTCAAGTCAACCCGACCACTTCCAGGTTAGGCCACGCCCAGTCCGAGTACAGATACAGATACAGATAATGCTGTACTCATCCCTACTAAAGACCTGTCAGTGGCTCATGACTCTGGACTTGACTGATTATGAACATCTCATGACTCGTGTAACACCGTGAGTTTTGACTCAACACAGACTAAAAAAACTGTCTTGGACTTGTGCGTTTTTTGTCAACTTTGCTAATTTGATTGAACGTTAAAGCGCGCACCTAACCATAACCCATTGTTTATTGCTGCGCCCCGGGGGAAACGAGCGAGCTGGAGCTGCAGAGGAGACAGTGTACCACAGGCTGCAGCTACCAGATCGACCCAGTGACCATACACACGGATTAAAATACGCGTTCACGGACAATATACAGTAATAACTGTTCAGAGTTAAATTACAATAAAAGGAGATCCACAGAAAAGTGGTGACTCGGACTCCAGTAGGACGCTAACATGTGGCAACAGTGAGTGTTTGTGTTTAGATGTCTTATTTAGATTTTTTGCTTTGTGAGAATATTTGTTTATATTATTTATAAACATTTTAAAATCTCTAAAATTAATTAATATAATACTGTAATTTTAAACAATAACACAAATCTTTTGTTCTCCCTAAGATGACCAGAGAAACTGGATGCCAGCCTTAACCAGTCACTGCAGATCTGCAGGTGTGCAGGCAAACGTGAAGCCTATTGGGAGAAGCAAAGGTGAGTTTGAATACTATGAAGTTTTTGTATGTTTAGTTTTATTCTTTATTTCTCAGACATCATGTACAAATACATTAATCCCACAAGAAATAATATGCTTTGTACCAGATTTAGAACTTCAGACTGCCCAGGAGCTTATTCCATTGTTTGATGGTTTGAAATGAAAAGGCTGATTGTGCAAAGGCAGAATATCATTTAGGGATTGTGCAGTTTTTGTGAGTTGTGGACCGAGATGTTTGGGTCTCATCATATACTCAAGATAACAATACATTTGTTAAACTCTTGTTTTTGCAGCCACCCAGGCCATAATTCCTAATAGGAGTGTGTCATGTGACACAGACACTGACGGAGCTGCCCTTCCCTGCGTCCCAGGGCTACCTCTGCACAAATAAAGAGGAAAAGGTGTGAGGTGTCCACTGAACTGTACAAGGTAATGCGTTTAGTCCCATTTTCATTTTTTTTTTCATTTTTTATTGTTATAGTGCAATTATTTGTTTTAAAATACTCTAACCCAAGAACACATGAGGTGTGTGACAATCTATTATTTTACTGTCATTAAAATGGTCTAATTAAAGCTAAAGAAATTAAAGCATGTATATTTTTATTTTATTTTCAGGACCTAGTGACTGTTCCTGCGTCACTGTTGAAGATACTTCATCCTTCAAGTTTGCTGCTGTCTATCATCTTAGATTTAGTCTTTGAAAACAGTAATTAGCACTAGTACACTAGTACGCTGTTAAATACACTCAAATTAAAAATTTTGGAACAGGTCTTGAAGTTATGATCAGCCTGTGTAATACTGGCTATTGCATTTCACCACCTTCGCTCCCAATAAGTGCAACTAACAGCAACTATTAAACACAAAGTAAAACGCCTGGAAGGGATGTTATGCCTACTCTACAAGCCTGGCCATTGCAACATGAGAAACAATGTTTATCACATTAAACATTACTTTGTTGGGATGTTAATGTTTTATTTGGTGAGGTTTGTGTATTTTGTGCATATTACTTATTAAATTAACTGGACTTGACACTGGTCTTATTTCATAGCTATACCTTGAGTATCTCTTTCTACAACACATTCTATCCCAGTGAGACAACAGTTTAACAGTTGTAGAGGGAGACTTAAAATCTGTTTTTGTCTAATCATTAACACTAAATTATACCAAAATCAAAATAAATTCATAGGTTTGCAATTTCATTAGCCTAAATTAGACGATAGAACGGTTTATCACTGGCCCCATTCTCTCTTGCGCTGCAAGACTTTGCTCTTTAACTTTGGGAGTTCTTTGAGCCAGCAGCACAAATTGATAAGGCTCTAGTGCTGTATGCACAGAAAAGTCCTCCACGAAGGACCGCTCCGTAGCAAAGCTACTCGAGTCCTTCAAGTCTCCATCTTTGCGAGTCTGACAGCTGCTGTCAATCAATCACTGTCACTGTGGGTCTGAGGAGCACACCCCCGTTGAGCTCCGCCCTTGGTTCATCCCTTCTGTTTCTGCTGGGCTTTGCCTATTTTTCCAGCATTTTTAAAATTTTGTGAGTGGGTGGCATTAGGCACTGACCAGGGGTTTTGATACACTTTAATTTCCCAGACTAGCACCGCCCACATCACAGCGCTGCTAGCCCTAAATTAACATCCAGTCAATAGGCTATTGCTAATAGCCACTGTTAACACCAGCCTAAAGTCACTTAATATCAGCAGACCTTATACTAATCTTTTACCTTGATAAATTCCTTCTTGCATTAATTTAAATCTGACTTTTTCAATTTAATCCTCTTTTAAAATCAAATTTAGAATTTAATTTGAATTTTTCTTTATATATATATATATATATATATATATATATATATATTTTTTTTTATAAACACTGTTTAAACTCAGATTTTGGAATCCTTTATACAGTCCGACTGTTAATTATTTTCTCTTTTTGCATACTATGCAAGTATTACGTCTCTCCCTACAGTTAAAACTTCAATTAACTGTAACCCACATTTATCAACATGGCTGACCTGTCCCCAGAGTCGCCCAGTCCCATCAAACCGCTGGAACACCTGGACGCAGTCCTAAGTGAATTAACAGAAAGGTTGATTCCTCACTATATGGACAAGATCCGGGACACAGACCCCACAGAACTCGATCCTACGCTAGGCTCCCTGGTTAGCCTAGCACTAACCACCAAGCCAAAAGACAAGGACCTAGCAAAACTGCTAGAACGAATGGCTGATGTCCTGCATGTTCAGCAGAGACAAGCCGCGGATCTCTTGACACGCAGTCATGAGAAGATCCAGAACCAGAAACAGGAGCTCATCTGCCTTCAACGCAACAATAAGGTGTTGAATCATGAGCTCCAGTCGGCCAAAGAATCCTTGGCCGATTAATGCTGATTCTGAGATCTTGACTGCAGTAAGCTGGGCAGGTCTGGCTCAAAAACGGTGGTTTTAATGCGCAAAATGTCACGCTGGTGGGAGTCGCTTAGTCTTGTTCTCACACGGTTATTTTATATTCATAACTGAGAATGTCTAAGCCATGAGTATGTCGGGCCAAACAAGCTCAACGTTTTCTTAACAAATGTTTGAATCTCTTGGAACCGGGCCATATATTTATTGACTTTGGGCATGCCTGATCTTAGCAGACAAAGTCTGTCAAAGATTTTAGCCAGATAAAGTGTTGGTAGAGAACATATTCAACTGTTTGTCCCGTTTAAAGTTGTTCAATAAACAGCCTGTTGTTAACAACAATACAATACTAATTCATACAGTTTACCAAGTTTCTCAAACTCCTCGCTCTGAGCATTACCATGGAGATCCAGACAAGCCCTTTACTCACCAATATGATCTATATCAGGTGAGCTTTGATAATAAGCTACTGTTGTATAACTACTGTAGAGTTGTATTCAGTAAAATAAAACCCATATAGAAGCCTGTCCCAAAACCTGGTTTGTTAAATGAAGGTAGATCTGTGATGGTAACATCACAAATAAATCATGATCTGAATAGTGTGGTGTAATAATTTGGATGTTATGTGTTTTATTTTGTATACTTATTAGTTATTCATTTATGTATGATGAGTTTATGTTATGTGTGTTATGGTTTATACTTATGCATGGTTTATAATAGGATGTTATATGTAATCCATCTAGAAACATATTAATAGAATAAAGGAAAAAAACATAATGTCAGAAGGTATGGTTTTAACATGATTAGTTTAATGATTACACACACACACACGCACGCACGCATGCACGCACAGATACACACACTGCAAAAGGTCCTTTGAAAAAAATAGGAAAATAATATACTAAAATAAGAAAATATTACTTGAAATAAGCAAAATTATCTGCCAACAGAACAAGAAAATTTTACTAGTCAAGATTTTCAAAAAAAAAGAAAATAATACTAGACCCAAAAAATCACTAAGTGACTTAAAATTAGTATTTTTAGACTAAAAATAAGTATTATTTTCTTTTTACAAGTAATATGTTTTAGATCTATTTTCTTAAAATCCATCAATATAGTTATTTATTTATATATTTATTTTTTTGGATAAAAACTAGATTAGTTGTCTAAATACCAGAAGAAAAGCTTATAATATACAACTTGAAATAAGTATGCTTATACAATATACGAGGAAATTTAGCTTGATTTATGCAAGTAAAAATGCTCAAAACTAGAATGTCTTTCAGTATCTTTATTGTGCAAAAACACAAAACTGTCTGCTGCAACAGCAACAAAGACCACAGAAAATGTAAGTGATGACCATCTCACATACTTCCCAAACAGAAATCCTACATATATAAAGTTTGAAGTAATATATTTCCACAACATAACAATTATAACAATATTTCCTACAAATACGCTAAACACAGCTGCGCAATAAACATGTTCATTGAACAAAATTTTGACCACTAGAAACAGTTTTCTTGTGTTTTAATCAACACATCTACTAATCAATCCCTGCATCAGAAAAACAAATACTGCTCTAAAAAAATGAAAAAAAAAATGTCACTCAGCCCTTCTACTACGACAACTACTTCTACCACTAGTACTATTCTACTACTTAATTATTAAACTTTCTCTAGAAAGTCCCAAACTCCAAAAAGGGTTCGTTTGGCGTATACTGGGCGTCTTCGTGGAAAGAGTTTGTGGGACGTGCGCGCCGGACCCCCGAAATTTTTTGGGGGTCTGGTGACGCGCCAGATCCATCCCCCCGGGACCGCTGGTATGCGCGGTCACTCGTTTGAGGCCCTGACCCCTCCGGGGGCCTCGGAGGGGCCCCAAACCTTCGGTACCCAGACTTGCAATAATGAAAACGTCCACAGTGTGGTGTGATGGCAAGTCCCGCTCCAGGCTTATTTCAATGTGATTCTCACCCCATTCGATAAGCAAGGCGGCGGACATTATGCGATTCCTTCACCAGGTGACCACAGCTGACCACTCCTAAGCCACGCCCACCTCCCAGGGACCCACTATGTGTCTACTTCCCCACTAATTCGGGGAAATGTGTCGGAGACCACTGCTGACCACCCCTAAGCCACGCCCACCTCCCAGGAACCCACTATGTGTCCACTTCTCCACTATTTTGGGGAAAAGTGTGGATATGGCATAGCCGGGGCCCCCTTAAGGTCCCAGATTGATTTTGGACCACAACGGACCTTTCAGAACAAATCCAAGTTTCCCATTATTTCAATGTATTTTGTGTACAGGAGCTCCTCAGGGCTGTGTTCTCTACCCTTGGCTTTTTTCCCTTTATACATCATATTTTAGATCCATGGATCCATGGAAGTATGCGGACGACACAACCATTGTAGGCCTTATCACAGACAATGATGAAACACAGTACCACCACGGGGCGGCAGTAGCTCAGTCGGTAGAGTGGTCGTCTTTCAACCGGAAGGTAGGCGGTTCGATTCCCACTCTCCCCACAGTTCATACTGTCGTCGTGTCCTTGGGCAAGACACTTAACCCACCTTGCCTCCAGTGACTGTAACACTGGTAATTACATAAGAACAATGTAAGTCGCTTTGGATAAAAGCGTCAGCTAAATGAATAAATGTAAATGTAAATGTAAATGTAAATGGTGGACCAAGCTGTAAATTGGTGTTCGAACAATGACCTCCAGCTCAACACAGCCAAAACTCAGGAACTTATTGTTGATTTCAGACGTAGACCATCTCCTAAAACACTATTACAGATAAATGGGAAATCAATCACCATCACTGACTCCTTTAAATTTCTAGGAACACACATTAGCAATAACCTGAAGTGGACAATTAACGCTAAACAAATCATTGCAAAAGCTCAACAAAGACTTTACTTCCTCTGACAGCTTAAAAAATACCGGATCAGACATCAGCTCCTTGTTCTGTTCTATTCCGCTATCATTGAGTCCATAATTACATCATCAATAACAGTATGGTATGGTAGCACAGACAGCCAAACAAGGAAAAAACTACAGCAGATTGTCAACAAAGCATCCAAGATTATAGGAAAACCACTGCCTTCAGTTGATTCCCTCTATTAATATCGTACTGTAAAGCGGGCAAAGAAAATTATCTCTGACCCCCTACATCCAGCGAACCACCTTTTTTAGCTTCTTCCCTCACGTAGACGCTACAGGTCACTCTCTACCAAGACCAAACGCTTCAGAAACAGAAACATAGCTATTAGGACTCTGAACTACTCTCTTTAGTCTAGCCTCTCCTCTTACACACTAGGCATGGTTATGTAAACACTGTATCTTGTATTGCTACATGTTGTGAAGTATATTGTCTATTTGTTGTTTGTAAGTGTATGATGATGTAGAGCTTAAACATACTGTACCGAAAACAAATTCCACCGGCATTGTCGTGTGGCTAAATAAACAATCTAATCTAATCTAATGTATTCACGTACGGCGCTACATCTGACCGCTTCTGGGCCCATTCTGAAAAAAAAAAAGAGGGGAAGTGGACACATAGTAGGTTCCTGGGAGGTGGGCGTGGCTTATGAGTGGTCAGCAGTGGTCACCGACACTTTTCCCCAAAATAGTGGGGAAGTGGACACATAGTGGGTTCCTGGAAGGTGGGCGTGGCTTAGGGGTGGTCGGCAGTGGTCTCCGACACGTTTCCCCGAAATACTGGGGAAGTGGACAAATAGTGGGTTTGTAGGATTTGTGGACACAAACTGAATGAAAAAATCACTCCTGCCTCACCAGCCAAGGATCCTCCTCTGACTGTACCACCCTCAACACCTCCACCACTGAAATGGACCCCCCCAATAGGACCATGGACCCCCCCAGTAACATCAACACCTTCTGCGGACCTCACCATCTCTGTCCCATCCCCGGATTCACCAATGGGATTTCCAGATTTTAGTAAATTTTTCCAGATTTTAGTAAAATCTGGAATTAAGATGATACCCCTTACACCAAACTTGGCCAGGTCACGGGTTCTATCATCATCACTAAAAACATCACCCCCAATACCACCCAGGAGTACCACTGCTTCACCTCGGCCACTACCTGGAGTCCAATGCACCCCGGTCAGACCCCCTCCACCTCCTCCCAGACTAGATCCAAAAGCTCTTGACTAGCATCAAGGCTAGTATCAGTGATTAGGACACTGAGGGCCTCTGCTGTTCCAGGACTTTTCGTCATAATAAAACACTTATCAACTTGAGGCCCTGGGAGAGTACACACCCTCCTAGCTCCATAACTACAGTCAGAAGTCGCAGATTGAAGAAGAGAATAACAGTTAGATTGTCTAATCAGACAAATCTGATTCAAATCCCCTGCAAACAGATAAAGTCAGGTTCAGCTCAAACGGACTGGAAACTTGCAGTGTTCAATGTCAGGTCTTTGGGAAACAAATCTTTTTTAATTAATGATTTTATAACTTCAAATAAGCTTGATTTTATGTTTTTTACAGAAACATGGTTAGACAGCAGTACTGGAAATGCGGTCCTTATTGAATCCACCCCATCGAATTTCACATTTTTATCCAAAATGCGGGAAAACAAAAAATGTGCCTTTTTTAGAGATAATATTCTTATCCAGAAGCTATCACTTGGAGAGTTTTCATCATTTGAGTATGTGTAATTCAAAATGGAGTTGAGGTTTTCTCCATCTACTTTATATGTAGTTCGTTACAAACCACCCCAACATTTTATTGATGAGTTTACTGAAATGCTTTCGGTTATCTGCACAGAATTTAAACAAATAGTCATTTCAGGTGATTTTAATGTGCATGTGGATAATGTCTGTGACAGGAATGCCAAAGAACTTTCTACTATTCTTGATACTTTTGGTCTTTGTCAGCATGTTAATGAGCTGACCCATAACAGAGGTCACACTCTGGACCTGGTCATTACTAAAGGTGTTCATATTTTAGATGTCACTGTGATTGATGTTGCTCTATCTGATCATTCATGTGTCTTTTTTCATCTGTCCATAATTCCAAAAGTTGCTTTTGGACCTACAGTTTTAAAAAAGAGACACATTAACGATAACACCAGGACACAGTTTATGGAGGCAATCAGGTTTAAAAAAGGCCTCATCAGGTCAAGTTGATGATTTGTTGAATTGTTATACTTCATGTGTTTTAAATGTTATGGACACCATTGCTCCTGTTAAGGTTAAAGTGATCAGGACGAGGCAGAAGGCTTCATGGAGCAATGCTCACTCTGTCAGGGCACAGAAAAGGGAATGCCGAAAAGCCGAAAAAAAATGGCGTAAATTGAAACTCTTAATTCATTATGAGGTATACAAAGAAAATTTGCATGTTTTCAATCAAACTTTGCAAAAAGAAAGAGAAATATTCTTCTCAGAGATCATCAACAACAGCAGTAACAACTCGCGTGTCCTGTTTGCTACATTGAACAGATTAACAAACCCTCCAGCTCCATTTCCTCCAGAATTAGTTTCCACCACTAAATGCAATGAGTTTGCATTGTTTTTCAATGACAAGGTTCAAGGCATTAAACATGCGATGCAGTCAACAGGACATACAACACTGCAGCCACCTAGGAGGCACTTGGTTGGGTTAACACATTTTACACAAATTAATGGCAGAACAATTGAGTTCATCCACCTGCTGCCTCAATGTTTTACCCACTAGATTTCTAAAATCAGTACTAAGCAGTTTGTTACCACAACTCACTGATATAGTCAGTAATTCCTTACAGTCTGGGACATTTCCAAGGGTCTTAAAAACTGCTGTCATCAAGCCTCTCCTAAAGAAGAGCAGTCTTGATGCTACAGTGCTCAACAACTATCGGCCCATATCACACCTGCCATTTTTAGGGAAAGTCATAAGACAACTTAATGACTTTCTATTACTTAACAACTGCTTTGATCCTTTTCAGTCAGGATTTAGGCCCTATCACAGCACTGAGACTGCACTTATCAAAGTCACAAATGACATCCGTCTGAACACAGATGCGGGCAAAGTCTCTGTCTTAGTTCTGTTGGACTTGAGTGCTGCATTTGATTCAGTGGACCATGAAATCCTGTCACAAAAATTAAAGGAATGGATAAGTATAACTGGAACTGCTCTTAAATGGTTTCAGTCCTGTCCTAAGACAGGAACTACTTTGTTTCGGTTGGTAACTGTGTATCAGACCAAATGTTCCTGACATGTGGGGTTCCACAGGGGTCTATCTTGGGACCCCTATTATTCAATATCTACATGCTTCCTTTAGGCCAGTTAATAAGCAGCTGTGACGTATCATACCATAATTATGCAGATGACACTCAGATTTACATTTCACTCACAGCAGGTGAAAATGGACCAATCCATTCACTGTCACTGCATCGAACAGATTGACGTGCGGATGCAAAATAATTTTCTCCAACTGAACAGAAACAAGACTGAACTAATCATCTTTGGGCCACAGAAACAAAGACAAAGTGTCAGCAGTCACCTCGAGTCTCTTTCTCTAAAATCTAAAAATCAGGTTAGAAATCTAGGGGTCATCATGGACTCAGACTTGAATTACATCATCTGCATTTTATCACCTCAAAAACATTTCCAGAGTCAAAGGGATGATGTCTCAACCAGACTTAGAGAAACTTATCCATGCTTTTATCTCCATCAGGTTAGATTACTGTAACGGCCTGCTCACTGGTCTCTCAAAACGAGGGTTAAGACAGCTGCAGCTTATTCAGAACGCGGCTGCTCGGGTTCTCACCAAAACCAGGAAGTACAACCACATCACGCCAGTTTTAAAATCTCTGCACTGGCTTCCTGTTGCTCAGAGAATAGACTTTAAAACAGCACTGCTGGTTTACAAGTCTCTAAATTGTTTAGCACCAGAATATATCTCTGACATGCTAGTTGCTTATGAACCTCCTCGGACTCTGAGAACATCTGGGCCAGGCCTTCTGCTTGTGCCCAGAGTTGGAACTTAACAAGGTGAAGCAGCATTTAAGTTTCATGCAGCAAAAACCTGGAACAGCCTCCCAGATGAATTAAAACAAGCCTCAACTTTAACAACGTTCAAGGGGAGTTTAAAAATCTTCCTTCTTAGCTCACTACAACCTACACTACAACCTTAAGTGTTTTTTCTTTTATCTGCACTCTTCTTTTTAAAATGTTTTTAATTTTTCTTATGTTTCTTAATCTAAGTCTTGTAAATTGTCTTTTATTCCTGTAAAGCACTTTGAGTTACCCAGTGTATGAATTGTGCTATATAAATAAAATTGCCTTGCCTTGCCTTGCCTTATTAACAGCACCCACAGGTATGGCTGCATATAATGTACAAGCATCCACAATTCATAGTGCATTTAGCATAGGAATCAATGTGTCCTTACCCTATACCCCACTGGGTGAGGAAAAACTGAATACAGTATGTATTAAATTCTGCGACCTCCAAATAATTATAATAGATGAAATTTATATGGTTTCACACAAGTTATTAGCATACATTCATGGTAGACTCCGGCAAAAAAACAAACTGGTGATTTTGCCCCATTTGGAAATGTTAGCATTATTGCTGTTGGTGACTTTTTTCAGTTACCTCCTGTTAAAGGTAAAGCACTGTACTTAGAAGAAGTTGGAGTTAACTTGTGGGGCAACTTATTCAAAATTGCCGAGTTAAAAACAGTTGTCAGACAAAAAGATGACCGTTTTGCACAATTACTGAATCGGTTAAGGATACGATCTGCGGGGACACCTATGCTTCAAAGTGATATAAACCTGTTAAAAAAATGTGACACTGGTGAAAGCTCATCACAGATACACATTTTCCCAACAAATTCACAGATCTTTCAGCACAACTTTTCTCAATTCAAAGCCACGTGCCCCGACTATACAGAGATTAATGCAGAAGATTATGAGTACAATAAGAAAACTGGTGAATTAGAAGAAAAGTTTGGTCATCATAACAAAGCAAACCTCACATCTTTGCCTGAACAGTTGTTGTTAGGCGTTAACGCTAGAGTCATGCTTTGCAAAAACATAGACGTAGCAGATGGTCTTGTCAATAGGGTATGTGGCACTGTTACACATATTAAAGAATCTACGTATGGTCTTCCTGTAGCTGTGTATGTACAATTTGATGACAATAACGTTGGCGCACAGAGACGGAAGAAATGTCCACCTCCTTCACCAAATTTAAGTCACTCCAATACATCCAGAAGAGGAAAGGGCTAGTAGTAAAGGTGGAAAACGCCGTCAATTTCCCCTCTCACTAGCATGGGCCTGTACAGTTCACAAAGTTCAGGGGTTAACTGTGGATAAAGCTGTGGTGTCCCTAAAGAAAGTGTTTTCAGCTGGCCAAGCCTATGTGGCCTTGAGTCGTGTAAGAAGTAGGGCTGCCCCCAAATAGTCGACTAAACGTTAGTCGATATGAAGAGGGCTTGGTCGAATACATTTTCATTAGTTGGTTAGTCGCAAAAAAATAAAAAATAAATAAATAAATCACGTGAAAAAATGATGCAATTGTGGTATTTGGGTGGTGCAGGTTTGTACTTTGGCTTGCAGCGCCCTCGTGTGGTTGCGCAGTGCTATTGTTGTAAATTGGTGAACCAAGTAAAAACCCAAGATGGCCGAACGTAACATCTTGACCAGGGATGGTCTTGATTTAATTAGATCTTTGAACGAATTACAGATGTCTATCTTTTACAAAGTACGTCAATGGTGTTTAGACGAAGTCAATGGTAAAAAGCCAGATCCATTACATGTTTTTATCACTGGTGGGGCAGGCACTGGAAAGAGTCACCTAATTTGAGATAATATTAGTGTCTTATTAACAGCACCCACAGGTATGGCTGCATATAATGTACAAGCATCCACAATTCATAGTGCATAGTGGTTAACTGTGGATAAAGCTGTGGTGTCCCTACAGAAAGTGTTTTCAGCTGGCCAAGCCTATGTGGCCTTGAGTCGTGTAAGAAGTAGGGCTGCCCCCAAATAGTCGACTAAACGTTAGTCGATATGAAGAGGGCTTGGTCGAATACATTTTCATTAGTTGGTTAGTCGCAAAAAAAAGATAAATAGATAAATAAATCACGTGAAAAAATGATGCAATTGTGGTATTTGGGTGGTGCGGGTTTGTACTTTGGCTTGCAGCGCCCTCGTGTGGTTGCGCAGTGCTATTGTTGTAAATTGGTGAACCAAGTAAAAACCCAAGATGGCCGAACGTAACATCTTGACGTTTACGACTTGCTCATGTTGAAAGTTAAAGTTCCCTTAAAATATGTTGTTGCCTTGGACTATATTTGTCCGTGAGTATTGTGATGTAACAAACGTTTGTTTTTTATGAGATTTACGTTAGTTGAAATGCTTAAATGATATGTTAGCACAAAATTAGCAATCATTAGCATATGTTACGTGAGCTATGTATTAATGTCCAGCTAATATGACATTTTGTATTATTTCATTTTTACGGTTGGTCGAAGAGGACAATGCTTGAATGCCATTCTCTAATAAATCAGCAAAAAGTAACAAAGTCTGTTTATTGGAGCGCCGTTATCTCACAGTCTAGCCTTGCAAAGACAGTAGCTTGGGGCGAGGACAGCACAGGATATAAACACATTTGCGCTGTTAACTTAATGCTTTACTATTTTGTTTATATCGCTAAATTTTCATTGTGAACGCGCTAATATAATGCTTTAGCATTTTCTATCATATGGAAGTGTTAAACTTCAACTTGGACTATACCTTTCTTTGTATATACGCAAGTTTTTATATTAATATCATAAATGAACGATTATTCGACTAATCGCTAAAATGCAGGAGTGTTAGTCGACTAGGAATATCTTTAGTCTTTAGTTTAATCTTTATATATATATATATATAAAATTCAAAAGATTATTTTGAACAGCAGTTCAATTTCTCATTAATCAACCAATCACATGGCAGTTGCTTCAATGCATTTAGGGGTGTGGTCTTGGTCAAGACAATCTCCTGAACTCCAAATCAGAATGGGAAAGAAACGTGATTTAAGCATTTTTGAGCGTGGCATGGTTGTTGGTGCCAGACGGCAGGGTTTACCAAGAATGGTGTGAAAAGGGAAAAACATCCAGTATGCAGCAGTCCTGTGGACGATTGCAATTCGTTGTTCCTTCAAATAACCGGGCCTGTGCTACTGCTTGAAAATAATAGATTATTTGATGACTCAGGAATCGCTGCACCCCCCTGTTTAAAGATAAGATCCAAGATGGCGGCGCGAGTACATCGCGAGGCTCGGGTTCTCTCCAGTTGTCCTTATCTTCACGGAGACGTGGTTAAATAGTGGAATACCAGACTCTGCTATTGAGCTCACGGGACATCGCATGCTCCGCGCGGACAGAACAACAGATGGATCCGGTAAGACAAGGGGAGGCGGATTGTGTATTTATATTAACAAAGCTTGGTGCACAAACTCTGCTGTTGTTGGAGCCATTGTTCAGCTAACCTAGAGTTTCTCATGGTTAAATGTAGACCGTTCTATCTGCCGCGGGAGTTCACCTCCACCATTATAACTGCAGCTTATATTCCCCCGGACGCTGATGCCAAGCTTGCTATGAAAGAACTTTATGCAGCCATCAGTAAACAACAGACTATTCACCCGGAAGCAGCGTTTATTGTTGCGGGTGATTTTAATCACTCTAACTTAAAGACTGTGCTACCCAAATTTCATCAGAATGTTTCCTGTCACACCAGAGGGAACAAAACCCTAGACCATGTCTACACAAACATGGCTGGAGCTTACGTGGCGACACCCTCCCCACCTGGGACAATCAGATCACATATCTCTGTTCCTCACTCCCAAATATACACCCTCATCAACCGTGTGAAGCCATCAGGGAAGACCATCAAGGTGTGGCCTGTGGGGGTAGATTTCACACTCCAGGAAAAGTTTCTACACACAGACTGGAGTATGTTTGCTTCCCAAGCCACCAGTGGTGCTCACACAGACATTGACTGCTACACCTCCTCTGTATTGGATTATATTAATACCACCATTGACAGTGTTACAACCCAGAAACAGATCACCACATACCCAAATCAGAAGCCATGGATGAATCAGGAAGTGCGACTCCTGTTGAAGACACGCAATACTGCCTTCAGATCAGGAGACACAAGCCTACAGCACATCCAGAGCAAACCTGAAGAGGGGCATCAAAAAGGCCAAGCACTGCTACAAGCTGAAGATAGAGGGACTTCTCCAACTCTGACCCTCCACGCATGTGGCAGGGCATCCAGGCCATCAGTGACTACAAACCCACCCACTCCACCCCTGCAGCCACCGATGTCAACTTCCTGAATGAGCTAAATGACTTTTATGCTCGCTTTGAAAGAGACAACAGAGAAACTGCAACCAAGCTCAAACCCTCAGTTGACCACCCTCCATTCACACTCTCATCCACTGATGTCTGCAAGGCACTGAGCCGGATCAGCACACACAAGGCTGCTGGACCAGACAACATCCCTGGTCGTGTTCTCAGGGCATGTGCGGAGCAGCTCGCTGGGGTTTTTACAGACATTTTCAACCTGTCTCTTGCCCAAGCAGCTGTACCAACATGCTTCAAATGCACTTCCATTGTGCCAGTGCCAAAACACTCTAGTCCAAGGTGCCCCAACGACTATCGCCCCGTAGCACTCACACCCATCATCATGAAGTGCTTTGAGCGGCTGATCCTGGAACACCTAAAAGACTCCATACCACCCACATTGGACCCGCATCAGTTTGCTTCGCAGCAATAGGAGCACAGAGGATGCAGTTGCTATGGCACTGCACTCTGTGCTCACCCACCTGGACAATAAGAACTCTTATGCACGTATGCTGTTTGTTGACTTCAGCTCAGCATTCAACACTATCATCCCGACCAAGTTAATAGCCAAACTTGAAGACTTGGGCATCAATACCTCACTCTGCAACTGGATTCTGGACTTCCTGACCAACAGACCCCAGAATGTCCGATCTGGATCCACCTGCTCCACATCCATCACACTTAACACTGGTGTACCACAGGGCTGTGTGCTAAGCCCATTTCTCTACTCCTCTTCACCTCTGACTGCAAACCTGTGTTTGGATCCAACGCCATCGTCAAGTTTGCAGACGACACTACAGTGATTGGTCTCATCAGCAACAACGATGAGACAGCCTACAGGGAAGAGATCCAGCACCTGTCCACATGGTGCAACGAAAATAACCTGCTCCTCAACACCACCAAAACGAAGGAGCTCATCGTGGACTTCAGGAAAGAGTCTAGAGGCACACACGACACCATCCACATCAATGGAATGGACGTCGAGCGTGTCTCCAGCTTCAAGTTCCTGGGGACCCACATCTCGGCTGACATGACCTGGACAACCAACACCTCCAGCCTGGTCAAGAAGGCTCACCAGCGCCTCTTCTTCCTGAGGACACTGAGGAAGAACCAGCTCTCCTCGGCCATCCTGGTGAACTTCTACGCTGCGCGATAGAAAGCATCCTGACGAACTGTGTCACAGTGTGGTATGGGTGCTGCTCTGTCGCTGAGCGCAAGGCATTGCAGCGGGTGGTGAAAACTGCCCAACGCATCACAGGGACTCCACTTCCTGCCATCGAAAACATCCAGAGGAAACGCTGTCTGCGTCGAGCTCGCAGCATCCTTAAGGACTCCTCTCACCCAGCCCACAGACTGTTCTCCTCCCCTCCGGCAGGCGTTTCAGGAGCCTCCGGACTAGAACCAGCAGACTAAAGAACAGTTTCTTCCCCAGAGCTGTGTCTTTACTGAACTCTAACACTTGCTGACCCCCACCTCACAGACTCCTCTCTCACCCCCACCATGCCACTCCCCTCACAGACTCTCCTCTCACCCCCACCATCCCACTACCCTCATAGACTCTTCTACCCCCCCACCACCATCCCACTCCCCTCACAGACTCTCCTCTCATCCCCCACCATACCACCATCCCTTGCACTACTGCACCTTTGCTACCAACTGTTTACATTTCACTGTTTGCACTACCTTAAATCTACTGCCTACCTTAAGCTAACATACAATTGTATACACCTACCTGTAAAATTCTGTTCATAGTTAGAGACACCTGTATATCACATGTGTGTGTGTGTGTGTGTGTGTGTGTATGTTTGTTTGTGTGTGTGCGTGTGTGTGTATATGTGTGTGTGTGTGTGTGTGTATGTGTGTGAGTGTGTGTATGTGTGAGTATGTGTGTATGTGAGTGTGTGTATGTGTGAGTGTGTGTGTGCTTGTGTGTGAGTGCGTGTATGTGAGTGTGTGTGAGTGTATGTATGTGTACGTGTGCATGTGAGTGAGTGTGTGTATGTGTGTATGTGTGAGTATGTGTGCATGTGAGTGTGTATGTGAGTGTGTGTGTGTTTGTGTGTGTGTGTGTGTGTGTGTGTGAGTATGCGAGCATATGTGTATGTGTGTATGTGAGTGAGTGAGTGTGTGTGTGTATGTGTGTGTATGTGTGTATGTGAGTGTCTGTGTGTATAGCTCTCCCGGTTTAATTCCCCTGTGTGTATGTGTGTATGGTGGTGTGTGTATGTGTGTATGTGTGTATGTGAGTGTGTGTATGTGTGTGTGTGTGTAAGTGTGTGTTCGTGTGTGTGTATGTGTGTGTGTGTGTATGTGAGTGAGTGTGTGTATAGCTCTCCCGGTCTACTTCCCCTGGGTGTATGTGTGTATGTTTGTGTGTGTATGTGTGTATGGTTGTGTGTGCATGTGTGAGTATGTGTGTATGTGTGTATGGTTGTGTGTGTATGTGTGAGTATGTGTGTATGTGTGTATGGTTGTGTGTGTATGTGTGTGTGTATGTGAGTGAGTGTGTGTATGTGTGTGTGTGGCGCGACGCGTGTGTTTTACATTACATTTAGAGTACATATTCACCTGTAAATGCTGTTTATAGAAAAGAGACACCTGTAATTATATTTATGGCACACACTCACCTTTTATAGTAATAACCATCTGTATATTTATATTCATTGTACATATTACCTGTAAATCCTGTACATCTCCATATCCTGCACGTACGCAACCATTGTATATATCCTGCACTTTACTGCTATTGCACTTCTGGTTAGACCTAAACTGCATTTCGTTGCCTTGTACCTGTACTTGTGTAATGACAATAAAGTTGAATCTAATCTAATCTAATCTAATCTAAAAAGGCAAAATGTAAATAATACTTGTCTAAAAGTACAAGTTTACAAGTTCCAAAAGATTCTGAGGAGTTTTCTCCAACCTTGGCTCTGGATGGGCCTCCTCTAAAGGAAGGATCCTGGCAATTGGGAAATGGCATTTATTTCCCAAAGAAATGGCTGCCTCTTCACAGTAGTGATGAGTCGTTCATAAATGATTCGTTCTTTTTGAACGAGTCTTTAATATGACTCGGGAACAACTAGTCATCTCAGAGAGCGAGTCGTTCATTTTTGTGTAGACCCGCGCATGCGCATTCCGCCACATCTCATACAGGAAACAGAAAGGAGTCATTCATCTCCCAAGTCGTTCGTTCGTTCGTTCACCAAGTCCCAGCCCCATAGAGAAAGAGTATGCAGTTACCGGAAACAGAAAGGACTCGTTCATCTCCCGAGTCGTTCATTCAAGTCCCCGTAGGCTGAATGCAGAAACAGAAGGACTCGTTCATTTCATGAGTCAGTCTTTGGGTCTGAGTCTCGTTCTTTCGTCACGTGACCGCTTCAGTCTCTCGCAACATCATTACACTCGTATTATTGACTGTATTGTATTATGTTTATGAATTATTATAAAGTTATCAAAATATATCTGCAATAAACATTATCTGAAAATTAAAAAAGTTCCATTTGTTCCTGTCAGTCTATTTTTAGTGTTAAATGTTAGTGCCACTTAGTTTTTTTATTATTATTTAAACTATTATAAACTATAAAATTATTACCTAAGATTAGAATCCACTGTAAAGTCTTAATCTTTGCTTTATCAGTGATTTCCCCGGATAAGAAAAATATAAAAATACAATTTGAGGCCAGAAACACATCACATAACTGTAAAAGTAAAAAAAATAAAATAATTGCGTTTGTTTATACAGTTATGTGAAATATATGTATGTATTAACTTATTTCTGTATCTAATGCGTGACAAAAGAACGAGACTCAGACCCGAAGACTGACTCATGAAATGAACGAATCCTTCTGTTTCTGCATTCAGCCTACGGGGACTTGAATGAACGACTCAGACACTCGAGAGATGAACGATTCCTTTCTGTTTCCGGACGGACGGATGTATTAGCTACAGCTACATGAGGCTGTCACGGCCCAGACCAGACACGTTGACGGAATTAATGCTAAGCTAAATATGAAGTGACAACTATTTGGGTTAAGAGGTGAGTTGAACTCTCTGCCTGAAGTAAGCTGCAATGAATTTATAATTTATTTTTCAAAGTTTGGCCATGACTGCATTAGTTTATAGTTATTATAGTTTTTATTCCAAAAGTACTAAATGTATTAAAAATTGTAATATGTAACATTTTAATTTGATTCTGCTGAAATGAACGAAATGACTTGAAAAAAAGATTTGTTAATTTTGCTGAACGAGACTTAAAGAACTGAGTCAGTAAAATGATCCGAACTTCCCATCACTAGCCCATATGCTGAACTAACAAGAACTACCGCGTGCCCCCAAAAAAACAAAAAACAAAAACACTTAATTTTTCAAACAGATGTGTACCCTTTTAAACATTGGGTGTTATTTTTCAGAAAAAAATACTTAATTTAAATATTAACTTGAAATGACTTTGCTCTGATTTGAAAACTGATCCAACGGTTTTCAATTCATAGCAGCCCTGGAACTACTGTAATTCAAGGAGAGAAAATGCCACCCGCCAGTGAACAGAGAGCCAGAAACAGCAGTTACCTGACAGTAAAATATTTCCCAGAAAACAGCGCCGCAAGTCTATGTCTGAGCTCAGGATCGACTTGAAGATACTCTCATGCATCCCATGATGGTCCCGCCCAATCATCTCTGGTTTAAAGAGAATCTCAGGTGCTCTGCAGTAAAAAGAGTAACATGTATGATCACACTCGGAAAGCAAACTTAGTAGCTGAGGATGTCTTTCAATTCACGGCTGAACATTTGCATAACCTGGTCATGCCCTGGGGGCAGTCAATTGAATTTCTCTAAAAGCACAGTAACACCTGGATAATGTGGTTTGAGGTGGGACACAGCTCTGAGCAGCTCCAGACAGTAACACGTGAACAGGTGAGAAATACACCCAGAGCAGTGCTTATACTCACTCAATTTAAGATCAGCGAAGACACATATTTGACTGTTTAAGTTTGTTTGGGTAGAGACCTTTTGAAAGCACACACGTGTGTTATAAATATGTTTTTCTGAATTTGTGTTGAACATGTGCTTAATTTTTTTTCCACTTTTTTTTCAGTTTTTCTTTATAAATCAATCAATAAAATGAATCAAGTTTAATGCTAGCTTTTGTCTTCTTAAAGATCAGAGCACTGGGAAATGCCAGACGTAAACTCACTGAATGTGGCCAACATTAAATATTCCTAAAAATTTGAAAACTTAATTGTGCTGGTTGCTCCCTGGACAGGTCAGTGTTACCTGATCCGGTCTGACCCCAGAATAACAATTTGTCCATCTGGCAGAGTGTAACTCATCTCTCCACAGGTCCACGCCCCAGGTTTCAGCTCATCCTCGTAGTTCAGAGCCACGAAGCAGCAGCATTTCTCCTTCATCTCCCAAACAATCTCAATTTCTGCAGTTGTCTGCATGCACACGCCCTTCTCCTGCAAAAGCTTCAACCAAACCACAGGCGTCAAATTTAAACCGTGCACTGTCCAAACACTGCAGGAACACGCCATAGACAGGTAATGCCACAAATATTAGAACATTTATTTCTATGTGCCTTTCAGGACCCTCAAGGTCGCCTTACAATCAAACAACATCAATCTACAACATAAGCATAAGATACAATATTATCGTGGGGACATTTCTAGATGGCAGCCACACCAGGGGGCACTCAGCATGTTTTTTGATGTTGGAAACCGGAGTACCTGGAAGAAACCCACCCAAACACGGGAGAACATGCATTTTTACTCAGTTAGTGGTTGGGTGAAACCATTATTGTAAAACAACTCTTTAAATTATGTCAACTACCCAAACGACTGATCAAAAGTTTACATACACCGGTAAATAATGTGTTTTGTCACTTTAACATCAATGACAGCTCAAAGTTTTTTGTGGAAGTTGTGGATGAGGTTCTTTATTTTCTCAGATATAAAGCTGCACATTCTTTTTGGCAAAAAGCCTCCAGTTCCTGTAAATTCTTGGGCCGTCTTGCATAAACTGCACGTTTGAGATCTCTCCAGAGTGGCTCAATGATACTGAGGTCAGGAGACTGAGATGGCCAGTCCAGAACCTTCCCCTTCAACCTTTATGCTGCTGTAGCCAATCACAGGTCGACTTGGCCTTGTGCTTTGAATTGTTGTCATGTTGGACATCCCATGCGTAGCTTCCAGGCTCATGAGGGCAAATTTTCTCCAGTATTTTTGGATAGCATGCTGCATTTCATCTAGCCATCAATTGTGACCAAGTTTTCTGTGCCATTGTAGCTCACACATCCCCAAAACATCAGCGATCCACCTCCATGTTTCACAGTAGAAATGGTGTACATTTCATCATAGGTCTTGTTGACTCCTCTCCAAATGTAATGTTTATGTAACATAAATGTAAGCGGGATGCTTTGTGGCATTTGCATAGTAATAGCCTTCTTCTGGCTACTCAACAATGCAGCCAATTTTTTTTTTCCAGAGAGTCCTGTATTTCAGCTTAAGTTATTTGTGGGATTTTCTATGGATCCAAAAACAATTTTCTTGTCAGTTGTGGCTGAAAAGTTTTGTTGGTCTACCTGACCTTTTCACTTTCCACTTCTTAGAGTTTGAACACTGCTGGTTGGCATTCTCTATTCCTTGGATATCTTTTTATATCCCTTTTCTGTTTTACACAGTTCAATTCCCTTATTTCTGCCGATCCTTTGACAATTCTCTTGCTTTCCCCATGACTCAGAAAACAGAAACATCAGTGCAGGACTGAATGAAAGGGTCTGACAATGAACACACACAAAATCACCAAAACTTTTACTCAGGGTCATTTGGGTAGTTTCTGTTGTCATTACGATTTAAAAAGCGTAAACAGTCGTTTGGCAATAAATGGCTTCACCAAACCACTAACTATGAGGGAGTAAAATTATTGTCTCTTAACTGTTTTATGAGACAATATAAAACACATTGTGATTAAACTCTGCTTTAACTGTCCGTGTCTCTGTGTGGCCAGCGCCACACAAGCCTCCATAAAAGCCTTTCACTCATTTAAACCAGACTGTAAACCAGGGGTGTCAAAATAATTTTAGCTCAGGGGTCACATGGGGGAAAATCTATTTTCAAATGGGCCGGACTGGTAAAATTATGGCATAATAACTTATTAAACATAATAAATAAAACATAAGTAAAAATAACAACAACTTCAGATTGTTTCCTTTGTTTTAGTTTGGTCTGAAATAGCACAAGCACATTTTGAAAATGTACACATCACAAATAATCCTCTTGACAGAGCACTTCAAATTAGCTAAAACCTCTAAAGAAACATTTGGTGCAATTTCAAGAACACAATGCCTCAGTGATTGGACCTTAAACTTCGTCTCAGTGTATCTACAAGGACATACAACTTTAAGTCACAGCCAATCTTTGATTAAACAAAATACAAACATCTCTTCTAGGTATCAAATACCTTATTTGTCATTTCCACATCTCAATCCTGAGCTAACTCACCATATTATACAAACTGAGGTAGAAACTATTCAGGAGAGACGAGTTACTTCGTTCCTTGTAGGCTTATTGTAAAAAAAAAAACAAAAACAATACAATGTATGAACAATTTAAACAAACCAAACTTATGAACTGAAGTGACTGACATTTTTACAATAAATCACACACTGTTTACTTTCTTTAAACTTCTCCACAGAAGACATTCATTTTTTACAGAACTCAGTCAGTGTGCATAATGCCTCAAGCAGCATTTGGGTTACCATGGAAACCTGGCATCTGTTACCTTTCACATCCTGAGTGGCAGCCAAGCCTCTCCCATGGTACCTCTTAAATGGTCGTCGTGTAAGGGTGCCGCCATACGGTGATTTTACAGCGATATACCTCCGTCCACCAGAGGGCAGGCTCCAAAAGCGGAAATATAAGGAGAAACCCAATGGCGACTTTACAAGAGTAAAACTCATGTTTACAGCCTGGTACAAAAGATGGCTCCGGTCTCTAGAGCTAAGTTTTTACTACGTGACAACTCTGGGGGGGGGTGAATTTTTGAAAATTACGTTGGTTTATGCTATCTAAAAACTATTGTTTTACTATGGAGTAAAACCCGAAAAGCCCGGATGTAACGGCCATTTTATTGCCCATTCGTAATGACAATATTGGTGACTAGGGGACCAATGGGCGGATATCATCCATAATTATACTATCTATGGTGGCAGCCAATTTCAGGATTTCATTAAGCTTTCTTTTATTGATGCTCCTTACAGAGAAAACCTGCTCACAAAGATATGTGCTTCCAAACATGAACAACACTTTTGCTGCAAGGGCTGTCAAGTTGGGGTAGCCCGACAAGAGATACTGATAAAATGTGTCCAAGCCAGCTACAACAAATTTGCCCTTTAATTCTGTGTCACACTACAAGTCTATTATTTCAAGTTGGATGTTGACGGGCAGATCATAGGCATTTATGGTGAATGCTGAGAAAAACATGTTGAAGTCTTTCCTTAGTTCTCGAATAATCTGAAAGCGTTGCTCAAACTCCCGCAATTGTAACGTTATTTTATCTTTGAACCGCTTCATGTCTGCGTCA
The DNA here is from genome assembly GCA_024416835.2 of Perccottus glenii. Taxonomy (NCBI): domain Eukaryota; kingdom Metazoa; phylum Chordata; class Actinopteri; order Gobiiformes; family Odontobutidae; genus Perccottus; species Perccottus glenii. The sequence goes on from CM044553.2 coordinate 22,990,605, forward strand.
TCTGCGCATACATCATTCAGAAAAATAAAAGTAAGCAGCATCACCGCGAGTTGTGTCTCCCACAATGACAGCTTCAACTTGAACCCACATATACTGTCATAAAACTGCATGACAACTTTGTAGCGCAAAGTTGCAAGGTCCTGCATCCATTTTGTGGACTGAAATTCTTACACTGGTTTGCCCTTTTTTCCATGAACTGTTCAGTTTCCTCGCGTAAGTCAAAGGAACGCCTCAGCGCAGCACCTCTGCTTAACCATCTTATCTCGGTGTGGTATAACAGGCCGTACTTTCTCTAGACCAGGGGTCCCCAAATACTTTTCATGTGTGTTTATTTTTTAACTTCTTTTATGCTTGTGCTTTTTCAATGGTTGTTTTGTTTTGCCTCTGAAATATTTCTATTGACACACTGAAAATACTAAAAACTAAAACTAAAGGCTATTCCCTGACCAATTAATGTGACAGCAATGAGATGAGGCAATTTTCCTGAAATTGGGACTGTATTCTGTTGTAGCAATCCTGAGGCACCTTCCCAGATGTGCATTTGAGAGTCTATTTCTTTCCTGGTTCTTAATAAAGGGTTTAAAGGTCAAATACTTTTCTCACATTCTGCTTTCGCTCAGTCAGTGGGCTTGTAATTAGAGGCGGGTTTTACACTGCCCACCCAATCAAAAGTTATAAACCGTTATATTCTGTGAGGTTCTGTTACGTTTTATTGGGTGGGTAAGAACCAAATTTGACCTATGCTGTGTAAGTAAGCATAAGCAAGTAAGTAAGCACACGTAAGTAAACGTGTGTAAGTGTTATTGCTGAGAAACCGCTTTTTATTTGCTACCGCTCCGTCATGTGGTGCAGTCGCTGTCGGGCTGGTTTCGTTAGTTTGTTTGCATGTCATCTGGAGGTTTGTCCTGTTGAATCCAATTACCGTATTTTTCGGACTATAAGTCGCACCTGAGTATAAGTCGCATCAGTCCAAAAATACATCATGACGAGGAAAAAACCATATATAAGTCGCACCGGACTATAAGTCGCATTCATTTAGAACCAAGAGAAAACATTACCGTCTACAGCCGCTCAGTGCTCCTGTAGTCTACCACTGAAAACAACTGAAAACTGTTAACTGAAATATTAACTTCATTTATTTAAAATCCAAGACCAAGAACAGATATTGGTAATCTGGCAAGTCTGGCAAGGCAAGTTATTCAGCTAATGGTACACAATAGTACACAGAACAACAGGCTGAATATGTATGTTAACATAACACATTAACAGTTAGCTACATATTAGCATAGCACTCACTCCAAACTTTCTTTCTGCTGCTCGATTACCGTTTTCGGCTGCATATTTTACTATCTGCAGTTTGTAATCTGCAGAATAGGATTTTCTTTTTGGTGGCATTTTGTTTGCATTCAGTCTTTCTCAGTTGTCTTTAAGTTAATATTTCAGTTAACAGTTTTCAGTGGTAGGCTACAGGAGCACTGAGCAGCATAGAGCGCCCTCGTGGCTGTAGGTAATGTTTTCTATTGGTTCATTTCTCTTGGTTCATTTCTCTCGGTTCATTTTTATCGGTTCATGTCAAATAAATTGATAAATAAGTCGCACCTGACTATAAGTCGCAGGACCAGCCAAACTATGAAAAAAAGTGCGACTTATAGTCCAGAAAATACGGTACTTTAATCGGACGGGTATTTAGGTGTGAACCACCGCGGCAGCGGTCTTGGCAGCCCTCATCACGTAAAAGAGATGAAGAGTAAATACCATCGACTCTACCTGCACGCAACCTTGCCGAGCAGGAACTCAACAACAATGCACCTGAGTTATTTGTACTATTTGTTTGCACTTTTAAATTAATAATTGCTAATATTAATATTTTAATATTTTCTTTTCTGCTCTCCTTCGATGTGTTTTCAAATCCCTATTGTCAATACAACACGGAAATTATCATCTGTTCCACGCAGAAGGCGTTGCAACTAGTATAGGCTTGTGGAACTGCCAGTCTGCTGTGAACAAAGCTGATTTCATCACAGCTTTTGTTCAACATTCTTGTCTCTGCAATTGTTTTACCGCTGGTCACTTTCCGACGCAACCTGCATACACTCACTCCCTCCCGCTTTTCCTCTGCTGTCTCTTCTGCACTCCCCCCCTCTGAGAAGCTCTCTCTTTTAAACACCAAAAGTGCCACCGACACGCTGTGCTCCACACTTGCTCCTGCTTAGACAATTTATGCCTTCTTACATCTAGACCAGCCCGTACATCCTAGTCTGCCCCCTGGTTATCCAATGTTCTACACGAGCATCGCACCAGCCTGAGATGAGCCCATCAGCTGAGAGAAAATGGCGAAAGTTAAAATATCCTACTAAACTCTGTATCTACCAGTCTCTCCTCTCTACCTTCTCCACTGATGTCACTTCTGCAAAAACTGACTACTAAAAAAACTACCATTCTAAATTAATCAACTCACCCGACTACTGCACTCTCTTTAAAACCTTTTCTGCCCTATTTTGTCCACCTTCTCCCCCACCTTCATCGGATTTAACAGCTGATGATTTTGTCGATCCTGTCAAACTCGTCCACACATAGGTGTTTGCTCCCCTCTTTCTTTCCTCAATCTGAAGCAGACGTTTCCAAGGTCATTGGTTCTAACCACCCTACCACCTGCCCACTGGATCCCATCCCCACACATCTCCTTCAGGCCATCTCTCCATCTGTTGTGCCTGCTCTCACCCACATCTTCAACTCATCTCTCTCCACTGGGTCATTCACCATAGCTTTCAAAGAGGCCCGCATCACACCACTACTGAAGAAACCCACTCATAACCCTCCCAATGCGCTACTGGCTAAACTCCCTGCCTGCATAACCAAACCTCTGCAGATGATCCAGAATGCACCGGCAAGAGTGGTCTTCAATGAACCGCAAAACTTATGTAATTGGTTCCATTGTTTTCCTCATTTGTCGCTTTGGATAAAAGCGTCTTCTAAATGACTAAATGTAAATGTAGAATCATTTTAGTTTATGGTCTGTCTATCCGCAGGCAAACCTAAAAAAGGGGGAGAAAAAAAAAGTAAACCAAAAAAAGAAAAATATATATAAGCTAAACATTGCTCTTGGGACCCAGGGTCTGATGACGAGGGCCCGTGGAATTTGCCTAGTCCCCTTCACGGGGACAGACTTCTTACCTTCCTCCTAACCAGCCAGTGCCTCCTTCAGAACCTGGGACACCCTAATTTTTTGGTAGTCCTTTAATGGACCCTGGCCCTAACCATAACCTAAGTGGGACCTGGCCCTAACCTTATCCAGAGAAAGTATAACAAAAGGCTTCTACGTGAATTGGAGATTGGTCTTGCAGAACAAAATGCTTCTGCCACAATTGGACACAGTAGGACAAAATGCCTCTACCTTAAATTAATAACAAGTGGAACAAAATGCTTCCACAAATAAAATTTATTAAGGAAAATTGGGGTTAAGGGCATTGATTTTCCACATGGCAAATCACGTTGGCAAAAGGCCGTGACATGTGACCACAAAATAGAATCCGCCTGCCAGTGAGAGCATAAAAGCAGCTCTACTGTGCAAGTCCTCTCTAGTGATGGGAAGTTCGGATCATTTTACTGACTCAGTTCTTTAAGTCTCGTTCAGCAAAATGAACGAATCTTTTTTCAAGTCAATTCGTTCATTTCAGCAGAATCTAATTAAAATGTTACATATTACAATTTTTAATACATTTAGTACTTTTGGAATAAAAACTATAATAACTATAAACTAATGCAGCCATGGCCAAACTTTGAAAAATAAATTATAAATTCATTGCAGCTTACTTCAGGCAGAGAGTTCAACTCACCTCTTAATCCAAATAGTTGTCACTTCATATTTAGCTTAGCATTAATTCCGTCAACGTGTCTGGTCTGGGCCGTGACAGCCTCATGTAGCTGTAGCTAATACATCCGTCCGTCCGGAAACAGAAAGGAGTCGTTCATCTCTCGAGTGTCTGAGTCATTCATTCAAGTCCCCGTAGGCTGAACGCAGAAACAGAAGGATTCGTTCATTTCATGAGTCAGTCTTCGGTTCTGAGTCTCGTTCTTTTGTCACGCATTAGATACAGAAATAAGTTAATACATACATATATTTCACATAACTGTATAAACAAACGCAATTATTTTATTTTTTTTACTTTTACAGTTATGTGATGTGTTTCTGGCCTCAAATTGTATTTTTATATTTTTCTTATCCGGGGAAATCACTGATAAAGCAAAGATTAAGACTTTACAGTGAATTATAATCTTAGGTAATAATTTTATAGTTTATAATAGTTTAAATAATAATAAAAAAACAAAGTGGCACTAACATTTAACACTAAAAATAGACTGACAGGAACAAATGGAACTTTTAAAATTTTCAGATAATGTTTATTGCAGATATATTTTGATAACTTTATAATAATTTATAAACATAATACAATACAGTCAATAATACGAGTGTAATGATGTTGCGAGAGACTGAAGTGGTCACGTGACAAAAGAACGAGACTCAGACCCAAAGACTGACTCATGAAATGAACGAGTCCTTCTGTTTCTGCATTCAGCCTACGGGGACTTGAATGAACGACTCGGGAGATGAACGAGTCCTTTCTGTTTCCGGTAACTGCATACTCTTTCTCTATGGGGCTGGGACTTGGTGAACGAACGAACGAACGACTTGGGAGATGAATGACTCCTTTCTGTTTCCTGTATGAGATGTGGCGGAATGCGCATGCGCGGGTCTACACAAAAATGAACGACTCGCTCTCTGAGATGACTAGTTGTTCCCGAGTCATATTAAAGACTCGTTCAAAAAGAACGAATCGTTCATGAACGACTTATCACTAATAAGGGCTCTGGGGTGTAGCCATTGAGCAGCAGCACAAGTTGTGCGTTATTGAAAAGAAGTAAGTTTATTGTATCTCGAAATGCATGGACATTTGACAAGTCCACATATATTGTTCTACAAAGGTCTAAATGTTCAGTGTGTTAAATGTTATATCTCTATAGTTTTATCATTAATAAGAGAGTTAGCTTACAGGCTAATGCTATTCCCGGTGATGTGTCTTGCCGTGTACCTTAATTATAAGTTGAGCATGTTCATTACTTTACTTCTACCACACATACAAACATATACCTACTTACCCATCTGTTGTCATACATTGAGGCTGTATTAATGCTTCTACCTGCACTTCATTAAACCAACTAAAATTATTATCTGCATCCTGTTCCTGTGTTCTGACCGGCACCCCGGGGCGGATATCTATTTCTGAGCTAACACCTATACAGTCCTTAAGCCTGAGATAGTACCTCTCGAACAGGTCGTTATCAAAGATGAACCACAAGTACACAAAAGGGTTCGTCATGTTCATTTTGGAGTTAATGTATTACTGCAACATGATACTGTAACATTGTAAAGTGGAAATAAGGTCAAAAGAATAATTCAACCCTGTTAATGAATGTCTCTGCTCGGCCTGCCTGAGCGTCTCCAGGCTGAAATAACAGGCCTGGTGCCCCTCCAACCAGGGTCACACAGTCCAGGTCACAAGCCCCAAAGACAGGGACTTCGCAGTGTGGAGTGGAGAGGCGGTGCTGGCCAACCTGCCCTCGTTCAGCTCAGCCTGGATAGCAACACTACAAAACAGGCAAAATCGTCTAAATCTGCTGGGGCAAGTCTGGGGAAGTATAAACTTGCATGTTTTGATCTATTCAAGTCGAATGGTGTCCTCCTATGTCTTGAGTTGTCTTATCAATTTGTCCTAAATATCTATGCATCTAATAATTACTGTGGTTATGGAAATTGAAATGAAGCTGGCCTTTAAAGTGTGCCAAGAATCTTCTATAATATTTGAAGGGCATGAGTTAACGTTGAGATTAACTAACGCATAAATCTAATATGAAATAATTTTTTTTATAAGAGGCCTGTCTTTTCTGTGAAGGCTTGGTGAGAACTGCTTTTGTTTTAAAGAATGAGCACAAATGTGCAGTACTAAAAACATGGTCCCAGTTAAAATGTAGAGTGGATTCAGCACATATTAAGGGTTATTGGATATTTCATCTGAAGCATACACTGGCACATTTGAATTGAACGTCTGTACAAAAGTTAGAGTTGCTGCAGATTCTGTTCCCTTTCGAGGGAACTCAACACTGCGTCGTGAAACGACACTTTGGGGAACGCCCTCAGCGTGACGGCCCTGAAGCATGAATGAAACTTAGACCAATCTTGATTGGTACCACGTCACAGCGTAGTGAGTGCCGGCCTACCCGGAAGTATAAAGGGACGCCGCATCACGCACACGCCAGCTTTTCGCTCTTCAGCAAATGCCCTGGGTGTGAACGAGAGACTTGTTGAGAAACTTTTGAATGAAAAGTATGGCAGAACAGTTTAAGAAGTGTCTGTACCCCTTACATTACGGGTAGGGACACTCGTGGTGTCTGATCTGCTTGGGAGCACAGCACGCTTGGTCAGCTCTCGAGGAGCTGGCTGTGTGCACTGAGGGGCAGGGTGCTGCGCTCCCGCCTGGCCGTGTTTGACCGGGCCGGCCAGGCTCGCGTTCCCCATGGTTGAGGTTCCGTTGCCGCGCGCTGGCGGCTGAGATTGTGGGGATCGCAGCTGGGACTGTTTGATGCGATTGGCACAGCTGAGGCTGTTCTCCGTCCTTCATCAGACAGCTCGGATGCATTCCTCCCTGTGCAGGAGCCCGCGAGGCGCTTCTCCGGCAGGGGAGACGGTCTGATGCTTGAGCTGTCCCTGAGGACGTGGACTTGCTCAGCATTAAAGAGGTGTCGTGCCCCTGCCCTTGTTACATTACGGGTAGGGACACGCACTCGTGGTGTCTGATCTGCTTGGAAAAAAAAAGTGGTCAGCTCTCGAGGAGCTGGCTGCGTGCACTGAGAGGCAGATCAAAAGGCGTTCCCCGTGGTTCAGGTCCCGTGGCCGCCGAGGCGGCGCAGGGGCTGAGATCGTGGGGATCGCAGCTGGAGCTGTTTGATGCAATTGGGCCAGCTGAGGCTGTTTCCCAATCATCGTCAGACAGCTATGATGCCATTCCCACCTGTGCAGGAGCCCGCGAGGCGGCTTCTCCGGCACGGGGAGAGGATCCAATGCTAGAGCTGTCCACATCTGAGGATGTGGACGTGCTCAGCGTTGAGGCGGGTGACATGGAGGCTCGCTGGTCACCTAGTGTGCCCGCGTATGAGGAGCTCATAGAGGTTGTGACTCGTGCGGTGGCCAGATTAGATATTAGCTGGCCACCAGAACGGCAGGAAGCGACAGTAAATTGAAATAAACTGGATGAGCGCTTCCTGCAGCACAGAGTTCGGCCCAAACAGCGGGTTTGCCATCTTTTCCGGACTTGCACAACGAGTTGTGTAAGTCCTGGAGTAAGCCACACTCTTCCCGCATTTCTCCCCATGCAGGAGCACGCGAAGCGGCTTCTCCTGCGCGAAGGGAGGGGGCGATGCTTGAGCGGTTTACATCTGAGGATATGGACTTGCTCAGCATTTACAGAGGTGTGTGTACCCCGGCCCTCGTTATATCAGCCGAGGCGGCATTCGTCACCTCACGTGCCCGCTATGAGGAGCCCGTTGCCGTTGTGACTCGTGCGAGTAATAGAGGGCCAGGTTTAACATTATCTGGCCGTCAAAAGGGCAGGGAGCTACAGTAAATAAAAGTGGCTTTTCCTGCAGCGCAGAGCACGAACTGAGCATTAGAGCTTACACACGGGTTGTGTGGCCTGTTCCATGACCTGAGCAACGAGTTGTGTGGGTCATGGGGCAGGCCACATTTCTCGCCAATGAGATTGGGACTGCGGAGGCATTCCTTCCAGGGCGGGAGCCCACTAGGTGGCTGCTCCTGCACAGAGAGAGGGTCCGAGGCTTGAGAGGTCTGCATCTGAGGATGTGGACGGCCTCAGCAATGCGGCGCATTCATTAAAGCCTCGGCGCTGCCCACCAGGCCGTGTAGAGTTACATCGACCATGGTGGGCGGGCAGCAGGGCTGCATACTACGGCAGTGTATTGCGGGCACGCCAGGCCGACCTGTTAAAGGACTCGGAGGAGACACATCTGTGGATGTGGCTGAGAGTCCCCTCCGGGAGAGGCGGCTGAGGCCGTTTTCTCTGCAGAGCCCCTTGGACACCGGTGTAGTAAGTCCGCCGTCTATGACACTGGGCCACAACGGTTTTCCAGCATACGAGCTGCCTCACAGCCCACCCGGGGTTTTGGGCGGGCAACGCGTTGTATGCGCATCGAGGATCGTGTGAGACTTATCCCTGCCGTGCAGCGGTTCAGGGGCGACAACGGTCTTGAAGCAGACCGAGATAGGCCTCGAGAGGCTGAGTCCCGTGGCGCGGGACCGCAGTGGTTCCGGGCGGGCTCGGGTTATGGAACAGGAAGTACACTCCCTGCGGGAAAAGGAGGCCATAGGTCGGTTTCCTCCGCCAGAAATGGAGTCGGGTTTCTACAGCCGGTACTTTATAGTTCCAAAAAGGGAAGGTCTGCGTCCAATTTTAGATCTAAGGTATTTGAACCGGTCTCTGAGGAGGCTCAGGTTCGAGATGAAAGTAACTAATAATACCTATTACCGTGAATTAAATTCGGTCCGAGGACTGGTTTGTCACGATGGATCTGAAGGACGCATGCTTCCATAAATCCTTCTCACAGGAAGTTCCTGAGGTTCGCTCTTTGGGGGCGAAGTGTTCCAATATCGGGTGCTTCCATTCGGCCTAGGCAGAGCACGGCCTGAGCATCAGAGCCTACACCACGGGTTGTGTGGCCTGTTCCATGACCTGCGCAACGAGTTGTGCAGGCCACATTTCTCGCCAATGAGATTGGGACTGCTGAGGCATTTTCTCAATCATCATGGCGGAGCTCTGAGGCCCTGCCTTCCGAAAGTGGATGCGGTCTGGCTCCACTGAGACTCCAGGGCATCCGGAGGTTTTCCCTGAGGGGGAATCCATTCTGGAGTATCAGGGTTACGCGCAGGTGCTGTCGTTCCCTGTCAATATGGAGGAAACCCTGGTCTCTCTCCCAAGGACCAGTACTGGGAGCAACATGTCGCCGGAAATCCGTTTTGACAGATGTCTCCCTCACTGGCTGGGGCGCGGTCATAGCGGCCGCTTTTGCCCAGGGTCTGTGGCAGGACCATCATCGCTCCAGACATATAAATTGCCTGGAGATGTTGGCTGTGTTCAGGGCTCTGAGGAGCTTCCTGGCGGATCTCATGGGTTATCACGTTCTGGTGCGCTCCGACAATGTGTCGGTGGTAGCGTACCTGAACCGTCAGGGGGTCTGAGGTCTCGCCCTCTGTGCAGATTGGCGCATCAGATCCTCCTGTGGTCCCAGGGGAAGTTATCGTCTATCAGAGCGATGTAAATCCCGGGGACCAGAATCAGGAGCAGACACCCTGTCGAGGCAGGGGCTGAGGCCCAGGGAATGAGGACATGGCCGAGGCTGCGTCTGTATGCTTTTCCCCCGGTGGCGCTGCTCGGGGGAGCTCTGGAGAGGGTCCGGCAGGAAGGGATCAGTCTACTTCTAATAGCCCCGTACTGGCCGGCCCGAGTAGGTTTCTCAGACATTATAGCACTGCTGGCAGGTCTTCCATGGCAGATCCCTTTGAGGAGGGACCTGCTGTCCCGGGCAGGGGGCACAAGACTGCATCCCCGGCCCGGGCTGTGGGAACTCTGGGTTAGGTCCCTGAGGGGGATCAGTACCTAGAGGTGGGCCTAGCGGCAGGGGTAGTAGAAACCATACGCAGTTCCAGGGCTCTGTCCACGAGGAGGTTGTACGGCTTAAAGTGGAATGTCTTTTCCACTTGGTGCAGGGGGCGTGAGGTGGACCCAGCTGACTGCCCAGTGGCTTCGGTCCTGGAGTTCCTCCAAGAGCGCTTCACTGCGGGGCTTACCCCGTCCACTCTTGCGGTGTACGTGGATGTCATTTTGGCGTTCCACGCTCCGGTAGGTGAGGGGCTTCTGGGGAGGCGCCCATTGGTCGTGCGATTCCTCCGTGGCACCCGGAGGATGACGCCTGCAACGCGCCCTGGGGTTCCAACTTGGGATCTGTGGTGGGGCTTGAAGGATTGGCTGAGGCCTCCTTCGAACCACTCGAGTTGGCGACAGATTGAGTTCTGTCGCTCAAGGTGGCGCTGCTTTTGGCTATCACCTCACTTAAAAGGGTTGGAGATCTCCAGGCACTGGCTATAACGCCATCTTGCCTGGAGTTTGCCCTGGTGGGGTTAAGGCCATTTACGGCCGAGGCCAGGCTATGTGCCTAAGGTGCCATCTAACGTGGCACGGCTGACGGTTTTGCAGGCATTTCATCCTCCACCTCATGTGTCGGCCGAAGAGGGGAGACTTCATCTGCTCTGCCCCGTTAGGGCACTGCGAATCTATATACAGAAGTCTTCGCAGTGGAGAAAGTCAGAACGACTGTTGGTGTGTTTCGATCTCCTAGGAAAGGTCGGCCAGCGACCAAGCAGACGGTCAGCAATTGGATCGTCCAGGCTATTGCCTTGGCTTATCAGGTGCACGGATTGCCTTCACCTTTGGCCTTAAGGGCGCATTCTACTAGGGGCATGGCCTCTTCTCGGGCCCTTCAGATGGGGGTTCCGCTTCAGGAGATCTGCGAGGCAGCCGGCTGGGCTGCCCCACACACTTTCATTAGGCTCTACGGTCTATATCTCCCTGCGATGCCTGGAGCTAGGTTGCTCTCGTCCTAAGTGTGCCTGAGTATCCAGTTTCACACTAGGGCAGGCACGGGTCGTCGTGGCATAGTGGGTATTCCTTCCCCAAAGTGTCGTTTCACGACGCAGTGTTGAGTTCCCTCGAAAGGGAACGTCTCGGGTTATGCATATAACCCTTGTTCCCTGAGAAGGGAACGAGACACTGCGTCGCTCCGCCACGCCTACCCCGCCTGAGGGCGATTTGCTTCATCGCGAAGGGCTGGCGTGTGCGTGATGCGGCGTCCCTTTATACTTCCGGGTAGGCTGGCACTCACTACGCTGTGACGTGGTACCAATCAAGATTGGTCTAAGTTTCATTCATGCTTCAGGGCCGTCACGCTGAGGGCGTTCCCCAAAGTGTCGTTTCACGACGCAGTGTCTCGTTCCCTTCTCAGGGAACAAGGGTTATATGCATAACCCGAGACGTTTTGTCTCACTCAGTCCATTTTGTATTAAGAGTGCAGTGTGAATGTTAATCTTTTTTTTATTTCTTAAATATGACTGTGGCAAAATTGTTTGCAGTAGTTACTTTTGTGAACAGCGTCTTCACTGGTGCTAAAAAAAATGTATCATTTGTAAATCATCCCCAAAACTGTGTATAATTGCATATGTGTAATTACTAATATGTCTGTATATTGCATGATAAAGTGTGTGTATGCGCATATATACAAACATATATGTATATAAAATTTGAATTGCGTTGCATTAGTGGTTTGGTGACTGTAATGCTCTTTAGTGCATGGTGTGCGCTTTTGTCCATTTTGTAAATAACTATTATGTGATCTTTAGTGTGAGCACCACTCTGCTTACCTTGTCTGTCTTTGGATCTTTCTAACATGTACTGTACCAGTCTGGGCTGAGTCTAGCAGTATTTCACCTGTCTTTTTATAATAAATATTTTAATCTGGTAACAGTCAAAATTCTGTCAGTGTTTATTACGTACTGCGGTTTTAACTTTAAACTGTTTAGTTACGGTTCTCACCATCGAATAACTGATTTAAATATCAAGCCCTGCTTGGGCTGGGTTCAAACCCAGACCTTCTGTTACTGTGAAGCAGGGGGCTTCCAAAGTGTCCTTGATTGAAAGCTGATAACTGAAATGCCTTCATTTAACAAAACCCATTCAACAGTGATTTCTCCTGTTTATGGAGGTGGCAGTTTATTTGTCCACAAAACTGGTTAGGTCCATCTTGACCATGCATCTGTCCCTTTGTCCCCTTAGACTGGCCAAGTAGACAATCGGCCGCAGTGGCGGTTCTACATTGAAATACACCCTGGGCGAGACCCTTTTCGAGCGCCCCCCCTTCTCTCAGACACACACACACACACACACACACGCACACACACACACACACACACACACACACACACACACACACACACACACACACACACACACACACACACACACAGAGTTATATTTTATTATACACACACCTGAAAGCTCATGCTGGGGAGAAGTAGAGGCAAAGAGGTCTTCATCCTCAATATCAGATATTTGTGGAGACATGTGTAGCAGAGGAGGTGGTTGGCTCATCCTGACCAGTGGCAGAGGATGCTCCAAAATATTTTAGAAGTGCTCCTGAAATTGCAATTGAATTGCATTTGAAATCAAAAGACCATAGGATAATGTTTTAAAAAGCTAAAACAGCCTGAGGTCAAATTGACTCAAAACATAATAGAAGGGTTACATAAACATGCTCTTACACACTAAATGTATGTCATTACACGCTATACCCTCCTAGACCCGGAAAAAAACATTTATTTATTTTATTAGTTTTTTCCCCCATGTCATCACATTGTTTAGAGCATAGAAACAAATGATAAAAAAAAATATTGAAAAATTATATTTTATTCATGTTATGCTATGGTCACTAGGACTCAGTTGTTTAAAAAATAAAATTACTTTAAATTATATGTATAGGCAAAAACAATGGGATTTTATTTTTTTAATCACCAAAATCTTTTGGGTTTCAGGATATTAATTTGTATATTAATCTAACTTTCATGAAAGAACTATTAGCTCTTTGGTTACTGCCTCAAATTCTATGCATGACACACTTTTAGTTATGACTTGTAAAACTATACTTAGGAAACTATACTTAGCACACTGTGTAGCAAATAGCTACATAGCAAATGTTCGTCTTTAACCTAAATATTTGAAAATGCCGTTGGTTATTTACAGAGCCTAACGTTAAACCAACAGATGGAAATGATAACTGAACTCTTAACAGTTTTATTGCAAAGCACAATATTAAATTAGATCTCATTAGTGAGTTGAAACCAAATTATTGTTGTATAAGCATAGCAAGCATCATTAGCAAAAAGGCTAACAAAGAGTTATACCCACCACCAATTAACATTAGCTCTTCTTCATTCATGAAATGGATACTGTAATCATACAGAGAGAGAACATAGTTGCATACCTTTATTTTTGCTCGTTTCTCCTCCTCTTCTTTTCTTTTTTTTCGAAATTGGGCACCTGATGGCTTTGACCTTTTCTTCTCCATCTCTGTTTATTTGGCACTGGACAATCAACAGATTTCCCATCCCCCCAACTGTCACTCACGACCAGAAGTCAAGACTAAACCAATTCACCTTGATGACCGCATAATTGTTTTGTATTACCTAGTTTCATTTGCAGAAACTATAGGCTGTCCGTTCCATTTGAGAGAGACCCAGAGGTGAAATATCACCGCGCCTCGCCCACCCCTTTACACTTCTCTCACAACACACAGCTTCTGTGCATGGTACATTTCAGCAGGGGCGCCGGCAGCTGCAGGGAGCGCCAATTCGCCAATTCCACACACAGTGAAATGATACAAATGATGAAAAACCGCTTCGCGACGCAGAGGATTATTTATTTATTTATTTATTTTTTTTAATTAATCTGCTCGTGCTGCCGCCCCCAATGTGTCACGAAAAAGCGCCCGGCTGCCCGCTGCCGTTCGCCGCTACTGATCGGCCGGGTAACGTTGGTCTTGCCGTTCCTCTTGATTTGACACTCAGCATTTTTGTGAGAGAATACTGGAGAATGTTCAAAATGAAGCTCAGGTGCGACAATCCTTCAGCCAATCAGCGGCCTCTTCACGTCCAGCCGACCAATCAGAGCACAGGTTATCCCGCTGTTGTCCTCAAGCCGGGAGGATGAGGCTGAACGAGAGGACGTGACAGAACAAGGCTTTAAATCTTTTTTTTCTCCATCCGATATCTTCTTGTGTTGCTTTTGTTCTGAACCCTAACGTGAGAATATGTTAAAACGTATAACTTTGATGCATAGTTATAAAAATGTCTTGCACTTTTAAAAATTACCATAATCGAATTGCAAATACATTTTAATCCAGAAACTGTCCTCATATGTTGACTTTTTATAAGTAGTCTGTGTAAACACTCGCAATAACAAGGAGATCAACAAAGCAGTACAATAAAACAATAGGCTACCAAAACCCTTTGGTGTGTGTTATATTTATGGTTCATGTTTTGTGTATGTTTAAAATGTGTAGCCCAGAGGTACAGCAGAAAAGTAAAAATGCACAAAAAAGGAATCAAATACTTCAAATACATACATTTTTCGCCAGGCTTGAATTTTGTGGCTAAAATTATTTTTTTGCGCATGTTTGTCTGGGTGAAATTGAGGATCATTTCGGCAAAAAGAAGAAGAAGAAGAGTGAGTGACCTATCAAGCTCTCTGCTTATCATACGCAAAAGGAACACATGCATCCCAACTTTGTAGAATTTCAACATAGACATGACGTGGTCTAAATCAAATGATTGTGATGAACGTGTCTTACATCCAAGGCTTTATCAGGGCATAAGAGAACTGGTTGGTTTGGACCAATAGGCCTAGCCTACAGCAGTATGCAAATTCAGCTGTGGCAAACCTGGTGTGTGATTGTTCGAAAAAAATACTGCAGTAATGCTCACCAGTGATGAGTGTAGCAGAGCGACTACAAACTACGGAAAGACAGAAAAAAGAATTGCAAGCACAATTGAAATTTTCAAATACCGATCGTGATTCTTGGATGCGAAAAGCAAAAGAAATGGAAGAACGCCTAAACTTGTATGAAGGGGAATGGGATGGTCTTGGTAGGTATAACCAAGATACTATATATGTATACTTGTAACTGACGTGCACAAGGACCGGGGACAGATGTTTGAGGACACAGTCGGCTCCAGACTGAATAATAATTTTGTTGATAATGTTGAAACAGAAGAAGAGGGAAAAGCTGAGATATTTGGGCTCAGTCCTATTTGACTTCTGGTTTAATCATTGTTCAGCTCACATTTGATTTAGATCCAGGTTGAGTCCGGTTTGGTCTAAGGTTTATGTTTGGTTTAGTCCTGCTTTAGCTTTGCTTTACTCTAGTTTTAGTCCTGGTTTAGTTTTGATTAAATCATACATTTAGCCCCGATTTAGTCCTGGGACTGGTCCATAAAATTTTCTCAAATTTTCTCAAAGGGTTAGTGTAAATATGACTATGTAAATTCTAAGATATAGATTCCACTACATTCAAACAATACTGTGTGAGTGACCTATTAAGCTCTCTATCATACAAAATGGAACACATACACCCCCCACATACACTTTATTCCAGTGTTTAATAATTGTCTGAGCTAAACTAAGTACAAATGTATCTGTAAGAGCCAATTAAGGATTAGTTCATTTGAAAAAAAAAAAAATTTGCCACAAAATTCAAGCCTGGCAAAAAATGTAAATGAAAAATGTATTTGAAGTATTTGATTCCTTTTTTGTGCAATTTTACTTTTCTGCTGTACCTCTGGGGTACACATTTTAAACATACACAAAACATGAACCATAAATATAACACACACCAAAGGGTTTTGGTAGCCTATTGTTTTATTGTACTGCTTTGTTGATCTCCTTGTTACTGCGAGTGTTCACACAGACTACTTCATAGTCAACATATGAGGACAGTTTCTGGTTTAAAATGTATTTGCAATTCGATTATGGTAATTTTTAAAAGTGCAAGACAGAAAAAAAAAAGATTTAAAGCCTTGTTCTGTCACGTCCTCTCGTTCAGCCTCATCCTCCCGGCTTGAGGACAACAGCGGGATAACCTGTGCTCTGATTGGTCGGCTGGACGTGAAGAGGCCGCTGATTGGCTGAAGGATTGTCGCACCTGAGCTTCATTTTGAACATAAATACAAGCAGCTCCAGTCGCGTTCTCACAAACATCAAGGCGCTGTCGCAGAGGGAGTACGCTATTGCTGCAGCGCCGAAACAAACTAAAACTTTGTGGCATTAGTAAGTTCTAAAGAACAACTCGAGATTTTTCTCCACTCTGAGGTCCCTTCGGATTCGTAAGTTTCCTAACTAAAAAAAAGAGCATCGTCTATTTGTCCTGCATGTTTAATCCGACTTGGCCCCAAAAATGCAGTCGGTTTATGACAGCCTTTTTTCTGCCAACAAAGCTTCGAGGGGTAGGCCCGACGGGATCCCCGGCCTTTCCTCGCTGTGGCTGGCCAAGTTCGACGCAGAGAACGAGCACTGCAAGACGTTGTTCTCCCCTGTCACCAATTTGGCTTTAGACCGTGCAGGACTCAGAAGGTACTATTAATAAACACCTTTTTTTGTGTCTTCTAAATTATCCAATGTTAAATGTTTGACTTTATTTACAAATGGGTTTGGTTTTATTTACTATGTTTATTGTCTCACACACAGCCTACCTGACACCCCAAAAAGGAGAAGGCACCCACCACCTGAGAAGGTTCCCTCCTTTGCCTCTGATACCTCATCTGATGATGGTGAGTGCTGGGAAAGCTATTTTGACTAATTGATGTAATCTTTTAATGTGCAAGCCCAGTTCATATTCATGAGCCCAATCCTTTAGGAAAACATCTATAAATGCCACAGTCTGACGCCTTGGTACACAGTGTAATCATTTCTCCTTTAGGTCTCGGCATGGATCCACTGGGTCCAGTGGATGCTGCTGAACTCGAGGACTCGTAAGTCTGTCTGTCCTAATCTGTCTTCACCCCGTGCCAGCTAAGCCAAGCACCATAGCTGAGCTAAAGGATTTATGTCTCTACAGTTGCAATAACAGGATGTTGTTTTCCAAGCAGATTAGAAAATAAACTTGACTTGAGTGAACTTGAAGTGAAATTCACATCATTATTAATATAGCCCCTGTTTTCTTGCCTTATAAAAAAGAGCTTAACTACTCAAAAAATGGCTGTTTTGTAATGAACTGGATAGATTTTCATTTGTTTAAATTTTGTCCCATAAATTTATTTTCTGCCAAAACACGGTAACCTTCATTTGCTCTTTGTGGCATGTATTGTTAGACTAAAATCATAACCCTAAATTATCAAAAACACATTTGCCAGTCCTAAAATCAATGAGTAAAAATATCCTGAGTTAAAAAGACACAAGTAACTCTGTAGCTGTTTTAGTTGATCATTTATACAGCAATGCCTTTGATACTTTGGTTAACCTTTAAATAACTTCTACTTGAACGCTCTCATCTTTATCTTGTCTCCAGTTTTTGTTGTATCTTGGGTGCCCCTGCTTCTCTTGGGCGAGTCTTGGCTGACATTTGTTGTGCTCAAATGTGCGGGTTCCTTCACAGCTGCCCTCATTCACTTCTTTTACAGCTGTTCGGTGTCTAGGTTCCTATCCAGCTGCTTTTTCTTTTTTGAAGGGGGCAGAAGTACGTGCTTTACACTGTGCATTTAATGATAGCCCTCCCCCTCTGGTCTCACTGGCACACTCTTCCTATGCACTGTTATTTCTAAAGGAAGATGAAGGCCTGGTTTGTTCTATTGAATTTAGGGCACCCCTGAGATCTCCCGCCCACCCTCCCCTGTCCTGTTTTAATTTCTATTTAAAAGCCATTGTTTGGTTGCCATTTATTTTAATTCTTAGACTTTTTATCCTTTTTTTTTTTTTTTTTCTTTTACAAAAATCAAAAGTTGGTAGTCAGCGGCTGTTATACTGTTTCACAAAGTTCTACACACTCTTTATTGCTTTTGTTGATGAGCTTCTTTTCCTTGTTACAGATTTGAATGGACCATTAAGCGGTCGAGCAAGATTGTTAATGAGTAAGTTGGTTTTCAGTCAATAAAATTCATTGAGTTGGATTGGTGTTGCTCTCTAGGGGCAGTTTCTTTGACTAACTGAAACTGCATTTCCATCTGTATTGATGACTTTCACTCTTTTCCTTTTTCCAATCACAGTAAGATGCCCATCCGAAGAAACAAACTTACTACCTGTAAGCACATTTATATATATTTTATATTTTTCCATTTTTTATAATATATACAAGTTAAAACTAAAACAAGTATTTCTCTTGTCTCTTCAGACCCAGCTGCAGAGTTCCAGTCCATCTCTGAAAAGTCAGGAACCGTATTCACAACGTTACAGAATATTTGGCAAACAACCGTCCGAGATCCCCCACGCCTCAGTGTCCCAACATAGAAACAAGGAGAACATGCCGGTGTGTAACTCCTCAGTTCGGTTTTCTCCTGTCACATTAAGAACTTTTGAGTCGTGAACTCTGTTGCTTTGGTGCAGGTATTGCATTATTTGCCTAAATGGTCTTCTACCACACACGTAATGCTGACTCTCTGATGTAAACACATGACTTAAAAAAAAAAAAACTCTGTTTTTTCTGGGATAAAATTTTTTTTTCTTGTATTGTTTTTAGGAGGGATTTCAGTTAAAAAACTCAACACGGCCAGTGTCCCGGAGTCGTGTACGCTCCTTCAACAGCTTGGAGATGCTAATAGGAATGGCTAGCCTTCTCACTGCGCCCCTCGTTGGGGATAATAACGCCGAAGACTCTGTAAGTTTAGCAAGCGTGGCTCTTGGTGTCATCGTAGTCTGCCTAAACTAATAAATTGCATTACACATCAGCCTGTGATCCGGGCAAGGAGTCTGTTCCGATCACCCTCCATGCCCAGCCCTGTGTCCCGACAATCTGTGAAACGTCCTGAATGCCCTGGTGCTGGTGACGAGAACACACCTTTCCGGGTCAAGAGGCGACGCAGCCTGGCAGGAACACAGGTCACCACTCTGGACCAGGACATTGAGTCCCCGCAGCTGGTGGGTATTTTAAAGAATAAATTGCTCTAATTTAAAAAAAATTTAAAAAAGGGAAAAAACCTAGACATCCATGCTTTTTTTTTTTTAACAGAGCAGTCTCTTAATTGCTTTGGGGGCAGTAAACACTCTTTTTAGTTTAAGACAAGCACACTTTGTAGGACTCTGGTCAGCCAGCACAAGCGTCTATTCGCTCGCTCTCTCATCCTTTTTGTAGTTGTGTATTCATTTTTGTATGTCCCTTTTTCAGAGCTACGCACTCCAAAGCTCCTTGTCGTTCTGTCAGCCGGACATTGAGAGGCTACTGGACGGTGAGGGTGGCTCTACTGACCTCATTGAAGATTTCAGTAAGGTGAGCCCACATAGAGTTTTAATTACATTTTAACCAGCTCTTGTCTTATCAAGCTTTCCCAATATAATTCTTGTTTTGCAGCCTTTTGTGCTTCCTACAGTGGCAGGGAAACATCAAGACCTCAAATACATTACCCCAGACATGGTAAGGAAAGGGCTTTTTTTTTTGAGTGAATCAATAATGATTAACTTATAAGGCTTTTTCTGGCATTTTATCAATGTCATAATAATTGTATATTAGATATTATGCTCTCACCTTTGCTCCAGTTCAGATGCTTATCCACATACAAGTATGACTTAATGTCTTTAGCTGTATCTCCTATTGGCTCCAGGCTAATCCAAACAAGACAAAGAAATCACTTTGCACTACATCTAATCACCCAGTCACGTATTTACATATTTTATGACTTTTACTTTTAAGAAAGTTTAAGTGTCTCAAATCATTTGGTGAAAAATCTGCTAAAAATACCCATCTATGAGAGCAATGGTTATACAGGACTTTTGAACTTTTGCAGCCCACAGACTTTGGGATCCCCATAGTCTTGGACACTGACTATGGGGTCCGTTAAAAAGTAGAAAACACATCTGTTTGGAGTGTAGAAACCTTGTCTAGGTTGTTGCAAGATTAAAGTGACTTGAACTTTGACTAAAACTTAAAAAAAGGCCCCTAAATATTAAATGTATATTTTAGATGTGGAATCACACATTTCAACTATTGCGTGTGGATTCAGTTGAGCACCCTGTCCTGTTGTCTGAGGCTCCCATGAACCCCCTGGAGAACAGGCAGCACACAGTAGAAATCATGTTCGAGTGTTTTGGAGTTCCCTTCAGTTACGTGGCCATGCAGGCTGTGCTGGCATTGCACGCAGCTGGAAGGACCACAGGTGAGAACACATTACCAAATCAGTGCTGTTAATGATCCTGAAGTCCATTGAGCTCATTCTGGTGCTGTGTGCTGTAGGTGTGGTGTTTGACTCTGGAGATGGCATTAGCCACAGCGTCCCCGTGTTTGATGGGTACACGCTGCCTCATGCAGTGCAGCGCTTTTCTCTGGCTGGAGCAGACATCACAATGCACCTCAAAAAGGTAATTGGTACAAGCCAATCCCTTTTTTTTTGGTCTAACTCTAGAAATCCCAAAATAACATCATATTTCTACTCATCTTAGAATAATCGGCCCCTGGAGAAACATACAACCAGAGAAATTAAGAAATACAAATTTAGGTAAAACATTATGATTTTCTAAAATGCAGTAACAATACACTGTACTTTAATTCATTTCAAATTTATTTTTAAATGGAAATAGTTACAGATAGAAGAAATATAAGACCCATTCCCTTCAGTAAATGGGTATTTCATGATAAATGTTCACATTTTCAGGATTTTATTTGTGTATGTACAGTAAGTGTCCATGGTATTGGTTAAATACCTTAGATTTGAATTATAGAAGCTGAATAATGTATTTTTGTTAAAAGCTTCTCTTGTAACTGTTTAATAGTGACTGACTCTAATAACGAGGAACTATTGTAAAATCTAGTGAGGAAAGCTGCTTTAAATACATTTAAACAAGAAATTGTTCATTTTGTTGATGTTTTTGTAGAGAAGCTGGAAAATATAGTACAACTATTTCTTTAGAATTACATGGCAGAGCTAAAGGACACAATAACTGAATAAATAATTTGTTCATTTTTAAACAGTTCAAAGTTATTGTGTTGAAAAAAGGGACTTGTAGTGCTTGTCAATCATTATTGTATTATATGTTACAATAGTTTACAACTGTATTGTAAAAATAAAAACAAAAAAATGTCTAAACCTTGGCAAAAGATTATAAATAGTAAAAGATTTCTACTTATTTAACATTTACTGACAATTAATGTTTTCATTACAATTTAAAATGAATCCATATCTTTTACATTGACTCTGAACTGATTTCATTGGCTCAGAGGGAGCTATGTGACCTAAACATTCCGGACTGTGACATTATCGCTATGGGTTTTGTTCTTGGCTCTGTGACATCATCAGGTTGTGCTGCAGACTTTGTGAGGCAAAGTCCAGACACACTTCATTTGGAGACTTTTTGGCGAAGAGTTCGCATCGTGTCCAGACTGCTCCTGAATGTTTCGATCTGCCGCAAGCATTTACAGATGTTTACTGACCAGATTGTACTGGTTTTAATTTCAATTTTACCTGATCCCACTGGAGATTTTGAAAACAATTTAGTAGATTGCTGTATTTGCCGTCTATTTGTCTGAAGGAAATCAACATTGTATCCTGTTTTTATTCAACAATTTATTCATTCATATTTATTTGTGATGACGTGCAACTTTTGACAAATTCTATTGCAAGTTTGCATCAGCACTGGTGAGTATTTATCAGGTAAGTTACCTTCATGTGTTGATCTAATGTGACCAAAATGCAGACATTGTTCATGGTTAACAACTCCAGTTTGGACTCACACTTTTAAGGACTATTAGGATGAAGGCTAACTCTAGGCTTGTCCCAGTGCGTCCTCTATCCTCCAAATTGTTTTAGCGAAATGCTTTATGTTTTAGCTTTTTTTTAGTTGGCATGAAAAAGCAACCGGTGACAAATGACAGGTTATACATTGTAGACCGATGCAAGTACCACAGACTTAAGGTTAAAATCCAAGACCAAGGCCTAAGACCACATGTTTTTGAGAACTTAATAGATTTGGCTTGGTCTCTTTTGGTTAGACTAGGTAACATTTGTTGAGAGCCCAGGGTTTCAGTTAAGTTTTTCCTTGATCCTCTCTTTAGAAATTTGTCAAAATGGTGCTCAGCTGCTATTTTAATATGGTTTTATTTTTTATTCTATTCTATTATTTATATTATTTAGATGTAGATGGTTTGGCAACATATATCACAATCTTTTAGATATCCCAGTGTTGTTTCATGTCTATGATGTCCAGCTGTTTCAAAGCTTTAACAAAGGTTTACGTACAACCTCCATGTAACCAAACCAGGAAATACGTTAGAGGACTTCCTTTTTGTAGTAAAGGTAAAGGTAATTAGTATTTTTTTTAATTAGCTTTGTCCAGTCTGTTGCTGGCCCTATTCAGAGGTTATTTCTAAATATTGACTACTTTACTCTACTATTTTCCACTCATTTAAATTGAATTAGATCCAACCTGTTCAAACAGTAGATCTCTATTTCTATTAAAGTCATGGCTTTTTTTTAAAAACACTACAAGACCAAACCATAAAGGAGTCTCAGGACTTCCTCTTTGTCCTCTTAGGCTATCGGTCTAATATCTCTTTGTATTGTATTTATAATTGTTATTATTGTACGTATCTTACCTTTTATGTCATTACCATCATTGTTTAATTATTGTAAAGACAGAGTAGTTATTATACGCACATAGAAGGTCCTTAAACCTGCTTGTTGGTTCGATCATGTGTGTTAAGTGTCAACGCCAGAAACAGATTCTGGGACTATCCCCTTTGCAGAGCAAAGATCACGTTGATCTTGTTCACTGTATTTCTGGTGTTGAGTACATTTTAGGTAAAGTTATGTGCAGTGGGGGCTAAAGGAGTTGCTAAACTTGCTTTCCGGTGGTCACGTGGCGTTCGCATATTTAGCTACAATCTTTGAACAAGACACTTGGAGTCCACATGACTCAGGTTTAGACAATGCCAGAAAGCACTGTGAACACAAATATGGAAATGTTGAGCCTGACAGACTGTGGTCTTGCTGTAGTGATGGCAAATAGGAGTTAGTCCTTGTGTCAGTAGGTAGAAAAGATAAATAATTGCCGTTTATAAGGAGACCCTAAGAAAAAGAATGGTGTGTGGCTAGGCAGTAAAGAGGCCAACGTTCAAGGCCCATGTTTTCGATGTAGTAAAACAGCATATTTGCATTTACTTGTAGGTGTAAAGACATGGGCTGCTGTCCTTTTAGGACAAAAAAGGCATTTCATCTTAAAAGAGTCCACCGGATTAATTTACATCCCGTTACTAATGGTTTAGCTGAAAGATTTGGTCAGACTTTAAAAATATGCACTTAAAACATCAAAAGGACAAGATACTCTACACCAAAGACTACTAAATTCCTTCAGAACTACCACAACACTGCACACACAACCACAAAGGAATCACCCCATAGGTTTGGTCTGGTGTTTTCGAAATAGTCTACCCTCAGCCCTAAGTTAACATGTTCAAACTCATATTTCAAGAAGGGAGGAGATGTTATGTATTTTGGTCTAGTGACTCACTGTAAAGAAATGATGTATACTCTTCAGCCCCCCCCCTACAAGATGTGAACCCGTACTCACTTGAACTTATAGTTACTGACACACCCAAAGTACTGGGGTAGAAAAAATCCCCATGGGTTTGGACTGGGGTTTACAAGGTAGTCCACCCTTTAGCCATAAGTTAGCATATTTAAACTCATACTTCAAGAAAGAAAGAGATGTTTTGGTCGAGTGAGCCTCCTTAGCGACATGACAAATAGGCTGCAGCTCCACCCCCCGTACACAGGAAATATGATCGAAATAAAACCGATCAACATTTAGGCGCGTTCATAAAACAGAGCAACATTTACGCACGTTTATAAACCAGAGCTACATTTACGCACGTTCATAAACTAAAAACAAAATTTAAACACGTTCATAAACCAAAACAAAATTTACACACGTTCATAAAACAAAGCAACAATTACGCACGTTCATAAAACAGAGCAACATTTATGCACGTTCATAAACCAGAGCAACATTTACGCTTGTTCATAAACCAAAACAACATTTATGCACGTTCATAAACCAAAATAACATTTACGCAGGTTTACAAAACAGAGCAACCTTTACGCTTGTTCATAAAACAGAGCAACATTTACACATGTTCATAAAAAAAGAGCAACATTTACGCACGTTCATAAACTAAAACAAAATTTACACACGTTCATAAACCAAAACAAAATTTACGCACGTTCATAAAACAAAGCAACATTTATGCACATTCATTAACCAGAGCAACATTTACGCTTGTTCATAAACCAAAAAACATTTACGCACGTTCATAAACCAAAATAACATTTATGCAAGTTCATAAAACCAAGCAATATTTATGCACGTTCATAAACCAGAGCAACATTTACGCACGTTCATAAATGAAAACATTTACACACGTTCATAAACCAAAAAAACATTTACGCATGTTCATAAACCAAAACAACATTTACGAATGTTCATAAACCAAAACATTTACGCATGTTCATAAACCAGAGCAACATTTACGCTTGTTTATAAAACAAAATAACATTTACGCACGTTCATAAACCGAAATAACATTTATTGACGTTCATAAACCAGAGCAACATTTACGCACGTTCATAAAACCGTGCAACATTTACGCAGGTTCATAAACCAGAGCAACATTTACGCACGTTCATAAACCAGAGCAACATTTACGCTAGTTCATAAACCAGAGCAACATTTACGAATGTTTATAAACCAAAACATTTACGCTTGTTCATAAACCAAAACAACATTTACGAATGTTTATAAACCAAAACATTTACGCATGTTCATAAACCAAAACAACATTTACGCAGGTTCATAAACCAAAACAACATTTACGAATGTTTATAAACCAAAACATTTACGCATGTTCATAAACCAAAACATTTACGCATGTTCATAAACAAGAGCAACGTTTACGCAGGTTCATAAACCAAAACAACATTTACGCAGGTTCATAAACCAAAACAACATTTACGAATGTTTATAAACCAAAACATTTACGCATGTTCATAAACCAAAACATTTACGCATGTTCATAAACAAGAGCAACGTTTACGCTTGTTTATAAAACAAAATAACATTTACGCATGTTCATAAACCAAAATAACATTTATGCACGTTCATAAAACCAAGCAATATTAAGGCAGGTTCATAAACCAGAGCAACATTTACGTACGTTCATAAAACCAAGCAACATTTACCCACGTTCATAAACCAAATTAACAATTACGCACATTCATAAAACAGAGCAACATTTACGCACGTTGATAAACCAAAATAACATTCACGCACGTTTATAAAACTGAGCAACATTTACGATTGTTCATAAACCAGAGCAACATTTATGTACGTTCATAAACCAAAACAATATTTACACACGTTCATAAACCAGAGCAACATTTACGCACGTTCATAAATCAAAACATTTACGCACGTTCATAAACCAAAACAACATTTACGCATGTTCATAAACCAAAACAACATTTACGAATGTTCATAAACCAAAACATTTACGCATGTTCATAAACCAGAGCAACATTTACGCTTGTTTATCAAACAAAATAACATTTATGCACGTTCATAAACCAAAATAACATTTATTGACGTTCATAAACCAGAGCAACATTTACGCACGTTCATAAAACCGTGCAACATTTACGCACGTTCATAAACCAGAGCAACATTTACGCTTGTTTATAAAACAAAATAACATTTACGCACGTTCATAAACCAAAACATTTATATGCGTTCAAAAACCAAAATAACATTTACGCACGTTTATAAAACCGAACAACAATTATGCACGTTCATAAAACAGAGCAACATTTACGCCCGTTCATAAAACCGTGCAACATTTATGCAGGTTCATAAACCAGAGCAACATTGACGCACATTCATAAACCAGAGCAACATTTACGCTAGTTCATAAACCAGAGCAACATTTACACACGTTCATAAACCAAAATAACATTTACGCACATTTATAAAACAGAGCAACATTTACGATTGTTCATAAACCAGAACAACATTTACCTACGTTCATAGACCAGAGCAATATTTACGCCGATCATAGACCAGAGCAATATTTACGCACGTTCATGAACCAAAACAACATTTACCCACGTTCATAAACCAAATTAACAATTACACACATTCATAAAACAGAGCAACATTTACGCACGTTCATAAACCAAAAAAACATTTACGCACGTTCATAAACCCAAATAACATTTACGCACGTTTATAAAACAGAGCAACATTTACGCTTGTTTATAAAACAAATTAACATTTACGCACATTCATAAACCAAAACAACATTTACGCATGTTCATAAACCAAAACAACATTTACGCATGTTCATAAACCAGAGCAACATTTACGCTTGTTTATAAAACAAAATAACATTTACGCACATTCAAAAACCAAAATAACATTTATTGACGTTCATAAACCAGAGCAACATTTACGCACGTTCATAAAACCGTGCAACATTTACGCACGTTCATAAACCAGAGCAACATTTACGCTTGTTTATAAAACAAAATAACACTTACGCACGTTCATAAACCAAAACAACATTTATTTACGTTAATAAACCAAAATACAATTTACGCATGTTCATAAAACCGAACATTTACGCACGTTCATAAAACCGTGCAAAAATTATGCACGTTTATAAAACCGTGTAACATTTACGCATGTTATTAAACCAAAACAACATTTACGCATTTTCATAAACCAAAACATTTACGCTTGTTTATAAAACAAAATAACATTTACGCACGTTCATAAACCAAAATAACATTTACGCACGTTCATAAACCGAAATAAAACTTACGCACGTTCATATACCAGAGCATCATTTACGCACGTTCATATACCAAAACATTTACGCAGGTTAATAAACAAGAGCAACATTTACGCACATTCATAAACCAGAGCAACATTTACGCTTGTTTATAAAACAAAATAACACTTACGCACGTTCATAAACCAAAACAACATTTATTTACGTTAATAAACCAAAATAAAATTTACGCATGTTCATAAAACCGAACATTTACGCACGTTCATAAAACCGTGCAACAATTATGCACGTTTATAAAACCATGTAACATTTACGCACGTTAATAAACCAAAACAACATTTACGGATTTTCATAAACCAAAACATTTACGCTTGTTTATAAAACAAAATAACATTTACGCACGTTCATAAACCAAAATAACATTTACGCACGTTCATAAACCAGAGCAACATTTACGCACGTTCATAAAACAGAGCAACATTTACGCAGGTTCATAAACCAGAGCAACATTTACGCACGTTCATAAACCAGACCAACATTTACGCTAGTTCATAAACCAGAGCAACATTTACGCTTGTTTATAAAACAAAATAAAATTTACGCATGTTCATAAAACGAAATAACATTTACGACGCTTCATAAACCAAATAAAATTTACGACGCTCATATACCAAAACATTTACGCAGGTTCATAAACAAGAGCAACATTTACGCACGTTCATAAACCAGAGCAACATTTACGCTAGTTCATAAACCAGAGCAACATTTACACACGTTCATAAACCAAAACATTTACGCTTGTTCATAAACCAAAAAAACATTTACGCACGTTTATAAAACAGAGCAACATTTACGCAGGTTCATAAACCAAAACAACATTTACGCATGTTCATAAACCAAAACATTTACGCATGTTCATAAACAAGAGCAACGTTTACGCTTGTTTATAAAACAAAATAACATTTATGCACGTTCATAAAACCAAGCAATATTAAGGCAGGTTCATAAACCAGAGCAACATTTACGTACGTTCATAAAACCAAGCAACATTTACCCACGTTCATAAACCAAATTAACAATTACGCACATTCATAAAACAGAGCAACATTTACGCACGTTGATAAACCAAAATAACATTCACGCACGTTTATAAAACTGAGCAACATTTACGATTGTTCATAAACCAGAGCAACATTTATGTACGTTCATAAACCAAAACAATATTTACGCACGTTCATAAACCAGAGCAACATTTACGCACGTTCATAAATCAAAACATTTACGCACGTTCATAAACCAAAACAACATTTACGCATGTTCATAAACCAAAACAACATTTACGAATGTTCATAAACCAAAACATTTACGCATGTTCATAAACCAGAGCAACATTTACGCTTGTTTATCAAACAAAATAACATTTATGCACGTTCATAAACCAAAATAACATTTATTGACGTTCATAAACCAGAGCAACATTTACGCACGTTCATAAAACAGAGCAACATTTACGCAATCATAAACCAGAGCAACATTAACGCTTGTTTATAAAACAAAATAACATTTACGCACGTTCATAAACCAAAACATTTATGTACGTTCAAAAACCAAAATAACATTTACGCACGTTCATAAAACCGAACAACAATTATGCACGTTCATAAAACAGAGCAACATTTACGCCCGTTCATAAAACCGTGCAACATTTATGCAGGTTCATAAACCAGAGCAACATTTACGCACATTCATAAACCAGAGCAACATTTACGCTAGTTCATAAACCAGAGCAACATTTACACACGTTCATAAACCAAAATAACATTTACGCACATTTATAAAACAGAGCAACATTTACGATTGTTCATAAACCAGAACAACATTTACCTACGTTCATAGACCAGAGCAATATTTACGCCGATCATAGACCAGAGCAATATTTACGCACGTTCATAAACCAAAACAACATTTACCCACGTTCATAAACCAAATTAACAATTACACACATTCATAAAACAGAGCAACATTTACGCACGTTCATAAACCAAAAAAACATTTACGCACGTTCATAAACCAAAAAAACATTTACGCACGTTCATAAACCAAAATAACATTTACGCACGTTTATAAAACAGAGCAACATTTACGCTTGTTCATAAACCAGAGCAACATTTACGTACGTTCATAAACCAAAACATTTCTGCACGTTCATAAACCAAAGCAACATTTACGCTTGTTTATAAAACAAAATAACATTTACGCACATTCATAAACCAAAACAACATTTACGCATGTTCATAAACCAAAACAACATTTACGCATGTTCATAAACACGAGCAACATTTACGCTTGTTTATAAAACAAAATAACATTTACGCACATTCAAAAACCAAAATAACATTTATTGACGTTCATAAACCAGAGCAACATTTACGCACGTTCATAAAACCGTGCAACATTTACGCACGTTCATAAACCAGAGCAACATTTACGCTTGTTTATAAAACAAAATAACACTTACGCACGTTCATAAACCAAAACAACATTTATTTACGTTAATAAACCAAAGTACAATTTACGCATGTTCATAAAACCGAACATTTACGCACGTTCATAAAACCGTGCAACAATTATGCACGTTTATAAAACCGTGTAACATTTACGCATGTTATTAAACCAAAACAACATTTACGCATTTTCATAAACCAAAACATTTACGCTTGTTTATAAAACAAAATAACATTTACGCACGTTCATAAACCAAAATAACATTTACGCACGTTCATAAACCGAAATAAAATTTACGCACGTTCATATACCAGAGCATCATTTACGCACGTTCATATACCAAAACATTTACGCAGGTTCATAAACAAGAGCAACATTTACGCACATTCATAAACCAGAGCAACATTTACGCTTGTTTATAAAACAAAATAACACTTATTCACGTTCATAAACCAAAACAACATTTATTTACGTTAATAAACCAAAATAAAATATACGCATGTTCATAAAACCGAACATTTACGCACGTTCATAAAACCGTGCAACAATTATGCACGTTTATAAAACCATGTAACATTTACGCACGTTAATAAACCAAAACAACATTTACGCATTTTCATAAACCTAAACATTTACGCTTGTTTATAAAACAAAATAACATTTACGCACGTTCATAAACCAAAATAACATTTACGCACGTTCATAAACCAGAGCAACATTTACGCTCGTTCATAAAACAGAGCAACATTTACGCAGGTTCATAAACCAGAGCAACATTTACGCACGTTCATAAACCAGAGCAACATTTACGCTAGTTCATAAACCAGAGCAACATTTACGCTTGTTTATAAAACAAAATAAAATTTACGCATGTTCATAAAACGAAATAACATTTACGCACGTTCATAAACCGAAATAAAATTTACGCACGTTCATATACCAAAACATTTACGCAGGTTCATAAACAAGAGCAACATTTACGCACGTTCATAAACCAGAGCAACATTTACGCTAGTTCATAAACCAGAGCAACATTTACACACGTTCATAAACCAAAACAACAGTTACGCTTGTTCATAAACCAAAACATTTACGCATGTTCATAAACCAGAGCAACATTTACGCACGTTCATAAACCAAAGCAACATTTACGCATGTTCACATAACCAGAGCAACATTTACGCACGTTCATAAACCAAAAAAACATTTACGCACGTTCATAAACCAAAGCAACATTTACGCACGTTCATAAACCAAAATAACATTTACGTACGTTCATAAACCAGAGCAACATTTACGCACGTTCATAAACCAGAGCAACATTTACGCTAGTTCATAAACCAGAGCAACATTTACGCTTGTTTATAAAACAAAATAAAATTTACGCATGTTCATAAAACGAAATAACATTTACGCACGTTCATAAACCGAAATAAAATTTACGCACGTTCATATACCAAAACATTTACGCAGGTTCATAAACCAGAGCAACATTTACGCACGTTCATAAACCAGAGCAACATTTACGCTAGTTCATAAACCAGAGCAACATTTACGCTTGTTTATAAAACAAAATAAAATTTACGCATGTTCATAAAACGAAATAACATTTACGCACGTTCATAAACGAAATAAAATTTACGCACGTTCATATACCAAAACATTTACGCAGGTTCATAAACAAGAGCAACATTTACGCACGTTCATAAACCAGAGCAACATTTACTCTAGTTCATAAACCAGAGCAACATTTACACACGTTCATAAACCAAAACAACAGTTACGCTTGTTCATAAACCAAAACATTTACGCATGTTCATAAACCAGAGCAACATTTACGCACGTTCATAAACCAAAGCAACATTTACGCATGTTCACAAAACCAGAGCAACATTTACGCACGTTCATAAACCAAAAAAACATTTACGCACGTTCATAAACCAAAGCAACATTTACGCACGTTCATAAACCAAAACAACATTTACGCACATTCATAAACCAGAGCAACATTTACGCACGTTCATAAATCAAAACATTTACGCACGTTCATAAACCAGAGCAACATTTACGCTCGTTCATAAAACAGAGCAACATTTACGCAGGTTCATAAACCAGAGCAACATTTACGCACGTTCATAAACCAGAGCAACATTTACGCTAGTTCATAAACCAGAGCAACATTTACGCTTGTTTATAAAACAAAATAAAATTTACGCATGTTCATAAAACGAAATAACATTTACGCACGTTCATAAACCGAAATAAAATTTACGCACGCTCATATAAAAAAACATTTACGCAGGTTCATAAACAAGAGCAACATTTACGCACGTTCATAAACCAGAGCAACATTTACTCTAGTTCATAAACCAGAGCAACATTTACACACGTTCATAAACCAAAACAACAGTTACGCTTGTTCATAAACCAAAACATTTACGCATGTTCATAAACCAGAGCAACATTTACGCACGTTCATAAACCAAAGCAACATTTACGCATGTTCACAAAACCAGAGCAACATTTACGCACGTTCATAAACCAAAAAAACATTTACGCACGTTCATAAACCAAAGCAACATTTACGCACGTTCATAAACCAAAACAACATTTACGCACGTTCATAAACCAGAGCAACATTTACGCACGTTCATAAATCAAAACATTTACGCACGTTCATAAACCAAAACAACATTTACCCATGTTCATAAACCTAAACAACATTTACGAATGTTCATAAACCAAAACATTTACGCACGTTCATAAACCAGAGCAACATTTACGCTTGTTTATAAAACAAAATAACATTTACGCACGTTCATAAACCAAAACATTTATGTACGTTCAAAAACCAAAATAACATTTACGCACGTTCATAAAACTGTGCAACATTTACATCGTTCATAAACAAGAGCAACATTTACGCACGTTCATAAACCAGAGCAACATTTACGCTAGTTCATAAACCAGAGCAACATTTACACACGTTCATAAACCAAAACAACAGTTACGCTTGTTCATAAACCAAAATAACATTTGTGCACGTTTATAAAACAGAGCAACATTTACGATTGTTCATAAACTAGATCAAAATTTACGTAAGTTCATAAACCAAAATAACATTTACGCACGTTCATAAAACCACGCAACATTTACCCACGTTCATAAACCAAAAAAACATTTACGTACGTTCATAAACCAGAGCAACATTTACGCTTGTTTATAAACCAGAACATTTACCTACGTTCATAAAACAGGAGCAATATTTATGCACGTTTATAGACCATAGAAACATTTACGCATGTTCATAAACAAGAGTAACATTTACGCTTGTTTATAAAACAAAATAACATTTACGCACGTTCATAAAACCAAGCAATATTTATGCACGTTCATAAACCAGAGCACCATTTACGTACGTTCATAAAACCAGGCAACATTTACCCACGTTCATAAACCAAAACAACAGTTACGCTTGTTCATAAACCAAAACATTTACGCATGTTCATAAACCAGAGCAACATTTACGCACGTTCATAAACCAAAGCAACATTTACGCATGTTCACAAAACCAGAGCAACATTTACGCACGTTCATAAACCAAAAAAACATTTACGCACGTTCATAAACCAAAGCAACATTTACGCACGTTCATAAATCAAAACATTTACGCACGTTCATAAACCAAAACAACATTTACGCACGTTCATAAACCAGAGCAACATTTACGCACGTTCATAAACCAAAACAACATTTACCCATGTTCATAAACCTAAACAACATTTACGAATGTTCATAAACCAAAACATTTACGCACGTTCATAAACCAGAGCAACATTTACGCTTGTTTATAAAACAAAATAACATTTACGCACGTTCATAAACCAAAACATTTATGTACGTTCAAAAACCAAAATAACATTTACGCACGTTCATAAAACTGTGCAACATTTAAGCACGTTCATAAACAAGAGCAACATTTACGCACGTTCATAAACCAGAACAACATTTACGCTAGTTCATAAACCAGAGCAACATTTACACACGTTCATAAACCAAAACAACAGTTACGCTTGTTCATAAACCAAAATAACATTTGCGCACGTTTATAAAACAGAGCAACATTTACGATTGTTCATAAACTAGAGCAAAATTTACGTAAGTTCATAAACCAAAATAACATTTACGCACGTTCATAAAACCACGCAACATTTACCCACGTTCATAAACCAAAAAAACATTTACGCACGTTCATAAACCAGAGCAACATTTACGCTTGTTTATAAACCAGAACATTTACCTATGTTCATAAAACAGGAGCAATATTTATGCACGTTTATAGACCAGAGAAACATTTACGCATGTTCATAAACCAAAACAACATTTACGAATGTTCATAAACCAAAACATTTACGCAAAACATTTATGTACGTTCAAAAACCAAAATAACATTTACGCACGTTCATAAAACTGTGCAACATTTACGCACGTTCATAAACAAGAGCAACATTTACGCACGTTCATAAACCAGAGCAACATTTACGCTAGTTCATAAACCAGAGCAACATTTACACACGTTCATAAACCAAAACAACATTTACGCTTGTTCATAAACCAAAATAACATTTGCGCACGTTTATAAAACAGAGCAACATTTACGCTTGTTCATAAACTAGAGCAAAATTTACGTACGTTCATAAACCAAAACAACATTTACGCCCGTTCATAAACCAAAACAACATTTACGCATGTTCATAAACCAAAACAACATTTACGAATGTTCATAAACCAAAACATTTACGCATGTTCATAAACCAGAGCAACATTTACGCTAGTTCATAAACCAGAGCAACATTTACGCACGTTCATAAAACCAAGTAATATTTACGCACGTTCATAAACCAAAACATTTACGCACGTTCATAAAACCAAGTAATATTTACGCACGTTCATAAACAGAATTAACAATTACACACATTGATAAAACAGAGCAACATTTACGCACGTTCATAAACCAAAATAACATTTACGCACGTTCATAAACCAAAAAACATTAACTCACGTTTATAAACCAAAATAACATTTACGCATGTTTATAAAACAGAGCAACATTTACGCTTGTTCATAAACTAGAGCAAAATTTACGTACGTTCATAAACCAAAACAACATTTACGCACGTTCATAAACCAAAGCAACATTTACGCACGTTCATAAATCAAAACATTTACGCACGTTCATAAACCAAAACAACATTTACGCACGTTCATAAACCAAAACATTTACGCTTGTTCATAAACCGAAAAAACATTTACGCACGTTTATAAAACAGAGCAACATTTACGCTTGTTCATAAACCAGAGCAACATTTACGTATGTTCATAAACCAAAACAACATTTACGCACGTTCATAAACCAAAGCAACATTTACGCGCTCAAAACATTTACGCGTTCATAAACCAAAACAACATTTACGCAGGTTCGTAAACCAAAACAACATTTACGAATGTTCATAAACCAAAACATTTACATATGTTCATAAACCAGAGCAACATTTACGCACGTTCATAAACCAATATAACATTTACGCACGTTCATAAAGCAAAACAACATTTACGCATGTTCATAAAACCAGAGCAACATTTGCGCACGTTCATAAACCAAAAAAACATTTACGCACGTTCATAAACCAAAGCAACATTTACGCATGTTCATAAAACCAGAGCAACATTAACGCACGTTCATAAACCAAAAAAACATTTACTCACGTTCATAAACCAAAGCAACATTTACGCACGTTCATAAATCAAAACATTTACGCACGTTCATAAACCAAAACAACATTTACGCACGTTCATAAACCAGAGCAACATTTACGCTAGTTCATAAACCAGAGCAACATTTACACACGTTCATAAACCAAAACAACATTTACGCTTGTTCATAAACCAAAATAACATTTGCGCACGTTTATAAAACAGAGCAACATTTACGATTGTTAATAAACTAGAGCAAAATTTAAGTACGTTCATAAACCAAAACATTTACGCACGTTCATAAAACCAAGCAACATTTACGCTTGTTTATAAAACAAAATAACATTTAAGCACGTTCATAAACCAAAATAACATTTATTGACGTTCATAAACCAGAGCAAATTTTATGCACGTTTATGAACCAATATAACATTTATGCACATTCATAAAGCAAAGCAACATTTATGCACCTTCATAAAACCAAGCAACATTTACACACGTCCATAAACCAAAACCACATTTACGCACGTTCATAAACCAAAACATTTCCGCACGTTTATAAACCAAAACATTTACGCATGTTCATAAACCAGAGCAACATTTACGCACGTTCATAAACCAATATAACATTTACGCACGTTCATAAAGCAAAACAACATTTCTGCACATTCATAAAACCAGAGCAACTTTTACGCACGTTCATAAACCAAAGCAACATTTACGCATTTTCATAAAACCAGAGCAACATTTACGCACGTTCATAAACCAAAAAAACATTTACGCACGTTCATAAACCAAAGCAACATTTACGCATGTTCATAAATCAAAACATTTACGCACGTTCATAAACCAAAACAACATTTACCCATGTTCATAAACCTAAACAACATTTACGAATGTTCATAAACCAAAACATTTACGCACGTTCATAAACCAGAGCAACATTTACGCTTGTTTTTAAAACAAAATAACATTTACGCACGTTCATAAACAAGAGCAACATTAACGCACGTTTATAAACCAAAATAACATTTACGCATGTTTATAAAACAGAGCAACATTTACGCTTGTTCATAAACTAGAGCAAAATTTACGTACGTTCATAAACCAAAACAACATTTACGCACGTTCATAAACCAAAGCAACATTTACGCACGTTCATAAATCAAAACATTTACGCACGTTCATAAACCAAAAAAACATTTACGCATGTTCATAAACCAGAGCAACATTTACGCTTGTTTATAAAACAAAATAACATTTACGCACGTTCATAAACCAAAACAACATTTACACTAGTTCATAAACCAGAGCAACATTTACACATGTTCATAAACCAAAACAACATTTACGCTTGTTCATAAACCAAAATAACATTTACGCACGTTTATAAAACAGAGCAACATTTACGATTGTTCGTAAACCAGAACATTTACCTACGTTCATAAAACAGAAGCAATATTTATGCACGTTTAAAGACCAGAGCAACATTTACGATTGTTTATAAAACAAAATAACATTTACGCAGGTTCGTGAACCAAAACAACATTTACGAATGTTCATAAACCAAAACATTTACGCATGTTCATAAACCAAAACATTTACGCATGTTCATAAACAAGAGCAACATTTACGCTTGTTTATAAAACAAAATAACATTTACGCACGTTCATAAATCAAAATAACATTTATACGCGTTCATAAAACAAGCAATATTTATGCACGTTCATAAACCAGAGCACCATTTACGTACGTTCATAAAACCAGGCAACATTTACCCACGTTCATAAACCAAAACAACATTTACGCACGTTCATAAACCAGAGCAACATTTACGCTTGTTTATAAAACAAAATAACATTTACGCACGTTCATAAACCAAAACATTTATGTACGTTCAAAAACCAAAAAACCATTTACGCACGTTCATAAAACTGTGCAACATTTACGCACGTTCATAAACCAGAGCAACATTTACGCTAGTTCATAAACTAGAGCAAACTAGTTTATAAACCAAAACAACATTTACGAATGTTCATAAAGCAAAATATTTACGCATGTTCATAAACCAGAGCAACATTTACGCTAGTTCATAAACCAGAGCAACATTTACACACGTTCATAAACCAAAACATTTACGCTTGTTCATAAACCGAAAAAACATTTACGCAGGTTTATAAACCAAAACAACATTTACGCAGGTTCATAAACCAAAACATTTACGAATGTTCATAAA
Source organism: Perccottus glenii (assembly GCA_024416835.2). Taxonomy (NCBI): domain Eukaryota; kingdom Metazoa; phylum Chordata; class Actinopteri; order Gobiiformes; family Odontobutidae; genus Perccottus; species Perccottus glenii. Next base: position 23,027,809 of record CM044553.2, read on the forward strand.
CCAAAACATATACGCATGTTCATAAACTAAAACATTTACGCATGTTCATAAACAAGAGCAACATTTACGCTTGTTTATAAAACAAAATAACATTTACGCACGTTCATAAATCAAAATAACATTTATGCACGTTCATAAACCAAAACAACATTTACGCACGTTCATAAACCAAAACAACATTTACGCACGTTCATAAAACCAAGCAACATTTACGCACATTCATAAACCAGAGCAACATTTACGCACGTTCATAAATCAAAACATTTACACACGTTCATAAACCAAAACAACATTTACGCTTGTTCATAAACCAAAATAACATTTACGCACGTTTATAAAACAGAGCAACATTTACGATTGTTCATAAACCAAAACATTTACCTACGTTCATAAAACAGGAGCAATATTTATGCACGTTTAAAGACCAGAGAAACATTTACGCACGTTCATAAACCAAAGCAACATTTACGCACGTTTATAAATCAAAACATTAACGCACGTTCATAAACCAAAACAACATTTACGCACGTTCATAAACCAAAACAACATTTACGCACGTTCATAAACCCGAGCAACATTTACGCACATTCATAAACCAAAATAACATTTACGCACGTTCATAAACCAGAGCAACATTTACGAACGTTTATAAACCAGAGCAACATTTACGCACGTTCAAAAACCAGAGCAACATTTATGCACGTTCATAAACCAGAGCAACATTTACGCACGTTCATAAAACAGAGCAAAATTTAGACACGTTCATAAACCAAAACAACATTTACGCACATTCATAAAATCGAGCAACATTTATGCACGTTCATAAACCAGAGCAACATTTAAGCACATTAATAAAACCGTGCAAAATTTACGCACGTTCATAAACGAAAAACAACATTTACGCACGTTCATAAAACCGAGCAACATTTACGCACGTTCATAAACCAAATTAACAATTACGCACGTTCATAAACCAAATTAACAATTACACACATTCATACAACAGAGCAACATTTACGCACGCTCATAAACCAAAAAAACATTTACGCACGTTCATAAACCAAAATATCATTTACGCATGTTTATAAAACAGAGCAACATTTACGCTTGTTCATAAACCAAAGCAACATTTACGCACGTTCATAAATCAAAACATTTACGCACGTTCATAAACCAAAACAACATTTACGCATGTTCATAAACCAAAACAACATTTATGAATGTTCATGAACCAAAACATTTAAGCATGTTCATAAACCAGAGCAACATTTACGCTTGTTTATAAAACAAAATAACATTTACGCACGTTCATAAACCACAATAACATTTATTGACGTTCATAAACCAGAGCAACATTTACGCACGTTCATAAAACTGTGCAACATTTACGCACATTCATAAACCAGAGCAACATTTACACTTGTTTATAAACCGGAACATTTACCTACGTTCATAAAACAGGAGCAATATTTATGCACGTTTATAGACCAGAGAAACATTTTTGCACCTTCATAAACCAAAACATTTACGCACGTTCATAAACCAGAGCAACATTTACACACGTTCATAAACCAAAACATTTACGCTTGTTCATAAACCGAAAAACATTTACGCACGTTTATAAAACAGAGCAACATTTACGCTTGTTCATAAACCAGAGCAACATTTACGTATGTTCATAAACCAAAACAACATTTACGCACGTTCATAAACCAGAGCAACATTTATGCACGTTCATAAACCAGAGCAACATTTACGCACGTTCATAAAACAGAGCAAAATTTAGACACGTTCATAAACCAAAACAACATTTACGCACAGTCATAAACCAAAACAACATTTACGCACGTTAATAAACCAAAACAACATTTACGCACATTCATAAAATCGAGCAACATTTATGCACGTTCATAAACCAGAGCAACATTTAAGCACATTACATTTACATTTACATTTATTCATTTAGCAGACGCTTTTATCCAAAGCGACTTACATTACATTACCAGTGTTACAGTCACTGGAGGCAAGGTGGGTTAAGTGTCTTGCCCAAGGACGCAACGACAGTATGAACTGTGGGGCGAGCGGGAATCGATCCTACTACCTTACGGTTGAAGGACGGCCGCTCTACCCACTGAGCTACTGCCGCCCACATTAATAAAACCGTGCAAAATTTACGCACGTTCATAAAACCGAGCAACATTTATGCACGTTCATAAACCAAATTAACAATTACACACATTCATAAAACAGAGCAACATTTACGCACGCTCATAAACCCAAAAAACATTTACGCACGTTCATAAACCAAAATATCATTTACGCATGTTTATAAAACAGAGCAACATTTACGCTTGTTCATAAACTAGAGCAAAATTTACGTACGTTCATAAACCAAAACAACATTTACGCACGTTCATAAACCAAAGCAACATTTACGCACGTTCATAAATCAAAACATTTCGCGTTCATAAACCAGAGCAACATTTCGCGTATGTTCATAAACCAAAACAACATTTACGTTCATAAACCAGAGCAACATTTCGCCGCGTTAATAAGCCAAAAAAACAACATTTACGCATTTCATAAAATCAAGCAACATTTATGCACGTTCATAAACCAGAGCAACATTTAAGCACATTAATAAAACCGTGCAAAATTTACGCACGTTCATAAACGAAAAACAACATTTACGCACGTTCATAAAACCGAGCAACATTTATGCATGTTCATAAACCAAATTAACAATTACACACATTCATAAAACAGAGCAACATTTACGCACGCTCATAAACCAAAAAAACATTTACGCACGTTCATAAACCAAAATATCATTTACGCATGTTTATAAAACAGAGCAACATTTACGCTTGTTCATAAACTAGAGCAAAATTTACGTACGTTCATAAACCAAAACAACATTTACGCACGTTCATAAACCAAAGCAACATTTACGCACGTTCATAAATCAAAACATTTACGCAGGTTCATAAACCAAAACAACATTTACGCACGTTCATAAACCAAAGCAACATTTACGCACGTTCATAAATCAAAACATTTACGCAGGTTCATAAACCAAAACAACATTTACGCAGGTTCATAAACCAAAACAACATTTACGAATGTTCATAAACCAAAACATTTACGCATGTTCATAAACCAAAACATTTACGCATGTTCATAAACCAGAGCAACATTTACGCACGTTCATAAAACAATATAACATTTACGCACGTTCATAAAGCAAAACATTTCTGCACATTCATAAAACCAGAGCAACATTTACGCACGTTCATAAACCAGAGCAACATTTAAGCACATTAATAAAACCGTGCAAAATTTACGCACGTTCATAAACGAAAAACAACATTTACGCACGTTCATAAAACCGAGCAACATTTATGCATGTTCATAAACCAAATTAACAATTACACACATTCATAAAACAGAGCAACATTTACGCACGCTCATAAACCAAAAAAACATTTACGCACGTTCATAAACCTAAATATCATTTACGTATGTTTATAAAACAGAGCAACATTTACGCTTGTTCATAAACTAGAGCAAAATTTACGTACGTTCATAAACCAAAACAACATTTACGCACGTTCATAAACCAAAGCAACATTTACGACGCTTCATAAATCAAAACATTTACGCAGGTTTATAAACCAAAACAACATTTACGCAGGTTCGTAAACCAAAACAACATTTACGAATGTTCATAAACCAAAACATTTACGCATGTTCATAAACCAAAACATTTACGCATGTTCATAAACCAGAACAACATTTACGCACGTTCATAAACCAATATAACATTTACGCACGTTCATAAAGCAAAACAACATTTCTGCACATTCATAAAACCAGAGCAACATTTACGCACGTTCATAAAACCAGAGCAACATTTACGCACGTTCATAAAACCAGAGCAACATTTACGCACGTTCATAAACCAAAAAAACATTAACGCACGTTCATAAACCAAAGCAACATTTACGCACGTTCATAAACCAAAACAACATTTACCCATGTTCATAAACCTAAACAACATTTACGAATGTTCATAAACCAAAACATTTACGCACGTTCATAAACCAGAGCAACATTTACGCTTGTTTATAAAACAAAATAACATTTACGCACGTTCATAAACCAAAACATTTATGTACGTTCAAAAACCAAAAAACCATTTACGCACGTTCATAAAACTGTGCAACATTTACGCAGGTTCATAAACAAGAGCAACATTTACGCACGTTCATAAACCAGAGCAACATTTACGCTAGTTCATAAACCAGAGCAACATTTACACACGTTCATAAACCAAAACAACATTTACGCTTGTTCATAAACCAAAATAACATTTGCGCACGTTTATAAAACAGAGCAACATTTACGCTTGTTCATAAACTAGAGCAAATTTACGACGCTTCATAAACCAAAACAACATTTACGCCCGTTCATAAACCAAAACAACATTTACGAATGTTCATAAACCAAAACATTTACGCATGTTCATAAACCAGAGCAACATTTACGCTAGTTCATAAACCAGAGCAACATTTACACACGTTCATAAACCAAAACATTTACGCATGTTCATAAACCAAAACATTTACGCATGTTCATAAACCAGAGCAACATTTACGCACGCTTCATAAACCAATATAACATTTACGCACGCTTCATAAAGCAAAACAACATTTCTGCACATTCATAAACCACTAGAGCAACATTTACGCACGCTTCATAAACCAAAGCAACATTTACGCATGTTCATAAACCAGAGCAACATTTACGCACGTTCATAAACCAAAAACATTTACGCACGCTCATAAACCAAAAGCAACATTTACGCACGCTTCATAAACCAAAAACATTTACGCACGTTCATAAACCAAAACAACATTTACGCACGTTCATAAACCAGAGCAACATTTACGCACGCTTCATAAACCAAAACATTTACACGTTCATAAACCAAAACAACATTTACCCATGTTCATAAACCTAAACAACATTTACGAATGTTCATAAACCAAAACATTTACGCACGTTCATAAACCAGAGCAACATTTACGCTTGTTTATAAAACAAAATAACATTTACGCACGTTCATAAACCAAAACATTTATGTACGTTCAAAAACCAAAATAACATTTACGCACGTTCATAAAACTGTGCAACATTTACGCAGGTTCATAAACAAGAGCAACATTTACGCACGTTCATAAACCAGAGCAACAGTTACGCTTGTTCATAAACCAAAAAAACATTTACGCACGTTTATAAAACAGAGCAACATTTACGCTTGTTCATAAACTACAGCAAAATTTACGTACGTTCATAAAGCAAAACAACATTTATGCACGTTCATAAAACCAAGTAACATTTACGCATGTTCATAAACCAAAACAACATTTACGAATGTTCATAAACCAAAACATTTACGCATGTTCATAAACCAGAGCAACATTTACGCTTGTTTATAAAACAAAATAACATTTACTGAGACATTAATAAAACCGTGCAAAATTTACGCACGTTCATAAAACCGAGCAACATTTATGCACGTTCATAAACCAAATTAACAATTACACACATTCATAAAACAGAGCAACATTTACGCACGCTCATAAACCCAAAAAACATTTACGCACGTTCATAAACCAAAATATCATTTACGCATGTTTATAAAACAGAGCAACATTTACGCTTGTTCATAAACTAGAGCAAAATTTACGTACGTTCATAAACCAAAACAACATTTACGCACGTTCATAAACCAAAGCAACATTTACGCACGTTCATAAATCAAAACATTTACGCACGTTCATAAACCAGAGCAACATTTACGCACGTTCATAAACCAGAGCAACATTTACGCTAGTTCATAAACCAGAGCAACATTTACACACGTTCATAAACCAAAACAACATTTACGCTTGTTCATAAACCAAAATAACATTTACGCACGTTTATAAAACAGAGCAACATTTACGCTTGTTCATAAACCAGAGCAACATTTACGCACGTTCATAAACCAAAACAACATTTACGCACGTTCATAAACCAAAACAACATTTACGAATGTTCATAAACCAAAACATTTACGCATGTTCATAAACCAGAGCAACATTTACGCTAGTTCATAAACCAGAGCAACATTTACACACGTTCATAAACCAAAACATTTACGCATGTTCATAAACCAAAACATTTACGCATGTTCATAAACCAGAGCAACATTTACGCACGTTCATAAACCAATATAACATTTACGCACGTTCATAAAGCAAAACAACATTTCTGCACATTCATAAAACTAGAGCAACATTTACGCACGTTCATAAACCAAAGCAACATTTACGCATGTTCATAAAACCAGAGCAACATTTACGCACGTTCATAAACCAAAAAAACATTTACGCACGTTCATAAACCAAAGCAACATTTACGCACGTTCATAAATCAAAACATTTACGCACGTTCATAAACCAAAACAACATTTACGCACGTTCATAAACCAGAGCACTATTTACGCACGTTCATAAATCAAAAAATTTACGCACGTTCATAAACCAAAACAACATTTACCCATGTTCATAAACCTAAACAACATTTACGAATGTTCATAAACCAAAACATTTACGCACGTTCATAAACCAGAGCAACATTTACGCTTGTTTATAAAACAAAATAACATTTACGCACGTTCATAAACCAAATCATTTATGTACGTTCAAAAACCAAAATAACATTTACGCACGTTCATAAAACTGTGCAACATTTACGCAGGTTCATAAACAAGAGCAACATTTACGCACGTTCATAAACCAGAGCAACAGTTACGCTTGTTCATAAACCAAAAAAACATTTACGCACGTTTATAAAACAGAGCAACATTTACGCTTGTTCATAAACTACAGCAAAATTTACGTACGTTCATAAAGCAAAACAACATTTATGCACGTTCATAAAACCAAGTAACATTTACGCATGTTCATAAACCAAAACAACATTTACGAATGTTCATAAACCAAAACATTTACGCATGTTCATAAACCAGAGCAACATTTACGCTTGTTTATAAAACAAAATAACATTTACGCACGTTCATAAACTAAAATAACATTTATTGACGTTCATAAACCAGAGCAACATTTACGCACGTTCATAAAACCGTGCAACATTTACGCACGTTCATAAACCAGAGCAACATTTACAATTGTTTATAAAACAAAATAACATTTACGCACGTTCATAAACCAAAACATTTACGAATGTTCATAAACCAAAACATTTACGCATGTTCATAAACTAAAGCAACATTTACGCATGTTCATAAAACCGAGCAACATTTACGCTTGTTCATAAACCAGAGCAACATTTACGCACGTTCATAAACCAAAATAACATTAACGCACGTTCATAAAACAGAGCAACATTTACGCACGTTCATAAACCAAAACAACATTTACGCATGTTCATAAACCAGAGCAACATTTATGCACGTTCATAAACCAGAGAAACATTTACGCACGTTCATAAAACAGAGCAAAATTTAGACACGTTCATAAACCAAAACAACATTTACGCACGTTCATAAACCAAAACAACATTTACGCACGTTAATAAACCAAAACAACATTTACGCACATTCATAAAATCGAGCAACATTTATGCACGTTCATAAACCAGAGTAACATTTAAGCACATTAATAAAACCGTGCAAAATTTACGCACGTTCATAAACGAAAAACAACATTTACGCACGTTCATAAAACCGAGCAACATTTACGCACGTTCATAAACCAAATTAACAATTACACACATTCATAAAACAGAGCAACATTTACGCACGCTCATAAACCAAAAAAACATTTACGCAGGTTCATAAACCAAAATATCATTTACGCATGTTTATAAAACAGAGCAACATTTACGCTTGTTCATAAACTAGAGCAAAATTTACGTACGTTCATAAACCAAAACAACATTTACGCACGTTCATAAACCAAAGCAACATTTACGCACGTTCATAAATCAAAACATTTACGCACGTTCATAAACTAGAGCAAAATTTACGTACGTTCATAAACCAAAACAACATTTACGCACGTTCATAAACCAAAGCAACATTTACGCACGTTCATAATTCAAAACATTTACGCACGTTCATAAACCAGAGCAACATTTACGTATGTTCATAAACCAAAACAACATTTACGCACGTTCATAAACCAGAGCAACATTTACGCACGTTAATAAACCAAAACAACATTTACGCACATTCATAAAATCAAGCAACATTTATGCACGTTCATAAACCAGAGCAACATTTAAGCACATTAATAAAACCGTGCAAAATTTACGCACGTTCATAAACGAAAAACAACATTTACGCACGTTCATAAAACCGAGCAACATTTACGCACGCTCATAAACCAAAAAAACATTTACGCACGTTCATAAACCAAAATATCATTTACGCTTGTTTATAAAACAGAGCAACATTTACGCTTGTTCATAAACTAGAGCAAAATTTACGCACGTTCATAAACCAAAACAACATTTACGCACGTTCATAAACCAAAGCAACATTTACGCACGTTCATAAATCAAAACATTTACGCAGGTTCATAAACCAAAACAACATTTACGCAGGTTCGTAAACCAAAACAACATTTACGAATGTTCATAAACCAAAACATTTACGCATGTTCATAAACCAAAACATTTACGCATGTTCATAAACCAGAGCAACATTTACGCACGTTCATAAACCAATATAACATTTACGCACGTTCATAAAGCAAAACAACATTTCTGCACATTCATAAAACCAGAGCAACATTTACGCACGTTCATAAAACCAGAGCAACATTTACGCACGTTCATAAACCAGAGCAACATTTAAGCACGTTAATAAAACCGTGCAAAATTTACGCACGTTCATAAACGAAAAACAACATTTACGCACATTTATAAAACCGAGCAACATTTATGCATGTTCATAAACCAAATTAACAATTACACACATTCATAAACTAGAGCAAAATTTACGAACGTTCATAAACCAAAACAACATTTACGCACGTTCATAAACCAAAACAACATTTACGCAGGTTCGTAAACCAAAACAACATTTACGAATGTTCATAAACCAAAACATTTACGCATGTTCATAAACCAAAACATTTACGCATGTTCATAAACCAGAGCAACATTTACGCACGTTCATAAAACCAGAGCAACATTTACGCACGTTCATAAACCAAAAAAACATTAACGCACGTTCATAAACCAAAGCAACATTTACGCACGTTCATAAACCAAAACAACATTTACCCATGTTCATAAACCTAAACAACATTTACGAATGTTCATAAACCAAAACATTTACGCACGTTCATAAACCAGAGCAACATTTACGCTTGTTTATAAAACAAAATAACATTTACGCACGTTCATAAACCAAAACATTTATGTACGTTCAAAAACCAAAAAAACATTTACGCACGTTCATAAAACTGTGCAACATTTACGCAGGTTCATAAACAAGAGCAACATTTACGCACGTTCATAAACCAAAATAACATTTGCGCACGTTTATAAAACAGAGCAACATTTACGCTTGTTCATAAACTAGAGCAAAATTTACGTACGTTCATAAACCAAAACAACATTTACGCCCGTTCATAAACCAAAACAACATTTACGAATGTTCATAAACCAAAACATTTACGCATGTTCATAAACCAGAGCAACATTTACGCTAGTTCATAAACCAGAGCAACATTTACACACGTTCATAAACCAAAGCAACATTTACGCACGTTCATAAACCAAAACAACATTTACCCATGTTCATAAACCTAAACAACATTTACGAATGTTCATAAACCAAAACATTTACGCACGTTCATAAACCAGAGCAACATTTACGCTTGTTTATAAAACAAAATAACATTTACGCACGTTCATAAACCAAAACATTTATGTACGTTCAAAAACCAAAAAAACATTTACGCACGTTCATAAAACTGTGCAACATTTACGCAGGTTCATAAACAAGAGCAACATTTACGCACGTTCATAAACCAAAATAACATTTGCGCACGTTTATAAAACAGAGCAACATTTACGCTTGTTCATAAACTAGAGCAAAATTTACGTACGTTCATAAACCAAAACAACATTTACGCCCGTTCATAAACCAAAACAACATTTACGAATGTTCATAAACCAAAACATTTACGCATGTTCATAAACCAGAGCAACATTTACGCTAGTTCATAAACCAGAGCAACATTTACACACGTTCATAAACCAAAACATTTACGCTTGTTCATAACCCGAAAAAAAAATTTACGCACGTTTATAAAACAGAGCAACATTTACGCTTGTTCATAAACCAGAGCAACATTTACGTATGTTCATAAACCAAAACAACATTTACGCACGTTCATAAACCAAAGCAACATTTACGCACGTTCATAAATCAAAACATTTACGCAGGTTCATAAACCAAAACAACATTTACGCAGGTTCGTAAACCAAAACAACATTTACGAATGTTCATAAACCAAAACATTTACGCATGTTCATAAACCAGAGCAACATTTACGCACGTTCATAAACCAATATAACATTTACGCACGTTCATAAAGCAAAACAACATTTACGCACGTTCATAAACCAGAGCAACATTTACGCACGTTCATAAATCAAAACATTTACGCACGTTCATAAACCAGAGCAACATTTACGCTTGTTTATAAAACAAAATAACATTTACGCACGTTCATAAACCAAATCATTTATGTACGCTCAAAACCAAAATAACATTTACGCACGTTCATAAAACTGTGCAACATTTACGCAGGTTCATAAACAAGAGCAACATTTACGCACGTTCATAAACCAGAGCAACATTTACGCTAGTTCATAAACCAGAGCAACATTTACACACGTTCATAAACCAAAACAACAGTTACGCTTGTTCATAAACCAAAAAAACATTTACGCACGTTTATAAAACAGAGCAACATTTAGGCTTGTTCATAAACTACAGCAAAATTTACGTACGTTCATAAAGCAAAACAACATTTACGCACGTTCATAAAACCAAGTAACATTTACGCATGTTCATAAACCAAAACAACATTTACGAATGTTCATAAACCAAAACATTTACGCATGTTCATAAACCAGAGCAACATTTACGCTTGTTTATAAAACAAAATAACATTTACGCACGTTCATAAACTAAAATAACATTTATTGACGTTCATAAACCAGAGCAACATTTACGCACGTTCATAAAACCGTGCAACATTTACGCACGTTCATAAACCAGAGCAACATTTACAATTGTTTATAAAACAAAATAACATTTATGCACGTTCATAAACCAAAACAACATTTACGAATGTTCATAAACCAAAACATTTACGCATGTTCATAAACCAAAACATTTACGCATGTTCATAAACAAGAGCAACATTTACGCTTGTTTATAAAACAAAATAACATTTACGCACGTTCATAAATCAAAATAACATTTATGCACGTTCATAAAACCAAGCAATATTTATGCACGTTCATAAACCAGAGCACCATTTACGTACGTTCATAAAACCAGGCAACATTTACCCACGTTCATAAACCAAAACAACATTTACGCACGTTATTAAACCAGAGCAACATTTACGCTTGTTTATAAAACAAAATAACATTTACGCACGTTCATAAACCAAAACATTTATGTACGTTCAAAAACCAAAAAACCATTTACGCACGTTCATAAAACTGTGCAACATTTACGCACGTTCATAAACCAGAGCAACATTTACGCTAGTTCATAAACCAGAGCAACATTTACACACGTTCATAAACCAAAACAACATTTACGCACGTTCATAAACCAGAGCAACATTTACGCTTGTTTATAAAACAAAATAACATTTACGCACGTTCATAAACCAAAACATTTATGTACGTTCAAAAACCAAAAAACCATTTACGCACGTTCATAAACCAGAGCAACATTTACGCACGTTCATAAACCAGAGCAACATTTACGCTAGTTCATAAACCAGAGCAACATTTACACACGTTCATAAACCAAAACAACATTTACGCTTTTTCATAAACCAAAATAACATTTGCGCACGTTTATAAAACAGAGCAACATTTACGCTTGTTCATAAACTAGAGCAAAATTTACGTACGTTCATAAACCAAAACAACATTTACGCCCGTTCATAAACCAAAGCAACATTTACGCACGTTCATAAATCAAAACATTTATGCACGTTCATAAACCAAAACAACATTTACGCATGTTCATAAACCAAAACAACATTTACGAATGTTCATAAAGCAAAACATTTACGCATGTTCATAAACCAGAGCAACATTTACGCTAGTTCATAAACCAGAGCAACATTTACACACGTTCATAAACCAAAACATTTACGCTTGTTCATAAACCGAAAAAACATTTACGCACGTTTATAAAACAGAGCAACATTTACGCTTGTTCATAAACCAGAGCAACATTTACGTATGTTCATAAACCAAAACAACATTTACGCACGTTCATAAACCAAAGCAACATTTACGCACGTTCATAAATCAAAACATTTACGCACGTTCATAAAGCAAAACAACATTTCTGCACATTCATAAAACCAGAGCAACATTTACGCACGTTCATAAACCAAAGCAACATTTACGCATGTTCATAAAACCAGAGCAACATTTACGCACGTTCATAAACCAAAAAAACATTAACGCACGTTCATAAACCAAAGCAACATTTACGCACGTTCATAAATCAAAACATTTACGCACGTTCATAAACCAAAACAACATTTACGCACGTTCATAAACCAGAGCAACATTTACGCACGTTCATAAATCAAAAAATTTATACGCTCATAAAACCAAAACAACATTTACCCATGTTCATAAACCTAAACAACATTTACGAATGTTCATAAACCAAAACATTTACGCACGTTCATAAACCAGAGCAACATTTACGCTTGTTTATAAAACAAAATAACATTTACGCACGTTCATAAACCAAAACATTTATGTACGTTCAAAAACCAAAATAACATTTTCGCACGTTCATAAACCAGAGCAACATTTACGCACGTTCATAAACCAGAGCAACATTTACGCAGGTTCATAAACCAAAACAACATTTACGCAGGTTCATAAACCAAAACAACATTTACGAATGTTCATAAACCAAAACATTTACGCATGTTCATAAACCAAAACATTTACGCATGTTCATAAACCAGAGCAACATTTACGCACGTTCATAAACCAATATAACATTTACGCACGTTCATAAAGCAAAACAACATTTCTGCACATTCATAAAACCAGAGCAACATTTACCCACGTTCATAAACCAAAGCAAAATTTACGCATGTTCATAAAACCAGAGCAACATTTACGCACGTTCATAAACCAAAAAAACATTTACGCACGTTCATAAACCAAAGCAACATTTACGCACGTTCATAAATCAAAACATTTACGCACATTCATAAACCAAAACAACATTTACGCACGTTCATAAACCAGAGCAACATTTACGCACGTTCATAAATCAAAACATTTACGCACGTTCATAAACCAGAGCAACATTTACGCTTGTTTATAAAACAAAATAACATTTACGCACGTTCATAAACCAAACATTTATGTACGTTCAAAAACCAAAATAACATTTTCGCACGTTCATAAAACTGTGCAACATTTACGCAGGTTCATAAACAAGAGCAACATTTACGCACGTTCATAAACCAGAGCAACATTTACGCTAGTTCATAAACCAGAGCAACATTTACACACGTTCATAAACCAAAACAACAGTTACGCTTGTTCATAAACCAAAATAACATTTGCGCACGTTTATAAAACAGAGCAACATTTACGATTGTCTATAAACTAGAGCAAAATTTACGTACGTTCATAAACCAAAACAACATTTACGCACGTTCATAAACCAAAGCAACATTTACGCTTGTTCATAAACCAGAGCAACATTTACGTATGTTCATAAACCAAAACAACATTTACGCACGTTCATAAACCAAAGCAACATTTACGCACGTTCATAAATCAAAACATTTACGCAGGTTCATAAACCAAAACAACATTTACGCAGGTTCATAAACCAAAACATTTACGAATGTTCATAAACCAAAACATTTACGCATGTTCATAAACAAGAGCAACATTTACGCTTGTTTATAAACCAAAATAACATTTGCGCACGTTTATAAAACAGAGCAACATTTACGATTGTTTATAAACTAGAGCAAAATTTACGTACGTTCATAAACCAAAACAACATTAACGCACGTTCATAAACCAAAGCAACATTTACGCTTGTCCATAAACCAGAGCAACATTTACGTATGTTCATAAACCAAAACAACATTTACGCACGTTCATAAACCAAAGCAACATTTACGCACGTTCATAAATCAAAACATTTACGCATGTTCATAAACCAAAACAACATTTACGCTGGTTCATAAACTAAAACAACATTTACGAATGTTCATAAACCAAAACATTTACGCATGTTCATAAACCAAAAAATTTACGCATGTTCATAAACCAGAGAAACATTTACGCACGTTCATAAACGAATATAACATTTACGCACGTTCATAAAGCAAAACAACATTTCTGCACATTCATAAAACCAGAGCAACATTTACGCACGTTCATAAACTAAAGCAACATTTACGCATGTTCATAAAACCGAGCAACATTTACGCTTGTTCATAAACCAGAGCAACATTTACGCACGTTCGTAAAACAAAATAACATTAACGCACATTCATAAAACAGAGCAACATTTACGCACGTTCATAAATCAAAACATTTACGCACGTTCATAAACCAAAACAACATTTACGCATGTTCATAAACCAGAGCAACATTTATGCACGTTCATAAACCAGAGCAACATTTACGCACGTTCATAAAACAGAGCAAAATTTAGACACGTTCATAAACCAAAACAACATTTACGCACGTTCATAAACCAAAACAACATTCACGCACGTTAATAAACCAAAACAACATTTACGCACATTCATAAAATCGAGCAACATTTATGCACGTTCATAAACCAGAGCAACATTTAAGCACATTAATAAAACCGTGCAAAATTTTACGCACGTTCATAAACGAAAAACAACATTTACGCACGTTCATAAAACCGAGCAACATTTACGCACGTTCATAAACCAAATTAACAATTACACACATTCATAAAACAGAGCAACATTTACGCACGCTCATAAACCAAAAAAACATTTACGCACGTTCATAAACCAAAATATCATTTACGCATGTTTATAAAACAGAGCAACATTTACGCTTGTTCATAAACTAGAGCAAAATTTACGTACGTTCATAAACCAAAACAACATTTACGCACGTTCATAAACCAAAGCAACATTTACGCACGTTCATAAATCAAAACATTTACGGACGTTCATAAACCAAAACAACATTTACGCATGTTCATAAACCAAAACAACATTTATGAATGTTCATAAACCAAAACATTTACGCATGTTCATAAACCAGAGCAACATTTACGCTTGTTTATAAACAAAATAACATTTAACGTTCATAAACCAAAATAACATTTATTGACGTTCATAAATCAGAGCAACATTTACGCACGTTCATAAAACCGTGCAACTTTTACGCACGTTCATAAACCAGAGCAAAATTTACGCTTGTTTATAAAACAAAATAACATTTACGCACGTTCATAAACCAAAATAACATTTATTGACGTTCATAAACCAGAGCAACATTTACGCACGTTCATAAAACCGTACAACATTTATGCACATTCATAAACCAGAGCAACATTTACACTTGTTTACAAACCGGAACATTTACCTACGTTCATAAAACAGGAGCATTATTTATGCACGTTTATAGACCAGAGAAACATTTTTGCACCTTCATAAACCAAAACATTTACACACGTTCATAAACCAAAACATTTACGCTTGTTCATAAACCGAAAAAACATTTACGCACGTTTATAAAACAGAGCAACATTTACGCTTGTTCATAAACCAGAGCAACATTTACGTATGTTCATAAACCAAAACAACATTTACGCACGTTCATAAACCAAAGCAACATTTACGCACGTTCATAAATCAAAACATTTACGCAGGTTTATAAACCAAAACAACATTTACGCAGGTTCATAAACCAAAACATTTACGATTGTTCATAAACCAGAACATTTACCTACGTTCATAAAACAGGAGCAATATTTATGCACGTTTAAAGACCAGAGAAACATTTACGCACGTTCATAAACCAAAGCAACATTTACGCACGTTTATAAATCAAAACATTTACGCACGTTCATAAACCAAAACAACATTTACGCACGATCATAAACCAGAGCAACATTTACGCACGTTCATAAACCAAAACATTTACCCATGTTCATAAACCTAAATAACATTTACGAATGTTCATAAACCAAAACATTTACGCACGTTCATAAACCAGAGCAATATTTACGCTTGTTTATAAAACAAAATAACATTTACGCACGTTCATAAACCAAAACATTTATGTACGTTCAAAAACCAAAATAACATTTACGCACGTTCATAAAACTGTACAACATTTACGCAGGTTCATAAACAAGAGCAACATTTACGCACGTTCATAAACCAGAGCAACATTTACGCTAGTTCATAAACCAGAGCAACATTTACACACGTTCATAAACCAAAACAACATTTACGCTTGTTCATAAACCAAAATAACATTTGCGCACGTTTATAAAACAGAGCAACATTTACGATTGTTCATAAACTAGAGCAAAATTTAAGTACGTTCATAAACCAAAACAACATTTACGCACGTTCATAAAACCGAGCAACATTTACGCACATTCATAAACCAAAATAACATTTACGCACGTGCATAAACCAAAACAACATTTACGCACGTTCATAAACCAGAGCAACATTTACGAACGTTTATAAACCAGAGCAACATTTACGCACGTTCAAAAACCAGAGCAACATTTATGCACGTTCATAAACCAGAGCAACATTTACGCACGTTCATAAAACAGAGCAAAATTTAGACACGTTCATAAACCAGAGCAACATTTAAGCACATTAATAAAACCGTGCAAAATTTACACACGTTCATAAACCAAAAAAACATTTACGCACGTTCATAAACCAAAATATCATTTACGCATGTTTATAAAACAGAGCAACATTTACGCTTGTTCATAAACTAGAGCAAAATTTACGTATGTTCATAAACCAAAACAACGTTTACGCACGTTCATAAACCAAAGCAACATTTACGCACGTTCATAAATCAAAACATTTACGCACGTTCATAAACCAAAACAACATTTACGCATGTTCATAAACCAAAACAACATTTATGAATGTTCATAAACCAAAACATTTACGCATGTTCATAAACCAGAGCAACATTTACGCTTGTTTATAAAACAAAATAACATTTAAGCACGTTCATAAACCAAAATAACATTTATTGACGTACATAAATCAGAGCAACATTTACGCACGTTCATAAAACCGTGCAACTTTTACGCACGTTCATAAACCAGAGCAAAATTTACGCCTGTTTATAAAACAAAATAACATTTACGCACGTTCATAAACCAAAATAACATTTATTGACGTTCATAAACCAGAGCAACATTTACGCACGTTCATAAAACCGTGCAACATTTACGCACATTCATAAACCAGAGCAACATTTACACTTTTTTATAAACCAGAACATTTACCTACGTTCATAAAACAGGAGCAATATTTATGCATGTTTATAGACCAGAGAAACATTTTTGCACCTTCATAAACCAAAACATTTACGCACGTTCATAAACCAGAGTAACATTTACACACGTTCATAAACCAAAACATTTACGCTTGTTCATAAACCGAAAAAACTTTTACGCACGTTTATAAAACAGAGCAACATTTACGCTTGTTCATAAACCAGAGCAACATTTACGTATGTTCATAAACCAAAACAACATTTACGCACGTTCATAAACCAAAGCAACATTTACGCACGTTCATAAATCAAAACATTTACGCAGGTTTATAAACCAAAACAACATTTACGCAGGTTCATAAACCAAAACATTTACGAATGTTCATAAACCAAAACATATACGCATGTTCATAAACCAAAACATTTACGCATGTTCATAAACAAGAGCAACATTTACGCTTGTTTATAAAACAAAATAACATTTACACACGTTCATAAATCAAAATAACATTTATGCACGTTCATAAACCAAAACAACATTTACGCACGTTCATAAACCAAAACAACATTTACGCACGTTCATAAAACCAAGCAACATTTACGCACATTCATAAATCAAAACATTTACGCACGTTCATAAACCAAAACAACATTTACGCATGTTCATAAACCAAAACAACATTTATGAATGTTCATAAACCAAAACATTTACGCATGTTCATAAACCAGAGCAACATTTACGCTTGTTTATAAAACAAAATAACATTTACGCACGTTCATAAACCACAATAACATTTATTGACGTTCATAAACCAGAGCAACATTTACGCACGTTCATAAAACCGTGCAACATTTACGCATATTCATAAACCAGAGCAACATTTACACTTGTTTATAAACCGGAACATTTACCTACGTTCATAAAACAGGAGCAATATTTATGCACGTTTATAGACCAGAGAAACATTTTTGCACCTTCATAAACCAAAACATTTACGCACGTTCATAAACCAGAGCAACATTTACGCACGTTCATAAACCAAAGCAACATTTACGCACGTTCATAAATCAAAACATTTACGCAGGTTCATAAACCAAAACAACATTTACGCAGGTTCATAAACCAAAACATTTACGAATGTTCATAAACCAAAACATATACGCATGTTCATAAACCAAAACATTTACGCATGTTCATAAACAAGAGCAACATTTACACTTGTTTATAAAACAAAATAACATTTACGCACGTTCATAAATCAAAATAACATTTATGCACGTTCATAAACCAAAACAACATTTACGCACGTTCATAAACCAAAACAACATTTACGCACGTTCATAAAACCAAGCAACATTTACGCACATTCATAAACCAGAGCAACATTTACGCACGTTCATAAATCAAAACATTTACACACGTTCATAAACCAAAACAACATTTACGCTTGTTCATAAACCAAAATAACATTTACGCACGTTTATAAAACAGAGCAACATTTACGATTGTTCATAAACCAGAACATTTACCTACGTTCATAAAACAGGAGCAATATTTATGCACGTTTAAAGACCAGAGAAACATTTACGCACGTTCATAAACCAAAGCAACATTTACGCACGTTTATAAATCAAAACATTTACGCACCTTCATAAACCAAAAAAACATTTACGCACGTTCATAAACCAGAGCAACATTTACGCACGTTCATAAATCAAAACATTTACGCACATTCATGAACCAAAACAACATTTACCCATGTTCATAAACCGAAACAACATTTACAAATGTTCATAAACCAAAACATTTACGCACGTTCATAAACCAGAGCAATATTTACGCTTGTTTATAAAACAAAATAACATTTACGCACGTTCGTAAACCAAAACATTTATGTACGTTCAAAAACCAAAATAACATTTACGCACGTTCATAAACCAAAACAACATTTACGCACATTCATAAAATCGAGCAACATTTATGCACGTTCATAAACGAAAAACAACATTTACGCACGTTCATAAAACCGAGCAACATTTACGCACGTTCATAAACCAAATTAACAATTACACACATTCATAAAACAGAGCAACATTTACGCACGCTCATAAACCAAAAAAACATTTACGCATGTTCATAAACCAAAATATAATTTACGCATGTTTATAAAAACAGAGCAACATTTACGCTTGTTCATAAACTAGAGCAAAATTTACGTACGTTCATGAACCAAAACAACATTTATGCACGTTCATAAACCAAAGCAACATTTACGCACGTTCATAAATCAAAACATTTACGCACGTTCATAAACCAAAACAACATTTACGCATGTT
Organism: Perccottus glenii; assembly: GCA_024416835.2. Taxonomy (NCBI): domain Eukaryota; kingdom Metazoa; phylum Chordata; class Actinopteri; order Gobiiformes; family Odontobutidae; genus Perccottus; species Perccottus glenii. The sequence continues at coordinate 23,048,017 of CM044553.2, forward strand.
CATAAACCAAAACAACATTTATGAATGTTCATAAACCAAAACATTTACGCATGTTCATAAACCAGAGCAACATTTACGCTTGTTTATAAAACAAAATAACATTTAAGCACGTTCATAAACCAAAATAACATTTATTGACGTTCATAAATCAGAGCAACATTTACGCACGTTCATAAAACCGTGCAACTTTTACGCACGTTCATAAACCAGAGCAAAATTTACGCTTGTTTATAAAACAAAATAACATTTACGCACGTTCATAAACCAAAATAACATTTATTGACGTTCATAAACAAGAGCAACATTTACGCATGTTCATAAAACCGTGCAACATTTACGTACATTCATAAACCAGAGCAACATTTACACTTGTTTATAAACCGGAACATTTACCTACGTTCATAAAACAGGAGCAATATTTATGCACGTTTATAGACCAGAGAAACATTTTTGCACCTTCATAAACCAAAACATTTACGCACGTTCATAAACCAGAGCAACATTTACACACGTTCATAAACCAAAACATTTACGCTTGTTCATAAACCGAAAAAACATTTACGCACGTTTATAAAACAGAGCAACATTTACGCTTGTTCATAAACCAGAATAACATTTACGTATGTTCATAAACCAAAACAACATTTACGCACGTTCATAAACTAAAGCAACATTTACGCACGTTCATAAATCAAAACATTTACGCAGGTTCATAAACCAAAACAACATTTACGCAGGTTCATAAACCAAAACATTTACGAATGTTCATAAACCAAAATAACATTTACGCACGTTTATAAAACAGAGCAACATTTACGATTGTTCATAAACCAGAACATTTACCTACGTTCATAAAACAGGAGCAATATTTATGCACGTTTAAAGACCAGAGAAACATTTACGCACGTTCATAAACCAAAGCAACATTTACGCACGTTTATAAATCAAAACATTTACGCACGTTCATAAACCAAAACAACATTTACGCACGATCATAAACCAGAGCAACATTTACGCACGTTCATAAATCAAAACATTTAAGCACGTTCATAAACCAAAACAACATTTACCCATGTTCATAAACCAAAACATTTATGTACGTTCAAAAACCAAAATAACATTTACGCACGTTCATAAAACTGTGCAACATTTACGCAGGTTCATAAACAAGAGCAACATTTACGCACGTTCATAAACCAGAGCAACATTTACGCTAGTTCATAAACCAGAGCAACATTTACACACGTTCATAAACCAAAACAACATTTAAGCTTGTTCATAAACCAAAATAACATTTGCGCACGTTTATAAAACAGAGCAACATTTACGATTGTTCATAAACTAGAGCAAAATTTAAGTACGTTCATAAACCAAAACAACATTTACGCACGTTCATAAAACCGAATAACATTTACGCACATTCATAAACCAAAATAACATTTACGCACGTGCATAAACCAAAACAACATTTACGCACGTTCATAAACCAGAGCAACATTTACGAACGTTTATAAACCAGAGCAACATTTACGCACGTTCAAAAACCAGAGCAACATTTATGCACGTTCATAAACCAGAGCAACATTTACGCACGTTCATAAAACAGAGCAAAATTTAGACACGTTCATAAACCAGAGCAACATTTAAGCACATTAATAAAACCGTGCAAAATTTACACACGTTTATAAACCAAACTAACAATTACACACATTCATAAAACAGAGCAACATTTACGCACGCTCATAAACCAAAAAAACATTTACGCACGTTCATAAACCAAAATATCATTTACGCATGTTTATAAAACAGAGCAACATTTACGCTTGTTCATAAACTAGAGCAAAATTTACGTACGTTCATAAACCAAAGCAACATTTACGCACGTTCATAAATCAAAACATTTACGCACGTTCATAAACCAAAACAACATTTACGCATGTTCATAAACCAAAACAACATTTATGAATGTTCATAAACCAAAACATTTACGCATGTTCATAAACCAGAGCAACATTTACGCTTGTTTATAAAACAAAATAACATTTAAGCACGTTCATAAACCAAAATAACATTTATTGACGTTCATAAATCAGAGCAACATTTACGCACGTTCATAAAACCGTGCAACTTTTACGCACGTTCATAAACCAGAGCAAAATTTACGCTTGTTTATAAAACAAAATAACATTTACGCACGTTCATAAACCAAAATAACATTTATTGACGTTCATAAACCAGAGCAACATTTACGCACGTTCATAAAACCGTGCAACATTTACGCACATTCATAAACCAGAGCAACATTTACACTTGTTTATAAACCAGAACATTTACCTACGTTCATAAAACAGGAGCAATATTTATGCACGTTTATAGACCAGAGAAACATTTTTGCACCTTCATAAACCAAAACATTTACGCACGTTCATAAACCAGAGTAACATTTCATAAACCAGAGTAACATTTACACACAGAGCAAATTTTACGCACGTTCAAAAACCCCCAAAAAAATTTACGCACGTTTATAAAACAGAGCAACATTTACGCTTGTTCATAAACCAGAGCAACATTTACGTACGTTCATAAACCAAAACAACATTTATGCTTGTTCATAAACCAGAGCAACATTTACGCACGTTCATAAACCGGAGCAACATTTACGCATGTTCATAAAGCAAAGCAACATTTACGCATGTTCATAAACCAAAACAACATTTACGCACGTTCATAAAACCAAGCAACATTTACGCACGTTCATAAACCAAATTAACAATTACACACATTCATAAAACAGAGCAACATTTACGCACGTTCATAAACCAAAAAAACATTTACGCACGTTCATAAACCAAAATAACATTTACGCATGTTTATAAAACAGAGCAACATTTACGCTTGTTCATAAACTAGAGCAGAATTTACGTACGTTCATAAACCAAAACAACATTTACGCACGTTCATAAACCAAAGCAACATTTACACACGTTCATAAATCAAAACATTTACGCACGTTCATAAACCAAAACAACATTTACGCATGTTCATAAACCAAAACAACATTTACGAATGTTCATAAACCAAAACATTAACGAATGTTCATAAACCAAAACATTTACGCATGTTCATAAACCAGAGCAACATTTACGCTTGTTTATAAAACAACATAACATTTAAGCACGTTCATAAACCAAAATAACATTTATTGACGTTCATAAACCAGAGCAACATTTACGCATGTTCATAAAACCGTGCAACTTTTATGCACATTCATAAACCAGAGCAACATTTACGCTTGTTTATAAAACAAAATAACATTTACGCACGTTCATAAACCAAAATAACATTTATTGATGTTCATAAACCAGAGCAACATTTACGCACGTTCATAAACCAGAGCAACATTTACACTTGTTTATAAACCAGAACATTTACCTACGTTCATAAAACAGGAGCAATATTTATGCACGTTTATAGACCAGAGAAACATTTTTGCACCTTCATAAACCAAAACAACATTTACGCACGTTCATAAACCAGAGCAACATTTACGCATGTTCATAAACCAGAGCAACATTTACACACGTTCATAAATCAAAACATTTACGCAGGTTCATAAACCAAAACAACATTTACGAATGTTCATAAACCAAAACATTTACTTATGTTCATAAACCAAAACATTTACGCATGTTCATAAACAAGAGCAACATTTACGCTTGTTTATAAAACAAAATAACATTTACGCACGTTCATAAATCAAAATAACATTTATGTACGTTCAAAAACCAAAATAACAATCACGCACGTTCATAAAACTGTGCAACATTTACGCAGGTTCATAAACAAGAGCAACATTTACGCACGTTCATAAACCAGAGCAACATTTACGCTAGTTCATAAACCAGAGCAACATTTACACGCGTTCATAAACCAAAACAACATTTACGCTTGTTCATAAACCAAAATAACATTTGCGCAGGTTTATAAAACAGAGCAACATTTACGATTGTTCATAAACTAGAGCAAAATTTACGTACGTTCATAAACCAAAACAACATTTACGCACGTTCATAAAACCAAGCAACATTTACCCACGTTCATAAACCAAAAAAACATTTACGCACGTTCATAAACCAAAATAACATTTACGCACGTTTATAAAACAGAGCAACATTTACGCTTGTTCATAAACTAGAGCAAAATTTACATACGTTCATAAACCAAAACATTTACGCACGTTCATAAACCAAAGCAACATTTACCCACGTTTATAAATCAAAACATTTACGCACGTTCATATACCAAAACAACATTTACGCACGTTTATAAAACAGAGCAACATTTACGCTTGTTCATAAACTACAGCAAAATTTACGTACGTTCATAAAGCAAAACAACATTTACGCACGTTCATAAACCAAAGCAACATTTACGCACGTTCATAAATCAAAACATTTACGCACGTTCATAAACCAAAACAACATTTACTTATGTTCATAAACCAAAACAACATTTACGAATGTTCATACACCAAAACATTTACGCATGTTCATAAACCAGAGCAACATTTACGCTTGTTTATAAAACAAAATAACATTTACGCACGTTCATAAACTAAAATAACATTTATTGACGTTCATAAACCAGAGCAACATTTACGCACGGTTATAAAACCGTGCAACATTTACGCACGTTCATAAACCAGAGCAACATTTACGATTGTTTATAAAACAAAATAACATTTACGCACGTTCATAAACCAAAATAACATTTATTGACGTTCATAAACCAGAGCAACATTTACGCACGTTCATAAACCAGAGCAACATGTACGCTTGTTTATAAACCAGAACATTTACCTATGTTCGTGCTGAAAGGATTATTGGTGCTCCCCTGCCACCCTTCAAGAACTGTATACAACCAGAGTGAGGAAAAGGGCTCATAAAATCACTCTGGATCCCTCACATCCAAGTCACCCCATTTTTTAACTTTTGCCATCTGGCCGGCGCCTCAGAGCCGCAAATACCAGAACAGCAAGGCACAAAAACAGTTTCTTCCCCCAGGCAATCTACCTCACGAACAGTTAAATGTTCCCCACTTATGCTTATGCAAAAAAGGTCTAATATCCTTATATTCATTTGTTACCCCTCCATCCTAGTACATCCCTGCATCTTATTCAATCCTATTCAATTATCATTTATAGCACAATTGTTTATACACTTATTTGTTGTCTGTGTGTTGGTGTCTCTGTATACTGGTAGCTTATGTCACTAAAACAAATTCCTTGTATGCGCAAGCATACTTGGCAATAAAGCTCTTTCTGATTCTGATTCTGATAAACCAGAGCAACATTTACGCACGTTCATAAAACCGTGCAACATTTACGCACGTTCATAAACCAAAACAACATTTACGCTTGTTTATAAAACAAAATAACATTTACGCACGTTCATAAACCGAAATAAAATTTTTGCACGTTCATAAACCAGAGCAACATTTACGCATGTTCATAAACCAGTGCAACATTTACGCTTGTTTATAAAACAAAATAACATTTACGCACATTCATAAACCAAAACATTTACATATGTTCATAAACCAAAACAACATTTACGCACGTTCATAAACCAAAACAACATTTACGCACGTTCATAAACCAAAACAACATTCATGCACGTTCATAAACCAAAACAACATTTACGCACGTTCATAAAACCGTGCAACATTTACGCACGTTCATAAACCAAAACAACATTTACGCTTGTTTATAAAACAAAATAACATTTACGCACGTTCATAAACCAAAACAACATTTACGCACGTTCATAAACCAAAACAACGTTTACGCACGTTCATAAAACCGAGCAACATTTACGCACGTTCATAAAGCAAAAAAACATTTACGCACTTTCATAAAACCAAGCAACATTTATGCACGTTCATAGACCAGAGCAACATTTACGCAAGTTCATAAAACTGAGCAACATTTACGCACGTTCATAAACCAGAGCAACATTTACGCACGTTCATAAACCAGAGCAACATTTACGCAGGTTAATAAACCAGAGCAACATTTACGCATGTTCATAAACCAGAGTAACATTTACGCACAATCATAAACCAGAGCAACATTTACGCTTGTTCATAAACCAGAGCAACATTTATGCACGTTCATAAACCAAAACAACATTTACGCTTGTTTATAAAACAAAATAACATTTACGCACGTTTATAAACCGAAATAAAATTTTCGCACGTTGATAAACCAGAGAAACATTTACATATGTTCATAAAACAGAGCAACATTTACGCTTCTTTATAAAACAAAATAACATTTACCCACGTTCATAAATCAAAACATTTACGTACGTTCATTAACCAAAACAGCATTAACGCATGTTCATAAAGCAAAACAACATTTACGCATGTTCATAAAACCGAGCAACATTTATGCACGTTCATAAACCAGAGCAACATTTATGCACGTTCATAAACCAGAGGAACATTTACGCACGTTCATAAACCAAAACAACATTTATGCACGTTCATAAAACCGAGCAACATTTAAACACGTTCATAAACCAGAACAACATTTACGCACGTTCATAAAACCGTGCAACATTTACGCACGTTCATAAACCAAAATAACCTTTACGCACGTTCATAAACTAAAATAACATTTACGCACGTTCATAAAACAGAGCAACATTTACGCACGTTTAATAAACCAAAACAACATTTACGCACGTTTATAAACCAAAATAACATTTACGCACGTTCATAAAACCGAGCAACATTTATACACGTTCATAAACCAGTGTAACATTTATGTGTTTTCCCCAACAGAAACAATACCTAGAACCTTATAAATCATGAACAATATATTTATGCGGTTAATATGAACTTTCTATCAAATATGAACACGTAAATCACAAGAGTAAATTCTGCCGCTTACCTCCCCTCTGATTTTCTCATGGCACTGAGAAGAAGCGCGAAGGCTCAGGAAGTAGTGGCACCGCCAAAATAAAAGCCTATGTCTAAAACAATCCAAAATAAACGTATGCACAAACTGATTATCATCTACAAAGAAAATCGGGATTTTGGGGAAATTGACAGACATAAAGACCACATGAGCTACATCCATCCCTCCTAGATTTCACCAAAATCCATACCACCAACCAAGCAAGGACACAAGAAAGCGCTAAGCTTTACATTCAGCTGAAAAGCTACCTATGGCATAGGTTCAGAGCAAACATAAGGATGATCAGGCCTTAGTCTCTCCTAGATAAATATGATGCCTTGTACACCATACAAACACCTTGCTTCTCAAAACAAAAAGGTTACAGAGCGCACCATGTGTCTTACAAAGAAAACAAAACAAAAGAATAGTTCTTGGTTTGCTTAAAATAAAGTTAAAAGTGACCGGGACCTTTTACCTAAAGAACTTGCCAAACCTTTTAAACTTAAGGGCTTCTGAACCATGGACTCAATGAGTCGGTTGACCTTCTTACTGACTCTACCCACCCTAGTTGTGACTACCTGTTCCCCGTTAACCTCAACGTTAGGAGACAACTGAGTTTGAGGTGAGTACGAGTCATTTTCTTCAGGCAGACTAGTTAAATCGCCCTGATCCATTGGGAGAACCAGTTCAGGTTGAGACTGTTCCTCACACTCACTTTGTGGTACACTGACTCGACTGTTCTGACATGCTGTCACTTTGATCCAGTTGACTACAAGAGCGCTCTGAGCCAGCCATTACCCATGAGTCCGATCCATACTGCTCTCCACATCCAAAGAGTCAGGCATGCAAAACTCCTCAACATCACTTGCGTCCAATACTGGCAGAAAACTGATGTCTAAAAGCAAGTTCCTGTGCACAACTTTTGTGGCGCCCCCTAGATCTACCAATTTGAAGTGTGGTTTTGTGGGTTCCTGTCTTTTATTGTGTACACTGTCGGGCTCCATTTGTCTGCCAATTTTTTCTTTCCTCTTTCACCCTTCGCAATGAGGACACGGTCTCCAATGTTCAATGTGAGTGCCTTTGATCCTTTTGTTGTAACCCTCTGCCTGTTTGTCTTGTTCTTTGATACTGTGCTTTTGAGCAATCCTGGCTGCCTCATGAAGATGTGACATGAGTGTTTTAACATAGCTTTTGTAATCTACCACTACTGGATCATTCAACACTTGTTTGAACATAACACCAACGGGGAGCCTTGGAATTCTTCCAAACATTAGTTGAAAAGGAGCATACCCAGTTGTTTCATGCACTGTCGAGTTGTAAGCGAATGTCAAAGTTTGTATTTGCTGAGGCCACTTTTGTTTCTGTTTCAGGGGCAAGGATCGAAGCATGTTTCCCAGTGTGCGATTGAATCTCTCCTTCCCACCATTTCCCATAGGATAAGCTGTTGTATGAGACTTGGACACACCAGACAGCCTGAGCAGCTCTGCAATAAGTTTGCTTTTTAAAGTTTGCACCCTGATCTGAGTGAATACGCTCAGGAAAGCCGTACACACAGAATACATGATCCCATAACTTTTTGGCCACTTGTTTAGCTGTTTGATTTGGGCAGGGAAAAGCATGAGCAAGCTTTGTAAAATGATCCGTAACTACGAGGACATCTATCGAGTGCTGTTTACTGTCCTCTGCATTCCAAAAGTCTAAACACACTAGCTCCATAGGTGCAGAAGTGCGAATACTTTCTAGGGGAGCACGAGCAGATGGATCAGGGGTCTTTGCTAAAATGCACCTCTGACAGCAATTTACATAGTCTTTTATGTCCATGTCCATTTTTTGCCAGAAAAACCTTTGTCTACAAGGTGCATGGTCCTTGCCTGCCCCTGGTGTCCTGCAATGTCGTGAATGGCATACAGGGCTTTTTCTTTTAGGCTTTCGGGAAGAACAAACTGATGTCTTTTGTGTTTGCTAATCAGATCTTTCGTGATACTGTTATGAACTCCATTTTGTAACTTAAGTCTCTCAAAGTGCTTTAATAGGACCATGGCTTTCAGCCCAAATACAGCTCTCTCTCGTCTAGATGGACGTTTTTTACGACTGACAAAGGGCACAAGTGCTGAAATAGTGGGGTCATTTTCCTGACTGTATTGCAACTCTGCCATCAGTGCGAAAACAGGGAGTGGGTCTTGCCCCGGGGGCATCATGTCCTGAATGGCCTGAATGAACTGCACTGCTCTTGTCTCTGCAGCAGCCTCCCATTCATTGTGAGTATCCAACAACGCACTTATATCAGCTTCTCAGCTTGACTGGGGGACTGTGGCTCTTTTTACTTGGTGACTTTGAACTTTGAGGCGAAATGCGTCTCGGATACTATCTGGGGCAACATCCTCGGCCTCTGCCACAAGCTGGTCATAACGCTCAGTTATGAGTCTCTGGCTTACAGTTTTAGCGAATGGATATCTGCTGAGTGCGTCCGCCACAACATTTTTTGTCCCTGGGATGTGTTTTAGATCAAATGTGTAAGGAGTAAATGACTAAATTTCTCGCACACTCTTCATTTCAGGGCTAGAAATTCTAAGCGGTGAGCAGGATATTTCTTTTGAGAGGTGCTTAGCGTTTTGCTCGCAAATGCAATGGGACGGGCTTTCTTTTCACCTTGAAGGACCTGCGATAATACAGCCCCAAGCCCGTCTAACGAGGCATCAATAGACAGAATCAAAGGCTGAGCAAAATCTGGGTGTGAGAGCACAACACAGTTTAAAAGTCCGTCTTTGAGTTTGGACAACGAATCTTCACACTCTTCTGTCCAATCGGAGGGTTTTAACTTTCTGAATGAGCCTAGATTGGAGTTCTGCTTGGCTCTACCATGTTTCTTTTGGCCAGATGTAAGGGCAAACAATGGCTTGGCTAAACTAGAACAGCTCGGGATGAAGTGCTGATAATATAGTACCATGCCCAGAAACGACTTTATTATTTTCACTTAGGGGGTACACCCGTCATCTTCCATAAGATCAGTCTTTGTCATTTTGGATATGACCCCTACTTTGTCTGGATCCAAAGCAACGCCATTTTCATCTATTATGTGTCCCAGGAGTTTGACCGACGACCTCATTAAGTGACGCTTTTTGGGGCTTAGTTTGAGATTGTGGAGCCTTAGCCGCTGGAACACCACATCTAACCTTTCCAAAGCCTCTTGCTCTGTTGGCGCAAAGACTAGTACATCGTCGAGGAAGTGTCTGGGGAGAGGGAAGTCTGGGCGTCTCTGCTTAGACTGCTGCCCCGGATAAGCGGTAGAAGATGGAGGCATGGATGGATGGTTTATTGTTATTGCCTTAAGCACATCCCTTGTTGACCCAGGAACACGTCTAGTTTTATTTGGAGTTAATTTTGGAGTTTCCCCCTCTAACGTATCCTTCATCATTTCACAGAGGTAAGTGCATTTCAAATGTGCTCAGCATAATGTTTTAAATGCAGTTTCATGATGTATTTACTATTAACGATAGGGCTGTATACCTTGGAGAACCTGGCGATACGATACATACCTCGATACACAGGTCACGATTCGATATGTACCTCGATACAGAGCTGTCTCGATACAATTTGATACAATGTGACACGATTCGATACGATTCAATAAAAATACATGGGCCAGAGCCAATTATGCTGAACACATTTGCTCAACAAACAGAACTCTGCATTTTTCTTCAATTTATTGAAGACAAAAGTACATTATAACTGTTATAAGAATTTTATTCTTATAATTGTGTATATTGTTTATAGTTAGTAGGTGCTCATAGTTCTCTACAGGTCATGTCAAATCATGTCATGTCCTCCATTCTAGTCCAAGCATGGAGTAGACATAACTAGATAGACATGGGTTGCCATGGTACTTCTGCACCTGGAGCTGGGGCCTTGAGGGGAGTGTGTATGCAAGATACGCCTCCCACGGACAGCCCCCACTCCGTGATATAAAATGTAATGTTTTGCTTACCTCTGTAAGCAAAACGCACTATGTACCTTTGTTGTATCTGTGTAATTTGCTTCTCCTTGCAAGGAATAAAACCTGGCCTTTCGCTTTTTATAATATAATCTGTCTTCGTGTCTCTCTGGGTAATATAAGGATATAGAATTCTTTTGGACATATAGAATTCTTATAACAATAACAAAGTTCATTTTGCATAAATATTTGCAACTTTAAGTGCTCTGATTAATTGTACACAAATTGTATTAATCTGGAAATTACCACAAGTCAACATTTAACTTTCCAGGGGTACAGTCTGAACATGAACATGAAGTTAGTTTTTTAAGCTTTAACATACTATTATGAGTTTGAAATTATGAACTGAATATTTTGTTTTATAACACTTGGTGTGTATATATATATAAAAAAAAAAAACTTTGTCCATCACCCTCCACGGGTGGTCTCATCCTTCGAGCTCGGGTCCTCTACCAGAGGCCTGGGAGCTTGAGGGTTCTGCGCAGTATCTTTGCTGTTCCTAGTACTGCACTTTTCTGGACCGAGATGTCTGGTGTTCTTCCAGGGATCTGCTGTAGCCACTCTTCCAGTTTGGGGGTTACTGCCCCGAGTGCTCCGATGACCACAGGCACCACTGTTGCCTTCACCTTCCAAGCCTTTTCCAGCTCTTCTCTGAGCCCTTGGTATTTCTCTAGTTTCTCATGTTCCTTTTTCCTGATGTTGCAATCACTTGGTATTGCCACGTCAACCACAACGGCCTTCCTCTGCTGTTTGTCCACCACCACAATGTCTGGTTGGTTCGCCATTACCATTCTGTCAGTCTGAATCTGGAAGTCCCACAGGATCTTGGCTCGGTCATTCTCTACCACCTTTGGAGGTGTTTCCCACTTTGACCTCGGGGTTTCCAGTCCATACTCCGTACAGATGTTCCTGTACACTATGCCAGCCACTTGGTTATGGCGCTCCATGTATGCTTTCCCTGCCAGCATCTTACACCCTGCAGTTAAGTGTTGGATTGTCTCAGGGGCCTGTTTGCACAACCTACATCTTGGGTCTTGTCTGGTGTGGTAGATTTGGGCCTCTATTGCTCTGGTGCTCAGGGCCTGCTCCTGTGCAGCCATGATGAGTGCCTCTGTGCCTCTGTGTATATATATATATATATATATATATATATATATATATATTTGTGTGTGTTTGTTTGTTTTTTATGTGTTTTAACCATGTAATGTTAATGACACAGTGAAAGGGCTTGCCTGAAATAGTTCTTGAATTCTTCGAGCTGCTGCAGTGATTTTTAAGTATATTTCCTCTCGTTCATAATCAGGAAGATGGAAGCTTGGATGTTGTGTTGTCCAAAGTAGTTTGCGTGGGGTCCCGTGTTTTTTTTTGGGCTGCGGTGAAGCTAGCTTGTCTGCATGGTGTCTTTGCAGGTGGGCGCGCAGGTTAGTTGTATTACCGGTGTAGCGTATAGAAGCCTGGCAATGCTTGCAGATTGCATTTGTTTTATCGATCCCTTGGTTTTCTTCCTTTGCGTTAAAACCAAAATGTGTCCAAACATCTGCCTTTAGGGACAACGGCGCTTCTAAAATCTTCGGCATTTTCACTGAGTGTTTTGAAACTCACGGGCGCCGCTGCGCCCCCTAATGGCTGGGCGGAGTATCGATACTAAGGGCTAGAATATCGATACTGTATCTTTTTTTATTATATCGGTATGTATCTAAGAATCGATATTTTGAGCACACCCCTAATTAACGATAACATTAGCTAGACTGGACAAGGTGCAAATATAAACTTTTTGAACAAAAAACATTTATGAAGCAGTCCTGGCCAGTAGCCAGTGGTGGAAAGAGTACTTATTTGTACTTAGGTAAAAGTACTGTTACATGGACAAAATAATATTCAATTACAAGTACTAGTGTTAAAAAAGCACTCTAGTAAAAGTATAAATTACTCATAAAAAAAAAAACCTCAAGAGTACTAATTATTTATTACTTTCACACCATTGATCTATAAAGCAGTACTTTGTAACTACTAAAGCTGTAAACACAATAAAAGAGTAAAATAGAAAATGCAGCAGCAAAATTCACATGGACACTTTTTATATTTCATTTATATTTAATATATATTTATAAATCTGGTAAATAAGCTGAAGTAAAGTATAAATGATAAATGGTGTGCATTTATATAACGCTTTTTTGTACCCTTCTTGGACACCCAAAGCGCTTTACATTATGCTCGTCCCAGACAGATCCGGAGCCGCTCGGATGTGGTAGTTGTCCACGGTGTTTCCTCAGCCTGGCCCCGACTCCAGCCCTCAATCCCCGCTTCCTTCTCTTGCCGCGGGGCTTAGCTAGCAACAGGTACTCCGGTGATGACGTGGAGCACTGAAAAACTGGAGGGAAAAACTCTGCGTTGCCCAGGTAACTCAAAAGTCTTTCATCTGCTCATATTTTAAAGCAGCTGCGACACAGCTACTAGTTGTAAGAGCTGATGAGGCAACAAACAACACTAGACAAACCAAAAATACATTAGATAACAGAGAGGGAGCAGAGACAATGCCGGACACAGGCGCGATCTTGGTTTTCCCCACTCTACAACTATACCATCCAGTATTAAACCTAGTTTACAGACAAGAACATTTCACACATAAAAAAGTAGTTTATTAAAAATATACCAGTTACACTGTCAATTGCAGAGGTTGACAGATATAAAAATGTGTGCTTCTCTTAATGTAGTTACAAAAAAGTAACTGTTGTTGTTGAAATACATGTAATACCAAGTCTTTTTTGGCTAGTCCAAGTCAAGTCACAAGTCTCTTTGCATACATAGCTTAATTTGAGTGTTTGAAGCATAATAATGCTGTCTTATTCATAAAACCTATTCTATATGAATGTATAATTTTGAAAAAGAAATCTATAGAGTATAGTTAACGTCAAAATAGAAAAAAACAACAAAAAATAGTATTCTTAACTGTATTTTGTATATGTATCCTTTAGATTTTACCAGTGACAACAAACTGAACAAATTAATAACTTTCATTATTTTGTTGTTTAAGAAGAAATCTAGAAACAGGTCTAACAGTGATCTCACAAATAAAAACTAAATCTTCATGAATGTGTTCAACAGGAGGTGCTTCTCTCGCAGTGTTAGGTTCACTGAACAGATGTAGAACAAAGAAATACAAAGTAACGGAACTGTGCAGGGTTCTGTAGAGTTTTAAGTCTTTAGTTTATAAGGTAGATGAATGTAAAGAGTGTAGCTTGTGTTATAACAGCAGCAGACTAATGACAACTACTACTACTACTGTTCAGCCCAGTACTGTACTCGGTTCTGTAGCTACTGCTGTTCTTCTGCTGCACTGGACCTGTTTTTTTGTTCCATATATTCATTGAAACCTGCGGATTTTTAATTATTTATTTTACCTTTATTACAAAGCTCTTTTTTGCAGGTGAGTCCTGGCCCCTTGTGTGGGCTGGGGTGGTCTATTGTAGATGGCTTTAATGTTAGGGGAACCTGGAGTACCCAAAAGAAACCTACGCAAACACAGGGAGAGCAAACTCCACACAGAGATGATAAGAAAAGATGATAGTTCAAAATGTATTATTATTTTCCTAGTCAGCTAAATCTACAAAACAATTAACAACCTAACCTTTCAATATTACATGCTTCTAATTGAGTTGTTTATTTTATAGTAAGCCATAGAGAGAGCTGATATATATATACACACACATATATATATATATATATATATATATATATATATATATATATATATATATATATATATATATACACACATTTATCTCACATTAAACAGAACAGGGTTTGGCTGTTTTGTAATAAGCCCTGGGAATGATGCCTTAACACAAAACGCCTTACTCAGACTTTGCTTTGTTGACTAGAAAGAGAAGCTTTGTCGTTATGATAAATGTCCTCATGTACTTTAAAAAATTGTCTGACTTACATTTTAATACTCAGTTTTATCATCGGTGTTCTCCTCACCGAAAAAGGCCTCAGTGGGTGGCACATAGTTCACATTTGTGTCAATAACATCATAATTATCACTGTAAACGCTCTGAGGAACTGCATAAGTAGGTTCTTCCTCCAGATGGTTTGGAGCCAGGGCAAACCCTGAAAGAAGAAAATGTGAACACACCATTAAGACCAAGGACATTCAACGTGTGTGAATGAGAACACATTTTCTGGAGCACAGTGGCTAAGGAGGTAGAGCAGGTTCTCCAATAAGCAGGAGGTTGACTGTTCGATCCCCGCTCCTCCCAGTTCATACTGTCGTTGACTCCAGTGTCTGTGCCATTAGTGTGATTGTGGTAGCGCAGTATGGCCTCCACATCTCTGTCAGTCTGCTCCAGGGCAGCTGTGGCTACAGAGTTACTGTTACTGTTACAGAGTTACAATTTGCAGGAGAGTTCCTCCTCCTGCAAATTGGACCCACTCTCAACTGTCCTGGTCAAAGCCACATTACCTTCTCTGTCCCCTCTCATCACTAACATTATTCACTCCTCCCTCTCCCCTGGATCTGTTCCCTCCTCTCTCAAAACTGCTGCTGTCACTCCGATACTCAAAAAACCTGGTTCAGACCACAGCAACCTTAATAACTTTCGCCCTATCTCTAATCTTCCTTTCATCGCCAAAATTCTGGAAAAAACTGTTGCTGCTCAAATTCACACCCACTTATCTTCTAATAACCTTGTGAAAAATTCCAATCTGTCTTCTGACCCCTCTACAGCACTGAAACTGCCCTCCTTAAAACAACCTTCTGACTCTCCATCATCCTTCTGCTCGATCTAACTGCAGCCTTCGATACCATCTCAAACTCCATCCTTCTGCACAGACTCTTCTCTATCGGCATCACAGACACAGCCCTCACTTGGTTCCACTCCTACCTCTCAGAACGCACTCAGTTCATCCAGCTCAAATCCTTCACCTCCCATCATGTCGCCGTCACCACAGGTGTACCTCAGGGCTCGGTACTATGGCCCCTTCTGTTCATCATCTACCTTCTCCCCCTTGGTCACATCTTTCGAAAACATAACATTGACTTTTACTGCTACACTGATGACACCCAGCTTTACCTTTTAAACAAACCAATTTCCTCACTCTCACCCTCCTCCCTAATCAACTGCCTCTCTGAAATTAAACCCTGGTTCACCACTAACTTCCTCAAACTAAACAGTTATAAAACTGAACTGCTCTTAATAGGCACCAAAAACACACTTAACAAATCAATAACTTCTCCACTTTTGAAAACTCCACCATCACCCCCTCCCCTCAGGTAAATAGTCTGGGTGTCATCCTCGACAGCACACTCTCCTACACTTCCCACATCAATAATGTCATCTGCTCTGCCTGCTTTCACCTCCACAACATCCACCGCCTCCGCCCCTCCCTCACACCACACTCTACTGCCGTCCTTGTGCACAGCCTCATCACCTCCCCCCTGGATTACTGCAACTTCCTTCTGTTTGGTCTCCCTCAAAAAACCCTTCATAAACTTCAACTGGTCCAGAACTCAGCCGCCCGCATCATCACACGTACCCCCTCCACCAATCACATCACACCTGTCCTGCAACAGCTCCACTGGCTCCCCATCACATATCGCATCAACTATAAAATAATGCTCCTCACATTTAAAGCCATACACAACCTCGCCCCTCCATATCTCTCTGAGCGCTTCCTCCTCTTTACGGCTCTCAGTCCCTCCTGCCCGTCTTGTTACCTTCAGTCGCTCTGCTCCCCAGCTTTGGAACTCTCTCCCCTCTGACCTCCGCAACACAGACACACTGCCACATTTCATATCAAAACTCAAAACACATCAGTTCAGACTGGCCTACTCACTCCCTTTATAACTGCCTGTCCTGTCATCAATATATGTAATTGTTGTTGTTTTTATTGTTGTTTTTAAATGTAGCTTTTAATTGTTTTTTAATTATGTGCCATTGTGTTTTTACTAATGTTGTCCTGGACGACCTTTAGTGTCCAGAAAGGCGCGTTATGAATAAAATGTATTATTATTATTATTATTATTACTGTAGCTTAGTAGCTTACCTTACAGTGTGTGTGAGTGCTTGTGTGTGGAAAAGGGTGAATGAAAGCATGATGTAAAGTGCGTTAGGTGATTAAGAGGGTATAAAAAAGTGCTTCTCTAAATGCATGCCATTCACCATTTTCAGACTGCTCAGCTTGGGATCGTTTCTTATGGACCAGACAGACCAGCAGCAACACAAGCAGCACTAGACCTCCAATAGTTCCTGCTGGGATCACCACCAACCTCAGAGGCACTAACAAGAAAATATATATCTTATTTTTGAACTGAAAGATTTTGTGTGTCTTTCTCTTTTATTAAATAGCTTCTACTGGTTTTATTTACACTTTTATGTATCCACACAATTTCAGACTGTTTTTTTCTCTCTAAATACAATTCAAAAAATCTTACCAGTGATATGAAGAGTAACAGAGTCACTCTGTGGGGAGCTGAGAAATTGACCTGAAATGTTTATCTGATACAGACAGTGGTAAAGCCCTTCAGTGTCAAAGGTCATTTGAGGCAGGTTGAAGGTTATAGGATTTGAGGCTGAAGTCTGAACGTCTCGTTGTGAGTGCTTCAGAATGAATGTTCCTTCTGAAAGCCCAGTTATGGAGCAGGTGACATTGACACTTTGACCCCACTTGACCTCTTCAGAAGGAGACACAGAAATGCTGGGCTTTGGGAGACCTCCTAAAAAAGCACACGTAGAAACTTGACAAACAAAACTATTGTTGTTTTAAATGTGCATGTTATAAAACAATATCTTACCTGAACAGACCACACCTGCATGTCTACAGTCGTGTTTACCAAATAGTAGTATCTGGCACTGGGTTAAAAAGCTCTCATTTCCTGAACAGCCCACATTGTTGAACCAGAATTGACCAGTTCCTTCATCAAACTGGGCTCCATCTGTGACATTCAATGCTGCTCCACAGTCCATCTGTCTGCACACGACCTGAGCATCAGACAAGTCCCAGCCATCATCACACACTGTTCCCCATTCACTGTTGTAAAAGACTTCTACTCTTCCAGAACACCGAGTAGAACCAGGACCAACCAGTCTGATCTGAGCCTCTGTCAAAATGAAACAGTTAGATTTTTATTGTTCAAAATTAAAAAAATCTTTGTACACAGTAATGTGCTTGGTTGGTAGCCTCTTAGTTTTAGTTTCTTAGTCTTCAGTCATTGTCATTGTCTTTTTTGAGTGAAATAATAGAGGCACTCAGTAGCACCTTGAGGGGCTTAATGGATAGCATGCTTAAAATGGTCTCAAATACAGCTTGAGAACAGTTTGACCTGAGAGATATGCAGAGCAGAAAGACATAGGAATAAAACAGTATGTGTCGTAATTACATTTCTTGTAAGATTACAAATACATTTTTATCTCCTCCTGCCATTGGCTACATCAGTTACCAACCTTGTACATGACTATTTAAATTGTGTTTACGCAAGGACAAAACACTAACTAACTAAACACTAACTAACTTTTTATTTCCAAAGCCAAACCCATTCTTTTCTTATTCTAACCCGTAAGGTTAGCTTATCCCCTTCAATAATTACATGTAGAAGTACATTTTGTGTCAAAGTAACTCTATGTGCTTTACATAGAAATGACACAATAGTTGTAGCAAAGAACAAACTTGAAAGAAAGAAAAAATAAAGAAACAGAAAAAAGACAATAGTAAAAATAATTTCATTATTTAACATATGTACAATATGAACAGATGTATTACAGTTGTTATTGTTGGTGCTTTTTTTTTTTTTTTTTTTTACTGTTTGGAGCAAAATGAACGACTGCAGCTTCACCGGCTTTGGACTGAACAAGAGTTATGACAAGGAGACCAGCTGTTGAGGAACGGAGCGCTCTTGTTGGCTCGTCTGGAGTCAGTAGAGCTCTAATGTAGAGAGGACCATTGCCATCAAGAGCTTTGTAGAATATTAGAAGAATTTTGAAAAAATTAAGACATGAACTGGAGCCAGTGCAGCAACTTTAGAACAGGTGTAATTTAGGTGAATGTTTTTGTCCAGATCAGAATACGAGCTGCTGTGTTCTGTTCTGAACAGAGACACAAAGTGCTGTGGTTAGTTCTAAAACCAGATTGAGAAAAATTATTGTCTGGATGTTTTCTTGTCTTTCTGAAGTTTGCGAGGCAGCCTTTGTAGATTTTGTAGTGGATGTGCAGCTTGGTTTTCCTCCATTTACGTTCTGCCTGTCGGTATTGCTTTTTTATTTGCCTGACACTGACAACATTGCTGCACTGAAAACAAAATTAATAGAAAACCTAAATCACCATGAACAAATGACAGTTGAAATTATTTATAACATGAATGGGAAAAGTAATGTAAGAGGCTGGAGAGTGAATAATTTTGATAAAACAGTTTTTATGAATATTAAACTCAACAAAGATTATTATTTGATTAAAGTCTGTAGAAATATTTGAGAAAAGCTCAGAAAATTCCTTGAGGAAACCATGTTTACACTTTGGCGGATGGTAATGCAGAGAATAGTAACTGTGTGACTACAGTTTACTGTGCTCATCACAAATTTGACAAGTTTCTGTTAAAAATAAGAACTCTAGCTTTGTGGATGTAACAATGTCATTCAGGAAAAAAGATTTGTTGGAGCGTAATCTTGTGTTTTTTAGTGCTATTGCAATGTTACTGCAACAGGAAGCAATGGCTTTTTCTTTAGAATGAATTGCAATAGTTTTGAGGTTGGATGAGTTAATACCAGGTTTTGTACGTCGGCTGAATAGTATTGTCTGGATCGCACTGACATAGCATTTGTGGAGCAGTGTTTGTTTGTAGATCCAAGATTGCTCTGTGTTGTATTCATACATTTCTCTTAAAGCAACCTCACTTCTAGCCAGCAAAGTGGTTATGTTTATTTCATTTATCAATAGAGACATTTAAGCTTTCAGAATTTCCTCTGAAACTGACTTTAACCATATTGTAAAAATTTGGGGTGAAATTAGACAGCAGTCTAAAATTCAACAAACAATTACTGTAGATTCTGTGGTTAGGCCAAGCTTTTTTCAGCTTTGCCTCCTGACAAAGGTTAAACCCTTCTTGAGTTGCTCTGACCTAAAGAAAGCTATTCATGTTTTTGTTAGCTCCCGAATAGATTACTGCAATGCGCTCTATGTGGGAGTTAAACAAACTGGTCTTTATTGTTTGCAGCTTGTGCAAAATGCTGTAAATATGACCACATAACACCTGTCCTGTACTCCCTGCACTGGCTCCCAGTCCAGTTCAGAATCTATTTTAAAATCTTAATGTTTTTATTGCAATCAGTGGCCTGGCACCTTCTTATTTGTGTGAGATTCCAACCCCTCACCAACCCAGCAGAGCTCTATGTTCTGTGGGTTGATCGTTCTGTTGCAGTGGTCGGTCCTAAACTCTGGAACTCTTTGCCCATCACTGACCTGCCTCTGTTTAAAGCCACACTTCTAAAACTGTTTTTTCAAAACTTGCTTTTGACACTTAGTAGCTCTGTGACTCTTCTTTGTTTTTATTGTGGTTATGTGTTTTCAACTTATTTGTAATTATGTATATTTATTGTTAATGTTGTTCAGCACCTTGGTCAATGTAATGTTATATAAACAAATTGATTGATTGATTAATCTGGCAGGTTTTGAAGAAAGAACATGTCTTCTGTAATGGTAGGGTCATTTTAATGTATTTTTGACAAACATAACTCTCCAGTCATATACTAGGCCTATTTTCTTTATTATATGTGTAGTGTATTAAAACATATTACTCAGGTACTCTCTCAAAAAATGCTATTGTCCCGGGACAGAAAGGTTATATTGGAGGTTTCTGTCCTACTACGCGTACTGTGTGAGTGAAAAATATAACGCAGTGCTACTTTCTTCAGGTTTAAACTGTCAATTTAAAACAACTGAGTAAACTTGAGTAAAGGTTTTGACATTTGAGTATAAAGTACATTAATTTTACAATATATGGTGTAAAACCGTCTAAGTGCTGCCCTCTTCAGGTTGAACGGTGGTTACTGCAGTTGAATTTTTCTATTTGTAGTTGTTTCCTTGTGTGACGTAAGCGGGCTCGACTAACTACTCACCACCCACGCCCCTGGCACGACCCCACCACACTCTTCTCTCCATCTTTGCGCTTCTCACAGCTGTCAATCAAGCTGAAACTCTGTTGGGTTTCAGGTCCCGCCCCCAGCTCAGCCCCACCTCCTCTCTGTCTCCGCTGGGCTCTGCACACTTTTCCAGCATTTTTCAAATATTGCCAGTGGGCAGAGTTCGGCTCTGACCAGGGGTTTAGTTACACTTTAAAGAGCTCGTACTTCCTGAACAGCCCAAAAATTTATGTAGTATAACCTTTCAGATTTGAAATGTTTCATACTGGAATTTTATTTTACCTGACAATCGTCTGCTGTAGCTGTAGTGGGTTTTGTTAGCACCACAACATTAGCAAGTGTTTGCATAATGATTGGATTTACTTTTTGTGCTTCTTGAGTTTGAGTCAATAAACTTGAGAACCAGAACTGATTGATTATGATCTGGATAAATTACAAAAAATCTAAATATATAAATTACAAATGTCTGTCTCCCTTCCCTCTGCCTAATGTCCCTTCTGTCACGGTCGCTCAGGACTCTGATCAGTTGGCCGCGGCCTCCGCCTCCGGCTTCCCCGCCCCTACAGACTCGCAGATGAGAAACAGGTGTGCGGGAGCGCCGGCGGAGCAAGACCAGCTGAGCCGAGTTGGCAATCAACAGAGGATAAGAAGCACCGCAGCCTGCTCCTCGTTGCCAGATCGTAATACTAACTCCAGTCAGTTATACGTCTAGCTTGCTATTGCCTTGTTGTTTATTGAAATACTTACCTGTGCCTTTGTTCGTCTCAGATCCAGTTCCAGTCCAGCCCCGGTCTTGTCCTGTGTCCTCTCGTTATCCCAGAAGAACTTGTCATACCTTTGTGTCTCAATAAATCTGTTTATATTCCTTTACTTGTGTGTCTGCGTTTGGGTTGTCTTGCCGGTCCGTAACAGTACGATCTGGCCAGAATGAACACAGCAGAGCCGCACACTCTTCCGCAGACTGTCGCTGCTCAGACCGCGCTTCTGGAGCAGCATGATGCTACTCTCCAGGCTCTCATGGGCCACATGAAGGACTTCTCTCAGAGCCTCTCCGTGCTGAGTGCCCAGTTGACTTCAGTGAACTCACCGCCGGCTACCAGCGCTCCAGCCGTCTCTACGCTGACTATGGAAGCCCCGCCTCCAGGTTACAAGGAAGCGTTTGTACCGCCACCTGCACCATACAGTGGAGATCTCGGCTCTTGTGGTGCCTTTTTAACCCAGTGCTCTTTGGTTTTTGAACTACAGTCACAGACTTATAAGAGTGATCGTTCAAGAATTGCTTTTTTAATTGGGTGTCTAAGGGGTCAGGCTTTACAATGGGCCTCCGCTGTCTGGGAGAAGCAGGAGGCTTTGTGTTTCTCTTATTCGCATTCATCAAGGAGATGAAATTAATTTTTGATCATCCTGTTCGAGGAGGAGGCTACTAAAAGACTGTTTTCCATTCGTCAGGGGAATCGCAGTGTGGCAGAGTTTGCCGTTGAGTTTCGTTCATTAGCCGTGGAGAGCGGTTGGAATGAGGAAGCTCTTAACGGAGCCTTTTTAAATGCGATTTCTGAGGAACTTAAGGACGAGATGGCGGCGCGAGAGCCTCCAACGAGTCTGAATGAACTCATTACTGGGGCTATTAGAATGGATAATCGCCTTCGGGAGCGTAAGAGGGAGAAGGCTGGCTTACAGGCGTCAATGAGATCCTCCACTAGTCCAGGTTCGGGATTCCCGGCATATCAGGGGGGTTTTCCCCAGCCTCCACGAGAGAGGACCGGGGGTTGGTGGATACAGACGGGCGATGAAAGAGGCTCATTCAGTTCCAATACAGATTCGCCAGGTCGTACACAGCAACCAGCCGCACCTGAACCCATGCAGTTGGGTCGGACCCATTTGACAGAGGAGGAGAGACTTCGTCGGGTCAATACCGGGAGTTGTCTATATTGTGGAAGACGTGGACATTTTCGTGCTTCTTGCCCAATACTTCCGGGAAAAGGGTGGGCTCGGCGGTAATGGGAGAAATACTGCTGAGCCAAGTCCGGTGCTCGTCTCCCACTTCTGTACGTATGGAAGGAACTATTATTTTAGCAGATCAGAACCAGACATTGGAAGTTCTGATCGACTCTGGAGCAGATGAGAGCCTTTTGGACCGTGGGGTGGCTAAGAGGTTGGGGATACAGACTATACCATTAGAGGTGCCTGTAAAGGTCAAGGCTTTGAATGGTGAGGTTTTGACCCAGATAAGTGAACAGACTATTCCAGTAAACCTCCTTCTGTCTGGTAATCACACAGAGACTATTAGTTTTTACATTTTTGATTGTGTTCACACACCTATAGTGTTGGGGTTACCATGGCTGAAAATTCATAACCCTCACATTGACTGGGCCGCATACCAAGTGTTGTCTTGGAGTAAATATTGTCATTTACATTGTCTGCAGTCTGCTTTACCTCCTGTTTCCTCTAGATCCACCCCGGCACCTGAACCTCCAGATCTGTCTTCAGTTCCACCTACCTACCATGATTTGTCAGCAGTGTTCTGTAAGCATCAGGCGTTGTCGCTGCCACCTCATAGACCATACGACTGCGCCATCGACCTCTTGCCCGGTGCTCCTCTTCCCAGCAGTCGTACATACACACTCTCGAGGCCAGAAAATGAGGCAATGGAAAAGTACATCCAGGAGTCGTTGGCAGCAGGAATAATACGACCCTCGTCCTCTCCGGTGGGTGCAGGTTTTTTCTTTGTTGATAAGAAGGACAAGAGTCTGAGACCATGTATTAATTTTCGGGGCCTGAACAAAATCACTATCAAGAATAAGTATCCGCTTCCTTTGATCAGTTCTGTTTTTACTCCTCTCTGTGGCTCCATGATATTCACCAAACTCGATCTCCGCAACGCATACCATTTGGTGCGTATTAGGGAGGGGGATGAGTGGAAGACTGCTTTTAATACACCCTTAGGACATTTTGAATATCGGGTGATGCCTTTTGGACTTATGAATGCCCCTGCGGTATTTCAAAATTTGGTGAACGATGTACTACGAGACATGATTGGTCGGTTTGTTTTTGTTTATCTGGATGACATTTTGATCTTTTCTAAGGATTTGAAGGAACATCAGGGACATGTCAGGGGGGTTCTCCAGAGATTATTGGAGAATAGACTGTTCGTTAAGGCCGAGAAGTGCGAGTTCCACGCACCGTCTGTTACCTTCCTTGGATACATCATTGCTCAGGGACAGATCCAGATGGACCCAGAGAAACTCACGGCGGATGGAGTGGCCTACCCTCCAGCCGCAAGGAGGTTCAGCGATTCTTGGGGTTTGCAAATTTTTATAGGAATTTCATACGAAATTTCAGTAAGCTGGCAGAGCCTTTGACGACTCTCACGTCTACCGCACAACCTTTTGCCTGGACACCGGAGGCAGAAGGAGCCTTTAATGTCCTAAAGCATCGTTTTACTTCTGCTCCGGTGCTCATCCAGCCTAATCCAGAGCTACAGTTTGTGGTGGAGGTCGACGCGTCAGATACGGGAGTAGGGGCAGTACTGTCCCAGCGCTCTTCTACTGATCAAAAGCTTCACCCTTGTGCTTTTTTCTCTCATAAACTCTCTCCAGCAGAGCGGAACTATGATGTGGGAACAGAGAGCTCCTGGCGGTTAAGTTGGCGTTAGAAGAGTGGCGTCATTGGCTGGAGGGATCCATTCAACCGTTTGTGGTCTGGTCCGACCATAAGAATTTGACTTACATCCAGACGGCAAGGCGGCTGAACTCCCGACAGGCCAGGTGGGCACTATTCTTTGATCGGTTTAATTTTGTCCTTACTTATCGCCCAGGTTCCAAGAATATTAAGCCAGACGCCTTATCCAGAGTCTTCACCACGGAACGGCAATCTACAGAAGAAGAGTATCCTGCCCCAGTCTCGCATCGTGGCTACACTTACCTGGGAGATAGAAGCTCGTGTCCGGCTTGCACAGCGTCAGCATCCTGATCCTGGTACTGGGCCACCGAATGCCTTGTACGTGCCAAGTAGCGTTCGTTCGAGGTATTGCACTGGGCCCATGGGACCCGCCTCACTTGCCATCCGGGGATTGGTCGCACCCTGGCTGTCCTGCGCAGTAGGTTTTGGTGGGACACTATGGACAAGGATACTAAAGAATACATTTCGGCATGCCCAGTGTGTGCTCAGAATAAGACACTTAATCGACCCCCAGCCGGTCTGCTACAACCACTACCGATTCCTAGCCGGCCATGGTCACATGTGGCGGTGGACTTTGTTACTGGGCTTCCATCTTCTAAAGGACACACGGTGGTGTTGACAATTGTCGACCGGTTCTCTAAGGCAGCTCACTTTGTACCATTACCCAAGCTGCCGCCCGCTCGGGAGACTGCGGATCTTCTGGTACTACATCTATTTCGGTTACACGGCCTTCCTTGGGACATCGTTTCGGACAGAGGTCCACAGTTTACCTCTCAGGTTTGGAAGGCTTTTTGTATGGCGTTGGACATCAAGGTTAGTCTCTCCTCTGGTTACCATCCACAGACCAATGGACAGACGGAGAGGGCAAATCAACAGATGGAAGTGGCACTGAGGTGCACGTCGTCAGCTAATCCTGCTAGTTGGAGTGTCCATCTGCCTTGGGTAGAGTATGCCCACAACACCCTGGTCAACGCCTCTCTAGGTATGTCTCCCTTCCAGTGTTGTTATGGTTATCAACCGCCTCTATTTGCAGATCAGGAACAAGAGCTGGCAGTTCCTTCGGTACAAGAGCACCTGCGCCGGTGCCATCAGGTCTGGAGAAGGGCCCGTTCAGCTCTGGTACGCGCTTCTACCGAGTCACAGGTACAAGCTAACCGCCATCGCACCCCCTAGGTACTCTCCGGGCAGAAGGTTTGGCTGTCATCCAGGGACCTGCCTTTGAGGGTGGAATCTACAAAGTTGGCACCAAGGTTCATTGGGCCATTTGAAGTGGAGAAGGTCATCAACCCTGCAGCAGTGCGCCTGAAACTCCCTGGTTCTCTTAGGATTCACCCTACTTTCCATGTTTCCAGAATCAAACCGGTCAGTTCCAGCTCCCTGATCCCTCCCTGTCCTCCCCCGCCTCCGCCCAGGATGATAGACGACCAGCCTGCATACACGGTGAGGAGGATTATGGATGTAAGGCGCCGGGGTCGTCAGTTTTTAGTAGATTGGGAGGGTTATGGACCTGAGGAACGGTGTTGGGTTCCCCAGAAGAACATTCTCGATCCTTCCCTTATTCGAGAATTTTTTCATTGTCATCCGGAGAAGCGGGATAGGCCGCCAGGTAGCGTCCATAGAGGGGGGGGTACTGTCACGGTCGCTCAGGACTCTGATCAGTTGGCCGCGGCCTCCGCCTCCGGCTCCCCCGCCCCTACAGACTCGCAGATGAGAAACAGGTGTGCGGGAGCGCCGGCGGAGCAAGACCAGCTGAGCCGAGTTGGCAATCAACAGAGGATAAGAAGCACCGCAGCCTGCTCCTCGTTGCCAGATCGTAATACTAACTCCAGTCAGTTATACGTCTAGCTTGCTATTGCCTTGTTGTTTATGGAATTACTTACCTGTGCCTTTGTTCGTCTCAGATCCGTCCAGTCCTGTCGTATGTCCTGTTCCTGTTCCGTCTTCGTCTGTTCCTGTACCTTCAAGTCTCGTCCTCGATCCAGTTCCAGTCCAGCCCCGGTCTTGTCCTGTGTCCTCTCGTTATCCCAGAAGAACTTGTCATACCTTTGTGTCTCAATAAATCTGTTTATATTCCTTTAGTTGTGTGTCTGCATTTGGGTTGTCTTGCCGGTCCGTAACACATTCTCTCGATTAGAAGTCTGGCCAGCAGCTGGGTCTTATCTTATCTTGTTATCTTGTTACTCCCTGTACTCCCATCAAGGACAAGGCCACTGGCTCACTCCACCAGCGCCGCCTGAACATCGCCTTAACATCTCACAGATGCCTTCCCTCACTACTATCCTATCATCCCATCACGTGACCACGTGTGTTGTTATCCTGTTGTTGTCTGATGTCTGTATGTTTATGTTGCGTATGTTGTAACAGCAACTGTAGTTGCAACTATGTATGTTATGTTGGTATGTCTGTTATGTCTGTAAAATGCTCTATTTCATTTTCCTAAAGACCACAGCGCCAGAAAAATGGCTGCATGTGAAGCCCTTTGTGACTATTGTCTGAAAGGTGCTATATCAATAAACTTTTACTTACTTACTTTACTTAAACTCAAGTCAAAGGTCAGCAAAGTCAAAAGCTACTCAAGCCTGTGAATCTATGGTTAAAAGTATCTTTAGTCATGCTAGACCATTCTCTTATTGGATGTGTGAATTGAACACTGATTATACCACTGTGCTTCTGTAACATAAGTAAGGAATCAAACTGCAGTGCTTTCATGTGTTTATATGTAAGGCTCTTTTTACACTAAAGCTTTGTTAGTAACAAAGTACAGATGGATTAGATGAACAAAGATTATCTAGCTGCAAAAAGTCTATTTTTCACCCCAACCTGCTGCTCTTGACCTTTTAGTATTTTACTTGAATTTTAGTCATCAATATTTTGAATTAATACTTTTGCATTAATTTCTCATGGAAAAAATGTAAATTTAACAATTGACTTGACTGCTTAAAAGAAAGTCTGTGAGAGAAAAGTGTTGCATGAATCCTGGCTAACTTAAAACTACCTTTCATCTTACCTGAACAGGCCACTCCAGCGTCTTCATTATGTCCACAGTGTTTACCAAATCCATGATGCTGGCACTCTGTTAAAGAGCTCTCATTTCCTGAACAGGCCACATCTTTGAGCCAGATTGGACCAGTCCCTTCACCAAACTGGACTACATCTGTGACACTCACTGCTGCTCCACAGTCCATCTGTCTGCACACGACCTGAGCATCAGACAAGTCCCAGCCATCATCACACACTGTTCCCCAGCTATTGTTGTGATAGACTTCTACTCTTCCAGAACACCGAGTAGAACCAGGGCCAGTCAGTCTGATCTCATCTGTCAAAATGAAACACAGAGTTTTCATGTTTGTAGTGGAAGGGTTATGCCTCAGATGATATTTTAAGCTATTTGATATCTAACATCTTTCTGCAGATGTTTAGAAGTTGAATATGTTAACATCCGTTGTACATAAAAAGTCAGAATTGTCACTGATCTCAAAATAAAAAAGATGCTAGTTTTTTTTTTCAGTAAACCTTTTTGTAGATTTTCTAAACTAGCTCTCAGCAACTGTTCCTTAAAGCTTACTCACAAGATCTATAAGTTCTAACAAACTCTGCCAGACAACACGTATTACTGTCTGTGGACATGTATTTTAATTTAGTTTTAGTCTAGGCTTTTGAATGAAATTATTTTTAGTCTTATTTTAGTCATCTTATTTGTTTCTAAATTTAAAATAAATTTAGTCGACTAAAATCTAAAGATTTTACATGATGTACTTTCTTACAATTAAAATTTAAACATGCAAACATATTTCACAATTCTTATTTTAATAAAACTGCCTTTATTGAAAATAGTTTTAATCAATGAAAAACAATACCAATAGTAAAAAAAATCTTGCTGTCTATTGTAATATAAACAAAAATACATCAATGTGTATCAAAGAGATGCAAAATACACATTCACAGCTTATTCTAAAATAAATTAAATAAATGTGCAATTATCAAAGGGCCATTACAGCCCAAGAAAGGTAAATAATAACAATAAACGGACCATCTAAACCATCTTTGAACTTTAAGTGCATTGAACAGGAGGATATTCCTTATGCTACATTGGCATCATAAATATCAAATGCAAATATTTATTTACTTTGATTCGTTTTCTTGGTTCTCAAACTTAAAATGAGACTACAGGTCAGGCCGTCTTTCTCTCCCACTTCCAGCCGTCAACATTTTTAATTTATTGCTTTTTGCTCTGTCTCTTTGTATCTCCGGTTAGCTTTGGTCCCCTATTCACCAATATTGTCATTACAACAGGGCAATAAAATTACTTACTCCATAGTAAAACAATAGTTTTCAGATAGCATAAACGGACATATTAATCAAAAATTCCCCCCAGAGTTGCCCTGGCGGGACCTCAGCGGCAGGCTACACACGGGACGCCTGGAAGAACTGGCAAGTTCTGTGTTTAGAAGTTCTGTCCGTGGAGGACGTCGAGGATGTTTTCATTTTCGGATTTATGATAGTGGGGTTCCTGATTATTGGTCTTGGGACTGCCTTAAACTTTCGGAAAATTTGTAAGACAGCGGCCTTTAAAGCTACCCAGCCGCTGTCTGCTGATATTAAACAGTGCTTCTGTGACGTGAGTGACAAGCTGAAGGGATTACAGCAGGGTGTTGCACAGTGTGAGGAGCAGATTTGTGTCATCTCAGCCCGGACTGCGTACACGGAGAAAAGAGTGGATTTGATCGAGAATCAGACCTGTGAGCTGCTATGTAGTACTACAGGGCTGTCCACGAAACTGGATGAAACATCAAAGCTACTTCACAAATCGGACGCACGCACCTGATGCTGAAGAACCAGAACTGATTGAATACGATCTGGACAAATTATCGAAGATTAAAATGGATAAATTACAATTTCTGTCTCCTTTACCTCTGCCCCAGTCCCTTCTCTCGATTAGAAGTCTGGCCAGCAGCTGGGCCGTATTTTATCTTAGTGATACTCCCTGTTCTCCATCAAGGCCAAAGCAAGGAACTCACACACACAGTTCTGTTATAACACCTCAAGGCCTCCTACCACTCCTATCACATCCCGCCTGCCACTTAATATCTGTCTGACTCTTTCCTCTACTCCCCCCTCCCCCCTCGTAAGCCACTGAAAAATTCCATCACGTGACCGCGTGTGCTGTTATCCTTGTTACTGTGATGTGTGATGTATGTCTATGTATGTCGTAACGGCAACTGTGGTTGCGGCTACGTATGTAATGTTGTAATGCGACTGTAGTTATGTGTCTGCTATGTCTGTACAATGCCTTATTTCATTTTCCTGAAGATCATTGGAGCGCCATAAATATGGCTGCACCGGGTGGTCTGCAACCTTGTGTGTCTGTCTGTGTATAAATGTAATATGTTGCACCACTAATAAGCAATTTTGTTGCAGTACAATTGTAATGACAAATAAAGCATTCATTCATTCATTGCATTCAACAAGGCGCGCTCTGATTGGCTTACTTGACTCATCCCGCCCGTTCCACTTAATCTTTCCCTTCTCCTGACTGTTTTTTGTCACAAGTTGTTTTCGTCTCGTCTTTTATTCGTTGACAAAAATGTCAGTCAATTTAGTCGTTGTTTTAGTCATTATAAAATATTTTAAATTTTGTTTTCGTTTCATTTTTGTCTGCAAAAAACTTTCTTTGACTAAAAAATGTTATTATAGTTTTTGTCAACGAAATTAACATTGTCTGTGCACATGTGCAGTAAATGGTAAATGGCATGCATTTATAATGCACTTTTTTGTTCCCTTTTGGAGCACCCAAAGCACTTTACATTAGGTATTTATTCACCCCATGCACACACTTTCAGAGGGGGTTGCACAACCTTCTCCGACCAAAATCAAACTCAAGTCTATAATTAGAGGAATCTACCACCTGAGCCACTGAACAACCGTAGGAGCCAGAGAAATTGCACAAATCACTGTTTGAATCTAATCATAGAGCCATCGATAAATGACAGTTAATGAGAGTGGACATTGTTAAACAGCACATGGACTTTGAACATTAAGGTAAGTGTATAAGTATGTATATTCTATAAAATAAAATAATATTACACTAGGCAGGATTCTACAGCTATCTCGAATGACTTACCTGAAAATCTTTTTTTAGGTTATATAGTATTAACTTTCAGATTTGAAATGTTTTATACTGGATTTTTATTTTACCTGATAATTGTCTGCTGTAGTTGTAGTGGGTATTATTAGCACCACAACATTAGTGTTTGCATAAGATTTATTTGATTTATTTTATGTGCTGCTTGAGTTCGAGTCAGTAAACTCAAGTCAAAGGTCAGCAAAGTCAAAAGTTACTCAAGCCTGTGAATCTTTGGTTAAAAGTATGTTTAGTCATGCTGGACCATTCTCTTATTGGACGTTCAATTCAAAGTGTAACGCTGATTATACCACTGTGATTCTGTAAAACACAAGTAAAGAATCAAACTGCAGTGCTTTCATGTGTTTATATGTAAGGCTCTTTTTACACTGCAGCATTAGTAAAGCTTTGTTAGGGACAAAGTACAGATGGATTAGATGAACAAAGATTATCTAGCAGCACAAAGTCTATTTTTCAACTTCACTTAATAATTTTGTGCTATCATTGATATTTTGGATTTATACTTTTACATTAATTTCTCAGGGTAAAAATATAAATTTAAAACAGTTGACTTGTTAAATATTGGTTAAATAAAGTCTGTGAGTGAATAATGTTGCATGAATCCTGGCTAACTTAAAACTACCTTTCATCTTACTTGAACAGACCACTCCAGCGTCTTCATTATGTCCACAGTTGTGTTTACCAAATCCATTATGCTTGCATTTTGTTAAAGAGCTCTCATTTCCTGAACAGGCCACATCTTTGAGCCAGATTTGACCAGTCCCTTCACCAAACTGGGCTTTATCTGTGACCTTCACTGCTGCTCCACAGTCCATCTGTCTGCACACGACCTGAGCATCAGACAAGCCCCAGCCATCATCACACACTGTTCCCCAGCTATTGTTGTGATAGACTTCTACTCTTCCAGAACACCGAGTAGAACCAGAACCAGCCAGTCTGATCTCATCTGTCAAAATGAAACACAGATTTTATGTTTGTAGTGGAAGGGTTATGCCTCAGATGATATTTTAAGCTATTTGATATCTAACATCTTTCTGCAGATGTTTAGAAGTTGAATATTTTAACATCAATTGTACATAAAAAGTCAGAATTGTCACTGATCTCAAAATAAAAAAGATGCTAGGTTTTAATTGCTGTAAAAACTTTTTGTAGATTTTCTAAACTAGCTCTCAGCAACTGTTTCTTAAAGCTTCTTCACAAGATCTATAGGTTCTGACAAACTCTGCCTGACAACAAGTATTACTGTCTGTACACATGTGTAGTAAATGGCATGCATTTATAATGCCCATTTTTGTACCCTTTAGGAGCACCCAAAGCACTTTACATTATGTATCTATTTACTATATCACTATATCAATGACAGCACAATAATTTTGTGCTGTCATTGATATTTTGGATTTATACTTTAGCATTAATTTCTCAGGGTAAAAATATAAATTTAAAACTATTGACTTGTTACAAATTGCTTAAATAAAGTCTGTGAGTGAATAATGTTGCATGAATTCTGGCTAACTTAAAACTAACATTCTACTTACCTGAACAGACCACTCCAGCGTCTTCATCATGTTCACAGTCTTGTTTACCAAATCCACCATGCTGGCACTCTGTTACAGAGCTCTCACTTCCTGAACAGTCCACATCATCGAGCCAGATTTGACCAGTCCCTTCACCAAACTGGGCTTCATCTGTGGCCCTCAATGCTGCTCCACAGTCCATCTGTCTGCACACGACCTGAGCATCAGACAAGTCCCAGTCGTCATCACACACTGTTCCCCAGCTATTGTTGTGATAGACTTCTACTCTTCCAGAACATCGAGTAGAACCAGGACCAGCCAGTCTGATCTCATCTGTCAAAATAAAACACAGGGCATGAAGTCAGTATTAATTAAAAGATTTCAAACAAAACACATAACATAATCCAACACACCTCCACCAGGTGAAGATGGAGTGAGCAGCAGAGTGACTGGGAAAAATGACAAACACATTTTTAGAGAAATATGGAAGTCACACAGAAATGAATGTCTATATTAAAAGTTAAATTTAAATGTATCTTACCTGTGGTCAAATAATGAAGGAGTCTGTCTCGTACAATAGCCATGGCTCTGAATGGTTTACAAGAGGAAACTGAAGTGTACAAAAGAGGAAATTAGACTGCTGGTGTTTGCCACAAGATTACTTCCTTTTTAGTTTCTTAGTTTATTTCTTTCAAAACTAATTTGATAGAAATCCACCCCACAGAGCAATTGCGCAGTGAGCTAGATAAGGATCATAACCACTATCACTTTGTGCTCTGCATTTAACTGCTGATGAATCAGATGAATTCAGATCTATAGTTCATAATATAGGTCAACAGTTCAACTGAATGTCTCTGTAGTTCTTTTGAGCTGGGCCTCTGTTTCGTGGATATAAAGAAGTCCCTGATGCAGCCCCACTTCTGCTGTGACTGTGAGGGATCTGATCACTGAAAGTAGGCCAACAACAGATTTACTACATAATCAACAGATGGTTCAAACTTTTGTCGGTCTGACAATTACATTTACATTTATTCATTTAGCAGATGCTTTTATCCAAAGCTTCTATTCACCAGTGTTACAGCTGGAACATCACTGGAGGCAAGGTGGGTTAAGTGTCTTGCCGAAGGACACAACGACAGTATGAACTGTGGGATGAGCGGAAATCCAAACACCAACCTTCCAGTTAAGAAACAACCACTCTACCCCCAAAATTTTATTTTACATTCCTTTATTTGTGTTTCTAAGTAGACACAAATACAGGCTTTACACTTCCACCACATCCTCAACCAAACACATACAAACATTTAGTTACTTTATGTAGGACAAAAGAAAAAAATAAAAGTGAACAAACAAGTCAAAAAGCTCATGAAGTGCTATTTCTAAGGCATATTGATAATATATTACATTCTAATAATGTTCTAAACCTAAAATGTGATACTATTTTAGCTTTAAAAATAAAGATTTTCCCCCACCCTTTACAGAAAAAACACATGACTTTCCCATGTGACCAAGTTTAAACAACTTTTCACCACATGAGTACGTGTCCCTACATGTGAACATAATGGAGCATGTGGCACTTGTGGAAAACATGTTACTTTACAGTATTTCACAATTGCTAAAACACATTTGTTGAAACCTTCACCCATATTATAAAAACTTTAAACACAAAACCCAGTCTTTAAACTACATTCACAAAACCCCAGACTCTTCTGGTCAAATCAAACACTTGCCTCAAAATTAAACAATGCTTTCAAAACATCAATCAATCAATATTTATTAAATAGCTTCCAACAACCACCGATTGAACCAAGGTGCTTAACAACATTGATAAAAAATAAACATATTTACAAATAGGTTTAAAATTACATTTACACAATAAAAACAGAGCAGTGCAAAAAGACATTTTAAATAAATTTCAACAGAGGTTAGTCCGTGATGGAACAAGAAAGTGATGGAGGAAAGGAAGAAGGAATCAATGGGCAACGAGTTCCAGAGTTTAGGACCGACCACTGCAAACCTACTGTTTGACCTACTATTTGAACCAGGACCAGGGTACCTTCAGTTGCCCAGCAGAACATAGATCTCTGCTGGGTTGGTGAGGGGTGAGAATCTCACACAAATAAGAAGGTGCAAGGCCCGTGAGTGCATTAAAAACAAACATTAAGACTTTAAAATTAATTCTAATCTGAACAGGGAGCCAGTGCAGACTGACTGAGTGGTCCACGGGGTCAAATGCTGCAGTAAGATCCAGCATTACAAGCAGCACTGGCTTTTTCTCATCAAGGGACAAGAGAATGTCGACTCAATGCTGTGTCGTGTCCTAAAGCCAGACTGAAACTTTTCAAAGATCTGATTGTTCTCCAGAAAAGACTGTAACTGAAAGAAAACTATCTTCTCCAAAACCTTGGATAGAAAAGGTAAATGGGACACAGGTCTAAAATTTGACAAAACGGTAGGATTACGGTTGGTTTTTTTTTAGCAGAGGCCTGACCACTGCGTGCTTGAATACAGTTGGTACAGAACCTAAAAGGAGGCAGCTGTTTATAAATGAGAGGAGGCATGGGCCCACTGTGTTAAAAACCTGTTTAAGCATTTTAGATGGGATAATGAACCTCAACACAGTCAGTCAATATATAAACATCATCAGCATTCATTAGACACTACATCATAAAATGAGAACACAGCGTCCAGGGCATGTAGTTACAAAGAAAGAAATGTTTATTGCATATAGAAAGTAATTTTGTGTTAAAAGAATTCTATATTCTTATATTATCCAGAGAGACACGTAGACAGAGTATATTTTAGAAAGCAAATGACCAGGTTTAATTCACGCAAGAATGAAGCAAAAGCACACACGTATCAAGGCTACAGAGTGAGGTTTGCTTGAAAAAGTAAACAATACATGTGGTTTTATACACAGCAGAACACAGTGTTAAGGAGGAGGCCCTCTGCAGCCCTCTAACCCAGAGGCCAGGTGGTGGTGGCTGTGTCTAGTTCTATGTTTGTAATAGCATGAAGCAGAACATGAACATGAGCAGAAGGAAAAGTAATATATAAAATGAAAACAGACAAAAATTAAAACAGACAATTCCCATAACATTTGCCATAAATAAAAGTAAATAATTCACAACTCAGTACAGCAAGTATACTGTAAGTGCATACTGTAAGCACTGCAAGTAATACAGTATTTAATTTCTGTATTTTCAGCAAAAAAATAATATAAGCCCAAAAGAATAAAGACAACTCTAAATGAAAAGCATATTACACAAAATATTGTGTAATAATCTTGACAACACTCCACACCTGCATATGTCATCACAGGCCAATTCCATTGCCTGTAAAAGATTTACCCTTGTATATGGGTTACGGTCATAGACCTTCCAATAGACGCAGACAAAAACTCTTCTGATGGGTTGAGGAAAGGGCTGTATGGTTGAAGGCAAACATTCACAAATCGCTGGTTGATGTTGAACCTCTCACGTATTCGGACACCACGGTGAAAGCTGGCATTGTCCCAAACCACAACATAGACAGGATGCAGTGCCTACTGATGATCCTGCTGCTCACGTTCAAACAAAATATCCCAAAAACCACCCAGAAATGTAAGAAGATGGTCAGCGTGATATGGCCCCAGGGTTGCATGATGGTGGAGACCCCCTCCCCATTGCTTATGGCTGCACATAGGGTGACATTTCCATCCTGCTGGCTAGGGACTTCCACAATGGCACGTTGGACAATTATGTTCCAGCCTCTCCTTCTCCTCTTCGCCAGATTAAACCCTGCTTCATCTACAAAAATATATGTATAGGGCCTTTCCATAGAATCCATTTCAAACACCCTCTATTTATAAAAGAGATAAATAAATAGTTTTGTAAGTGTTACAGAAAGACATACTTCTGCAAAAGTGTATGTATATTTACCCCTGATTTACATACATCTACAATACAGTGCAGTTACAGTAACAGTAAATACTATACAGACAATAACTGTAGGCTACAAACCTGTACTGTAATCATCAGTGCTGAAAGTGTACACTTACTAGTGTACACATACTGCTATCGTAGATCTTTGACCCTTTCTGAATTGCGCTCAAAGGGTACTCTGTACACTTGCTTCAAGCTTACCCTGTTGCGATGGAGGACACTGGAAATGGTAGAAAGGCTGACACTGTTGATACCTTCAAAGTCTTTGCTGTATTTGACGCAGTCGGATGACATTGTTTTGATGGACCATATCAACAATGAAAACCTCTTGCTGTTGGGAGAACAAAAGAGTCCTTCCACCTTCATTTGGTAGTCTTGCAATTCTACAAAAGGGAAAAGGCTCTTACAAATGTATACATACAGAAACAATATGGACATCACATTCTTATGTTCATATGTAAAATGTATTGTAAATCTTTTTTTGCTTTTTCCTCACTCTCCTTTTAATTGACAAACTGAACTGTACTATATCAAATGTATAAAGTAAACTTTCAGTCGCACAAATTAGAAAAACAATACATCTACCTGTTCTCTTCTCTAAATTGGTGTACTTTATTAGAGACACAGAGCATCTGGTCCATAGAAGTAAAATAAAAATAGCCCTTTCTCTTGCTTCCCTCATTGTCATTCCATGAACAAGAACATGGTCTATCACAGTTGCCCACAGTGAATTTGATCTGAAAATACTGTTCTTGGTCTTGCTCTTTGTTGTCCTTGTACTCGTCCTCCTCGTCCACCACCTCTTACACAAACTCTTCCTCCTCTTCTTCCTCGGCCTCTCACATTGTTTCCATCCATTGTAGTATCATCACTCAACGTACCTGGGCCACCTGTGTACTCTGAACTGGCTTATATTCTAGACAA
This sequence comes from Perccottus glenii, assembly GCA_024416835.2. Classification (NCBI taxonomy): domain Eukaryota; kingdom Metazoa; phylum Chordata; class Actinopteri; order Gobiiformes; family Odontobutidae; genus Perccottus; species Perccottus glenii. The sequence goes on from CM044553.2 coordinate 23,085,280, forward strand.
CTGATTTGATCCAATCATTAGAAACCAGTGTGAACAATTTAGAGTTGTGTGTAAACAATGACAGCTGTGTTGTAGTTGTGTTTAACTTTTGACACATGTATGTACCATTTTGCAACACAGTTCAAAATGTGTTTTAGTGGGTAAGAATGTGTTTAGAGTTTTGCAAAAAGAGTGGATGAGATTTGCAAACAATGTCTTAACAACCTGAACGTTTGCCTACAAAGTGACTGATTTGACAAATGGGTTTATGCCACTGAGCATTGAGTTCAGAGAATGGGGTTTAGTGTTTTAGCAATTGTGAAATACTGTAAAATAAATTTGTTTCATTTTTCATGACCCATTTATAGCTCATAACTTTACATATTCTGGCAGAGTTTGTGAAATTTTTTTGGGCCATTTTTCAGAGAATAAACACAAAAAAACAAAACTTTTCTTTCATTCATAGTTAGTGGTTGGGTGAAGCCATTTATTGTTTTAAATCATAATGACAACAGAAACTACCCAAATGACCCTGATCAAAGGTTTAATAGCTTAAGCTTAATACTGTGTATTACCACTTTTAACATCAATGACAGCTTGAAGTCTTTTGTGGTAGTTGTGGAAGAGGAGGTAAAGGCTTCTTCTTGCTCATGCCAGCTATACTTTGTTTTTATTTATTTCCACCTTTAGCCAAAGATTTCATGATCAACTTTTTACATTACTGTCTTTTACAGTATTTACTGTTACTGTAATTACCATTTCTTGGTCTTGTGAAGGACCTCATAGTACCCTATCAGTGCATCTGATAGGTCGACTCCCCCCATGTACCTACAAAAAGAAAAAAGAAAAATAATTAACAAATATTGTGGAAACATACAAATACTATTTGAGGGGGGGTAAAGTCATGTTATAATATACATACTTGTTGTAGTCTTTGATGGCTGGTGGAATGGGAACATCTTTCACAGTCCAATGGCCTGCATTGTCCTTCACCTTGTGCTGCACTGTCTCTTCTCCATGGGCAGTGTGAATGGTGGAGCACATGAAGACATCCCGAGTGTCTTTCCACTGGACAAAGAGCAGGGGGCCCTCCCTAATCCACCTTATACTTCCACGGGGAGCTTTGTTATTCAGGGCATTGTTTGCAGTTTTGGGGTATCCCTGTCTGTTTGTCCTGATGGTCCCACAGGCTGAGATATTTTTCTGCAAGAGATCTTGAAACAGAACTGGGCTTATATAGAAATTGTCTACATAGAGCTTGTAGCCTGTGCCCAGTAGATTGGTATTCAAAAGACTCATAACTGAGTCATAGCTCAACCCCTTTTTGCTTGCCTGTGTGCTTTTGCCCTCATAAACAAAAAAGTCCCATGTATAGCCTGTTTTGGAATCGGCAATAACAAATAGTTTGTAGCCCCATCGAACAGGCTTGTTCTTCATGTAATGTTTGAATATAACGCGAGCCTTTGAAGCAACCATTCTTTCATTAATAGAAATATGCTGGTCAGGTTGGTAATTCTGCCGGCATGCATTTCTGATTTCTGTATACAGTGGCTTGATCTTGCCCAGGCGGTCATACTCAGCAGTGCATCTTTTTCCTTCATTTTCGACATCATCTTCTGGACTGCTTAGATGAAGAGCATGAATGATAGAATGAAATTTCCGACCAGAAAGAACTGACTTCGGAAATTGAAGACTGTATAACCTCCCTTGTCTCCAATAATCTGTAAGTGCAGGTACTTTCACGAGGCCCATGTAAATAACCAGGGCCAGAAAAGAGTACATGTCTTATATGTGGCTCTGCCGTGCACATTTGTATTCCTGAGTCAGTAACACAGTGCTTGTGAAAAACTGTTGAAAAAGTTCAAGCACAGTGTAGTTGGATGTGCTAATTAGTTGTGGTCCAGGAGTCCGAGTAGGACAAAAGGGGGGCAGAGTAGGTGTTATATCAGCCTCATCAACAACTAACCACAGCCCCCCTGCAGTTGAAAGCTGTCTGGCACCACATCCCCTTCCTCTGCTCCTCCCCCGTCCTCTGCCACTTCTTTTTCTTGTCTCCAAGCGAGGAGTCTTGGAGGAAGGACCTGGTTCTTCTTCAAGCTCAGGCTCTGAAGATGGTCTAAAAAGTAAAAAACACAAAAACAGATTATAATATTATATATAATATGTACAATCTACTGTAGATGTACTACAGTACTATTCTTGACATAACAAAGACAACCTCCTCCAACATTTATCTGCTCTTTCAAGTTGTGAAGATTCACACCTTTGAACACCCTTTTCTTTTTTCTAACTTTTTCAAGATATTATACACCTACAATAGAATACATTCAAATAATATAATTGAAAAAAAAAAAAAAAAGTCACTTACTCATCCATTTCAACATGAACTTCGGCCAATACAGTGTCTGGCTCCAAATCTGGGTCACTTTCCCTGTAAAAGAGAGAAAAAAGTTTTCATGCTGTATTTTTCACTATACATGTTATGTCTCCCAATCTTGTTTTTATCTAAAATATAGTCAAAAGGACTAGAAAAACAAACTTACCTATCGAGTAGGTCATGCAAAAACATGTCTTCAGCAACTGAGTCCACCGCAGACATTTCACTGTCTTCCTCAGACTGCTCCTGGTCTGAGATATCACTGTCACGCCGTGTACACTCTTCCAGTACTTCCTCAATTGAGTATTTTGTCTTTACTGTACGTTTAGCTATTTTTTTTACTCCCAAAAAACTCTGACCGCACAAGACAGACGGAAGCGTAATTTACGCACAAACTCACTCCAGCAAAAGACTGACGGTTACGCAGAGACTCCTAAGTTTCAGTTTACATCAAACTGTGACGTATTTGGTATTGGAAGATTCTGTATCTCATTGGCTATCTATTTATCATTATTACACTCACTAATGTGATTGATGGATTCTGGAAGGGTGGGCGCTTAGCGTAAACTTCCAGCGGTCTGTGGCACTCATTGGCTACTTGATGTCCAGCCTTCCCGTAACATCTCCGAATTGGCGAAACACATGTCAATCTAGAGCCAATACTTCCTGTTAGCATCTTATTAGCTTTTTTTCGCGGTTGAGAAAGACTTACGCCTGTTTTTATCAAAAGAAATGACAAAAAATGTTGCAGCTGATTTCAAGTTGGAAATATTTCTCTGCAGTTTTTGAGCCTTGGAGGATATAACATGTCTTGTGGACCTAATTATTTTACTGGATATTATTCCCTGGACCTTTACGGACAGAAAGACACCAAGCTTATGTGGATTTGTTGCTGTTCGAGTCCAAAAGAGCCATCTAAGGTAGGACTAGTCCAAACTCAATCTTTGTGCTTGTCTGTAAAAAAGGCTTTGGTGTCGGCGCTGTGGTTGTAACGTGTTGAAATGGTTTATATCACCGGAAAAAGATGAGACTTTAAGCTTTACTTTGGTATATTGTCGGGGTTTGCATGACGAAGGTATGGTACAACGCGGTCTGTTTTTTGAAGCGTGTTTACGTCCCGGGACCGGGACGTTGTACACCGGGAGGTTAGACCCCCTTCACATCAGTTAAGCCACACAGTAGCTCTCCAGTCTGTCTCGATTATTATGAACTCTTTTCTGTATGTCCACAGTCCGTGCTGAGAGGTCTCGGGTCAGCTCCTCGGATTGCGCGTCTCTTTGATGTAACCCTTTCAAACTTTCACCCACAACATAGAAGCACTTTTTAATTTCAGTAGACAGCGGCTGGGTAGATTTAAAGGCAGCTGTCTTACAAATTTTCCCATAGTTGAAGGCATTCCCTAGACCAATGAGCAGGAATCCAGCTATCATAAATCCAAACATATAAATATCCTCGACGTCCTCCACGGACAGGGCTTCCAAACACAGAACCTGCCAGTTCTTCCAGGCGTCCTGTGAATAGCCTGCCGCAAAGGTCCCGCCATGGCAAATGGGTTCCCCCGGAGCACCCTTCTTTTGTGAAAAAATAGTGTCAATAGCGCTCAGAGACCAGGTAATTAGATCCATATCGGTTGATTATAACCAATGTTTCATCACGTTTAATTAAATTAAATCGATTAATTTAATTTTTTCAGGGCTCCGTGTACACACTCACTCTCATACACACACTTGACAATAGTCTACACACCGCGGCACTCAATTGCTCTTTGGCAACTGGTTCAGCTTCTCTTTCGGGGTTTTGTATTGCTTAATCGTACTGTTGCGAAAGTCACTAATGGTCAAGCGGTCAGTTACAATGTTCAGGATTCGTCTCTTCTGTGAGAACTTCCTCCCTGCTATTTCCTATTTATACAAGACTTTTAAAACAGTATTCGCTTCTACACATTAATGACTTCAGCGGCTGACGGATCACTGTAGTCGGATGCCAGACCCGATTGCAAGTCGGTTGATTAAAGCCTGGTCTAACCCTAAAACAGCTCTGTCTATAAAATTGGGCCCCAAGTGTGTGACTCCTCTAATGAGCGCTATCCCTCAAGACAGTCCCATCTTTTTTATAGAGAATTTTAGTAGAGGTCTTACCTTAGGCTTATGTGCGGTGGTCGAATCGCCCTGTTATTCTGATGTCCAGTGGACGATTCGGATTGTTAGTGAGTCTGATTCTGATAATCAGACCTCTGTGCCAATGGGAGAGGCTGGTAGGAGTTTAAAGAACAACCTGGATATTGAATATGTCTTTATCCTAGTTTTGAACTAGGTTTTTATTAAATGATTAAACAAAACTTACAGTACTTAACATGTAAACATTTTTTTTTCCCTTCTCCCAATATAACCTCTTAGACCTTACAATATAACATAGTTATATGACCTCAAAGAACAAACAAGAACAAGAAGAACAAAGATTGGTCTTTTCTAAGGGTTTAGAGAGTGAAACAGATTTTTATAGGAAGAAGTAGATTATCTGTATATTAAACCCATCTGGACATAGTATCCTGGGAGAGATACTTAGGAACAGCGGTGAGGGAAAAAAGGAGAATGGTTCCCTTAGGGCTGAGCCCAGAGAAAGGAACGAAGTGTATAGGACAGTAAGAGTGGTTTTAAAACTCATAACCTTCAAATACAGACACAACACAAAACATCAACTCGTGTACTAGACTTGATGTGGTTTGAGAATGGAGAGAGTGAGACAGATTTTAGACAGATTTTTTTAGAGGAAAAGAGTAGATTATCTTCGTGTTCAACCCAGACCGGAAAATTAGTATCCGTGGGGAAGATTCTTAGACACAGTAGTGAGTAGAATGAGTGAGGAAGATTTTAGACAGATTGTTTAGATTTAGAGGAAAATGGGGTTTATGCAGTTCTAACTTTGATACAGGATTGTCCTTGAATCAAAGAGATTAGCAAGACTCGTTTGCCAGGGTTTCAGGCTTCCTTCTATATCTTCTGGACAGGGTGTAGTTAACACACATGCGCTCTGACAAATTGTCCTCTTTGAACTCCTTGTGTCCCTGTCCTCTGTGAACTCTTTGAGTGGCACTGCCCTTATGTGAACTTCGTGTGCCCTGTCTCTTTGTGAACTTTTTGTGTGTACTTAGTCGTCACCAAACTCTTTGTGTGTCCCTGTGTGTCATGACTTCCTGTTCTCTGCTCACAGACACAGAATTTGACCTATATTTCAGCTAGGCCTATTTAGATTTAAATTCTTGGTTCTCATTTACTCTTAACACATTTTATTCTTCCACACTTCCAAAAACATCATTGAAATATATTTAAGTTTACCATTACTCTTAAGCATTTACATTTTTATTCCTAATTATTTTTAAGTCTTCACTTTTTAACCCAGTGTCCTTGTCGGTTTGTGTCTCCCTTGGTCCTCGAATTTCCAGTTTAATCCTTTGCATTCACTACAAAACTTATTCTATCTTATCTCAGCACCCAGCTGAATTTAAGATACTATTTTGCCTTCCCGTTAGGCTCTAAACTGTTACTTCGGCAGTTCACCCCGCTGTCCATACTTAATTATAAACTATACAAAAGTATAAACCATAAGGCACATAATATAAACGCATGCATAAGTGAATAGCTAAATAAGTACAAAGAATTAAAACAAAATATTACACCACAGGTGACACTAAAAGAAATAGACATTAAAAGTGGATCTGAGAGTCGTTTAAAGCGTTATCTTTGTCTAGAGCCACTGTCTATTTTATAAACCAGTTCATGTGTAAATTTAAATGACAGTTCTTTTTAAATACTGCATGTTTGCTATAGGCTTCTGTGTTTACCACTGTATGGTCTAAAAGATCACGTATAGCATTATAAATCTACTATTTGAATATCTTTGCGTGTTATCTGCCTATATATTACTGTTTTATTATAAGATAAGATAGTAATGAGGCTTTATTTTTGTGTAAAAATGTGCCTCCCTTAAATACTGAAGCCTTTATATATATATATATATATATATATATATATATATATATATATATATATATTTCGCTTTTCCACCTAGTAGGCACTCAAAGCGCTTTACATTAAGGTTCCATTCACCAGTGTTACAGCTGGAACACCACTGGAGGCAAGGTGGGGTAATTGTCTTACCCAAGGACACAACGACAGCATGTAGGGAGAGCGGATGTTATGATGTTTTGGGATGTTTCGAGCGGGGATCGAACCGCCCACCCTCCGGTCGAAGGATGGCCGCTCTACCCACTTAGCTACTATTTTGAGATAACTGGTAGCGTAGCTCACTATATTTTCCTAATAGTTGGCCCATCACTGCTCTTCACATGTAGCGGACGCAATAAAAACATTAAAAATGGCTGAGGCTACTGTCTCCAGTGTTGAAAGTGAAATGGATGAACAGACCTGGCACCATTTTGACGACTGTGGAGATTGGTTTCAAAAGTTTAATGTGAAAAATAAAAAATAAATCAGCCATTATGATCACTACTTGTGTATTTTTTTGACCAAATACTTTTTTTTTCTTACTTGAGTAATGTTTTGGATGACTACTTTTTACTTCTACTTGAAAAAAATTATTTTGAAGTAACCCTACTCTTACTGACCCAGGTGTAACGTCCCTGGAAAGTAGTTAATTGTTTTTTCCCTTGTTCTTTTAATGCACACTTTCTCAAATATGTCCGCCAAGACTTTGTAATGAAAATAATTATACAAAGACACAGAAAAACAGATCAGTTTAATTTTTATAATTGTATTATGAGTTTCTATAACTGTAACACACATGACAAAACATATTTTACAGTAGCCAAATACAATTATAAAAGATTCTAAATATAATTGTGTGTTTAAATCATACATTTGTATTATTGTAAATTTTATACAGTATTTGAATTATTATTATTATTTTTTAAATATTTTACCATTTCTACCTGTAAATGCAAATGTAAAAGGAAACCCAAGAAAATCATGTGCTGAATATTTGTTCATACAAATGCCAAGTAATTATCTACAAGTTTTGATATATTCTGTTATCACCTTCATAAATGTCCAGATTAATTACATTAAGTGTCTTAGAAACGTTTACATAATCAGGTTCATCGTCGCTGTCCTTCGAGCCCTCAAAAATCTGATTAGTCTCTCTTCCAGCCGAGATGTTCACATAATCTGCTTCCTCGTCCTCGTCCGAGTACTGGTTCCTGGCGGTCACTGAAACACATCAACACAATTTTTTTTACAATGCACAATGCACTCTACTCACAAAGTGTGCTATGTATAATAATGATCACAGACTTTGAGTTTGCATTGGAATTGATGACGGAGAAAAGACTCGGTGTCTTTTACAAAACAAGTACAACCCTACAGCAATTACAACCAGCAGCAACAGACATGCAGCAACCACTGAGAGAACCACTGGCAACAATGACCCTGGAAAAGAAAAGAGGAACAGCACATCTTAATATACACTGTTATTATAACAATTGTCCTCTGGCTTATAACCAAAAAATGAAAGAAAGGGCTGCCGCAGCCCTATGAAGTTTAGATATTGGAATAAACCATGAGCAATCTTCTTTTTTTACATTTACATTTATTCATTTAGCTGACGCTTTTATCCAAAGCGACTTACATTGTTCTAATGTAATTAGGTTACAGCCACTGGAGGCAAGGTGGGTTAAGTGTCTTGCCCAAGGACACAACGACAGTATGAACTGTGGGGAGGGCGAGAATCGAACCGCCTACCTTCCGGTTGAAGGATGACCGCTCTACCCACTGAGCTACTGCCGCCATTTTTAGATTATTATTATCTTTTTATTATCCCAGTGGGGAACGTCATTGTCATCAGCTGCCTCCAGGGGGCACCCAGCGTGTTTTGATGTTAGTACCACGCCTCTCTCATGGAACCTCTTAAAAGGTCCTCGAGTAAGAGCGCCACCATACAGCAATATACCTCCGTCCAATGGCAACTTTACAAGTGTAAAAATCATGTTTACAGCCTGATAGAAAAGATGTCTCCTGTCTGAGCTAAGTTTTTACTACATGACAAATCTTGAATGACATTTTTTTTTTTAATATGTCCGTTCTATCTGAAAACTAATGTTTTCCTATGCAGTAAAAGCCCGGATGTAACTGCCTATTGTTCTGTGGTGAGGACAATATCGGTTAATAGGGGAGCAATGGATGGAAGTTGTCCATATTTATACAGTTATTGGTTAGTACCTGGGCACCCTGCAGAGTTAATACCTTGTACACAATACAAGGTATTAATACCAGTATCACAGCTATCACAGTATCACAGCTTGTAAACGCTTTTTGTAACTAGCCAAGTGTCTTTCAATTCTTGTTTGAGGTATCTTTGCCCATTCTTCCTTACAAAAGTCTTCCAGTTTTTTGAGATTTCTGGGCTGTCTGTCACGCACTGCTCTTTTAAGGTCTATCTGTAGATTTTCAATGTTGAGGTCAGGAGATTGTGAAGGCCATGGCAAAACCTTTAGTTAATGCCTCTTGATGTAATCCACCGTGGATTTTGAGGTGTGTTTAGGATCATTATCCATTTGTAGAAGCCATCCTCTCTTTAACTTCAGCTTTTTCACAGATGGCATCAAGTTAGCATCCAAAATTTGCTGAAATTTTATTGAATCCATTTTTCCTTCTACTCGTGAAATGTTCCCTGTGCCACTGGCTGCAATACAACCCCAAAACATGATCGATCCACCCCCATACTTAACAGTTGGACAGAGGTTCTTTTCATTAAATTCAGTGCCCTTTCTTCTCCAAACATACCTTTGCTCATTCCGGCCAAAAAGTTCTATTTTAACCTCATCGGTCCACAGAACTTGTTTCCAAAATGCATCAGGCTTGTCTATATGTTCATTTGCAAACTTCAAACGCTAATTTTTGTGTTGAGGACGTAGAAGAGGTTTTCCTTTGAAGTCCATATTTGTACAAGTATCTCTTTATAGTGGAATAGTGTACCACAACTCCAGTGTCTGCCAGATCTTTCTGGAGGGATCGTGCAGTCAAACGTGGGTTTTGACTTACTTTTCTCACAATCCTGCGAGCCGTTCTGTCTGATATTTTTCTTGGTCTTCCAGATCTTGCTTTAACTTTCACTGTTCCTGATGACTGCCATTTCTTAATTACATTCCGAACAGAGGATATTGGCATCTGAAAACGCTTTGCTATCTTTTTATAGCCTTCTCCTGCTTTGTGAGCATCAACTATTTTCAGTTTCAGTTTTCTAGACAACTGCTTAGAAGAATCCATGGTGCTGATTGTTGGGGCAAGGTCAGATGAGTCTGGGCATTTAAAACCTTTGAGATTGACATCACCTGGTCTATCCAGACGATGATTGAGAAAAATCCTTGACACTGTCAGGTCCTAGCTTGCCAAATGGGGCAGTACAAGGTATTAACTCTGCAGGGTGCCCAAACTTTTGCAGACACCATTTTTTTGTTTTCTGTTATTTTGAAAGTGTAATTTGAACAATTTGAAATGATGGAAATAAAATCTAACTTTTTTTGACTTATTATAAGGATGTCTAATCTGTCATTTGATGCCTTTTGGAGATTTTTCCATCTTTTCTTGGCATCTTTATGCACATTAATAACAATTTTTACCTGGGGTGCCCAAACTTTCGATCTCCACTGTATATAATAAGTATACTTTATATTATATATTATACAATATTGTATCATATTTCAAAGGGGTAAGACTTTAGGGGCTGCAAAAATGTAATTCAAGTTGAAAATGGCAGATTTTAACTCTACATTGGTTCTAGTTTGTGTAGGACAAAGCTTTTATTGTAAAGTGTCCTTGAGCTCTGGAAAGGCGCTATATAAATAAAACGTATTATTATTTTAATTTCCCACTTAACTTCCTACTCATCATATTGTGCACTCTGGTTGCTGTGATTAGATGATAGACTTTGACTAATATATATGTTTGTGATAAATGTTTGTGCTCTTGCAATATTGCAACAGTTACATCCCTAACTAATAATTGTTTTAGTCTCATGCAGAAATACACCTTGTGCAGCTCTTGTATTATGCTGTTTTTCATTTAAAAAACTCTTACTTTGAACAGTCACACTAATGACTGATGAGAGTGGAGAGGTGAAATTCCGCGACGGCCCTGTGACTTCAAACACACAGCTGTAGTTGCCCTGGTGTTCAAAGTCGGCAATAGGAAAGTGGAAGGAGGTGGAGTGGTTCTCTGATGTCTGAGTCTTATTTATGTTGAAGCCAGAGGACTGGAGGAGGAACAGCCCTTCAGGAGAGCGGGCTGAGCTGGAGCAGTTGATATCAAAGCTGTGACCCTTGGTGACCTGTATCTGGTCAAAGGCCCACTGCTGCCCTCCATCGGGAGAAGATGCAGAGATGTTGGGTGGCTCCAGCCAGACTGGGTGTCATGAGAACACATTACAATGGCAGATTAAAAAGCAGTACTTCAGATCTTCAAAGGCATGATTTTTCAAATTATACTGATGTTTTTTTTTTTAGAAGTAGGGTTTTATGTGAAATTTGTATATATACATAAATATATTAGAATAGTAGATTTCTGGAGAACTAATCAGGCTCAAAGAGAGAAGCAGTGCATAGCTGTATACAAGTGGTCATTGGTGTAGAACAGTAATCATCAACTGCAACCCCCCTCCCAGCATATTATCACAGAAAACATAAGGGGAAAATAGGTAGAGTTGAAACATTATTATAGCTATTAAAATGACTCAAAAATGACAAATATTGTGCTCATTTAGCCAGAATGACAACCTTTAATCCTCTGTACAGAAATGTACATCTGCTTATCAGCGAGCAGTTTCAGCAGCTTTGTCGTTGGGCACTGCGTTGTCATAGCCGACAATTGTGCAACACTTCCTCTTATATAACTGTGTCTATGACTTATGTCTACATTTAAAGAACCTGTACCTGATCATTTTTTAATTCTAGTTGAGGAAAATGGTTTAAACCCCAAATAGAATATTGTAAAACGTGGATAAATACTGTTAATTCAATCCCGAAATGTTTAACGAGGCGAAGATAATTGCTGTCCTGACACTAAACCTAAGCTAATGCTAAGTGCTAAGGTTCAGTTTGGGATACTGTATTAGAATATTGTGGAGGGAAAATTGGTCCGGTTTTATTATTTTTATAAAAGAGAAGTAGTAGAGTTGAGTCTGAGACAGGGATGACAACAGAAAATCAGGTAGTGCAGCTTTAAGACCAATGACAAATTGGTTGTTCTCTTTGTTAATTTCTTTGTTTTATTGGTTCACATGACAAATCATCTTCAAACATCAAACACGTTTTTTTTCCACAAGCTGTTGTTTCATATATATATATATATATATATATTTTACTTCAAACAACCTATCAAAGTTTTAATTAAAAAAAAACAAACAAAAAAAAAAAACAAGAAAATATATTTAATAGTAAAGAAATCTAATAAAATAATAAGCAATGGTATTTATTTAACGATACATTTTAGTTGGGAAGTCTTTCCCCTGCAGCACCTGTGAAGAAACAAGCTGCCTTCATCAAATTTAGTTGATGACCCCTGGTGTAGAAGATAAGTACACTACTTATGCCTTTTTTGTGCATTATTTTACCATAAGATGGACATTATATTGGGTACTATTGTGAGTTCTATAAATAACTTAGTTATTGAGTGGCTTGCTCAGCTGAATGGCAAAGGTGCTCTGGTGAAAGAATACTACTGTGGAACACACTATTGTATATTAAATAACAGCCATTTTACAGTCAAATAAAAGGGCATTTGTAAGGAACTTTTGTGCATTCTCATCCTGACCTTACTCCAAATAATTACCGCATACAACTCTACTTCAAAAAAACATCACTTTAATGCATCATCATCTCATATTTAGTGTAGACAATCAGTCATAGATATATTCACATTAATCATTTAGATTCCTGTACTGGAAGCGGTAGAAGATGAATAGATGGATCATTTCGATTTTAAAGCTACACTGTCACTTTTAGCCTCAAAAGGCACAGATCCCTTTACAGACTTGTTTTTGTTTGAGAAAAAAACATGTCTTTGGAACGCTTTGGATAAAAGCGTCTGCTAAATGAATAAATGTCTTCTGAAACAGTAGGGTCATAACTCTGCTAGGCTCCAGTGTATTGGCCTATTTCTGTTCCGTGTGTTTGAGCTGCTAAGCGTGCCGAGTCACAAGGGCATGTAATTATAAATCATTTATATCAGAGTTTTCTGTCCAGCTGAGTGTCAGGGAAATAGGTATGATTCTACCAATTGCGTGTCTAAGAACCATTAAATTAACACAAGCATGTATATTTCTGAATTTTAAAATTAAGCGATGCTACTAGCTAAAGGTTACACAACGTTCCTTTAAATGTACTGCTTGTACTGTTCTTGTAAAAAGCTTGCTTGGCTAGCTGGCGATTTGTGTTGCAGAAAAGTCCAGAGTGCAATATATTTTCTTTTTGATTGAGGAAAATGGTTTAATCACCTACGAATTAACATATTATAATGGAAATGATCTGTGAAAACAAATTTGAACTCAAAACTGCATTACCTGACATTTTCTTTGGTCCCGGTCCCAACAACCCCACACCCCCCAACAACAGACCTTTACTGCTTTTATTTCATTAAAAACGTCAACCTGGATCAATTTACTGCTGCAAAATAGTATGAGGGAAGGAATTTTCTGAAATGGACCGCATTAACTTGTTTACCTCAAACAAGTGTGTCTAATAAAATCAGCTTCTGAACTCCAACATAGCCTACTGAGCTAGCTAACCTGCAACCTAGTTTTTTACATAAAAAACACCATTGTTTGAACCCTGCAAATGTGAGAAAAGCATATTACCTGTTTTTTTTTTTTCTGTTTGTGTAAAAGACAATGGGATAGTAGAAAATATATAACATGTGTATTACACACAGTCATGTTACTGACCCAACACTAATATGGCGTTTTTGATTATAAAGTTCTTTCTTGATTACTTATTTCTCAAACAAAGGCAATTTATCTTAAGATATTAAAGTAACAGTTTTGGTGTTTTAATGTTATCCTTGTTGATCATTTTGTTCACTTACCAGTAACATCTAGATTCACAAAGTTGACGAGAAACTGTTGGTTTTGCTTTGTCCCATAGCGACACTGGTATTGTCCCTCATCTTCAAACGTCACCTCAGAGAAGCTGAAAGTAGCAGAGCTTGTTTCTTCGTTTTTTTTTTCTTTGAGCTCCGAGTTCTTGTTGAGTATGAAATGTCCTTGTACCAGTTGATGAATTTCTTGTGACATTGTACATGTGATGGTTGTGCTGTCGCCCCAGGTCACTTCACTTTTATGGGATAGAGACATTTCAGGGTTTGGAATGGCATCTGAAAGAAAAGCTATAATATTGTTTACATCTGTATTAACAATATTACATGTTTGGTATGAACAAATAATCAAAAATAGAACCTTTTTCACTTTAACTTTCTGAAGCTAACAACAAAATATATGTATTCTTTTGTTTAAAAATTGCCTTAAAAACAACTAACAAAAACACAAAACTTAATTATCAAGGTAAAAATTCTCATTGTAGTACAGAAAAGAGTACAGTTGTTTAGCAGAAGTACATTTTTAGATGTAATAGCGTTTAACACAAAATCATTTCCGCATGTTATGAGCACAGTTTGTCGTTTTGGAGACGTCAGATGGACATAATGCTGTCTATGAGATAATGTCATCATTATCTCCAAATACGTAAACATTGAGTTTGTTTCAGAAATTTAGAAACTGCATACTCAAGGACTTAAAGTTGTGCTCAAAGGTTAACATACCCTGGCAGAATTTGATTGTTTGGCCATTTTTCAGAGAATATGAATGATAACACAAACCTTTTTTTCCCCTCATAGTTAGTGTTTGGGTGAAGCCATTTATTGTCAAACAATTGTGTTTACTCTTTTTAAAAACATAATAACGACAGAAACTACCCAAATGATCCTGGTTTGGCCTGATAACATGCACACAATCAGGTTTGAATGGCTACTAAAGATAATCATCTCACCTGTGATCTGTTTGCTTATAATCAGTGTGTGTGTGTGTAAAAGGTCAGTGAGTTTCTGTGCTCCTGACAGACCCTTGTATCTTTTTTTTCAGTGCTGCACTGATGCTTCTGTCTGAGTCATGGGGCAGTAAGGAGCCACTTGAAGAAAATGCAAGATTGAGTCGCCAGAAGAAAGCCATTGCTATGCAAATCTCACATAGAATCCCACTTACAATACACCAAACAGCACAGAGACAAGCCTTAAAACTTCTGGAACAAAGTAATTTGGAGTGATGAGAGCAAAACTTAACTTTTTGGCCACAACCATAAACATTACTTTTGGAGAGGAGTCAACAAGGCCTATGATGAAGGGTACACCAGTCCTACTGTGAAACATGAAGGTGGATCAATGATGTTTTAGGCAAGTGTAAGCTACACAAAGGAAACTTGGTCAAAATTGATGGCAGGATGAAAGCAGTATGTTATCAGAAAATACTGGAGGAAAATTTGCACTCATCAGCCCGGAAGAAGCACCACATGACAACGATCCAAAGCACAAGGCTAAGTCAACCTGTCATTGGCTACAGCAACATAAAGTGAAGGTTCTGTACTGGCCTCAGTCTCCTGACCTCAATATCATTGAGCCACTCTGAGGAGATCTCAAACATACAGTTCATGCAAGACAGCCCAAGAATTAACACAGGAACTGGAGGCTTTTTGCCAAAAAGAATGGGCAGCTGAGAAAATAAAGAGTCTTATCCACAACTACCACAAAATACTTTAAGGTGTCATTGATGTTAAAGGTGGCAATACACAGTTTTAAGAACTGAGGTGTGTAAACAGGGTCATTTAGGTAGTTTCTGTTGTCATTATGATTTAAAAAGAGTAAACAGTTGTTTGATAATAAATGGCTTCACCAAACACTAACTATGAGTGAAAGAAAAGTTTTTGTTATCATTCATATTCTCTGAAAAATGATCACAAATTCTGCCAGTGTGTGTAAACGTATGAGCACAACTGTATTTACCTAACATTACATTTTAGGATGCAATTTTTAGACCTACCAATGAGGTACAGGCTACATGCAACAGATGTTGTAGTATGAAGTAATCAGATTTTATATAGTTGTACTAAGATTTGTTATTAAAATCTGTAAATGTAATGGACTACTTCTATAATGTAACCCTCTCTCAGCCCTGCTAGCAGACAATGCCCAGCTTGCAGCATAGCACTTGATATTGCAAGCTGTTGCCACACATTTTCAAGCTCTGGAATCTTTACTCACCTGAACAGACAACTCCAGCATCCATGTGATTACACGGTAGACTTTGTTTGTGTCCACACAAGGTCAGACATGTTTCATCTCCTTTACAGTCCACATCGATCAGCAAGAACGTACCTGTCCCACTAACAAAAGGAGACGGTCCTGCCGCAACTGCTTTGCCACAGTTTAGCTGTTTACACACTACCTTCGCATCTTTTATGTCCCAGTGGTTGCTACAAACTCTTCCGAAATGTGTTCCGTTGTTAAATTCAACTCTTCCAGCGCATTTGAATTTAGAACCAGCTAATTTGATAATACCACCTGACAATAGAAAGCATTTGCATCATTAAAACATCCAACAATATATCAATAACCAAACATTGCATCAAATACAACCTGCAACAGTTAACGAGGAGGTCATGACGAGGAAGGCTGCAAAAAGATATTCAACATATGACTTATTATTTAAAAAAAAATACCAAAATATGTTTACAATGTATGAACTTGTACCTATGAGGAGACAACAAGCTGCCCACTGTGTGCGCTCCATGGCTGACAAAAAAAGCATTGGTCAGTCACGGCAAAGACAGAAAGAAGGACCACAAAAGTCACATGCAGAGCAAACGTCCATCTGACTTATCTGTTTGACACTGCTGAGACCAAATTTACAGTTACTTCATCCACTTCTTCTTTTGTGGGGTTTGTGACTACACATACTTACTGGTAATATTCCACCCCATTTAAAAGTCTTAGTAGTTACTGACTTGTACAAAACATTACTAATGTTTCATTATTTAAAAAAGATGCCTGATTGGATATTCTGTACTTTTAACTTTTAAGAGCAAATACATCTTTAATAATTTCATTTTTCTTTAGAAGGAAATGACAAAACTCAGGCAGTTGGTGCCCTGGAGTCATAAAATGGGAAGTGTCAGACAGTATCTTTGACAAACAAAATAAAGCAAGAAAAAAAATCAACAGGTCAAAATTTTTATATATATATATATATATATATATATATACTTTTCATACACAGTATTGACAGGCAACAATCACCAACCAGAATTTGTTGTCCAGAACAGTTTATTTTCCACAGAAGTGTGAGGGGACCAGTGAAGATCATATTTTTAAGGTCACCATTATTTGCAATCTTAAGCAGCTGGTCTTCTGTCCCAAATAGGGTTGATACCAGCTTGTTTACAAACGGTCACAAATATATTCCTTTCCAGATCGAGGGTCTTTTTTGGTTGAGAAATAAGGCTTGAAGCTAAGACAGGTGATCGGGCACCAGAAGAATAAGGGCCCAAACACTGATATCCAGCAACATTCCAGCTAATGATGGAAAATACTCCAGTTTACGCGCACTCTGCACTTTTACAGTTTGGGCTTTGAATGCAGCCACTTTATCTGTTGACTTGAAAACTAAATTTATTTTTCTTAGAAAAACAGATTGAGTTTAGATTTGAGATTGGAGTTAAATATGTCACGCATGTTTTTCAACCTAACCCACTGTGATAATTCATGTGCTGCAATGTGGTGATAAAGCTCGTGTAACTTAAAATCTCTGGTCAGGAATCCACCATGAGTAAGCCATCTCACTTCAGTACAAGTGTACTAAAATTACTAAAGTAAGATATGATGTTATTGACACAACCGGACATCCTGTGAGTGAGAGTGTAAGGGAAACGGTATTGCTGTTTTGAGTGCACTACTTTGTGTTGCAATGCAAGGCAAGACATACAGCAATTCAATGTGCTTTACAAAAAGAAAATAGACAGGTTTAAAACACAAATACAATTATTAATAAAATAGATTAAAATTAAATAAAATGTATCAATTAAAACAAAACTAAAAGAGAAAAGTCATATGCAGCTTTCAAAGTGCTACAGTCACTGATATAACAGCACTCCTCCCCCAAGTCATGTCCAAACACATAGGGATTAAACAGCTGATGTTACACGTGGGTGCAGTTGACACCAGGAAGGGGGAATCAGAAGTTTTTAAAAAGGATTTCTCCAGGCTTTTAGACAAACTTGAAAACCTGGAAGTGCAATCCTTTATCAATGGACCACTCCCAAACATCGACAGAAGGATCAATAAATTCAGTCGGCTGCTTGCATTGAATACATGGCTGTCCAAGGCCTGTGAGACAAGAGGAGTACACTTCATTGATAACTTCAACTTGTTTTGGCAACGTGACGACCTGTTCAAAGGAAAGGGCCCACATATAAACAGGGGAGGGGTCAGGAGGATAACGGATAATCTCCTGCACTCCCTGAGACACCTAAATGGTTCTGGGCGCCCTCTTGAACAAAGAAAGGGTCCTCAGAGAAGCTATCAGCCACTGAATGAAAAAAGCACTCCTGCTTCACCAGCCAAGGATCCTCCTCTGACCATGACACCATCAACACCTCCACCACTGGAATGGACCCCCCCAATAGGACCCTGGACCCCCCCAGTAACATCAACACCTTCTGCGGACCTCACCATCTCTGTCCCATCCAATTCACCAATGGGATTTCCAGATCACCTGGAAATTTTGGTAAAATCTGTAAGTAAGATGATACCCCTTACACCTAACTTGGCCAGGTCACTGGTTCTATCGTCATCACTAAAAACATCACCCCCAATACCACCCAGGAATACCACTTCTCTACCTCGGCCACTGCCTAGAGTCCAATGCACCCTGTCAGACCCACTCCACCCCTCCTCCCAGACCAGCCCCAAAAGGCTCGACTAGCATCAAGGCTACTATCAGTGATTAGGACACTGAAGGCCTCTGCTGTTCCAGGACTTTTTGTCATAATAAACCACTCATCAACCTGAGGCCCTGGGAGAGAACACTCCCCCCTAGCTCCATAACTACAGTCAACAGTCGCAGATTGAAGAAGAGAATAACAGTTAGATTGTCTAATCAGACAAATCTGATTCAAATACCCTGCAAACAGATAAAGTCAGGTGCTGCTCAAACGGACTTGAAACTTGCAGTGTTCAATGTCAGGTCTTAAGGAAGCAAATCTTTTTTAATTAATGATTTTATGTCAGTTGTGAGTTGAGGTTTTCTCCATCTATTTTATATGTAGTTCTTTACAAACCACCCCAACAATGTCATGATTTTATTGATGAGTTTACTGAAATGCTTTCAGTTATCTGCACAGAATTTGAACAAATAGTCATCAGGTGATTTTAATGTGCATGTGGATAATGTTTGTGACAGAAATGCCAAAGAACTTTCTACTATTCTTGATACTTTTGGTCTCCATCAGCATGTTAATGAGCCGACTCATAACAGAGGCCACACTTTGGACCTGGTCATTACTAAAGGTGTTCATATTTCAGATGTCACTGTGATTGATGTTGCTCTATCTGATCATTCATGTGCCTTTTTCCATCTGTCCATAATTCCAAAAGTTGCTGTTGGACCTACACTTGTACATAAGAGACACATTAATGATAACACCAGGACACAGTTTATGGAGGCAATCAGGTTTGAAAAAGCCTCATCAGGTCAAGTTGATGATTTGTTGAATTGTTATACTTCAGGCGTTTTAAATTTTATGAACGCCATTGCTCCTGTTAAGGTTAAAGTGATCAGGAAGGAGCAATGCTCACTCTGTCAGGGCACAGAAAAGGGAATGCCGAAAAGCCGAAAGAAAATGGCGTAAATTGAAACTTGATTCATTATGAGGTATACAAAGAAAATCTGCATGTTTTCAATCAAACCTTGCAAAAAGCAAGAGAAATATTCTTCTCAGATATCATCAACAACAGCAGTAACAACTTGCGTGTCCTGTTTGCTAAAGTGAACAGATTAACAAACCCTCCAGCTCCATTTCCTCCAGAATTAGTTTCCACCACTAAATGCAATGAGTTTGCATTGTTTTTCAACGACAAGGTTCAAGGCATTAAACATGCGATACAGTCAACAGGACATAAAACAATACTGCAGCCACCTAGGAGACACTTGGTTGACAGTTGGTTTAACACATTTTACACCCATTAATAACAGAACAATTGAAAAAACTGTCTCCAGCCTGAGTTCATCCACCTGCTGCCTCGATGTTTTACCCACTAGATTTCTAAAATCAGTACTAAGCAGTTTGTTACCAAACCTCACTGATATAGTCAATAATTCCTTACAGTCTGGAACATTTCCAAGGACCTTAAAAACTGCTGTCATTAAGCCTCTCCTAAAGAAGAGCAGTCTTGATGCTACAGTGCTCAACAACTATCGGCCCATATCAAACCTGCCATTTTTAGGGAAAGTCATCGAAAAAGTTGTATATCAGCAACTTAATGACTTTCTATTGCTTAACAACTGCTTTGATCCTTTTCAGTCAGGATTCAGGCACCATCACAGACTGAGACTGCACTTATCAAAGTCACAAATGACATCCGTCTGAACACTGACGTGGGCAAAGTCTCTGTCTTAGTTCTGCTGGACTTGAGTGCTGTGTTTGATACAGTGGACCATGAAATCCTGTAACAAAGATTAGAGGAATGGATAGGTATCACTGGAACTGCCCTTAAATGGTTTCAGTCCTATCTTAAAGACAGGAAGTACTTTGTTTCGGTTGTTAACTGTGTATCAGACCAAATGGCCCTGACATGTGGGGTTCCACAGGGGTCTATTTGGGATCCCTATTATTCAATCTCAACATGCTTCCTTTAGGCCAGTTAATACGCAGCTGTGACGTATCATACCATAATTTTGCAGATAACACTCAGATTTAAATTTCACTCACACAGGTGAAAATGGACCAATCTATTTACTGTGTCAATGCATCAAACAGATTGACATCCATCCATCCATCCATCCATCTTCTACCGCTTATCCGGGGCCGGGTCGCGGGGGCAGCAGTCTAAGCAGAGATGCCCAGACTTCCCTCTCCCCAGACACTTCCTCCAGCTCTTCCGGGGGGATACCGAGGCGTTCCCAGGCCAGCCGAGAGACATAGTCCCTCCAGCGTGTCCTAGGTCTTCCCCGGGGTAATCCTCCCGGTGGGACATGCCCGAAACACCTCCCTAGGGAGGCGTCCAGGAGGCATCCGAAACAGATGCCCGAGCCACCTCAGCTGGCTCCTCTCGATGTGGAGCAGCAGTGGCTCTACTTTGAGCTCCTCCCGAGTGACCGAGCTCCTCACCTTATCTCTAAGAGAGCCCCCAGCCACCCTGCGGAGAAAGCCCATTTCGGCCGCTTGTATCCGGGATCTTGTTCTTTCGGTCATGACCCAAAGCTCATGACCATAGGTGAGAGTAGGAACGTAGATTGACCGGTAAATCGAGAGCTTTGCCTTACAGCTCAGCTCCTTCTTCACCACGACAGACCGGTACATCGACCGCATCACTGCAGAAGCTGCACCGATCCGTCTGTCAGTCTCACGTTCCCTCCTTCCCTCACTCGTGAACAAGACCCCAAGATACTTGAACTCCTCCACTTGAGGCAGGATCTCTCCACCAACCTAAAGGGGACAAGCCACCCTTTTCCGACTGAGAACCATGGTCTCAGACTTGGAGGTGCTGATCCTCATCCCAGCCGCTTCACACTCGGCTGCAAACCGTCCCAGTGCACACTGAAGGTCCTGGCTTGATGGAGCCAACAGGACAACATCATCTGCAAAAAGCAGAGACGAGATCCTGTGGTCACCAAACCAGACTCCCTCCGGCTCCTGGCTGCGCCTAGAAATCCTGTCCATAAAGATAATGAACAGGACCGGTGACAAAGGGCAGCCCTGCCGGAGTCCAACGTGCACTGGGAACAGGTCTGACTTACTGCCGGCAATGCGAACCAAGCTCCTGCTCCGGTCGTACAGGGACCGGACAGCCCTTAGCAAAGGGCGCCACGAGGGACACAGTCGAATGCCTTCTCCAGATCCACAAAACACATGTGGACTGGTTGGGCAAACTCCCATAAACCCTCCAGCACCCTGGAGAGGGTATAGAGCTGGTCCAGTGTTCCACGACCAGGACGAAAACCGCATTGTTCCTTCTGAATCCGAGGTTCAACTATCGGTCGCATTCTCCTCTCCAGTACCCTGGCATAGACTTTCCCGGGGAGGCTGAGGAGTGTGATCCCTCTGTAGTTGGAACACACCCTCCGGTCCCCAACCTTGAAAAGGAACCACCACCACGGTTTGCCAGTACAGAGGTACTGTCCCCGACCGCCACACGATGTTGCAGAGGCGTGTCAACCAAGACAGCCCTACAACATCCAGAGACTTGATGTACTCAGGGCGTATCTCATCCACCCCCGGTGCCTTGCCACTGAGGAGCTTCCCAACTACCTCAGTGACTTCGGCCCGGGTGATGGACGAGTCCACCCCCGAGCCCTCGGCCTCTGCTTTCTCAGTGGAAGACGTGTCGGTGGGGTTGAGGAGATCCTCGAAGTATTCCTTCCACCGTCCAACAATATCCCCAGTTGAAGTCAGCAGGTTCCCACCTCCACTGTAAACAGTGTTGGCAGGGCACTGCTTCCCCCTCCTGAGGCGCCGGACAGTTTGCCAGAATTTCTTCGAGGCCGACCAATAGTCTTTCTCCATGGCCTCACCGAACTCCTCCCAGACCCGAGTTTTAGCCTCCACGACCACCCGGGCTGCAGTCCGCTTGGCCTGCCGGTACCTATCAGCTGCCTCAGGAGTCCCACGGGCCAACCAGGCTCGGTAGGTCTCCTTCTTCAGCTTGACGGCATCCCTTACTTCCGGTGTCCACCACCGGGTTGAGTTGCCGCCACGACAGGCACCGGAGACTTTACGGCCACAGCCGAGTGGCGCGATCGACAATGGAGGTGGAGAACATGGTCCACTCGGACTCAATGTCTCCAACCTCCTCGGGATCTGGTCGAAGCTCTGCCGGAGGTGGGAGTTAAAGGTCTTTCTGACAGGGGCTCTGCCAACGTTCCCAACAGACCCTCACAGCACGCTTTGGGCCTGCCGAGTCTGTCCAGCTTTCTCCCTGCCATCGGATCCAACTCACCACCAGGTGGTGATCAGTTGACAGCTCCGCCCCTCTCTTCACCCGAGTGTCCAAGACATACGGCCGGAGGTCAGATGAAACAACTACAAAGTCGATCATCGATCTCCAACCTAGGGTTTCCTGGTGCCACGTGCACTGATGGACACCCTTATGCTTGAACATGGTGTTCGTTATGGACAAACTGTTGCAAGCACAGAAGTCCAATAACAGAACACCACTCGGGTTCAGATCCGGGGCCGCTCTCCCAATCACGCCCCTCCAGGTGTCACTGTCGCTGCCCACGTGAGCGCTGAAGTCCCCCAGTAGAACGATGGAGTCGCAACCCCGAGCCTGGCTCCAGGGTGGGGCCCCGGTTGCGCCATACCGGGCGACGTCACGGTCCTTGATGTTTTTGTCTCCGTAAAGGGTTCTGAACCGCTCTTTGTCTGGCCCGTCACCTAGGACCTGTTTGCCTTGGGAGACCCTACCAGGGGCATATAGCCCCTGACAACATAGCTCCTAGGATCATTCGGGCACTCAAACCCCTCCACCACGATAAGGTTTCCACAGTCACATAAAGTTAATTACATCATCTGCATTTTATCATCTTAAAAACATTTCCAGAGTCAAAGAAATGATGTCTCAACCAGACTGCAAACAACTTATCCATGCTTTTCTCCAGCAGGTTAGATTACTGTAACAGCCTGCTCATTGGTCTCTCAAAACGAGGGTTAAGACAGCTGCAGCTTATTCAGAACGCGGCTGCACGGGTTCTCACCAAAACCAGGAAGTACAACCACATCACGCCAGTTTTAAAATCTCTGCACTGGCTTCCTGTTGCTCAGAGAATAGACTTTAAAACAGCACTGCTGGTTTACAAGTCTCTAAATGGTTTAGCACCAGTATATATCTCTGACATGCTAGTTCCTTATGAACCTCCTCGGACTCTGAGAACATCTGGGACAGGCCTTCTGCTCGTGCCCAGAGTTAGAACTAAACCTGGTGAAGCAGCGTTTAAGTTTCATGCAGCAAAAATCTGGAACAGCCTCAACTTTAACAATGTTCAAGGGGAGGTTAAAAACCTTCCTCTTTAGCTCCGCCTACACTACACTTAAAGTGTTTTTTATCTGCACTCTTCTTTTAAAATGTTTGCTTGTAAAATTTTCCAATGTTTCCTAATCTAAATCTTGTAAATTGTCTTTTATTCCTGTAAAGCACTTACAGTTACCTAGTGTATGAATTGTGCTAAAGCTAAATAAATAAAATTGCCTTGCCTTGCCTTGCACAGTTAAACAGAACAGTTTTCAGCCACACAAAAAGTTTCTGTGACAAGTCTCAACACATTCTTGAAAACTTCACACTAGCACTTTATCTACTGACAACCATCTTTTTAAATGGTTTTATTAAAATTCTCTATGTCTAAGTGTTATTTATTAGAGTTGACATGATTTTATTCAGCACTTTTGAATTTTTGTGTTTCTTTCAGCTACTTACAGCTACTTTCCAATATGGTTTTGTAACTCAAATGGCAAATGAACTGAACTGATAAGAGAAGACAAAAACTCCTTTGTTTTCCCACACTTCCCAATCTTGATAAACAACAGGTTAGAATCAAACACTATGAAGTTACACATACAATTATATTCCTCAGTAGACTTTAATACTTTATAATAAAAATATTTTAGTGCAAATAAAACACTAGTTTGTTTCAGTTATGGATATAATCTTGTGGATTCTGGATTTTATTTTCACCTAATGATATACTTATGATACTTAAATAATTTATATGAGCGAGCCTAATATTAGCCTAAATTAGCCTAATGACACAATGTGGCCTACTAAGTGGGAAAAAGTCTAGAGCTTTGTAACTGAGAATGTGCTGTATTATCTGAATTTGAATGTTTTTGAACAAACCTGGCACAATCTCCTGTTCTTGCTTTGCTAATCAAGTCTAATTTACAAAAAACACTCCTCAGCCTGTAAAGATCTATTTTAAAAGATATCTTCTTTATACAAAGTGAAAACAAATTTTCCTCCTCGTTTGTATAATTGAGTAAAAAGACCGAGGGTTGTTGTCGCTGCACATTCGTGTTTCAGTGACTTGGACTGTGTGTTAATTTGTCAATCCCTCATGCTGTTTGAGTTTCCTTCAGCAGCAAACAAACGTTCATCACATGCAGGTATAAAGCAGTTATTGACTAAAAAACGCTCAGAGACAGACCTGTCTGCAGCTCGTACAGGTTGGTAGGTCTGCTAAAAGTTATGCAGGGTGGCTTTAAGTTCAGGTGACATTTTTCTGCTCAATCTGACACATTTAGTAGACTCCCATTTAATCGCAAGCAGTGAAAGCAGAAAGCTGTGGTGAAGTAGTTGCAAGGGCTTTGTTAAGGCTTATGTATCACCTTTTGTGATGAACCCGTAATTGAAGTAGTAGTTCCAAATTTTCACCTGGGAGATTGCAATCGTCTATAAAATGAATATTAAATAAAATACTGGTATATTTATTTATCTGTATTTTTATATTATTTTTCTTTACGACCCTATAAAAAAAAAAACTTTGCGCCCTGTACTGGCTAGAGGTTCCACAGTGCTGCATTAAATTGAACATTTATGAAATAGTATATGCAAGGAGAAGATTAGACATAAAGGCACATAAAGCTTTTCCTATCATGGCTCATCTCAGATGAAAGCCTGTGTTTAGTGATTTAAGAAGCAAATGTTATTGGCAAATATTGTAGTAACTAAGCATATCCTAAATAACCCTAAAATGCACTTTGTCTCTGTAATCCTTCTTATGACAAATGTTATTGTAGTTTATTTTTGTATGCTGATTACATGATCTTTGCACATGTAATCTGAGGGTCTTTTAAAGTTATAGCACTTTACACCAATCAGCATCCATTTATAACCAATTTGATTTATGTTGTTTAAGTCCAAGTTTAACCTCATTACACCCATCCACATCCATTTAGAACTAGTTAACAGTTTGCATGCATTTTTAAATGTTTTAAATGTGTTTTTCACTTTTTTGCAGATTTGTTGCAGCAACAGGCGCCAGCCACTAGATGTCCACACACACTAGGGTTTCTTTTTAAAGGAAAACCAGCTCTCTATTATAACATCAAGCCTTCTATTGTTTTCTTATTATTACTGCTGCCAATTTTGATATGATTCAGATATAAGACTAAGTTCAGTGTGTCATTTGGGTATTTTGTAGTTTATCCAGTGTCGTGTGCACAAACAGAACAAGACTGACAGCTCAGTGAGCCTCATAGCGTGACAAGGCTGAGGAAGTGACTGGTGTGAAAGCATTGGCCGCAGATCTGTGGCAGCGTAACAGCCTAACCCGGTAACCTGCCTTCGTGTAAGCTCGCCCTGCTGAACTTCTGTGATCTGCTTGGACCCGCTTCAACCTGCTTTCAACTCCACGACTCTGCGTACAAAGCTGACAAATCCACTGGCTCTGTAACATGCCCGTAACATTTTATGTAACCAGAAAATAAATTAGGCTAAATAAATTGCTATTTATTCAGCAATAAATATTGAACTAAGCAGAAAGCACAAACAAAAAGTGCATTTATCACATTCATGTAATTTATTGATTGTTCTGAATCAAGTTTTTTTTCTGGAAAGAGTCTTTTTTTAAATTGCCTATGTGTTGTAATAAACTCCTGAAGCCCATCATGGCTGAACTGTAAATGCACTGTGGTGGTGTGTCAGGCAGCATAATGCTCACTGACCGATATATCTCATCTACAGAAGCCCTAAAATGCACCGACATGCAAGCACGCACAGATATGTTGGAGGATTTAAAGTGAAAGCCTTTTTTTTCTTTCGCTTCATCCTTTCTTGATCTCTTTTTTTTCACTAATTGTGTGCAAGAAACGGGGCATTTCCTCACAGTCACACTGACACATGGCAGGAGGCTGCCCATGTACGTTAGCAGAGGTCATGTGTGAGCAGCGGAACTGAAAAACAGGAAGAATGTGGTGTAAGGATGGCAGCAAAGTATGCCGACAGTGTTAAACTTAGATGAAGCGCTGATACTAATGGTACAGACATGGTATGTGTGCAAGTGTGTTTTTAAGGTGATTACGTTCTACAAATTCCGTGATTTGGTTTTACAGAGTTGGTTGATTTTCCTAGATACACACACACACACGTATGCTCGCACACACATATGCACACTGTGTAAGTGCCCAGCAACTGGATGTAATCCGGACTGACAACTAGCCTTCACGCTCTGACGCACCTCGCCTCCTAAAATGGACACAGAAGGACTGTTTTATACACACACACTCTAAATGGTCTTTCTGTTTATAGCAACTGAAAACCCAAAACATGAAGTAGGGGATGTGAGGTGGAGATATGAACTGTTAAATAGTTGGGGGTTCTGAATGAGGGATAATCGGGGTGAATTCAGGCCACAAACAATTAGAGGAAAAGGAAGAGAGCAATGAGTCCAAAATATGTCCTCTAACTCATAATGTATATACAATTTGTTTATGAATAAGTTATCACAGGTGAAGATGGTTACCTTTAGTAGCCATTCAAACCTGTTTGTGTCACTTGTGTGCATGTTATCAGGCCAAAATCAACAGGGTAAGTAAACCTTTGATCAGGGTCATTTGGGTAGTTTCTGTCATTATGGTTTAAAAAGACTAAACACAATTGCTTGACAATAAATGGCTTCAACCAACCATTAACTATGAGTGAAAAAAAAGGATTTTGTGTTATAATTTATATTCTCTGAAAAATGGCCAGAAAATCACAAATTTTGCCAGGGAATGTAAACCTATGAGCACAACTGTGGTTATAGAGACTAGAAAGTGGTGTTGTACAAAACCCTGGGTCATGGCTTGGCTGCCTTTCATTAATTCATTAGTGCATACATAAAAATAAAAAGGCCTCTGTGTTTATTTCTGTGTTATTTGGCCCATGCAGACAGAGCACAGCACATCATTGACTGCCTGTCTCACGGCCTGTGAGACAGACTTGTGACATGAATAGAGGTGTTATTGTCACAGGTATAATTTATAAGATAACTATGTAGTATGTGTTATTTGTGTGTCTATGAGCTGGAGAGAGACTACAACAGACATAAACTACCGTTAGCATTAGCACATGCTAGCCCCCAGAGGCATTTTTCCCTCTCTCTGGTTGAGTTATACATGTTGCAAGCTTGAAAACAGTATTTGCCTTGTTGAAAAGTCACCATACAATGCAGTTTTAGATGTTCAATGAATTTTACTTGAATTGAAAAATGACAACAAACAAAAATAAAAACAAAACATCTCCACATTAATAGTCAGTGTCTTTTGTGACTGGTTA
Organism: Perccottus glenii; assembly: GCA_024416835.2. Classification (NCBI taxonomy): domain Eukaryota; kingdom Metazoa; phylum Chordata; class Actinopteri; order Gobiiformes; family Odontobutidae; genus Perccottus; species Perccottus glenii. The sequence goes on from CM044553.2 coordinate 23,113,210, forward strand.
CCAAAGTCAAAAAATGTTGAATGGACACTAATAGAGATCAGGAAAATATTTTTAATTCTGTCAATCTATCATTTTCAGGTACATTTGTTAATTAATTTGCCGCCCAATATTTCTTTTTACATTATTTACAATTTTGGGAACCCATGTGGGTTCTCAGATGCTCTCTGCATTAAGTCAATATTACACAAATCTCAATTGTATCAACATTGATGTTAAAGCACAGGAAGTAAATTTTGTATAGATATTAGTCATAGCACTGCACACGGTTCATAGCACTGCACACGGTTCTGTGGCCTGTTGAAACACTTATGCACAACCGTCCTTTCTACATTATACAAGCAACATTGCTTTATTGGTACAAATACTGGAACGAGAGCTGTGGCTCTTTTGAAAATCATACATGTTATAAAAGCAATGTGCAACACTTTTTAAACATTCAGTCAAGTGAAAGTTAAAGGTAGGTTTTATTTCATTCTACATCTGAGAAATTAACAATAAAATCTGAAGACCATATTTAAAAAAGGACAAGTGATCAAACACTACAGGAAAAGCATTCAATAATACACAACACTGACACTAACAAAACAACCAAATGAACACTGAACACATAGTACAACAAACAGATAACCATTGGGAAAAGGCAGCAGGAAAATATGTCTTTATGCTGTCTTGTCCTCCTTTTCATGTAGAAACCCATGAAAAGCATCTGGGTTGAGCCATTGTAGCCATATCTTTTGAAATCTCACTCTGTTGACACTGGCCAGCTAAACCTGCAAAGTCCACCAGAGGAAAAAAAGTCCTCTTTCGCCTTAGCCCTTTAGAAATGTTTATGTTGCTGAAACCCTGAGCTATGTTATCAAAAGAGGTTACAGAAAACAAACACTGGAATAAAATGAATAGGGTATTTATTTAACAATGAGAAGTGGGTACCCCCTTTTTCTTTACAGAAGCTTTACAGAACCCAAATTAATTCAAACCAGAAAACACAAGAAAGCGATTCAGCCCGCAGGAATACACTGCACTCACAAGATTGGGTTGTAGCAATATAGTCTGGTTAACAGGCGATTGATGTTTTTAGAGGAAAGTGACACAAAACAAAACAGTAAATAGACAGAAAACAGGGTGAGAGTGAGGGGAGTGACATTGGGCAAATGACCCGAGCAAGAATCGTGTGATTGGTATGCGCTCTACCAACTGAGCTACTAAAGGTAACCATCCTCACCTGTGATCTATTTGCTTGTAATCAGTGTGTGTTTATAAAAGGTCAGCCAATCAGCAGTGTTAAAAATGAGGGATTCTTTTGAAAACAAACTAAGGTCAGGTAGACCAACAAAAATTTCAGCCACAACTGCCAGGAAATTTTTTCAGGATGCAAAGAAAAACCTACAGATAACTTCAGCTGAAATACAGGATTCTCTGAAAAAAAGTAGTGTGGCTGTTTCAAGATGCACAATAAGGAGGCACTTGAAGAAAAATGGGTTGTGTGGTCAAGAAACCCATTACTACGCAAATGCCACAGAGCATCCCGCTTACAATACACCAAACAGCACAGAGACATGCCTCACAACTGCTGCAACAAAGTCGTTTGGAGTGATAAGATCAGAATTTAACTTTTTGGCCACAACCATAAACGTTCCATTTGGAGAGGAGTCAACAAGGCCTATGATGAAAGATACACCATTTCTACTGTAAAACATGGAGGTGGGTCACTGATGTTTTAGGCAGGTGTAAGCTACACACAGGAAACTTGGTCAAAATTGATGGCAAGATAAAAGCAGCATGTTATCAGAAAATACTGGAGGACAATTTGCACTCATCAAACCCGGAAGCTGTGCATGGGACGTACTTGGACGTTTCAACGTGGCAACGATCCAAAGCACAAGGCCAAGTCAACTTGTCATTGGCTACAGCAACATAAAGTGAAGGTTCTGGACATCTTAGTCTCCTGAACTCAATATCATCAAGCCACTCTGTGGAGATCTCAAATGTGCAGTTCATGCAAGACAGCCCAAGAATTTACAGGAACTGGAGGCTTTTTGCCAAAAAGAATGAGCAGCTTTACTGTCTGAGAAAATAAAGATACTACAAAATACTTCAAGCTGTCATTGATGTTAAAGGTGGCAATACACAGTATTAAGAACTGGGGTATGTAAACTTTTTATCAGGGTCATTTGGGTAGTTTTTGTTGTCATTATGATTAAAAAAAATTAAACTCAATTGTCGTGTACTTACATGCAAGGCTCTTACTTGTGAACAACACAATGTTGTTGACATCTTTATTGCACAGTGTGGTTGTCATTGTGAAACACAGAGCTGTTTTAACCTGCCATAAAGAGAAAAAGTTAGAAAAGAGTTTATGATGCACATGAGAAAAGTATGTTGCAGTAAAGTAGAGGAGAAAGGGAACGTAAAGGGGAGAGTGATTTAGAGAGCGCCTGAGGTATGTAATAGAGACAGTGAGGTGTGATTTAGGACCAGGGGGAGGGGGGAGGGAGTAAGGGGTGCATCTTGGCAAAGATTGAGTGTCATTTAATGCGGATGTGAGTGTAGGAATTATTGCATGGCTGCTACACTTGCCGACTATAGATGTGACACATCGCTCATAAGGCTGCTATCCCAGCTGAATGGGAATTACCTCATTAACGCAAGCTGAATGCTAACTGCTACAGCACATATTGGACTAGTAGCAAAGAGCTGAGCCAGCTAATGACTGTATGTCACTGTAATGGTGTGTCTCTATCAAGTAGCTCTGCCTCTGCGGGACACTTAGCTCTTCATTGCTCCACCCAGCCTCGACTCTTCTTCATCCTGCCGCTCAATGACCTACCAAATGGAGCACAAGCTAAAAAGTCAGCTGTGCAGGAGATCCCACACATCACACCTTCCCTCTATATAGCTTCATCTTCTGCTTTAGTGCTGTCTTAATGTAACTTTTAGCTACCAGACGCAAGGACAGATGTAGAGCTTTTTAACTATCTCATCTCAGTCAAGATAGAATTTGATTGCCACTTTTATGTGACTCGGGAGCTATTTGCGTTAATGATCCAGGTGCTTCCCATATAGAAGGCAATTCTCCCTCAGCATCCTTCACCCAAATGTTGAATAGGTCACTGTACTGGAAATATGTGTTTACATTTGACTTAATCTACCATTTCTGCATTAAGTATTTATTTGAGCTGCTTCTTAGTGCTGATGTTTGGTTTGTGTCTTTGGTAATTTGTGTTTTTGCAAGGTCAAATTTTCCAAATTCACCAACTGCCATAGGTGTGAAATATATATGTAATTTAAATGTTTATTGGCCAGAGCTTAAAAATACTGTTACAATTGTTTTTAACTTTAAACGTTAATTACTTGATTGCTAAAGGGACACTAATTAAATCTTTGAACGGAGTCATTAAAAGAACTGTAGGCCTACTTACATTTTAGGTATAAAGATAAGAAATCACCCTTTATTTCAAGACTTGGCTCTTTGCTTCTCATGCAGGCAAAGTGCCCTAAGTTTAATGTAGCTAATATATTATCATTGATGCAATTTGTAATGAACAAGTCCTAGGCTACTTGTTTGGGAGTAAGAGTTACATAAAGCAATTACATAGAAGAAAAACTGTAACAGAGAACTATTGGGGAAAACTTACTTAGTGTAGACTGCAATTCCACACTTCACCACATGATTTGATGTGAGTGAGAGTTTAATATTGAGCGACGGCTGATAAAACAAGAACAAAAATATGTACATACATTAGCTGATAAATGCCCTAAAATGTCATGCACTCAATTAGAAACATACTGTCGGTGTGCTTAGCAGTCACCAGTATGTTCTCTTTGGGAAGTTGTAGGAACAGAAATATGAAGTAACAGAACTTCATATAGAGGTTGAAATGTCTTTTCTCCAATATAGGAAAATGGAGGCGATTATATAGTATTGAAAACATACCGTTGACTGTTCAGTGTGTCCTCCATAGTGTGCTATTTTTATCGCTGAGCTGTAGATTGTAGCCGCAAGGATAACTTTTATGTTCACACCAAATCCTTATAAAGACAGCTCCTGTGGGTGTTATTGCTACATTTAGGAGGACTGCACCTCCTCGATTTTCCCTTGAGACTATCTATCTCGTCTTTATAGAGAACATGAGTCTGAAAGCAGTAGACAATCTGTCATTCAAGCTATTAGTTCATAGTTATCAGCGGCAGTGGCCAAGGCCATTAGCCTGAAGACATTAGCAATGGCCATCAGAAAAGCCATTAACTCCTCTCAGTGCTTAAAGGCTACTGTCCCTCACAAAGACTCATTAAGAAGAGGTAGAAGAGATGGGCATGGAGAGAAACGGAGAAACACGTGTAAAAAGATTTAATAAACCAGGGCAGAGGTGGAAGAGGAAGTGGGACACAGAATGACTAAACGAGAAAGCAGAAAGATTTTTAGAAATGAACAAAAGCAAGTGTAGACTACATAGTGACACAAGTAAAAGAAGTATCTGAACTAAATTTAGTATTTTTGTAAATTTAGGCAACTTAACAATAAAACCAGCAAAAAGTCATTATCAAAGACTGCTCAGAGACACACTCACAGACAAACAATTCATTCAAACATTTCTTTATCATGGTGCACTTTTAATACATGCAGACTCTATGTGTACAGTATATATGATTTAGGCCAAATCCCAATTCTACCTCTTACCCCTTGTTTTGCGCATTAACGAGAGACAAAGGGGTGTCCCAATACTCATTTGGACCAAGGGAAAGGGCTGTAAACTGAGATTTCCCGGAACTACACTTGAAACTAAGGGGTAGGTGAATTTCCCATAATGCAGTTGACCGGCTCCGTGGCTGAGAGACAAGTGCAAAAGTACCATATCTGGGCAAATTACAACAGTGCTGTTTTATGTTCCTGTAATCTTGAAATCATTTATGTAGCAATTCATTTTCTCTTGGGAAAGTTAATACAAAATAAGTATAAAAACAAACGTTCTGGTGTCCACTCCACTGCTGGCCATGTCATGGTTAACGTTCCTCTTGTAAACCCTGCAAGCAACAGCCTGACTAACTTCTTTGTATAGAATAGGAAAAGAGTTTTTACCACTTCTTAGGGGTAGCCTATCATTTTAGCTCTATCCCTAACCCCTTTGTTTGGAGGACCAAGGGGTAGGGTAGTTAGAAAATTGGGATTGAGCATTAATTAATTAATTTTAGTCTCCAAATCATTGAGACTGCAAAGACAAAAAAAAAAAAGTAAATTGGTTTAAAGTGATCTCCGTAGAGTAATTAAATAAGCATGCTTAATCATGCTTATTTAATCAAAAAAATAATCAAAGAAACCAGAGACCAAATTTTTCTTTAGCCTATGTAGCAGTTAGCAACCTGAAAATTCTATAGTTACCGTTCTCATATATTTTGCACATTAATAAAATGGTTTATTTAGATGGATTAAAAGCTGTACAAAGACCTATCCTAATTTTGCAGAATTTTTGAAAAAGACTTTCATCCACTAATAGTAACAATTAACAAAAGCTAAACTCACACCGGGAGGGTGAGTAACTAATGAGAATAACTTTTGTGAATTTATACATTTTAAAATGTAAGATGCAGCTTGCCGTTGAGAGTTAACAACTAATGCTTGTTAAGACAGAAAATAAACATATAAGATATGAAAAAAAAATTACTTTGTTGAAAACTAAATGGCATTATTTGTCAAGCTCCTGCATGTGTCCATACTTTTGCAGGCTTTCGTTTGTTGTTTGTAGAAGACGTCTGGAGTCCAAGCTCATCAACTGCCTCAATAACATGTTAATATTTCAGGGTATTGAAAAATTGCTTTTCTTCAACAAATTTGATTTTCCATTTTGATTTGTATTTTTCTCTTCAAACAGCATCTAAACTACCACAATCTGGATGATTTCAAATATAGCACAAGTTTATTTATGTAGTTAGAGGATGGAAAAAATGGAAAAGCTAAGGACATGAAACTTAAACACAAAAAGAACAACTCACTTTTAAAGAGACCCATTGACTCCTAGCAATATTTACTTTAATTCTGAAGACGTGGCTGTCATCTTTTAGCACTCCAACTAATTACAACTAGTATAAACAAGTGTAAAAAGTAAAGGTTGCAAAAGTGATAGAAGCAAGAGGGGAAAAAAACAAAAGCCTGAGAAAAATGAGGGAGGTGAGTTTACCCTTTGACCCAACATTCCATTCTGTCCCAGAATACTTGGGGGCCTGACGCACAATGACTCACATGGCCGCACTTGAATGTATATCAGCCAGTGTCCAGGAATACACAGTCAAATTCAGAGCAGTGAAGCTAATCTCTTTTGGGGGTGGCTGGTTTCATTAGTGGAAAGATCAAGGCACTAACGTATTAGATCTCATCTTTGCTTTATTTTTATTTTTTTTTGCACCCCAATTTTTTTTTCTTTCCTCGCATGTCAAGATAAAATAGCACATGAGGGAATGCACGGGCAGAAAACTCAATGTCAATAGGTTTGTTTTGGAGACAGGATCAGGTGCTACATTATGTAGGTCAGCCAGAGAATAAAAGAAACAAGAAGCCATGAGTCGCTACTGTCAATTATTAATTACCAGGATTTTGTCATATGTTCTTATCTAGAGAGAGACTCCAACAAGCTTTTAGAGAAGCAGACAGCCATGGGCAGGAACAGGAGACAGACAGTCAGCCGCACATCAGGCTTTAGAGTTTATTTCTCCCCAGGGATCTTTCTCTAAGATAATCGCCTCAAGGAGCTTTTAGCATTCTCATCGTCATCACCAGTGTGTCAAAAGTCTGATTTAATGTTCCAATTTCTCTTTAGCGGAAAGACGGTACTATGCTCCTGGGCCGTGGATGGTTTAAATTAACAGGGTTTCCTGAAAATGCAAGAAAATTGGGCAAGGGGCAACATTTTTAAATAGCATAACAGATTAACATAGGTGTTACAATGTAAAGCATGTATCTCATTTTTACTGAAGTTTGAAGACTCTACTGCAGAGTTTTGTGTTGAAGTATTTCACAAGCTAATTAAAAATCCAAACATAGTTTTTGATCTCTGACGTCATAGATCAAGATTAATGGTAAATGAACCTATACTGCAAAATGACATAATGTAGTGGTGAATGTATTTGGCAACACTCCTTTGACAGTACTTCACTGTTCACATCCTGTTGAGACATACTGGGTATTTTGCTAACGGCACCATATACCTCCCAAGGAAATAACATACCACAAAACTAAACTACATTTCCGTGGCAGAAAAAAATATCCCCATGCTGTTTCCATCTTATCTGCGTTTTGTGTAACTACACTTCAGAATTGTGGCCTTTTTTTGAAATTTCATTAATATACTATTTATATTGTCTGCTTCCTGTTTGTTTTATCTGCTCTGAGTTGTTTGACATGATGTCCATAAAAAATAGTCGAGCAGCCTGAATCATCTCCTTAAAGTGGCCTATTATCAACTGCACGAGTTAAATGTCTTATGGAATCTTTTGGTAGTACTCTTGGTAAAAATCAGTTTTTATTAAAAAATAAAACTAAATTCTCATACACCAATAAGGGTTGCCACAGAGATGGGTGATACTCGAAGACGTCAACACCCAGATTGCAAGCATAACCTTACAGAAAACAGGCTGATGACACAGGATATCCTGCAGAAGACATCAGCTCCGGGAAGAGGAGGAAGTACAGTGTGCGCAGGCATATTGTAGAGAACCCTCAGATGTAATATTTGAATAATTAGGAGTTATATACATATGGAGTGTAAATAATGTTCATATCTGTATCCAAATTGCTTACTATGTTATGTTGAAATGATTCACCAAATACATACATATAATGATATTTGAAGGGCTTAAATAAAACAAATGTTTAAACTGACTGCAAAAGCACTCCTGGCTTTTTGTTGTGGAATTTAGTAGCACCACAACAGATAATAATTTTCCCACTTCTTTCTACAGCTGGTGAGTCCCTATGGTAGCCATATAGGGTTATGCTGTTGTCTATAAAAATAAAAATAAAACAGTGCAGAAAATTTGATAGTTATTGAGTTCTGTGTAATTACTCGCAACATTTAAAAACAATTAATTTACTTCACAAAAAACATAAACAAAAATGCTTGTTTGTCCACTGTGGGCTGTACAAGAAGTAATGAAAATTCCACTGGATTCTGTGGAACATTACATGCCTCTCTTTATTGTGTTTCTGAAATGTGCATATTTGATGTAGTGTATATATCCTCCGAGTCTAAAACACTGATATGACAAATACATAGTTGCACAACAATTTTATAGGATGTCATATTGAGCATGTTGGATTTAATTCAATTTGAATCTTAGTTGGCCTTAGTGAATGAATGTGAGAGTGAATTAACAGGATTTATAAGCAGCAGAAAATAAATGAATTATAACAGCAAAAAAACAAAACAAAAAACACAATCTTTCACCGTCATTTTCTGCCGTCATCAGCTTGCTTTTACATCGATAGGTTTGCGTTAGATCCAAAGAGGAAAGCCTTATGTTTGAGACATTAATCACGCGACCTATGGCCTTTGAAGACAGCAGCAGGTAGGAAGTGAGAGCGGACTTAGAGGAAGTGGAGCGGGCATGGATTGTTTTGCGGAGAGAGAGTGGAAAGGGGAAGCTCGCCGCCCGGAGCAGATCACGGACAAAACAATGGGGAAGCTGTTAGATGATGGGATTCCCCTACATTTCCCTGTGAGACGGAGAGGCCAGCTGGGACAGCAGCCTCTTCTTCGTGTTTACATCTTTACATTGACTTTATTGTTGTTGTCCCCAGGCATCCATGCATCTTTATAATAATATCAACACTTCCGTGAGAAGGACCCGCGTGACCTTTTCACAGGATTAAAAGGTGCAGTGGAGAATCATTGAATTTTCTAACGTTGAGATCGCGTGAGCACTGATGTAACGAGCGACGGCAGCTAGGAGCACATTGTGTAACCAGTTGCGCAGTGCAGAGCTGTAGGTCCTTACACAACATTCCCAAATATTTCCACACGCAGTCATGCACAGGCACTCATGGATGTTTTCACCCACATAGTGCCACTAGTAATGGGGTCACATAGACAGACAAACAGAAGAGAGTTGTGCCCTCTGGCCTGGGGCTGATGTCTTTTCAAGCAACCTTGGGTGTCTTTTAACAGCTACACCTACAGTCCAAGATTATATAAATTTAAAACACAAATCCATCAATATTGCAAAATGGATGGATGTAAAGAAAATTTGATACACTGGTAAACAAGCTTTATATAGCAGGGCGCCCCTTCATAGGAGTCATATGACCAAATATGATAACATCGTCACAAATGTAGGTTTTGCAGAAATGTTCAATTACATGCCTCTGCTTAATGTGCCATTGGCATTAAAGTGATTGTTATCAAATACATGATCTTGCAAATTGGAATGGTTACTGTTGATGTTTATAAGTCACAGCCCTATTTCTTGGTACATTATTCATATCTGTGCTGTGCCTTCGTTTTGAGTGGGTGAGTTACAGGCATGTACTTAGGCGAGAACATGAACAAGAAGTGCATTTCAAGAAGCAGACATGTATGCATGGCTTAACGCCAGGTATATCTCCAGGTGAACAATTTACATTCAAGGCTTATTGATCTCCCTCACCTCTGTGATACCTCTATTACTACCTCCAAGAACAAGATAAATACGACACCATTTAACACTCTGCATGGAAACATAAGAAAGACAGAGAATATCCCACACCAAGTGAACAGAAGTGTCTAACTCTGAGCCATGTAGTAGTGTGGACAATTATAAATCAAGATTGTTGTTTTCACTTTAGAATGACAATAACGGCATGGAAAACATCTTTCTCATCATTGTCTATGCCAGCATATTATGTCAACTGCTGTACTGACATAATATGCCAGTTTTGTGTTTTGTGTTGAAATACTTGTTTAGCCAGGCCTACTGCTCTTTTAATAGACCTATGTCATGATAATTTAATTCAGCACAAAGGTTAATAGCAATTTCCATTAACAGATCGCCATAAACTTTATATGAAGCATTACTGCTCCATGTTGTGCTTTTTGGCATTTAAAGGCTTATTTAACTTTGCAGATTACAAACTACTACTACAGCTTGTAGTAAAGACTTGAACAGTGTGAAGTACGTTATGTACTGCATTCTTTTGCCTTGGTATTTCCTCCATTTGACTTTCCAGCAGGCAACCCCCATTATGTTCAATATTCTGAGCAGTGCAGACCCCCTGCTGTGCTCCCTCAGTCTGTCTCACACAACCACACATATTCTATACTTGCACATGTTCATGGAACAAGGATGGCAATCCTGCAGTGTGCTCATGCTTAATACACTTGTCATGATTAATAACTTAATACAGTTTGATATGTTATTCTACTTTACTCTTGTAAGGAACATTGACACTGGTTTCTTGAAAAAACATTTCATGGACTAGTGATTTACCCAAAAATCACCATAACTGTTAAAAATATTATACAAATATATTGTTTCATTTTAGCAATATACCTTAGTCACCATGTGTATTCTGCACAGAGCTGCACTGGTTATGTTGATTTGGACCAATCACATTTAATCTTTTATACATATGTACCAGATAACACACACACATGCCACAAGCCATGAGGGGTGTTTTTTCCCAAATTGGTTCACATTATTATAACATTAGGGTATATTCAAAAAATATAATAGCTATGAATTATGAAATTTCTCAGATTCTTGGTTAGTTACTACATTTACATGCAGACCATACACCGATTATGCTCATAGGTTGATTAAGCCTTTGCAGCTGGAGTTCATATATACATGCATGAGAGAGAACCAAAGTACTCTGTCTGCTCGTGATGATGCTGCATTCATGTGTCTTTTGTTTTTAACAGCATGAAGCTGTTGTTAAAAGGATAAACCTGACTCGTTCATAGCGTTGAATCCTAGTATACCCGGCTGATTTGTTCTGTAATCATCGAGTTATTAATACAGATCAACAGTAACACACTGTCTTAACGAGCCATAAAAAACAACAAACTAAGAACTGCGCAATCATTTCTCTGTACACCTCAAACTAGCTTGTTCTTCTAAACTTTTTACGACATGAGAGAGCACAATAACCGACAAACCAATAAACTGAATAAAAAATAATTGGACTACGGCAATAATTCGGTTTTGTCTATTTTGCATTTAAACGTAGTGAGTGTCTCTGCATTGTCCTATGTATTTCTTATGACTTTCCCATTTCTTTCTTGAAAAATTTATGCGTACAGCTCTGCTGTAAACTCTTGTTATGTAGTGCACAAGTGCCTTTGACCCGGCAATAATGTTAACAAAGGAATATCCACCAGCCTGGCAGAGCACATTCACTGTATAATGACATGCTGTACTGTATATACAGTTGTGCTCATACGTTTACATACCCTGGCAGAATTTGTGATTTTTTGGGCCATTTTTCAGAGAATATGAATGATAACGCAAAGATTTTTCTTTCATAGTTGCCCCCCTTTCTCATAGTCAAACAAATAAAATTGAAGAATTGGTAATCTCACATAAATTATACAAAAGTTAAAATTGCCAAAGCCAAAAAAGGGCCCTAAATGTAAGAAGTAATTGTTGGTATAGAGATTCATCAAACCCATTATTTTTTAAATTAAAAGTTCTAAAATTCCACGATTTAGTTTGTTTCAGTGTTATTCAAATAATTAGAAATAGCAAACAACAATACATTACCAGTAAGCATCCAAAAGATATTTGAAAAAAGAATTACAAACTTCATTGCAACCTTAAAGGAACGCATATCTTTAATAAACTCAAATTTAGGACAAAAAAAAGGGAACGGAGTACAGGAATAAGAGTGATCAGCCAAAAACAATTAAGATATTTTAGATATTATAAAATCAAGAATGTAGGAGATGTATGGAGGCGATGATGGTGTGGGTGTAGGTTGAGGTGTGGTATTCATATTTTGTTTTTCTCTTTTATTTGTTGTTACTTTCCTGTAGAGCACATGAGTCAAAAACAAGGTCTCTGGCCCACATACGATTTATTTCTGTCCTGCTAGATGATTTTTGTTATTAATGGCCCATCAATATATTGCCCCATTCAAACTACAAGTCCCATAATGCATTGCAACAAATGTTGTGAGCGCCAGCGTCGCCCCTTCAGCGCTGCTCTGTTGACACAGAAGAGCTCAGAGAGCTGCGAGTGAATAAATGCACAATGAGTTCACACGGAGACACACTTTCTTTAAAAATATATGCTGTGAAAACAAGGGCTTCTCAAACAGGTGAGAGGTGGAGTGTGTTTGTGTAGAACCTTGTTTATGGAGATAATGAGACCATAATTAAAGAAAATAACTGCACTATAACCCCTTTAACAGAAATGTAAGACAGACTTGAGGACAAAAAACAAAAACCTGGGCAAAGCAGAAGCTACAGACTGACTTAAAATAGAGTCTGAAGTCACAACAGAGTCTGGGACAGTCTCTAATGTCTGAGAGTGCGGCTGCAGTGAGGCTCGTTCTATTGTGACAGAAAATAGAAGTAGCCTCAGAAATGCTGGACATGTCCCATTGATGTTGTCAAGTGTCAGCTACATTTACGTTTAGTGGGTTAGGGTTAGCATTTAGCAGACGCTTTTATCCAAAGTGACTTACATTAAGGTTCCATTCACCAGTGTTACAGCTGGAACACCACTGTAGGCAAGGTGGGTTATGTGTCTTGCCCAAGGACACAACGACAGTATGAACTGTGGGGAGAGCGGGAATCGAACCTACTACCTTTCGGTTGAAGGACGACCGCTCTACCACTGAGCCACTGCCGCCCCAGCTAGCTACAGCTCATGTCTGTCCAGAGAGGTCTGTCTGAATATGACTACGGTTTCAGAAAAGACGTTCGCAGTTTCGTTTGTGTTGCTCTCTCTCCGACGCCACTAAAAATAAAAAACAAACTCTTTGCTCAACTCGCGTTGAAACTGGTTCAAATCGTCTTAACTCTGTCCAGCACAGGACAGAGAGAGAGGTAGATAAAGGTCAAAAGCAAGAGCTAAGCAATGTGCCTTGAGGCTGAAGGAAAGATGTGTGCAACATGCTGTTAGAAGATGAACATGAGCGTCATGCAGGGCCGGAACAATAGGGGGTGCCCAGGGGGCTAAAACCAAAGTTGGGGCCCTACTAACACAAACTAAACAACTAATGTTAAATACAATATAATATAAAGAATGTATTGTTAAAGTTAAAACAAGACTTTAAAGTACCATTGAAGTGGGCCCCAATCACAAGAAAAGTTTAAAACTCAATATGACAATTTTATTCTGGAAATAATTTTATCTCCCCGCTTATGGTTATATTTTTTACATATCCACACATGTTATTTACTGTTAAGTTACTGATGGGTAGTCTCTTTTAGAGACATGATACTGCATCAAAGGTTTTTGCTTCAACACAGCATTATGCATCTTATGAAAGGAAATAAATCCAGTTAATACTATATCACAAACATGTACATGTTTTCTTTACCTCAGGGGCAGAGAACGACAGAGTTGTTGAATTCTTTTTATGTGCCACTACTTACATTTCTGTCTGTTGCTGTTTTATCAGCGTTTTCACAGTTCTTTTTATAGGCATCCTTCTTTCCTCACTCCACCTTTTATGGCTCCCTTCGTCACTCTTTGAGATTTACTGCATGTCAGTCATTCCCTTCCATGTTATTTCTCCTCTATTCCCCAGTTTTAGATGTGCTAGTGTGTACCTCTCTTTCTCGTGATGCTCTCTCAGACTGTAACCTACATACACAGCTGTCTGATGAATAATGGAGCAGAGATGCTTACTATCAGAATCACTATCAGCAGGAGCCGCCTTTGATCTTCTCTCTGAGCTTTCTCCACTGCCTTCTGCCTCAACTTTCTCTGCTCTGTACTTTATCCTCAACCTCTTTTTTTGTTTCAAAGCAATGCCCTTAAAACTACTGTATCCTTCTAATCCTATCACCGTAATCATAATAACTTTAAGTCAAAATGCTGTAGTACAGACATACTGTTCTTGTTATTTGTTCTCCTTCCACACACATGATACACACAATTCTTATATTTTTGCGTAACTGCATTCACACAAGATACACTCAGCTGTTGAGAACAATGTAGTATGTCTCTCAGGTCGGTAGGGGCGTTCTAAACTCCGCTGCTGCTAACGCTACAGGCATTAAAACACATAAAATAACTTTTGAAAACTGCCGTTTGGTGGAGCAGTGCTGATAAACTGTAAAACCTCAGTATGGAATTTTTTATTTTATATTAACAATGTATTATCAGAACATGGGTTTTTCAAGCAATATTCACCATTGTGGTTCTAAACTCTGTGTGTAGCCAGCAGCCAATAGATGTCACCAACTCTGCTGTGTTGTCATTGTTGTCACTAAGAATGCCGTCTTTACAGTTTACACAACAACGGAGTAAGTGTTGCAATGAAACCACCTCGGCCCGGATCCAAAAGTTTGCATTTTTGCATTCAAATGAAGAATGTTTTGTTTCTGTGAACCACAGGCCCACTTCACATTTTGTTGTTATGTAAACAACAACTAAAATATGTAAACCAGTTCTTGTATCAGTTTTTACATTATGCAGTTTTAAATAGTGCAAGTGTAAACTGTGTGTCAAAATTGCTCAGGCTTTCAGTTAGGCCTCAAAATAGTCTGCTTCATTGGTTGAATGCGCCATAGTTGTATCTTTTTATAGCAGTTAGCTAGATGACAGTATACGCATATGTGTAAAGGGACTTACCTCACTCTCTCTTATTAACCCTGGTATCCGAGGACACTTGAATGGTAGTCAGGTTGACCAGTGTTGATTTGTTCAGGGGAACATTGCAATCTGTTCAGTTCAGCTTTAGCTACAGACCTATATTTGAGCAATGCTATGAAAAATGTGCATATGCTTTTTGGAAACATACATAGACGTCTTTCCCATTCATTTTTAAGAGCAAGCAAGCAAAAAAATTATTTGCGGATTGCAATCTAACATCTCACATCATTGTTTTGTTAAATGGTAAATGATGGTAAATAGCATGCATTTATATAGCGCTTTTTTGCACCCTTCTCGGGCACCCAAAGCGCTTTACATCGTGCTTCCACTCACCCCATTCACACACATTCACACCTGGGGCAGACAGAGATGGGGGCTGCCATACACACGGCACTCAACCTTCTCCGACCACCACCAAACACACCTCTACAGTCACACACATTCATACACCAGTGCTACGGACACTGGAGGCAAGGTGGGTTAAGTGTCTTGCCCAAGAACACAACGACAGTATGAACAGGGCAGAGCGGGAATCGAACCGCCAACCTTCCGGTTATGAGACGACTGCTCTACCACCGTGGCTCAGTTGTAAAAAGTTGTTAACTTTTTACAACATGACAGAGCACAATAACTGACAAACAGGATACCAAATGGCAGTGTGACCATAAAAGTACTGTCTTTAATGGTCTAAAAATGAGTATGTTTTGCCTCAGGCAGATACAGATGCGCTGTGTTTATCTTCTTCTTCTGGTGTATTGCTGCCTTTCGTTGGTCTTTAATTGGTTGCTGATGGTACTGCAATTTGGGTTTTACACCTTCAAATGGAGGTTGGTGGCATAAATAAATTCCCTTACTGCCGCAATAGCTTCATTTGTGTGCGCAGATGGACAAGGAAGTGTATTTAATGAGATTCTGTTTTCACCTTAAACAGAGTACAAACCACATTGTGTGTTACTCCAATTTTGAGAAATTCAAATGACTGCACAATTGGAGTAAGGTGTTTATACGCAGTTTAAAATTGGACAACGGCAATTATCTACCTGCATGTAAACGTACTGAATGATGTTGGCAACTGCAGGGTTTACAGCGACCTCTATAGCCTGGCATACATGCAACAGCTGAGAGTATATGTGTGAATGCATATTACAAACATATTACTTTTGGAAATCATGGAAATGGCCCCAAACCTTAAGTTGTCCATATCCTCTTGGCATCACTGTCCTTTTAGTCTGTATTTACAGTCTTTCAGCTTCACTTTCCACATCCTCCTCACTTTGCACCCAGCCAACTGTACTGTTGTTTGGTACTTAGGCCTTGCTCTGTACTGGCTTCTGCACCACACTCAACTTGAATCTTGAACCTAAACTTTTGTCATCAAAGATCTTTTTTGATGCATAATTTAAACTTGATGTTGTATGCTTAGCCAAGAAGAATGAAGTGAGTCTTTAGATGGACTCGGCTGCACAGAATGAGCAGTAAACTTGATAAAAACCAAAGCTGTTATGTCTGTGTGTGACTGAAGAGTCTTTCTTTCACTTCACGCCTGGTCAGTTTTCCCACCTCCTTCACACATTCTTAGATAGATCTCTGCTTATTGAGCTGGATGGAAAACGCTTGATCTTCACTGCTTCTTTGTTCATGTGTCTGTGTTTGCCTTGAGGTGTCAAGTGTTATGAGTTCATACGATGGCTTTCATTTGGCCAGTTTGCTAGTGATTTGTGGTTCTTCTATGGTTTGTATTATAACAGTGCAATTTCTTGCGTGTCTCTGATAACCCCCAAATCTTATGAATACTAACTATTCAATAAAAAAATTCAATAGGCCACAGATTTCCTCCTGAAAACACTGCATTGTGAGTCAATTGCTAATGCTCTCTCTAGCTGAACTATGGTCATAGCTCTGAGTAATTGGTTTATTGCCCTTGTCCCATTATACAAACAAGGGAAATAATTATATTGACTCTACAAACTCATGGTTATTATTTGCCACCAGGCTTAGCTTTCTTGGACCACTGTTGACAAATATTTAATCCCACCACAAGGGGTCACAAGCCAGAGTACTTTTTGTGCCAGTCCCAGGCCCGGATAACTGTGTCAGGGAAGACAGATGTCTCGAACATGCTATGGAGGGAAAAAATGGCAATTGCAGTTATATGGCATAATATAGTACAATTGTTCAAAAATCTAGTAAAGATTGGGGATTTAACTTTGGTCATTTTTGTGAGAAAGCTTTAGAGTCCCAGAGGGTGGAACTCTAATACAATCATGGTTAAGGGTTATATGTAAAGAATGAAAAACTGCTCAAATTGATTGTACTGCTCAGAGATAGAATAGTGGCTCTGATTCTTAAAAACATTACATTTCCCAGCTGGGACACATTTAATTAAGTAAGTTTACCACTTTTCAGTTTGTCAGGAGTGGTATTTTTTTCTTTTTGCCACCGACCTGTCCATCTGCTGCAGGCTACAGCACAGTGAGTTTCAGTTTCTCTCGGAAATATGTTTGATCTGTGAAACCTTTTGTTTCTTTTTTAGTGCGCTTTCACTTGTAACCGACTAACCCGCAGCCTTGTTTTCACCTGCTCTACCCCCACCAATTTTCACCTCACTCTGTGCGTTTCCATAGATTTAATGTCCTGTATCCATTAACAGGCAGCAATGAAAGTGATGTGTTTCCCCTTTCTCGGCTCATATTTTAACCAGCAGCTAATCAATACTGAGGGGCCTTGCAGCAAGGACATAGGCCCATATCTGGCAGCAGTTCTGTTCGTGTGGCAAGGGGGCACGCATGGATGCATTACTAGATGCTAATGTTACTTTTTAGATTTGCACATACAAAAAGACATGTAAATGTACATTATTAAATGCCACTAAATAGTCTGAATTTAAAACTAATGTTTTTGTAAACTAGGGTTGGATAAAATGTTTTTTTGAAACACGTCTGACTTTTTTACATTCGTGTGAACTTGTACAGTGGTTTTGCATTATTAATGAATAGCCTACTTCAAAGTTCACATTTCAGTGTAGCCTATTTTAGTCAATATGGATTATTGACATGACAATCCAAATCTTTTGCCCCATCTGTATGTGTAAACATTTAAATGTTAAATAAGAAGGTAAGGTTTTTATTTCAAATAAGCCCTAATGTTTATAATTTAACAGACAAGGGTGGTGCTACATTTGCAGATACTGGCCGTGCCATCTTTTCCCTTTTAACATATTTTTTTAACTCTATACTACAAAATAGTCCTTTAGTGAAGGGCAACTCTTCTTTTAAATAGCCTACTTCTCTTTTTCACCACATATACAAAGGTTCCTTTATTATTTTGGACTTATGGGGGTATAGTTAAACAACGAAGCCCTAAGCTACAGTGATAAAGGTTGGTTTTGGTGTACTATGGCTGGAGCAGGTAGGTGGAGCTCGTGTGCAGCGGCTGTAGCGCACGCACACGCACGCACACACGCACAGAGCAGTGTTTGTGTGTCAGAGGGAGGCGGAGAGGCCGTCGAGTGCAGAGCGGAGGTTACCACAGGACACCGCTGGCTCCGTCCAGAGCAGGACCTCACAACCAGCGACTGCACGTTAACTCCCAGATATCGCCTCAACAGCCTGCCCGGTGACCGCCTTACCTGCCCGGTGACCGCCTCACCTCTGGATACACTACTCTTTTAAACACACGAAGCGCGGCAACTTCAGAGTTATAAAAATGACTGCCCGTTTGAGACAGAGGTAATCCCTTTCGGTTGTATTTTTGTGGCGCTGCTGCTCGGACTCTGTGAACCGCTCCGACAGAAGGGAGCACCGGCGTCTTTTCACCGAGGGGACCTTTCTCTTCTTCGGCGTTACGCTGACCGTTTGCTGCATTTGTGGACGACAATCTACTTCTACTGGCTTTGACGATACGGAGTGACCGACCACTTACGAAAGTCACAGAAGGGATTATCTGTATGAACGTCGTAGGCTAGTACAGCGGGTAAAATGCGAACGATAGCGACTACTATCTTGTAAACCGCGTAGTAACATTTTATTCAAGATTCGAGCATTTTAGCATTTAATTCTAATTTTCTACAATTACAAGAGGCTACTACCTACTGCACTTGTAGCCTAGCATTAGCGCACATTTAAGAAAGTTAGGTGGAAATTAACCCCCACCATTGTTACAGCCGGTGAAGTTTGAATGTAGAGTGCCTGTGTTTCTCCAAAAGGGCTAAAAGGTCATTGGGACCGGCCAGTCTCCCGCCCCTCCTCCTCCTTGTCCTCCTCTTCTATCAGTTTTGTGATGAAGATGTGAACTCTCCCCTCTCCTTCCGCTCCTTCCTCGCCGTCCACACCGCTTTGATCTTTCCCCCCTTTTTTTTTCGTACAAAGAGATCAAACGCTCCTCTTCACTCGTCCTCTTCGCTTCTCTCTCGGGGATGTACAGTGAAAGCGTGGATGTGGTGGGTTTAAGCCCCAGTCCTTGCAGTCCTAGCCCCGGCTCTTTTTTGAGCATGGACTACTATCACAGACCTCCAGGACTCGGGCCGGAAAAGGGGTTGCTGTCCGGTGTTGGAGGTCTTCAGCGGCCGTTTGGGAGCTCTCTGGTCACCGGTAGACATTGGAGCGGCTCCAGTCACTGTAAGTTCCACTTTGAATTCGGAGGTAGTAACACTTCACAGCATGTCAGCGAAAAGAACAAATGGGCTAAACGTTTCCCAGTGTTTTAAATCTTAAAGGGCAGCTGGTAGGATATGAACTAGTTGAAGCAATTGTAAATAAGTTTGAGATAGGCCTATATAAAGTTTTTTAATCTCACATGCGCCTAATACAGAGTTTAAAAAGTGAATAACAAGTATAATGCTAGTGTATTATTCCTAAATTATATTTGAAAAGGCCCCTCTGACTTAAGTCTCATGCTATATCCTAATGCCCTAAAGAACAACAATGAAAATGTGATATTTTGGGATTTCGCCTTAATTCAGTTCATTATTTGTGTTATTTTATTTTACAGTTTTTGTCAAGTTCATAAGTTCATATTGTGCTAGTTTTTCTGGACATATTAGTCCACTCCACAATTACCCAACTGTCCAGTCTATGAGCCTGTTACATAAGAATAAGAATATACATATATATATAGATGCCTGTCAATATACTAACTCACATAACTCTTCCAATAAAACAATGTTACAAGTTTTACTAGAATAAATGTATATCATTCAATCTGCTGTTATAGTTTTGAGCCGTCACATTGAGGGAGAATGACGTCTAATCTAATCTAATACAGCGACTAGCATTTCAGTCTTATAGGCAAGATATAAAAAGCTGTGATTGACCTAAATGTTATTAAATGTGATTGACCTAAACTCATTTTTATGTGCTGACATCAACATACAAATAATACCATAACTGACAAAATGATGGCATGTTAGAAAATAGTTCAGTTATTTACTAATGAATAATTAGCCTACTGGGTCAGTTTATGTTATTGAATGTTTCCTTCCTGCTAATGTCTCTTTGGTGCATCTATGTGAAAGCCCACAAAACATAAACACATGCAATACTTTGCTGTCAATCAAAAGATATGTCAACTTTAACCAATTCTGAGATCTTGCTCACTGCATTTTGACTGAGTGACATTTAACTCAGAGATTTTACAGGCCACTAAAACTACAGACTATTGCACAATTACCAACAGATCGTTTGACTTTTACAACGCACTGATAACAATCAAATCTTTTTCCACCGTGTGTTAAAACGGGCTAAGTTAAAAGTAAAAAAAGGTCAAGTTAAAAGCTACATTAGAAACTGCTGTTTTTAATCATAAGCATTGGGGCTGAAATGTTTTGGAAAATTATCTAATTGCAAATTCTTTATTTTTACATTCAATATTGCAATTATTTCTGCAATTATTTTCCTACTGCTTTTTTACATATCTACAATCAATAAAAATGAACAACACTTATTTTAACAAGCTTGTGTTTCTAGTTGGCCATGATTATATGTTATTTTGGCCTCCACCTTCCTAGAGCTGACCCTGCATAACGCTAGCATTTTTTTTTTTTTTCAATACTGCGATTGAATTACAAATGTTAGTAATTGTTCAGCCCTAATTACAATTGGGTATCCTCAAACTTTGAGCTAGCAGTGGGATGAAAAGAATGAGCATTTTAACTGTATATGACTGCCAATATGTGGACAATCTTGTTTTTGTTTGCAAAAATGCTACTTTTGAAGGTGACATTTGTACACAGTTGCCATTCTAAGCCATAGCTGACATACAACCAAGAAATCCAATTGTTTATATTAAATTGAAGTGTTTATTTCCAACTTTTAACATTTCATAGTTTCTTTGTGTCCCTTTTAGAAATATTTTTTGGGCTTTGAGTTTTTTTTCTTCCATCAATTTAATTACTGAAATGTGTTTTTGCATTGATTTTTTATTTTTTTTTGTGTAGATGGTCTCTTTAAGCCTTTATTGGTACCATCTGACAACACTCAGCGTACTAATTTTGTATGCAAAACAGTAGTATTAAAAATGCTTTACATTTTACTTGAAACATGGCTACTTGATTACCTCCAAGTCAATCCTTCCTTCTTGTAAATTTCAGAACGAGCTTATTCTGTTGCCTCATAATTGGCTGAATTTGAGCCAAGTGGTCTGGTAAACTGTTAGCTCAGCGCTTGCTTCCAAACAAGCTGATAAGATAAATAAAACTCCACCCCTGTGTGACCTGGCTGAGAATCTGACAGCAACCCAGAGGTGATGACGTGGTGATGTCACTGTGACATGGCCTTTGTACAAGTCGGCTCCAGTCATGAGGAATGGAGGAATGAGGGTCGAAGCTGTTGAGACACAGAAGGGAAAGGGAGCTGTATAGAAACCCAGAGGGGAGGGATCGTAAATTACAGCTGTAAAGATTTGGAGGTGTGACTAGAATGAAAAGAGTCAAATGAGTTCAAAGGTCAAAGGGACTATACAGACACAGGCACGTACACACATTGAGCAATTGCCCCAGCGTCGTATAAACAGTGACTGAGTTTGGGTGTGATCCAATGCAATGACTCAACTGACAATTGGGAAGTGACCTACATCTCCGCTCTTCTTTATTCGTTCTTCTATCTGCCTCTTTCTTTCCTGTGGCAGCTGCCCAGTCATCACTTCTCCGCACTGAATGACCTCTCTTTTCTGTCTGCTGGACACTCTCACAGTTTGTCTGGGAATGTGAGGGTATACTGAGCAAGTCTGACCTGAGTGCGAGTGTGTGGAAAAAGGAGGGAGGAGGATTGTGTGCTGGTGTTTAGATTAAATACATGTCTTTATTTCTGTATACTTGTGGAATTACACTGTTGCTCGATATAAGAGCCCATATGGAAAATTGGTTAATTTTTTTTATTACATTGTATTTTTCACAGTTAACATGCATGTTTAGCTGTTTTAAAAAAATGAAATATAAAGTATTGTAAATATTTAGTGTTTTAGTGTTTTGCTCTAGCTGAATATTGAAGTCACAAAATGGTTGTTTGACAGAGCAAGATAAATATGTGATAGAGTGAGAGAATGGCATTAAGTATTCCTCAAATTGAAAACAAACCTAGTCAGGTGCATCGTGGACCTTTATCTAATGTGGAATGCAATAGATTATTAGATATAAGAAATACACAGGACATAATGGAAGTTGTTGAATATTCATATCTTGTAATACCATTAAAATGTTCCTTTAGGCTTTTGTATTTGGTCATTCCAATTAGTGTTAGGATAGTACATGGAATAACAAAACACTTAATGCAATTAAAGCAGTCTTTTGTAATGTGTATGGTGCATGACATAAATGATAAAGTTTTAGTATACTGTGCAGCACAATCATTTATCGGGTGAGCCAGCACCCCAAAAACTTTAAGGGGACATTTACACAATGTCAAGACAGAAGCAGACAGCACCATCCAAAGTAATCTGTATTCACCTGGATTAGTAATGGGCGATATGAACGATATGCGATATAAATGATAAAAAATTGGCATACGATAGAGATTTTAACTCTATTGCACTACCGCGATAATACATGTTGATGATGCAATTTCCCCGCAAAATGTACAGCCACGAGCTGCAGCTTGAAACATGGCTGAAAGCGAAACGGAGGAGCTGGTGAAAAAGACGCAACATCCATTATTTGGACGTAATTCGGATTTAAGCCGTCTGACGTGCAGCAGCAAATTATACTCTGTAGAGTGTGTGGGGCAACAGTTCGGCTAAGAGGTAACACGACTAATCTGTTGTACTACCTCAAAACGAAACATGTTACTGAATACCAGCTTTGCCAGCTCCGTGAAGTCTTCACGGAGCTGGCAAAGATGGTATTCAGTAACATGTTTCGCTTTGAGGTAGTACAACAGATTAGTCGTGTTACCTCGTGAAGACTTCACGGAACTAGCATAGCCAGGCAATGCAGCCAAAGAGCGAGCGAGGAGCGGAGAAGCAGCGGGAAGCGGCGAGAGAGAGAGAGCGGGAGCGAAAGGAGAGATTATAGATTAAATTAACATATAAAATCTTACACGTTTGTCAACAGAAAAAAGTATGAAAGATCCCCGAATTGACCGTGCTGTTGCTTTATGCAAGAAGATTGTGAGTTCCTTTTCAGGAATACAGGAATAACATTAAAAAATACATTTAGCAGTTTGGCTTTCCTTAGGATCTATGTAACCTGTTCTGAAATGATTCTATCATAATTTATATATCGCAATATATATCGTTATCGCAAGAGGCTGCAATGTATATCGCAATATGGATTTTTGGCCATATCGCCCATCCCTAACCTGGATACGCTTAGTTGTTAAGAACCCTGTCTGATGTCTACCAGGTCAGTATGGTCACAGTGAACTGCTGCTGTTATTGCTATTGTAATTTAACACAATTGCATTTGGAACAAATAACTTTAGTATTTTGAAAAAAATAAATAAAAAAAGTCACATTAGCAAAGTGAATCGTATACCATACATAATTTGTGATTGTTTTAAAGTAGCTTGACCATGGACTTTTCCTCTATTTTTTATAATAATAATAATAATGGATTGGATTTATATTGCGCTTTTCTCCCGAGGGACCAAGGGACTCAAAGCGCTTACAGTCCGTCCATTATTCATTCATACACAGTCACACTGGTGATGGTAAGCTACAACTGTAGCCACAGATGCCCTGGGGCAGACTGACAGAGACGTGGCAGCCATTTTGCGCCTACGGCCTCTCCGACCATCACCACATACATTCACTCAACATTCTTACACATTCATTTTTGTTGCTGTGTCTATCATTATCATTACCATAATCATTACCTGATTCAGAAAATCATTATTTATAAAAAATACTGTCTGAATTGTGCTTGCCAAGGTAAAAACTCAGTAAGACTAAATGATACAGCATTTAATTCTGATTTACATTTAAGAATGTTGTTTTGAGAACTATTAGAGCAGATGTTGTCACTTTTCCTTATGTTCTATAATCTACCTTTTTGTAATAACAAAATGCACACAATGAGAGTTTCCATCCACTTAAGAAGGGCAACAATTTTATATATTGGCTCATTAAACAGTGTCTGCTTAGGTCTTCTCACTCTTGCTCAGACACTTGTATAACATGCAAAAGGTATTTGTACTGCATGTTTTATGGGGAATGTCTATACTATCTTCACATAGGGCTTAGTAATACTGGTTTTGTTGTGTAATACTTACGTAAATACAATTAAGGTAAATGTTTTACCTCCATAAATGTCTAGGAGAACAAAGATAACAGAAGAACAAAGCCACTAAAATACAAGCGGTAATATATACTATTCTGCAGTTTGGGTGAAAAAAATACTGCTACTGTGCTACATAACTTCAAACAGTAACACGGGGCTTTTAAGTTAAATTGGTTATAAAAGATATTTGTGGATGTATATTAAGTGCGGTACAACAATTGCTGTAGGTGTCCCTACTTCTTTTGATCACCCTCCACAGACTATTTTAGAATTTTTAAAGTGTCCTTAAGCAAAATGAAACATGACATTGATCAGTGTGTAATCATTTTAGCCAGATGGCTGCAATTCTTTTCCCTATCATCTTGACAGACCACACAGCATCTATCAAATAATTCTTTCTGCTCAATTTATCTCTGCTCAAGTTTGTTTTTTTAGAATTATTTCTATTTATTTTTTGAAAAAAGATAAGAACATGAGTTTGGCACATTGTTATCCTAAAAAAGCCCTGATTAGAAGAGGCCCAGCTTAATTCATTAACCTGTTAAATGAATAGTGTATCAGCCAAGACATTGGTCAGATCAACCTGTTCACTGCAGTTCACTGTCCAACACCAGTGGATTTGATACTAGTTAATTAAAGGTCTTATAAGAGTTTTATAAAAAAAAAAAATAAAAAAATAAAAAAGACATTTTACAAAATAAAGGTAAACGTCAAAATATTTTCTTTAGACACAACCCTTTTCAATCTATTTAGCAGTGGACAGCACATTTTTCCTCTCATTATCCCACTATTTAATCAATTAATTAATAGTTTAGCGGCGTACTTGTTATTACACGGCCTGAAGTGTATTTCCATTCTTTACCACATTAATACTTTTCATACAGCTGTCACAAAGTTTAAAGGAATAGGATTGCAAACTGTCAAAGTCAGAACAACTAGCCAACAAACACTTTTACTTTGGGATACCTTACAGACCATATGTGGGGGGAGAATGAATTAACAGTGATGATCAATAATAAGGATGCAATGCCACTTTCCAGAACAAGTACGAGCACTTACAGTTGAGTGTTCAGCAGTACAGAGTAGAGCTACAAATACATGATCACACATCATACACATATTTCAAAACCATGTTGATGTTTTGAAGGAGCTACTTTTTGCAGCTTTTGACACTTACTGACCCGTATCAATAGTTTTTACTTCAGAATTTTTCTTTCCTGGAACCAGATTGAAGCCAGAACAAACAGAGTGAGCGCAGTGAGAGTCACAGACAGAGCTCAGTGTGCGTTGTATGGTGCAGCTGGCTAGTGTGTCAGTGAGAAGAGCAAAGACAAACCTCCAAAAGATGGGAACAAAGTATGATGGCAGAGGAGCAAGAGGAGGATCTCTGGCTTTATATCTGTACATGTGTGTGCCCCCCACACCCTCTTTCATTCTATGTAAACAGAGCTGAGGCTGGGGAGGGGAGCTTTGCAGTGGTGGAATGTCTGGTATGGCTCCAAAAGCCAGGGGAGGGGCCCTGTGGCTGTTAGGTTAGAGGTTAGGAGGCTGAAAGGAAGAGGGACTAGTGGATGCTTGTGCTTACTTAATCTTAAAGGTTAGGACCTTTTAAACGTGTCAAAGGCTGTCAATGCCAGATCTCTGAGCTAAAATAAAACGCAACTCTTGACAGAATTTGACTGCATATGGAGCTAGGAGCTGGATGCTGTAGATTGTAAACAGACATGAAAATAACACAAGATGAAATTATACATTTATATCAGACATTCACAATATCCATGTTGCAAAGAACTGCTTAAACAACAATAATAATATGGCATGGTATTTTAGGTGACATTCATAATATACATGACATACATTATCCAATCAGAGCCATTAATCAAACTGTGATGCAAGTCATGTTAACACAAAACCCTGACACAAATACATTTTTTATTTTATAATAATATAATCATTTGTGAAGAGGTAAATAAGTTCAAGTAGCTAGTTGTGTGTGGAATAGATATTTTACTGTTAGTAGTTGTGTGAGCATTTTGGCCACACAAGTTGATTTGAGTACATTTTCAATAGAGAAAAGGGCACTTTAGTCACTTAAAAACACAATGATTTTGGCAAATGTGTGTGCTGTCAGTGAGTGAATAGAGCACATTAGTGATAATAAGTAACACACATACAGCTTCAGCTCTATGCAATATATGTGTATAAGATTAGCTTTTAACTTTCTACTATGTTTTAATATGTTGAACAACACAGAGGCTAACATACTTGAGTAGAACTGAGGTTAGTCTCCCAGTTAAACATGCTGCATTTATGGCGCTTTTCTACCTGCTAAGGCACTCAAGACACTTTACATTGTGTGTACATGTGTGTTTGTGGAAAGCTTTTTAAATGCAAAAAAGTCAAAGTGATGACTACAACAAAAAATAATAAGATTCTGTTATGGATAAGTATTGTCAGTTGCTCTGAGACAATCGCCGTGTGTTCAGCAAGTACGACTCATAGAATGATTCAGTCTGGCACAAAACTACTCCATTGTCTTCATAATTATGACAAATATTCTGACATGAAAGATGCATTCATTTTACGTCAAACTAACGTTTCCTCATACTAACTAACATAACCACTACTAACTTGTTCATGGATTTGTGTGTTCCTGCAGCCATAGAGACAGAGAGCACGAGTTCAGGGGAGGACCTCCTGGTGCCCAGCCCCCCTTCGCCGCCCCCTCCACCCCGCATCTACAAGCCCTGCTTTGTATGTCAGGACAAATCTTCAGGATACCACTATGGAGTCAGCGCCTGCGAGGGATGTAAGGTACGCAGATAAACTACACAAAGCTCTTGTAGCGACGTATAATATGGCAGAGCTTGAAAGAGGCAGCCTATGCATAATGTACCAGTGGAGAGGTCGCGACCTTTACACCTCCCTCTAGATCCATAAGCCTCTTTGTTTGATCTAATTCCACAAACAAAGAATGTGTGCGTGCATTTAGTATCTGCTGTGATGTTGTGAGGCTCATCCCGTGACAGTGGCCCATCAACAAAGTAAACAGTCATTTTCAGACAAAGGATTAGACCACTTCTAGTACTGGTTTAAGGTTATTTTTGTTTGCTATTGTAATAGGCTCATCAATTGACTTCTGATGTGTTTGCTTCCCAGGGCTTTTTTCGGAGGAGCATCCAGAAAAACATGGCGTACACATGCCACAGAGACAAAGTGTGTGTCATTAACAAGGTGACGAGGAACCGCTGTCAGTCCTGTCGGCTTCAGAAATGCCTCGACGTTGGCATGTCGAAGGAGTGTGAGTATAGCTAATATAGCAGAAGTGCTATATCTTCCCATTATGTGAAAAATAGCCAAAAAACAGTCAGTGACTAACACAAGCAGAATGAGCAACACCGCTCAGTGGTTCTCTCCAACAGTCCGCTGTCAGTTTGCATCAGTTGGATGTTAACCTAGATGTGTGTTTCCCCCTGGTGGCATTGTGTAATAACACATATGACACTATTATTAAGAATTAAATTACCCTTTATGTCACTAGTGATATATTAGAGGTGTATTCACCTAACTTAAAAAATATGTTGGAATGCATTAAAAGTCTTTTCAAATGTTCTTTATATAACTACTCTGAAACTTACTCAGGACCTAAGAACTCTGAAAACCCAACAGCAGAAAGGAAAAAAAAATGTTTCCTTAACTTTTATTCATTCTGGAAAATAAAAACACAATTCTCATATTCTGAATTAAACAAAACTGATTTAATATGTTTTTTTTAAAATGCTGAACATGTGAAAGAGAAAAAGAATTACCGCTCAAAATCCCCAACATCCAGGAAAACTGGAAAAATCAGAGTTTGACCCTCGGAGGCTACAGTAGTTGGTCATTGTAATGGAGTTTAAATGAGTGACTTAGACTGTTTCTTCATCTCTCGACCCATTGTAATAACGTTTGTGCTCTACCCTTCAGTGGTGCGCAATGACAGAACAAAGAAAAAGAAGGAAGATAAGAGGCAGGTTGAAACGGAGGTGTACGTGCTGTCTCCGGACACAGAGGAGATGATTGAAAGAGTTCGTCGAGCGCATCAGGACACCTTTCCCTCCTTATGTCAGCTGGGAAAATACACCACAGTAAGCACAAAATACCTTTGTCACATTTCCATTCTTTTTTGTCTTTCTCATCAACATAGCATCTGAATCCTCTTAGTTATAAACTCATGGCCACAAACAGTTCCATGACTACAAAACAGAAGAGTAACCATCATAATTTCTTTTTTCTTTTTTTTTTTGCCACATTATCGCAAGTCTGCTTTAGATTTGTTGTATATTTTATGGAAACACAACAACTTTAAGTTTAGATAAATACAATATATAAATCCTTGTGCTTATTTTTTTCTTATTTTTACCATCCAGAATAACAGCGCAGAGCATCGAGTAGCTCTGGATGTCAACCTCTGGGACAAATTCAGTGAACTGTCCACCAAATGCATCATCAAAACAGTGGAGTTTGCCAAGCAGCTTCCAGGCTTCACCACACTCTCCATCGCTGACCAGATCACGCTGCTCAAAGCCGCCTGCCTCGACATCCTGGTCAGTTGAACACAAAAAAAAGCATCTCAGACTTTTCAATTCATTTTCTCTCTGTTAGAACACATGTGGCCAGCCTTACAACACTAGGCTCATAAAGTTCAAGTTTATTCTGAATCTGCAAAGAATGTGTCAGGAGTTTGGGGGCGGGGCTTAGCAATAGGTCAAATAAGAGCTCAAATATATGAGTCAAGCTTTGGCTGAAAAACACAACATACTCATTTGTATGGGGGGCTGTTTGTGTGTCGCATAAATCATCTATGTTATGAAAACAAATTTTTTTTAGCACAAAAACACGTAGAAACACTTATAGGAGGTCTCTTAATACTATCCAGGATGCAAACCATTTGCACCTCAACACAAATCTGAATAAATCCACAAACGTTTTCAAAGCTACCCTCAAATACATCCTCAAATCCAATCCCTCAGGAGACATTCAGGAGCATTTAGCACGTTCACATCTTGCATTGAGGCTGGGCACATTAGATCCAATCAGTCTGTGCTTTCAATTGTAGTACCAGGTCTCAAAGAGGCCTATTTATGTGTCTTAATATCTAATGTCGTCTGCTAGATTCTGAGGATCTGCACTCGCTATACTCCAGACCAGGACACCATGACCTTCTCGGACGGTTTGACCCTAAACCGGACTCAGATGCACAATGCAGGCTTTGGGCCTCTGACCGACCTGGTGTTCTCCTTTGCCAGTCAGCTGCTTCCGCTGGAGATGGACGACGCTGAGACGGGGTTACTCAGTGCCATCTGTCTGCTGTGTGGAGGTACTGCAGTCCAGTTACACTAATGCAGACCACTGTATTTTTTACTGGTTAGTGGAGATATTTGTTCACATGGTGTGTGGTTGCTTTCAGATCGACAGGAGCTGGAGGAGGCAGAGAAAGTGGATGTTCTACAGGAGCCACTGCTAGAGGCCTTGAAGGTTTGATAATTATTCACCATTGAGCGCTTGTACTACTGATGCACTTAATTCTACTCTCGGCTATCTGTATCTCGGCTGCTGTGTTGTTTACCAAGATTAAACAACTAGAAGGTTTTTAGACTGACTTCACATATTTTTTTATTTCTCGATTTGTATTTCTCTGGTTTTGTTTTTCCTAAAATGTTTAGGACTACAATGTCAATGCACATTTTACCATATGTAAAGATCTCAATATAACAATCTTTGTTCTAAGCAACCAATGTCTTGTAGCTTTTAGCCTAATGCTTTTATATTATGGTAACACTAATATCTACTAAATACCCACTCATTGATAGTATGCAAATGTAGTATGTCAGTTGCTATTTGCCAAAATGATCTTGTTTAAGCAAAATTTGTGATTTTTAAGGCTAATACTCATCCATTAAACATGTGTTGCAGTCCATTTAACTGTATTCCTATAATTGTGATCTGTGCATTTGTCCCATCTTTGTCTGGACAAAATTGTTGGTACCCTTCGGTCAATAAAAGAAAAACTCACAATGGTCACAGAAAAAACTTTATTCTGACAAAAGTAATAATAAATAAAAATTCTATGAATGTGAACCAATGAAAGTCAGACAATGCTTTTCAACCATGCTTCAACAGAATTATTTTAAAAAATAAACTCATGGAACAGGCCTAGACAAAATTGATGGTACCCCTAGAAAAGACTGTAAATAATGTGACCAAATGGACATGTTAATTCAAGGTGTGTGCACTAATTAGCATCACAAGTGTGTACAATCTTGTAATCAGTCAGTGGGCCTATTTATAGGGCTTCAGGTAGTCACTGTGTTGACTGGTGACATGGTGTGTACCACACTCAACATGGACCAGAGGAAGAGAAGGAAAGAGTTGTCGCAGGAGAATAGAAAGGAAATTATAGACAAGCATAATAAAGGTAAAGGCTATAAGACCATAGCCAAGCAGCTAGATGTTCCTGTGACTACAGTTGCACATATTATTCAGAAATTTAAGATCCATGGGACTGTAGCCAACCTCCCTGGACGTGGCCGCAGGAGGAAAATTGATGACAAATCAAAGAGACGAATAATCCGAATGGTAACAAAAGAGCCCAGAAAGACTTCTAAAGAGATCCAAGGTGAACTCCATGCTCAAGGAACATCAGTGTCAGATCGCACCATCCGTCGTTGTTTGAGCCAAAGTGGACTACATGGGAGACGACCAAGGAGGACACCATTGTTGAAAACAAATCATAAAAAAGCTAGACTGGAATATGCCAAACTACATGTTGACAAGCCACAAAGCTTCTGGGAGAATGTCCTATGGACAGATGAGACAAAAATGGAACCTATTGACAAGGCACATCAGCTCTATGTTCACAGACGGAAAAATGAAGCATATCAAGAAAAGAACACTGTCCCTACTGTCAAACATGGAGGAGGCTCTGTTATGTTCTGGGGCTGCTTTGCTGCATCTGGCACAGGGTGTCTTGAATCTGTGCAGGGTACAATGAAATCTGAAGACTATCAAGGGATTCTAGAGAGAAATGTGCTGGCCAGTGTCAGACAGCTTGGTCTCAGTCGCAGGTCATGGGTCTTACAACAGGACAATGACCCAAAACACAGCTTAAAAACCCCCAAGAATGGTTAAGAGGAAAACATTCTAAAGTGGCCTTCTATGAGCCCTGACCTCAATCCTATTGAGCATCTTTGGAAGGAGCTGAAACATGCCGTCTGGAAAAGACACCCTTCAAACCGGAAATAACTGGAGCAGTTTGCTCATGAGGAGTGGGCCAAAATACCTGCTGAGAGGTGCAGAAGTCTCATTGACAGTTACAGGAATCGTCTGATTGCAGTGATAGCCTCAAAAGGTTGTGCAACAAAATATTAAGTTGAGTACCAACACTTTTGTCTAGGCCTGTTCCATGAGTTTATTTTTTAAAATAATTCTGTTGAAGCATGGTTGAAAAGCAATGTCTGACTTTCATTAGTTAACATTCATAGAATTTTTATTTATTATTACTTTTGTCAGAATAAAGTTTTTTCTGTGACCATTGTGAGTTTTTCTTTCATTGACCGAAGTGTACCAACAATTTTGTCCACGTGTGTATGTATGTATGTTTGTGCAGTAGTAATAGTAATGTCTTTCATCTGTTCTTTTACTTTGCTCATATAGATCTATGTGAGAAGAAGGAGGCCTGATAAACCATGTATGTTTCCCAAGATCCTCATGAAGATTACTGATCTCAGGAGCATCAGTGTCAAGGGTAAGACTCACTAACCTTTACTGTCTTACACTCTTATTGTTGAGCATCTATCACAAACATTTGTGATAGATGCACTACTATGTAACTTTCAGTGCTGCAAAATAGGCTTGGGCGGTATTACGGTAATATGGTATACCGCGGGATCTAAAGATAGCAACGGTATCAGTTTCAATACCGTCATATTTAAGCGCCAAAGTCGCACAAGCAACTTAACAGGAAAAAACAGCCGCTACTTCCGGTTTATGTGCTAAATTATGCTTCCACTCCCTTCCACCAGATGTCAGACACCCTGTACTTTGTTTCTAGTCCACTATTACCATGTGTTGCCATTAAAAAAAAATTTGTAGAAGAAGACCTCAAAGACGCGTCTCAGTGGGAGTGTCAGGACCGGCTCAATAGAAGCCTCATTCTCTACACGCGAGCTGATAAACATGAAAATGACAAATAAAAAATACACCTGTGATGAAGCTTTGGTATTAGTAATGGCTGACTCTGATTCTGAGGGAGAACATCTACCTTTAGAGTCTTTTCAGCCGAGTGAAAGTGAGAATGAGCGAGAGTGAGTGCGTGTGTAACTTGGACAGCGGCGCCGCTGCTCGTGCCTTTCTCAGCGTCTCTCATAAAGCACACGCTGTATTTCCCACATTTTGCCAAACATCAGTGAAAGAAACGGTAGGAAACTAGTCGCTCTGGCCGCGGCAGTGAAGGGGAGGTTGAGAAGGGAAGCCGTGAGCACGTAGCACCTAGAGCTTTGCCTTTAGCACAGGTGATAGAAGCCGGGGCGCGTGTACTGTCGTGGCCGCGGTAGTGACGGGGGTGTCGGGAATAATGCGGCTTCTATTGACAGCTGTTTGGGACAAATACGTGTTGGTCATCCTGACACTTTACCCAGTCGAGGAGGGAGAGACAGGGGTAAACATAGTCAGTGCAAATGTGCTAATCAAAGCAGCGATCGTAATAAAAGTGATGGCTGTGTGCTGTGCTTTATGAGAGGTCCCACACTCTAAAAAACTACTAAACTGTTCTGGATGTTTATGTTCATTTAGTTCTGTTTGACTCTTGTATTTGCACTTTTTATAAACTGCTATTTGTTGCTAATAAAAGTTTATATTGTTGTGCATGTTATTTTGTTATTTTTTCAGTATTAGTGTTTGGTATTCAGTTTCTGAACAGTTTAGGCACAAGCCAACAGTTTGGTGACGCTGTCTGAGCCTTACGTCATATTTTTTTAAATTATTCACGGTAATACCGTATATATATATTTGGATACTGCCCAAGCCTACTGCAAAACCCACCCAAGATTGCTAAGGCAAAATATCCCGTAGACAGTGTTGTCACAATAAAAATTTGCAATGATGTCACATGTTCTGGAAAGATATGCTTTCACAAGATGTGTATGCATCTATTGATTTAAATCAGTTGTACTTTATAGGATTGACTCATTAGTTTGGTCTGATATGTGTTACAGGGGCAGAACGTGTGATCACCCTAAAAATGGAGATCCCAGGTTCCATGCCGCCGCTCATCCAGGAGATGCTGGAGAACTCGGAGGGTGATGGACAGAAGGGTCACGGAGCCGGAGGGAAGGGCCGAGGAGCGTCAGCCAGAGAGAAGGACACAGACACACCCAGCCTCTCGCCACTATCACCGGCCACTTCCTGCTCTTCTCCCTGCTCCTCTGCTCACTCCCCCTCCACATGAGGACCACCAGCACCACCCAGAGCCTGGTCATGGTACTGCTTCAACAAACAAACCAGATCCAAACTCACCAGAGTAACACTGGTCACATGTCTACTGCTGATGAGTGGACAGTAGAGGGCAGGACAGTGCTGAGTGTGCTCAGCCTGTTCAGACACCAGGATTTTCAACTGGAAAAATATATACAGAATCTAGCCTCTTTTATGCTCACTGGATATTACTGTCCTTCTAACATTTCACCTCAACCTCCTAAGTGTAAAAGCTCTTAACTGGACTACTAATACAAGAGTGCCAGAACAGTTACTGCATCAGTGGGAAGTTAAAGAAAACAAATGAGGTATTCAATGTGCATGTGGCAGTGTGTCCACAACAACCAACATTCACCTCCAGTATTGGCATTTTAAAACAATGTTATAAATGACATTGTCCATTTAGTCAAATCAACACTAGTAAACAATATTAACTATCATGCAAATGTGTTTAAAAAGCTCTATTTGCATTGTTAACTAGACCACATTCAGCTGCAACTGTATTTGTAATTAGTGATTCTCAAACTTTTCTCAGTAATAACCATCTGATAAAATATGTCTCTCCAAGCACCACTGACCTTTCTATGTTTCATTACAGCTCATTTACAGTAAAAGGTAGAATAGAAGGATATAGAGAAGTGTGATAGAAGTTTAGTTGTTAATATTTACACAACTCTAACCTAGACAGTTTTATTCCAATGTGAATATTATTTATTATCACTGTCATCTGAAGAAAAATTACCAACTGCGCTACATCTGGTGAATAGAACCTTAATGTAAGTCGCTTTGAATGAAAGCGTCAACCGTAAATGTAACACTGGTGAATGTAAGTCGCTTTGGATAAAAGCGTCTGCTAAATGACTAAAATGTAAAAGACTGAAAGTAGACTAGCGCAATTACACTATACACTAACCAACATTATATTTGTTTCCAAGACCCAGCAGCTGAAATAGCAGAGATTTAGCCTCATATCTTTCATTTGTTTTGATATTTAAGGTTGGAGTGGAATATATTTGTGCTGTTCCTTTGTATCTTGAAAATTACAGGCCGACTGATGTGTTTATCTACCAGATGTTTGCCAACAAAGAGATCATGTATGTAGCATTAACAAAAAAAGTCAACTCACTGAGAGCTGTCTATAGGAAACCTCAACATTCGACAGTGTTTTCTGAATGGGGTCAAAATGACCTCTGTGATATAAGCCTTGACATCATCATAGTTTTCCCATCGTTTATTCCACAAAGTTTAAAATTTGACTAAATGGACAATAAACCCATAAAGGTTAAAAGGAGATATTAGGCTTTCATAAGAATAAATGTATAATAAGATATATATATATTTACATTAATACAAATTAGCCACGTGCTTTTAGGTTTCCATGAAACAAAGAGCTTGTGTGGCATTTTCACACTAGAATACCAGGCTGGGATGCAGCATTTGTGGAAAATAAAATCCACAAAATTGTGCATGAAAGTGGCTTCTGTCATCTTTCAGTGACAGTATCTTTTTAATCATTTTTGTCATTAAAAACCTCAGCAATATGTGGGCAGGACAGAGCTTCGAGATTACAAAAAACAATTTGTAAAATGTTAAAGGTTCCTTCAGAAATGTATAGAATGCAAAGTATGTATATGTAATAAATTGTAAATACCGAAAAAGCTGTGAGAGAAAGTAGCCGCATAGCAAAAACTGACTAAACAAGTTATTTTCCTAAATGTAAATGTGTAAATATTGACTGTTTTTGCTGTATTTATGGAGATGTAAAAGGAGTTCTCACCAGTACTACCCCACACTGCCAAGCTTTGTATGCACCACAGGCACATCAGGGATAAACAATTAGCTTTTTTATCAGGAAGTAATTCTAATGTAAACATTTGTGGTCTCGCTTTTTGGCCAACATTTATTTGTGTGTCTGTATTTGCTGTTCTTGTGTTTGTCATAAAATCATTACAGTCCACACTCTTAAATTGTCATTCTTTTGTCATCACTTCTTTGTAAACACAATGTTACTTGACTGTGCTGTCAGGTCTTAATGCAGTGAACAAAACACAGCAATGTCTATAATGTATGAAGACTTCAATAAAGCAATGATTTAATGGTCCATTGGTTTGTAACTCTACTCTTTTGGTAAATGGTGTGCATTTTTTTTTTTTTTACCCTTGTCAGGCATTGTTTAAAGAAAGGCTGGACATGGCATAAACAGGCAGAGTTTTTTTAGATAGCCAGGTCAAGTTGCGTATGCCAGAGGTGAAAGCACAGTCTGTATTTGGTCATTTTAGATGTTTTAATGGCTTATTTCACCTGTGAACTCAAAGAGCCTGTATTTACAAGATGACAACTTACATATATTACACTTATTACGTTATTTTACACAAGTCACTGATGTCTGTCATGTCTGAACAATGAACTAAATAAACGCACTAAATAAATATTATATTTAAGGTGTAAATAGAGGAAATTGATTCAATCGTGGATATACTGCAGGACTTGGTTACAGGTACGGAGCAGGTGTGTGATTCCGAGCATGTCATCGTTTTGGATGGATATGAGGACTTAACACACACAATCTACTCTGTGAGATGCTGTTGTCTTTGCATAAAAACAGCTGTTATGTCCTTCACGCGGTTAAACTGTGTTCCCTCAGTCCTTTGATAAATCAGTCTAAAATGACAGTAGACTAAATACAGGGACAACAGTTTAGCAGCTACAAACCGAAAAAGTTAAAAAGCAAAAGCATAAGAACTCTGTTTTAAGGGAGAAGACATTTTGTCTCTAATTCCAAGCAACTATCAGTTCTGAGATCAACTGTTAGGAGAGCTGAGCTTATATCTCTAGAGAGAGGAGTTTCTCCTGAAACCAAACCTGATGGACCAGGCTGTTCTGGTCTCATAGTCGTTAGCTAAGAAAGAACAGTGTGACTCCAAATATGAGTTGTAAAAGGCTCAGATGAGTCATTAGTGTCATTGTTCCAATCAGTGTTACAAAACACTGTTGTAAATAATGCAACATGAATCTGAGGCCACCTCTGCTGTTCAGAGAGGGCTTTTTCCATTTTAATAAAAATGGCCTTCTTCACACCAAGTTGTCTTTCTTAAACCATCTGGCCTCTCTGGACAAAATTTGGACATTGCTGTCTTCAAAGGAATGTTCTTTCTCTTTGAGGTTTCACCAGGATTATTGGCCTGTTGTTTCGCCAACATTACTGTCACTGCACTCTTCACTGAACAGCATAAACTACATTACTCTGTTTGTGAGAGGGGATCTTGTCTTTAGGGTTGACCAGTTTTTGGCGCAGTGTTCCCAGCTTTTGCTTTAACTTTTTCTTCAAGATGACCTGGATGACTGAGAACCTGCCCAGCTACTTTCTTAGTTGGTCGCCCAGTCTCCACAATTGCATGTGCCGTTGGTCTGCGTAGTCCAGCTCAGCTCACTAAAGTCCAAACATGGCTTCCTTCTTCCGTTATTGTCCGCACTGCTTTTTGTGGCCGATGCAGTGTTTAGTGTCTTGCTGTGATCAAGTGGATGTGCACTTGCGGGCCTACATGAGAAAGACTGAGTCTGGACTTACAGAAGTCTTTAGCTTTACCATTATTTTTTGTAAAATGTCCTCACTTATTTTCATGTTATTTATTAATTTATTGTTTTATCAATGTATAATGCAATATCAATTTTAATGTAAAATCAAATTATGTGTTAAATACAGTTGTGTGCAAAAAAGACAAAAAAAGCTCTGCACAACAATTAAATCTCCCAGGTTTTTTTATTATTCTCACCACACGTGACGTTTAGGGCTTGTTGCCCTTCAAGTTCAAGTTGCCCCTTAAATACAGTTGTGCTCATAAGTTTTTTTTTAATTTAAATATTTAAATTTCTGATTTTTTTTGGCCATTTTTCAGAGAATATGAATGATAACACAAAAACCTTTCTTTCATAGTTAGTGGTTTGGTGAAGCCATTTATGTCAAACAATTGTATTTATTCTTTTTAAATCATAATGACAACAGAAACTAACCAGATAACCCTGATCAAAAGTTGACATACCCCAGTTCTTAATACTGTGTATTACCTCCTTTAACATCAATGACAGCTTGAAGTCTTTTGTGGTACAGATGGTAAAGCTGCCCATTCTTCTCAGAAAAAAGCCTCCAGTTCCTGTAAATTCTTGGGCTGTCTACCATGAACTGCACGTTTGAGATTCCCACAGAGTGGCTCAATGATATTAAGGTCAGGAGACTGAGATGGCCAGTCCAGAACCTTCACTTTATGCTGCTGTAGCCAATGACAGGTCGACTTGGCCTTGTGCTTTGGATTGTTGTCATGTTGAAACGTCCAAGTACGTCCCATGCGCAGCTTTTGGGCAGATGAGTGCAAGTTTTCCTCCAGTATTTTCTGATAACATGCTGCATTCATCTTTTCCTGTGCGCTCTGAAATGAGCTCTTGAGTCTATGTAGGAATGCTAAAAATAAAATGTAGAAAAACCCTTACTATGGCGTGAGATTAAATATGATTTTTTTGAACATTATAAAATGATTAAAAAAGGAATATTGAGAGACAAATAGTAGTCTCTCAATATATATGTCTCCATAGCTCCAGTCAACAGTCGCAGATTGGAGAAGAGAATTACAGTTAGATTGTCTAATCAGACAAATCTGATTCAAATCCCCTGCAAACAGATAAAGTCAGGTCCTGCTCAAACGGACTTAAAACTTGCAGTGTTCAATGTCAGGTCTTTGGGAAACAAATCTTTTTTAATTAATGATTTTATAACTTCAAATAAGCTTGATTTTATGTTTTTAACAGAAACATGGTTAGACAGCAGTACTGGAAATGCGGTCCTTATTGAATCCACCCCGTCGAATTTCACATTTTTATCCAAAATGCGGGAAAACAAAAAGGGTGGTGGTGTATGTGCCTTTCTTAGGGATAATATTCTTATCCAGAAGCTATCACTTGGTGAGTTTTCATCATTTGAGTATGTGTCATTCAAAATGGAGTTGAGGTTTCCTCCATCTATTTTATATGTAGTTCTTTACAAACCACCTCAACAATGTCATGATTATTATTGATGAGTTACTGAAATGCTTTCGGTTATTTGCACAGAATTTGAACAAATAGTCATATCTGGTGATTTTAATGTGCATGTGGATAATGTTTGTGACAGAAATGCCAAAGAACTTTCTACTATTCTTGATACTTTTGGTCTGTGTCAGCATGTTAATGAGCCGACCCATAACAGAGGTCACACTCTGGACCTGGTCATTACTAAAGGTGTTCATATTTCAGATGTCACTGTGATTGTGTGATTAAAAAACACCTGAAAACACATCTCTTCCGTCAACACCTGACTGACAAACACTGAGTCCTACTTCCTTTCTATCGATTCCTTTCTATAAAAAAAATAAATAAAAAAAATAAAAAAAATTCTCTTATCCTTAGCATTGTATACTGCGCTGGGTTTAAACTGACTAGTTTTTTGTGCACTTATGCTTTTTGTACCTTGTGTTGTTAAAATTGCTTCCATTGTTATCCTCACTTGTAAGTCGCTTTGGATAAAAGCGTCTGCTAAATGACTAAATGTAAAATGTAAATGTAATGATTGATGTTGCTCTATCTGATCATTCATGTGTCTTTTTCCATCTGTCCATAATTCCAAAAGTTGCTGTTGGACCTACTGTTGTAAAAAAGAGATACATTAACGATAACACCAGGACACAGTTTATGGAGGCAATAAGGTTTGAAAATGCCTCATCAGGTCAAGTTGATGATTTGTTGAATTGTTATACTTCAGGTGTTTTAAATGTTATGGACACCATTGCTCCTGTTAAGGTTAAAGTGATCAGGACGAGGCAGAAGGCTTCATGGAGCAATGCTCACTCTGTCAGGGCACAGAAAAGGGAATGCCGAAAAGCCGAAAGAAAATGGCGTAAATTGAAACTCTTAATTCATTATGAGGTATACAAAGAAAATTTGCATGTTTTCAATCAAACTTTGCAAAAAGAAAGAGAAATATTCTTCTCAGAGATCATCAACAACAGCAGTAACAACCTGCGTGTCCTGTTTGCTACAGTGAACAGATTAACAAACCCTCCAGCTCCATTTCCTCCAGAATTAGTTTCCACCACTAAATGCAATGAGTTTGAACAGAGTTATGAACAGAACAATTGTTCTGTAATTGTTCATCCACCTGCTGCCTCGATGTTTTACCCACTAGATTTGGGCGGCAGTAGCTCAGTGGGTAGAGCGGTCGTCTTTCAACCGGAAGGTAGGCGGTTCGATTCCCGCTCTCCCCACAGTTCATACTGTCGTTGTGTCCTTGGGCAAGACACTTAACCCACCTTGCCTCCAGTGACTGTAACACTGGTAATGTAATGTAAGTCGCTTTGGATAAAAGCGTCTGCTAAATGAATAAATGTAAATGTAGATTTCTAAAATCAGTACTAAGCAGTTTGTTACCACAACTCACTGATATAGTCAATAATTCCTTACAGTCTGGAACATTTCCAAGGGCCTTAAAAACTGCTGTCATTAAGCCTCTCCTAAAGAAGAGCAGTCTTGATGCTACAGTGCTCAACAACTATCGGCCCATATCAAACCTGCCATTTTTAGGGAAAGTCATTGAAAAAGTTGTATATCAGCAACTTAATGACTTTCTATTACTTAACAACTGCTTTGATCCTTTTCAGTCAGGATTCAGGCCCCATCACAGCACTGAGACTGCACTTATCAAAGTCACAAATGACATCCGTATGAACACTGACGCAGGCAAAGTCTCTGTCTTAGTTCTGTTGGACTTGAGTGCTGCGTTTGATACAGTGGTGTCATGTCCCAAACTGTTGTGTTCATGTAATGTATTTAATTTACTGTGTTTTATTGTGACGAGTCTTTTCCCTGGTCTGTCTGTCAGATTTACTTCCTGTCTTGTCTTTTCCCTCCGTTGTGATTACCTGCTCCGCCCTAATGTGTTCCAGCTGTGCCTCATTGTGTTCCTTATAAGTTCTGTGTGTTTTCCCTTGTCCTTAGCTGGATTGTTGCTTGAAGGCACTTCAAGTCCCTGAATTGTAGTCTTAGGTTTTGTTCAGAAACCTCAGATCTGACGCCTCTTGTCTGAACTCTTTCACGTCAAGCCTCTGGATAGTAGAATCAGGTTTGTCTGAACCCTGACATCAGAACCATGGAGTGGAACTTATGTTGTGATGACTACTTTTGTTTTTGTACGATTTAGTTTCGAGTGACATTGCTGGTGTTCTTAAATTCCAGAGTTTTTGTGTTTGACCTTCACCTTGTTTTTTACAATACGTTTTGGATTTAGCCTTTTTCTGTTATTAAAACCTTTTTTGAACTGTCCGCCTTCGTGGGGTCTGCATTGTTAGTCTTTCATCCTGTTCCGAGTTGTGCCTAAATCCCTGACAAGTGGACCATGAAATCCTGTCACAAAGATTAGAGGAATGGATAGGTATCACTGGAACTGCCCTTAAATGGTTTCAGTCCTATCTTGAAGACAGGAAGTACTTTGTTTCGGTTAGTAACTGTGTATCAGACCAAATGGCCCTGACATGTGGGGTTCCACAGGGGTCTATCTTGGGACCTCTATTATTCAATCTCTACATGCTTCCTTTAGGCCAGTTAATGCGCAGCTGTGACGTATCATACCATAATTATGCAGATGACACTCAGATTTACATTTCACTCACAGCAGGTGAAAATGGACTAATCCGTTCACTGTGTCACTGCATCGAACAGATTGACACGTGGATGCAAAATAATTTTCTCCAACTGAACAGAATCAAGACTAGGGCTGTACTAGAATAATCGAATATTCGAATATTCGTTCGGTGGGGTGGCATTCGATTTTCAGTTTTGAGATTCGAATATTCTTTGTAACTGCCGCATTTTCATTTCTGTTCATTTTCTGTGTAAACTGTTATTTGGTGTGTTTTGTGAAGTGTCACCAGAGGGCGCTGGAGCGCAGAGTTAGGCTTTTGTATACGCAGTGGTAGATTGATTAGAGCAGAAGTAGCGATCTCCACAAAAAACCAAGAAGGGATACATGAATAAGAGAATAATTACGCTAAAAGTTAAAGTTTAAATTTATAAGGTAAAGGACAGAAAATCTCCAAAGCTAATCCCTCTCATGGTACTCGAGGTTTGTTTTGTCTGTTTTATTTTCTAGAAGTTAATGTATCAATTGTACTTATTTTCGTTAAGCTAACTGTTGTTTTATCTGTGTGTTTCATCAGTTTTCACGGTGTTTTTATGGCGCTATTGAAAGACGGATGCTAATAAATTCATCAGTAGAGTAACCACTTGTGTCTAAAGTACTTGGGGGAATTACATTCTTTTTTTTTTTTCAACACGTGACTTTCGTCGCGGACTGATTCTCACTCATGCTTGATGCTAGTGATTTATTTTATCTCATACTGAATAGGTACAAAATGCCCAAGACCTCAGCTGTTTGGGAGCACTTTAAATTAAGTGAGGATGACAAGACAAAGGCAGTGTGTCAAATATGCGATTTGAAACTGGCCTACCACAACAGCACCACAAGTTTGAAAGATCACCTGAGTTCTGTAGCACGCGGCAAAAAAAACACATTTACGATGCCGAAGAGTGAAACGTGAAAGATGATACAAATGCAAACCGACACTATTATTATATATTTAGCCCCACCCACCGAAGCTTCGAATATTCGATATTGATTGCCACCTAAGCTTCGAAGCTCAAAAAATGGCATTCGAAACAGCCCTAATCAAGACTGAACTAATCATCTTTGGGCCACAGAAACAAAGAGAAAGTGTCAGCAGCCACCTCACGTCTCTTTCTCTAAAATCTAAAAAACAGGTTAGAAATCTTGGGGTCATCATGGACTCAGACTTTAATTTCCACAGTCACATAAAGTCAATTACATCATCTGCATTTTATCACCTTAAAAACATTTCCAGAGTCGAAGGGATGATGTCTCAACCAGACTTAGAGAAACTTATCCATGCTTTTATCTCCAGCAGGTTAGATTAGTGTAACGGCCTGCTCACTGGTCTCTCAAAACGAGGGTTAAGACAGCTGCAGCTTATTCAGAACGCGGCTGCTCGGGTTCTAACCAAAACCAGGAAGTACAACCACATTACGCCAGTTTTAAAATCTCTGCACTGGCTTCCTGTTGCTCAGAGAATAGACTTTAAAACAGCACTGCTGGTTTACAAGTCTCTAAATGGTTTAGCACCAGAATATATCTCTGACATGCTAGTTGCTTATGAACCTCCTCGGACTCTGAGAGCATCTGGGACAGGCCTTCTGCTCGTGCCCAGAGTTAGAACTAAACAGGGTGAAGCAGCGTTTAAGTTTCATGCAGCAAAAATCTGGAACAGCCTCCCAGATGAAGTAAAACAAGCCTCAACTCTAACAATGTTCAAGGGGAGGTTAAAAACCTTCCTCTTTAGCTCCGCCTACACTACAACCTAAAGTGTTTGTTTTTTCTTTTATCTGCACTCTTCTTTTTAAAATGTTTTAATTTTTTTCTTATGTTTCTTAATATAAATCTTGTAAATTGTCTTTTATTCCTGTAAAGCACTTTGAGTTACCCAGTGTATGAATTGTGCTATATAAATAAAATTGCCTTG
Source organism: Perccottus glenii (assembly GCA_024416835.2). Classification (NCBI taxonomy): domain Eukaryota; kingdom Metazoa; phylum Chordata; class Actinopteri; order Gobiiformes; family Odontobutidae; genus Perccottus; species Perccottus glenii. Next base: position 23,156,839 of record CM044553.2, read on the forward strand.
CCTTGCCTTGCCTTATTGCCCAACTGCACAGCCTCAAGTGGTATAACACAATAGCCCAGGGGTCACAAAACAAAAAAGGTTAAGAATCACTGTCCTAGACAACTGTATTGTATCCTGTAACTGTATCTTCTTCTTCTTCTTCTTCTTCTTCTTATTATTATTATTATTATTATTAATAATTATTATTCTTATGAATTATTATTAATTAATATTATAGTATTTTTTTTAAACATAAAGAAAAAAGGAAATGACTCTGGCCTCCTAGTCTTTGTGCGCACACATGGCGGGGAACTCCTTGCTGAAGCCCTGTTGTCATCAGTGTCGGCCCGCGTCACTATGATGTCCATTCTCACAGAGGCAGGGCAGCTGGTGTCTGGCTGTGTGTGTGTGAGCTGCATCTGAAGTTACGTATGTGTTATCAACAGGGCCTAATGGGGGCGGCCCTCAAGGCCTTTTATAAGTAGTATTTCAAATTGTGGATGTTTGAACTGGGACGCTACAGTACCGGCCCAACGGAAAAATTCCTGAGCGCTCAATTACCACTCCACCCTTAAGTACAGAGAAGAATGTGAAAAGACAAGAATGTGTTTACACAATTTGTTTCCATATGCAAATATGGCAAAACGCAAGTAACAACATGAAATATTAATTTTCTTACTTTGAGAACACAAAACCTAAGTGTGTTTGCGGTGTACGTGGATAAAAACTGCTACTGAAGAAATCATTATTTTTAGTGCAGTTGGTTGTCATGGATTCAGTGTGTGAGTATTCTTTACTTTTTACTTTTTTTTTTTACTTTTTTATTCTATACTTTTTAATTTCTTGTATTGTGTTTTATTTATTCTGTGGTTGGTGTGGGAGCACACGCCTCTAATATTAAGTGAACTAGTCGAGTGAAGTATATAAGGCTGTCTGGAATTTGCTATAGTGTATAGCATAAATAGTATATACTGTATATTTTCTGTTGGTTTAAATTTTTGTTAAGATACGTTAATAATTTATTTTGTAAATATGTACGAACGGTGAACAAAAGAAATTGGTTGAAAAGGGAATTGAGTCTGCCTCAACTGTAAATTTGACTTTGTTAAACAGTATTTGCCTGTGAATATTTGCCTTGACCCAGGATAAATAAGACTACATCCGGAACGTTTGAATGCATTTACATAGAATGCATTTACATATAATGCATTTACATAGAATGCATTTACATAGAATGCATTTACATAGAATGCATTTACATAAAAAAAAAAGTAAGGGTTAGAACAAGGACTCCGGTAAGTATCTGAGGCCTATTATATGATGACTTTACTGATATTAATGCTTTTATCTCTTGAAGATTGTGACATTGAAATCTTGGGAAGTGGAAAAACAGCTGAGGATTTTATTGATGATAAAATCAAAGAGTGCAAGTCAGTGGTACGTATTACAATGTACATTTACACTACTTTATTAAGTATTACTTAAAGTTTATACTTTAAGTTTACTTAAAAAGGCGTTTTTTTTTTTTTTCCAGGGCAACGAAGTGCCGTTCTGTGTGGCTAATTTGGATAATGTGTTTGAGAAGCACCTCAGATGGAAAACTAATCTACCTCGAGTGCACCCTTTCTACGCTGTGAAGTGCAACAACACACCAGCCGTGTTAAAGATGCTCAGTGCACTGGGAACAGGTTTTGACTGTGCCAGCAAAGTGAGCATTGTGGAAACCTGTTTTCTCTTATTACTGTTCTGTTTCTGTTCCCTTGGTGAAACACATTTGGTTTGTGACAGAGGGAAATTGAGATGGTCATGTCGTATGGAGTGGCACCAGACAGAATCATTTACGCACATGCAACAAAACCCCAGTCCCACATCAAATACGCCTGTGCACATGGAGTGGACATGATGACTTTTGACTGTGAGGAGGAACTCCTGAAGATTTACACCTGTTACCCCAAAGCAAGGTAAAGCAACCCATGTTTAATGTTTGTGTGAGTTCAGTGATAATTCATTTGGAATGTTCACAGACTAGTGCTGCGTATTGTTGCTGATGACTCTAAATCAGTGGTGCAACTCAGTACAAAATTTGGAGCCAAACTTCACACTGTTGGCACTCTGCTGGAACAAGCTCAAACACTGGGGTTAGAGGTCATCGGGGTCAGTTTTCATGCTGGCTGTGAATGTCCTGACTCTTCAGTGTACAGAGGGGCCATAGCAGATGCTCGGCACATCTTTAATAAAGCAGTAAGTCATTGAAAGAGCAATGTTCAACCAATTTTATTTAAAAATATATTTTATTTAGGGATAAAAAGCATTAAAGATTAGTAAAGAGTTAAATACAATAAGACCCAACATGTTAACTTTTCCTAAAGATTGTAATAACAGTGTAACATCTTTCAGAATTCAATGGGATTTGAGATGAGCCTTCTGGACATCGGCGGTGGATTCACTGGAAATGAGACATTCCAAAAGGTTGTTTGACTGGAGCAGTTTAATTCAGATAAAGTGACTCAATAATTTAACCAACCAACAAATGTGACTTTGAACTTCAAAACTGATACTTGCTGTGGTGTTTCAACTTGTTTTTTAATATCTTAGATTGCCAAAGGAATAAATGAGGCACTGGATGAATACTTTCCTGCTGACAGTGGGGTCCGGATTATTGCTGAACCTGGACGCTACTTTGTGGACACTGCCTTTACACTGGCCGTCAATGTCTTTGCAAAAAAAAAAATCCTGCGTGAGCCGACAAACAACATTCAAGGTCAGTTCAAATGTTTTCATGTTGTCTAAATACATATAATACCTGTAACCTGGCTAATTAGAATTTCTAACATGATTTATGTTTACAGATGTGGAAAGTGCAGACAGGCTGATGTTGTACTACATTAGTGATGGGGTCTATGGCTCTTTCAATGCCCTCATAACTTCTTCAGAAACACCCACATTTTTTCCAAAACCTCACAGGGTAATACATTACTGCATACTGTTTTTGGAGTAGTTTTTTAAAACAAACTACTTAACTTGTTTCACAATTCTAATCAGAAGGTGGAGAGCAGTGAGCCGAGATACCAGACCATTATCTGGGGCCCGACCTGTGACAGTGGGGACAGAATAACCAACACCATATGGATGCCAGAGCTGCATGTTGGAGACTGGCTTCTTTTCTATGACTTTGGTGCCTACTCAGTTAGTATGTCAACTGACTTCAACGGCTTTGATAAAGCCATAATCTACCCTGTGATGACGGCTCAGACAGAGAATATGTTAAATTTTGACTAGAATTATATAACCTAGATGGGCAGATAGTCCAAAGTTCTTGTATGCAATGATTACACAATTACCTGTAGATATTATTAATCTATAGATGGCAACTCAGCATCTTCATTCAGTGTTCAACAAAGATCAGTTATAAGAACACAGATGAGATCTGTGTAGAATTATGCCTATCTCACCTCAAATCGGAACATTTAAGTGGTAAAAGTCAAGTTTTGGCTTTCTTATGAGAATATCTAGCCTGGCTCCGCCCTCCTACGTACTTCCGCTCAATATCATTTCGCTTCAGTACTACGTCTGGGATTGCTGTATATTCTTAGGTTTCCAGAAATCAATTTTTTGTAGGACCAATCAGCGAACAGAGGGAGTGGCTGAGAACGATGACGTTGATGTAGTGAGTCAGTTTGCGTTGGATCGACGTTAGCGATTGGCTATGGCAGATCCTGAGTGACTCTGGGCAGATCCAATAGTTTTAAACTTCAACAGAGTTCCCGCATACAAGGAAGTAAACGCTTGTCAATGGAGCGAGGCCAGACTCTCTGTACAAATGAAATGTACGAGAGTCTGGTAGAACCAGGCTAGAGAATATCTACATGTACACCAGTATTAGGCAACTATTAGTGTGCAGAATTATTATGCAAAAAATTGAAAAACAAAGATTTTCCCATCTCACTTTTTTCTTTTCACCTGTTAAAGTAAGAATAATAAACAAACTCAAAATTTACAAATAAAAATTTCTGTGATAAAAACAAAAAACAAAAAAAAACCTCATTGACCAATATAGCCACCCTTCTTTTTAATAACAGTCACAAGCCTTCCATTAACAAAGACAGTCAGTTTCTTGATCTGGTCAGCATCACCTTTTTGTGCAGCCGCAACCACAGCCTCCCAGACACTGTTCAGAGAGGTGTGTTTACGTCTAGCATTAATGCTGTTGGATCTTTCAGTATATTGTCTCAGTTCTTTATGAAGCCGATGAGCCACAATTTACTCTCAGCTGCCTATTTTTAGTTGTAATCAAAGCGGGTGTACAGTAAGACAGCTGTGGTTAGACAGACAATCAGACACAAGAACAATTACACGGCTAATTTAGGCTTTAAAAAGGTTACAACTATAAACATTATATTAGCAGGTAGCCCCAATGATCCAAGTAAAGTGTACTGTCATAGTCGTGAGCTTTCAACAGGATTAGTCATCAATAGTATAAGAATTCCTCTATTACTATCATATTTTTGGAAATTTGTTGTTAAATGGTAATAATTGAATGATTATAAAGGTTGACGCAACCTCAGGAAAAGCTTCCAACCTTGACTCTGACCTTGTTAGCTAACAAACTATTAGCCAGATGATAATAGCCTATTTAAGGTTTAGCCTACACTGACCTACCTATATTGATATTTCCAACGTCTGCATATTACATTTTTAGCCACGTAACACTTTAGTGGTTTAAGAGAGAAAAAATGGTGTTGGTGCAGTGTATCTTCAATGTATATAGTCTTAATTATACGCTACAATCAATGACTGTATAAATATGGACAACTTCCGCCCATTGGTCCCCTATTCACCGATATTGTCGTTACCACAGGGGAATAAAATGGCTGTTACATCCGAGCTTTTAAGCTTTTACCTCAAAGGAAAAGAATAGTTTTCAGATAGCATAAACAAACAGAGTTGTCATGTTTTAAAACTTAGCTCTAGAGACCGGAACCATTTTTTGTACCAGGCTGTAAACATGATTTTTACACTTGTAAAGTTGCCATTGGGTTTCTCCTTATATTTCTGCTTTTGGAGCCTGCCTTCTGGTGGACAGCGGTATATCGCTGTATATTGCTGTATGGTGGTGCCCTTACTTGAGGACCTTTTAAGAGGTTCCATGAGAGAGGCTTGGCTACGTTAGGGGCTTTTTGCCAACCAAGATGGTGGCGGCAACAAAAAAGTCACGTAACTGAGAACGGTCCATAGATCTAATCTAGCTCTATTCTCTCTTGCCAGGATTATACTGTATGTAAGTAATGATTGGATTAAAGCTCCAGCATAAACATACACTGCTGGATGTCTGTGTCTTTGCTTTAACCTTTTCTTCATACACTGCTGGAAGCACTGCAATCAAGAGAAAAGCCATAAACTGAAAAGAATAGAAGATTGGGAATATCATCAATATTCGTCAGTGATTCTAAGATTGTTTAGGCCAGTAGAGAAAGCCTTGCTGGCGCTCACAGCCCACCACTGCTGATAAATAAAACCGGAAACAAAAGGCCTGGTTTAACTAATCTAACAAAGTCTTGTTACTCATATATACAAGAGTGGCAACAACCCATCAACCTAGTGTTTAAAAAAATGTACAGGGTAACCACACACACATACAGAGTAACCACCCACACGTACAGGGTAACCACACACACGGACAGGGTAACCACACACACGGACAGGGTAACCACACACACATACAGGGTAACCACGCACACGTACAGGGTAACCACGCACACGTACAGGGTAACCACACACGTACAGGGTAACCACACACACATACAGGGTAACCACACACGTACAGGGTAACCACACACATGTACAGCAAAACCACACACGTACATGGTAACCACACACACGTACAGGGTAACCACACACACACGTACAGGGTACCAACACACATACAGGGTAACCACACACAGGTACAGGGTAACCACACACATGTACAGGGTAACCACACACATACATGGTAACCACACACACGTACAGAGTAACCACACACACGTACAGAGTAACCACACACACGTACAGACTAACCACACACACGTACAGAGTAACCACACACACGTACAGGATAACCACACACACGTACAGGGTAACCACACACATGTATAGCGTAACCACACACGTACATGGTAACCACACACACGTACAGGGTAACCACACACACGTACAGAGTAACCACACACACATACAGGGTAACCACACACACGTACAGAGTAACCACACACACGTACAGAGTAACCACACACACGTACAGGGTAACCACACACACGTACAGAGTAACCACACACACGTACAGAGTAACCACACACACGTACAGGGTAACCACACACACGTACAGGGTAACCACGCACACGTACAGGGTAACCACGCACACGTACAGGGTAACCACACACACGTACAGGGTAACCACACACACGTACAGGGTAACCACACACACGTACAGGGTAACCACACACACATACAGGGTAACCACGCACACGTACAGGGTAACCACGCACACGTACAGGGTAACCACGCACATACAGGGTAACCACACACACGTACAGGGTAACCACACACACGTACAGGGTAACCACGCACATACAGGGTAACCACACACACGTACAGGGTAACCACACACACGTACAGGGTAACCACACACACGTACAGAGTAACCACACACACGTACAGAGTAACCACACACACGTACAGAGTAACCACACACACGTACAGAGTAACCACACACACGTACAGAGTAACCACACACACGTACAGAGTAACCACACACAGGTACAGGGTAACCACACACACGTACAGCGTAACCACACGCACACGTACACGTACAGGGTAACCACACATGTACAGGGTAACCACACACGTACAGGGTAACACACGTTTAATTTCAAGGTTTTAATTTTAAAAGAATCACTGACCAACCAAGGCGCTGGTTGTGATTATACATCCTGGATAGGAAGACAAGAGGATTGTGATCTGTATAAACTGTAACTGGCTGAACACAGGAATTAAGGTAGACTTCAAAATGTTGGATAGACAATAATAAAGTTCTAGAGTAATAGAGTTCTCTTCTCAATAGTTGAATATTTTAGCTGGTGTTTATCAAATTTGCTAGAGAAGTCTTGATGACATTGCTCCCACAGGGCACACCTTACCTCCGCCAACTTGAGATAACTGAGATAAAGAACAGTGCCTTGCCCAAATTCACACTTGGCAAGATTTAGAGTTAGAGAGACAGCAGACAATCTTATGAAAACTTCTCTCAGTGTAGCTAGGTGGTTAGTCCAGTCATTAGAATATATAACAACAATGTCATCTTGATATGCTCTGCAGTTTGGTACATCGTTTAACATTTTGTTGACCTACTTCTGAAAAGTAGCCAGAGCATTACACAAGCCAAATGGCCTGACAGTGTATTGTAAAAAGTACAAATACACTGTCTTGAGTAACAAATGCCGAAATTTCAGATGAACGCTGGGTAAGTGGAACTTGCCAGTTTCCTTTTAAAGCTTACTTACATGGGTTGCAGGGCCAATTTCATCAATACAGTCCTAAATCTGAGGCAAGGGATGTGCATCAAGAATCATCACAGCATTGACTTTGTGAAATTCAGTACAAATTCAAACTCTTTCAGCCTTTCAGCCTTTGTACCGAGGAGACAAGGAGAACTCCAGGGACTTGAACCAGGAACAGCAAATCCATGTTGCATGGAGTATTCAACTTTTTTTGATCACTTCCCACTTTGCAAGGCTTGTCAGGGCATTGTCATGGTGTATACTTGAAGGTTGTGATGGAATGTCATTGAACAGAGTGGGGAAATCCACTAAGTTTTGTGATGTCAAGGTGAGATAAGAAAGTAAACAGATCAGATAATAGCTTCTCTGTTATAGCCAGCTTCTCTCTGCTGTGCCGTTTTGTTGGGTGAGTAAGGTGCAGATGTCTCGTGTCTGATTTTATTCTTTGTAAACAATGTCTGAAAGTCTCTGTTTGTAAACTCAGTGCTGTTGTCTGATCATTTGGCTGTGTCCGAATCAACTTACTAATCACTATATAGTGCACTATAAAGTGATTACACAATTTTGTAGTGGGGTCCGAATTAGTAACTAGTGTAACTAATCTTGTAAATTGTCTTTTGTTCCTGTAAAGCAATTTGAGTTACCCAGTAAAGTGACTCAATAATTAAACCAACCAACAAATGTGACTTTGAACTACAAATGATATTTGCTGTGGTGTATCAACTTGTTTTTTAATATCTTAGATTGCCAAAGGAATAAATGAGGCACTGGATGAATACTTTCCTGCTGACAGTGGAGTCCGGATTATTGCTGAACCTGGACGCTACTTTGTGGACACTGCCTTTACACTGGCCGACAATGTCTTTGCAAAAAAAATAATCCTGCGTGAGCCGACAAACAACCAAGGTCAGTTCATGTTGTCTAAATACATATTATACCTGTAACCTGGCTAATTTAATTTTTCTAACATGATTTATGTATACAGATGAGGAAAGTGCAGACAGGCTGATGTTGTACTACATTACTGATGGGGTCTCTTACGTTATCCAGTAATAACACTTTTCCAAAACCTCACAGTGTAATACATTAATGTGTAACACTCTAGCTACTTTTAAATTACAACTATGAACCAAATATACTGTGTACTAGAACTGTAATTTAGAGGTTTTGGACCAGAAGGTTCGGCTGCGTACAGAAGTAGTGACGTGAATGAGACTCAGACAAAGGCTTTAGATTTTTTGTAAAAAAGTGCCGGCTTGTATTTTAAAGGTAGGAAAGTAAATTTTCAAAATAAAACAATAAAATGATATCTTTGGTAACAACAATTTCCTTAGTAACAACCGTTTCCACAATCACAGTAGTCACATGTTCTTACCTGGGTGCACCCTTCTAAGTTCACATTCAATTTGAAATCAAAACAATATAAAAAGAATAAATCTGATTATGTCATTAATAGCTAATAACATTCAGCAATACACTTGTAATCACCATACAACAAAACCCTTATTTCGAAGGAATTACTCTTCCCCACCCTTAGTCCACTTCCTGCTGAAAAATGTGTATAGTCCGTAAAGTCCTTAAAGAGTTCCAGGTAAGTTAAAAGTCAAAATGTTCCAGGGAAATGTGTGTGTAAAGGGGCAGCAAGTGAAAAGGCGAGGAAGGGGCTTTTGTTGCAGTGGGCCTACCGCACTGCACCGTGCAGCAGAGGTTCCAATCAACCAGTTCGTCTAGTGGGTTGGCTCGCCATCAACGACAGGTCCGCCCAAGGAAAAAAAAACCTGACCGATCTCACGCTGGAAAAGGCTAAAGCTAATATTAGCGCCGTCTCCAGCCTTTATTGTCTTTTATTTGAGTTTTCTTTGCCTGTTTTTGCCAGTGCCTCGTGTGCTCGCGTTGGAGGAAAAGAAAGAGGCCTGGGCTGTGGCAGCGCAGGTGGAGTGAGGGGGCGGGACAATGTGCCGTTTAACAAAAGCTCATTGGTCAAGAGCTAAATGTCACTCATCTACGGGTTAACTCATTGATTGCTGACAATTATTTTACTTCAAATAGAGACATAGCGTTTCTGGGCATATTTACATTTTTTTATTAGAACCATTATTAAATATGGGTTACAAATGCATACTGTTATTGGACACTAGACACACAGTGGCAGAGTGGTCAGTTTCTGCCTCACAGCAAGAAGAAGCATAAACGTTCCTGGGGAGGCTGAGGAGTGTAATTCCCTTGTATTCTTGGAACAAACCTTCTTATAAAGAACTGCCAGTCCTGAGGTACTGTTCCTAGTGGACACAGACTGGCCTTACCTTCCCCTAACTGGGCTGACTGAAGTCATTATTCACTTAACTTTTGCACAGTGACAATGTTATTTATTCTAGTTGAGCTATTTGCACATTCATTACTGTAATTCCTGCTCATATGATTATTTCATTGCTGTGTGGTGTTTGCAAACTCAGGGATACTGCCACTAACTTATCATTATCATGTGGTTCATTTAGTTTGTACATTAATTCCTTCTACTGCTTCCACTGTCCTGAACATTCATGTCTGAAAGACAGCATTGCACACTGTAGTGTAAACTCATGCATAATAAAAAAAATATTAACCTGAATCTTGTGCTTCCAGTCAATACTCTACATCTACAGTTAAGGTTGTAGTAGTGCACACGATATGCTGCACGCTTTGCTAAACTGTAACGTCTCAAACACTTTTCTGAAACTAATGCAAATGCTGACAACTAATACTGCTATTATGTTAAATGGTCAGTAGATGGGAGCAAAGACCACAATTTCTGTTTACTGAACCTGACCCCGGCTAGATCATAGGCTTAATGTCATTTTGTTACCCATTATATTGCTCAGACATAAAAGTATTTTAATCACATGTCATTAACCCGTTTAGCTTAGAGACCAACGTTGCTGAGAGATAATTGCCAGCTTTAAGGTTCTACTGTTGTTAATACATTAAAAAATAAGGTATGATTAGAAGAGCTAAGCCTCCACCACATCTCAAACAAGTGCTTGTAAAGGTGTGGCAAGATGCAGCTAGGAGTTTAATTTTAGGCACATACAATGTTTGCAGTCTCCAGTGTTTACATATGTATTTTTTTGTTGGTTTTGAAGTTGGAGGAACATGTAAAAACTGAGCATTTGTCAGCCATTGACTCTTTACCTGCACATTTTTCACAGTCACAGGCTACAATTTTTACCGAACAAATACAGTCACTACACGGACTTGTGTCAGTGGGGCATTAATGTCATTGATAACAAGAAGCTGCTGTACATCCTATCATATAACCTAAGATACAGTTATTACTGGTTTACTTCTATTTGATGGCTATTTTACAAAATAAATCTTAACAGCATAGCCCAAAAAAAATTTCTATGTGTACATGTATTTTCGCAGAGCTGGACACCCCTCTCTTAGGTGTTTGTCTATTAAAAATTACAAAGTCATTACTGAGTATAGAGTAAGGTCCATAATTATTGGGACATTGACACAGTTATAATCCTTTTGACTCTATACACCACCACAACGGATTTGAGTGTAGGAATTACCACATTTTTAAGGGACCAAAAGTAATGGGACAATTGGCTGCTCAGCTGTTCCATGGCCAGGTGTGTGTTATTCCCTCATTATCCCATTTGCAAGGAGCAGATTAAAGGTTCAGAGTTCATTTTAGATTAGATTAGATTCAACTTTATTGTCATTACACAAGTACAGGTACAAGGCAACGAAATGCAGTTTAGGTCTAACCAGAAGTGCAATAGCAGTAAAGTGCAGGATATATACAATGGTTGCGTACGTGCAGGATATGGAGATGTACAGGATTTACAGGTAATATGTACAATGAATATAAATATACAGATGGTTATTACTATAAAAAGGTGAGTGTGTGCCATAAATATAATTACAGGTGTCTCTTTTCTATAAACAGCATTTACAGTTGAATATGTACTCTAAATGTAATGTGATACACACGCATCGCGCCGCACACATACACACACTCACTCACATACACACACACATACACACACAACCATACACACATATACTCACAACCATACACACATACACGCAGGGGAATTAAACCGGGAGAGCTGTACACACAGACATTCCCATACTCACATACACACACAACCATACACACATACACACACTGACATACACACATACACCCAGGGGAATTAGACCGGGAGAGCTATACACACACACATACACACACACACACATACACACACTCACATACACACACCATACACACATACTCACAGGGGAATTAAACCGGGAGAGCTATACACACAGACACTCACATACACACATACACACACACACATACGCTCGCATACTCACACACACACTCACACACACAAACACACACACACACTCACATGCACACATACTCACATACACACACTCACTCACATGCACACGTACACATACATACACTCACACACTCACATACACGCACTCACACACAAGCACACACACACACAAGCACACACACACACACACACACACACACACACACACACACACACACACACACGTGATATACAGATGTCTCTAACTATGAACAGAATTTTACAGGTAGGTGTATACAATTGTATGTTAGCTTAAGGTAAGCAGTAGATTTAAGGTAGTGCAAACAGTGAAATGTAAACAGTTGGTAGCAAAGGTGCAGTAGCAAAGGTGCAGTAGTGCAAAGGTGCAGTAGTGCAGGGGATGGTGGGAGATGAGAGGAGAGTCTGTGGGGGGAGTGGGATGGTGGTGGGGGGGTAGAAGAGTCTATGAGGGTAGTGGGATGGTGGGGGTGAGAGGAGAGTCTGTGAGGGGAGTGGCATGGTGGGGGGTGAGAGAGGAGTCTGTGAGAGGTGTGGGGTCAGCAAGGGTTAGAGTTCAGTAAAGACACAGCTCTGGGGAAGAAACTGTTCTTTAGTCTGCTGGTTCTAGTCCGGAGGCTCCTGAAACGCCTGCCGGAGGGGAGGAGGGAGAACAGTCTGTGGGCTGGGTGGGAGGAGTCCTTAAGGATGCTGCGAGCTCGACGCAGACAGCGTTTCCTCTGGATGTTTTCGATGGCAGGAAGTGGAGTCCCTGTGATGCAGTTTTCACCACCCGCTGCAATGCCTTGCGCTCGCGACAGAGCAGCACCCATACCACACTGTGACACAGTTCGTCAGGATGCTTTCTATCGCGCAGCGGTAGAAGTTCACCAGGATGGCCGAGGAGAGCTGGTTCTTCCTCAGTGTCCTCAGGAAGAAGAGGCGCTGGTGAGCCTTCTTGACCAGGCTGGAGGTGTTGGTTGTCCAGGTCATGTCAGCCGAGATGTGGGTCCCCAGGAACTTGAAGCTGGAGACACGCCGACGTCCATTCCATTGATGTGGATGGTGTCGTGTGTGCCTCTAGACTCTTTCCTGAAGTCCACGATGAGCTCCTTCGTTTTGGTGGTGTTGAGGAGCAGGTTATTTTCGTTGCACCATGTGGACAGGTGCTGGATCTCTTCCTGTAGGCAGTCTCATCGTTGTTGCTGATGAGACCAATCACTGTAGTGTCGTCTGCAAACTTGACGATGGCGTTGGATCCAAACACAGGCTTGCAGTCAGAGGTGAAGAGGGAGTAGAGAAATGGGCTTAGCACACAGCCCTGTGGTACACCAGTGTTAAGTGTGATGGATGTGGAGCAGGTGGATCCAGATCGGACATTCTGGGGTCTGTTGGTCAGGAAGTCCAGAATCCAGTTGCAGAGTGAGGTATTGATGCCCAAGTCTTCAAGTTTGGCTATTAACTTGGTCGGGATGATAGTGTTGAATGCTGAGCTGAAGTCAACAAACAGCATACGTGCATAAGAGTTCTTATTGTCCAGGTGGGTGAGCACAGAGTGCAGTGCCATAGCAACTGCATCCTCTGTGCTCCTATTGCTGCGGTAAGCAAACTGATGCGGGTCCAATGTGGGTGGTATGGAGTCTTTTAGGTGTTCCAGGATCAGCCGCTCAAAGCACTTCATGATGATGGGTGTGAGTGCTACAGGGCGGTAGTCGTTGGGGCACCTTGGACTAGAGTGTTTTGGCACTGGCACAATGGAAGTGCATTTGAAGCATGTTGGTACAGCTGCTTGGGCAAGAGACAGGTTGAAAATGTCTGTAAAACCCCAGCGAGCTGCTCCGCACATGCCCTGAGAACACGACCAGGGATGTTGTCTGGTCCAGCAGCCTTGTGTGTGCTGATCCGGCTCAGTGCCTTGCAGACATCAGTGGATGAGAGTGTGAATGGGGGGTGGTCAACTGAGGGTTTGAGCTTGGTTGCAGTTTCTCTGTTGTCTCTTTCAAAGCGAGCATAAAAATCATTTAGCTCATTCAGGAAGTTGACATCGGTGGCTGCAGGGGTGGAGTGGGTGGGTTTGTAGTCACTGATGGCCTGGATGCCCTGCCACATGCGTCGAGGGTCAGAGTTGGAGAAGTGTCCCTCTATCTTCAGCTTGTAGCAGTGCTTGGCCTTTTTGATGCCCCTCTTCAGGTTTGCTCTGGATGTGCTGTAGGCTTGTGCGGTCTACATTTAACCATGAGAAACTCTAGGTTAGCTGAACAATGGCTCCCAACAACAGCGGAGTTTGTGCACCAAGCTTTGTTAATATAAATACACAATCCGCCTCCCCTTGTCTTACCGGAGCCATCTGTTGTTCTGTCCGCGCGGAGCATGTGATGTCCCGTGAGCTCAATAGCAGAGTCTGGTATTCCACTATTTAACCACGTCTCCGTGAAGTGTGCTATTTGCATTTGGAAACTGTTGCTGTCAACTCTCAATGTAAGATCCAAAGAGCTGTCACTATCAGTGAAGCAAGCCATCATTAAGCTGAAAAAACAAAACAAACCCATCAGAGAGATAGCAAACTTTAGGTGTGGCCATATCAACTATTTAGAACATCCTTAAAAATAAAGAACGCACCGGTGAGCTCAGAAACACCAAAAGACCCGGTAGACCACAGAAAACAACTGTGGTGGATGACCAAAGAATTCTTTCCCTGGTGAAGAAAGCACCCTTCACAACAGTTGGCCAGCTCAAGAACACTCTCCAGGAGGTAGGTGCCAGATTAGAGTTTGCCAAACAACATCTAAAAAAGCCTTCTCAGTTCTGGAACAAAATCCCATGGACCGATGAGACCAAGATCAACTTGTCCCAGAGTGATGGGAAGAGAAGAGTCTGGAGAAGGAAAGGAACTGCTCATGATCCAAAGCATAGCACCTCGTCAGTGAAGCATGTGGTGGTAGTGTCATGGCGTGGGCATGTATGGCTGCCAATGGAACTGGTTTTCTTGTATTTATTGATGATGTGACTGCTGACAAAAGCAGCAGGATGAATTCTGAAGTGTTTTGAACAATATTATCTGCTCATATTCAGCCAAATGCTTCAGAACTCATTGGACAGTGCTTCACAGTGCACATGGACAATGACCAGAAGCATCCAGCGAAAGCAACCAAAGAGTTTTTTAAAGGAAAGAAGTGGAATGTTATGCAATGGCCAAGTCAATCACCGTTGAATGTTAATAACCTCAAATTAAAGCTAATAGTCTGCAGTTAAAGCACATCTTGTTTGTTTCATTTCAAATCCATTGTGGTGGTGTATAGAGCCAAAAAGATTAGAATTGTGTCAATATCCCAATATTTTTGGACCTGACTGTAGGTAAATGGTCGCTAATATCTTAGCATATCTTTATATTTGTAAAGATGTTGTCTATTGTAGTAGCACTTCGAGATGTAATTCTAGTTGGCTTAGTTATTAATGGAAAGAGACACAAACTATTCATGGAATGATTACCCAAATGATCCAAAATAATGTTAAAATAAGATGCAGATAATGTGTAGGAACACATTATCTGCATCTTATTTTTAATACTATCAAATAGTTCTATTATGTTTTCAGTAAATGTTAAACACTCGTACTCTGTAAACACAACTGATAAAAATGTTCTTTTTTGTTTCAGATATGATTTCCACTGTCACCATCTTAATCACATTAATCGTTATTATTGTCATTTTCTTTACTTATTTGAGTTTATGTATAAAGCAACGCCTCCACCTCCTTTTGTTTGCACTATTTACAGAATAAATCTCATATCAATCCATTTGAACTTCGTCCATGATGTCATCCCTAAACCATGTTTCTGTGACTGCTATTATACTAAATTTCTTATTAAACTCATCAAAGTACTCTTTTGTTTTTGATGACTTACAATAGAGACTTTCACTGTTTATGTGGAGGATTGATAAAGTGCTATCTTCAAATGTTTGTTAAATGCTTTCAACTTGTAATATTCACAGTTATTGTTTACATTAAATTTGTTCATCTTTGTTTGAATCTGTCATATATTTTATCCTCTAATTCCATGTTTATGTTCTTATCCATAAACACAGTTAGTGTTTGTAACTAAATGACCATTTTCTCACTAGCTACTTTTTTGTCTTTTTTATTTTTATGATTTGCACAGCACTTTATCCTTCAGTAACTCTTGTCCATATTCTGCAGTTCCAAGTTGCAACCATTTGTTTTCTTAGTAATCTTGCTTCTCTTGCAATGTCTGCATTTCTTTTCGTCAAATGTTTATTCACATATACATTTGTGGTGTATACACTCTTGGTTTGGGAAAGTGTTTTTGAGTATATTTGTGTAAAAAAAATAGGCTGCATCTCTTGTAGTTATTGTACTGTTTGTTCAGTTTGTTCTTTGGAGCTGTACTTTTTTTTATCTGTTTGCTGCTGATGATAAACGGAAAACTGTGTTTAGTCCTTTGCTCTGTAATGTGTTGTGTCTGCTCTGTGTGTCTTAGTTTTGACGACAGAATGTTAAATATGACATTGTGAGTTTTTGTCACGGCCCTCCTGATGGCTTGGTTTATGAACGGCTTGTGTCAATACAGTGGTAAATAATGTTTACACAGACTCGGTCTACACAGCTGTAAATACCTCTGTTAAAACTGGAAGACTAATCTAAATAAATAGAC
Organism: Perccottus glenii; assembly: GCA_024416835.2. NCBI lineage: Eukaryota > Metazoa > Chordata > Actinopteri > Gobiiformes > Odontobutidae > Perccottus > Perccottus glenii. The sequence continues at coordinate 23,173,344 of CM044553.2, forward strand.
AAGATATAGAATAAATAACACAACGAAAAGATAAACAGTGCAGATAAAAAAAAAATTTCAGTTGTCATTTTCAGTTTTAAACTTCCCCTTAAACATTGCAGGTAGGGCTAAGCTTATAGGCTACCCCTAAAAATCGGGACACAACAACTGTAGATGGATTGTAAATGTAAAATGAGATCATAATAGTATAAGGTTTATAATTATATCATATAACATACAAGAACTACAGATAAAAATTTGCCCTTGGGTATTGCATGTTTAATGCCTTGAACCTTGTCGTTGAAAAACATTGCAAACTCATTGTCAGGATTCATGTTTAAGTTGTCTGTTTTGTTTGATGTTGTGGTTCTTTTAAGTTTCTTAGTGGTTTCTTTATATTCTGATTATTGTTTCAGCTTGTTGTGGTGTTTTGGTTTTATTTTGAAATGGCTTACTCCTGTCTGTGTTTCATGATTTACTTCCTGCCTGTTGTCTTCCCCTTCTGTGTGATTGCCTGCTCCGCCCTGATGTGTTGCACCTGTTCCTTGTTGTCTGTGTGTATTTATACCTGTTTGTTCTTCTGGGGCCTGTTTCAGAAAGGAGGTTAAGTGAAAACTCTGAGTATGTTAACCCTGAAATGAGGGAAACTCTGGGTTTTCCGTTTCAGAATGGGAGGTAAATCAACCCCAAGAAAGCAGAGTAAGTCAAGCCCGTTTCTGAAAGAGAGGTAACTTATACTCAGAGTCAGTTACCATGGTAACTTACTCTGTGAACCTAACCTGGTCGGGAGCAGGTTTTCTTCAGTAAACCCAGAGTTTATTTCGGTGTCCTCCCCCTTTTTAAAGAGGAAGTGGTATTTAAACACCTCATTCATTCTTTCGATACATTCATTCATTGCGCACATTTCAGTCACGCAGAGCGGATCAAATTAAAGTGAATGAAATGGCATGTCATTTTATGGACGATCCTGTGGATGAAGAGGCTGCATTAATCCGTAGGGAGTTACATTTACGGGAGAGGATTTTGAGGCCCAGAGTGGATTTTTGTCACATCCATATTCATTTTTATTTGAGCGGTACCGTTTTTTCTTTACAGTCAATAAGATACATCCATAATCTCATCCATCCTTACATCAGAAATATCAGCCATCGCCGTGCTCTTACATCCGAGCAGATGCTTTGCGTTGCATTACGTTTCTTTGCAAATGCAGAGGTGGTGGTGCAGGTCCTCCCCCCGTTTTGCGAGCCTCTGCCTTCTTTCTGTTGGCTGTCAATTGAGAATGAACATTTAGACATATGTCAAAAATGCTGCTGCACTGCTAGACACTGGATGCTATTCAGTTATTTAATATGTCAAATGTTAGTAAAGTCAGGTAGACTACAACCATGATATGCTCAAGCCTTACCTGATTGAATTACGTTTTTATATTTCATTTTCAGCTGCTGCCATGTTCTTTTAACACCTGCAGGATTGCACCTACATGAAAATTAAAATAAGGTTGAATTAATGTAATAATTACTATCTCTATAAAGTATTGGTCTACTTGTTACCTATTACTTTGTAAATCCCATATCAACATCAACCACTTGAACAATACAAGGAGAGACAAGAAACTGCACTTTTAATGCTTTCAAATAAACATACAATTGCATGAATTAATCTTGAAAAAATATATCTTTTAAAATTTGATGTTAAATCCACTATTATTTTATACAGAATTGCTTTATAGTCTATGCAGCATTTAATGCAATTACATCAGATTTTACTTTAAATTACGGAGTAATCCCTTTAATTATATTACAGAACTGTAACTAAAAACTTTAGTTAACTTTAGTTAGTTAGAACTAAAAAGTTTTTTTAGATTACTTAGTAATTTATTACACACAACACTGTATAACAGTAATTCAAATGTAAACTTACGCATTGACTCGAGCAGCTATTTTCTCCCACGCTAACTCTCTGTCCTTCTCTGCCGCGGCAGCCGTGTTGCTTTTTTTTAAATATATGTTCGTACTCTCCATATGCTTGCATAAGCACATCCAGTTCTGCTGGTGAAAAATATGAAGACCTCTTTTTGTCTGGCGCCGTTGCCATGGTGACTCATAATATCTGCGCTCCATTGATAATGGCTTTTTATAGTTGTGGTGCACGCGCTTAACTCAGAGTCAATCAACTTAGAGTTGATTGAACTAACCAATTTCAGCTGATCTGTAACCGAAAACTCAGAGTTTCCCATCTCAAGGTAAGTCAACTCAGAGTTCAAGTTTTAACTCAGAGTTGGTTGAACCTCCTTATTGAAACGGGCCCCTGCTCTGTGCCAGGTCGTTGTGTCTGTTACCGTGAGTCTGTATTGTGTTTCATTGTGTCTGATCCAACATAGTCTTTGTTTTCTGTGGAGGTTCTATTATTTTTCCAAGTCTGATTTGTTCTGATATTTTATTCCTGGATTGTTTGCTCGGACCCGCCTTGGTTTTTTCCCTGGTTCTTGTATTTTGTTTTTATACCATCTGACCAAATAAACTTTATTTTTACTCTTTGCCTGTGTCCGTGGGGTTTGCGTTGGAGTCTTCCGGTTCCTGGGCCATTGGCCATAACACTCATTGCATTTAGTGGTGGAAACTAATTCTGGAGGGTTTGTTAATCTGTTCACTGGAGCAAACAGGACACGTGAGTTGTTACTGCTGTTGTTGATGATTTCTGAGAAGAATATTTCTCTTGCTTTTTGATGAATGTGAGTGCAAGTTGTCCACAGATAGAAATGGTTCGACAGTGGTACCAAACCATTAAAAACGGAGGGAGGGGGTCTCAGATAAAAAAATTATGAAGGTTTACGGCACCGCTGCATGTATTCAAAGGAAGCATTCAACTGAATTTATCAGCCAACTGATAAAAGATTGCACTTTTAGAAAGCCTTAAAAAAAAATTCTGATTCCCCCTTTCTTGTGTCAGCTGCACCCATGTGTAACATTATTTGTTTAATCCCTGTGTGTTTGAACATGACTTGGGGGAGGACTGCTGTTATATCAGTGACCATAGCACTTGGATAGCTGCATGTAACAAATCTACTGTTGTTTATGTCGCTGACAGCATCGTCTCCAAGCAGACAAACAGTCTTACCACAAAATGATCGACTGTCTCATGAAGTCCCATTTCAGATTGCAGTGCCAAAATGTGTGCTTGTAGCACACTCATTTTCTGTAGATATTTCAAACAATTTTGCCAGAAAGACGTTGTAGCTGTTTTAACTCCGGACATGTTGAAAATAATAGATACCAAGGCTGCAGTTATAAGAAATGTAAATACACACGTGGACAAAAATGTTGGTACCCTTTGGTCAATGAAAGAAAAACTCACAATGGTCACAGAAGAAAACGTTATTCTGACAAAAGTAATAATAAATTAAAGCCGCAAGCGGCGATAAAGGCCCTCGCCTCTCTTGAGACCGCGGGGACACATGCAGTCGGAGGAGTGCATTTCGTGCTTTAAAGCGTAAACTTCACGGTAAAAGGATTCTGATTTCTAAGACTCTAGCCGTGGCTCTGGAGGGGCCTCCTCTAAAGGAAGGATCTTGGCAATTGGGAAATGGCATTTATTTCCCAAAGGTTGCCTCTTCACAGACTCATTACGACCACAGCCACAAATGTATCAAAAAACAAATTGATAACTTTTTTGGCACATGTGTCTAGATGATACTCACCAAATTTGGAGCTGTTTAGATGAAAAGCCTTTAGACAGAAGGGGTGCGATTTAGGTGGTCACGCATTCCACCCAACATAGTAGATTTTCTGTTGAGTTTACGGTATGGCTGTAATAAACTTTTCTGTTTGCCCTGAGGTGTCCTATGGATGTACCAAGTTTTGTATTTCTACATTGGAAAAATTTACTTTCATTTTCCATAGAACCAATGTATTTTGACTTTTCTAGGGTCGCCACTGAGTCATTTTTCATATTTTTTTTCGGGGACTTCAAATACATAAATTTTTCGCTGGGCTTAAAGTCTGGGACCAATAAAAATGACTTTTAGTTGCACGCTTACTGGGTCAAATTTAGGATCATTTTGCAAAAAAATTATAAAAATATATACCAAATTATAATAAAAAAATAACTCGAGCAAAAAAGTCTAGAAAAACGCTTGTCTATTTTACATACATGTGTTTAGCTCATTTTGCCCAAGTTTGGTGTCTGTGGAATGAAGCAGCTATTTTCTGTGTTCTTTTAAAAAGAGGTGTATTTTAAGTCGGTTCACATTTTCAATTCAAAATGGCCGCCTTCCCGTGTGTGATAGGGTGTGGTCCCCATTGGCTTGTTTGTTCATAAGCCCATACTGGATGTGTGTACCAAGTTTCATTTGCCTACAACAAACTAAAAATTTCACTTTCCATTGACTTTTTCCACATTTTTGGGACGTTGCTATGGCAACACATTTATAGATAGGGGGTGGTTGTCATTGGCTTTTATGCTCGTCATGACATAAGAGATGTGTGTACCAAATTTTATGTCTCTATGACAAACTAAATTCTTAGGTCCCATTATAGGTTTGTAGGGGGCGCTGGAGAGCCATTTCTAAAGATAACCCTCTTATTTACATATTTTTGTGTTCAGGTCATGAATGTGCACAAACGCCTTTTTGGGTCCAACTCGATCCGAGAAGGTGTTTGAGAGTTAAGAGACATTTTATTTTCACAAAAATGGCCACCTCGTTACAGGCTTGCCACACCCATACCCGATAAGATATCATAAACAAAGTCACAACTTTGGTTGGCACATGTGTCTAGATGATACTCACCAAATTTGGGGCCATTTAGATTAAAACACAATGATTTGCATCTTTCTGCGCAAGGTGCGATTTTAGTGGCGCTGCTTTCACCCCACATGGCGGACTTCCTGTTGAGTTTAGGTGTGACTGTCATTGACTTTTCTGTTTGCCCCTGAGGTGTCCTATGGATGTACCAAGTTTCATTTTTCTACGTTGGAAAAAGTTACTTTCACTTTCCATAGGCCCAATGTATTTTGATTTTGTAGGGGTCGCCACTGAGTCATTTCTCGTATTTTTTTTTCGGCGACTTCAAAAACATACCATTTTCGCCGAGCTTGAAGTCTGGGACCAATAAAAATTACTTTTCGTGCATGTTCACTGGGTCAAATTTAGGATCATTTGGTCACAAAAAAAAAAAAAAAATCCGAAAAAACAATAGGCCCTCCCGGTCACCGGCTCGGGCCTAATAAAAATTCTATGAATGTTAACCAATGAAAGTCAGACATTGCTTTTCAACCATGCTTCAACAGAATTATTTAAAAAAAATAAACTCATGGAACAGGCCTGGACAAAAATGTTGGTACCCCTAACTTAATATTTTGTTGCACAACCTTTTGAGGCTATCACTGCAATCAGACGATTCCTGTAACTGTCAATGAGACTTCTGCACCTCTCAGCAGGTATTTTGGCCCACTCCTCATGAGCAAACTGCTCCAGTTGTTTCCGGTTTGAAGGGTGTCTTTTCCAGACGGCATGTTTCAGCTCCTTCCAAAGATGCTCAATAGGATTGAGGTCAGGGCTCATAGAAGGCCACTTTAGAATAGTCCAATGTTTTCCTCTTAACCATTCTTGGGTGTTTTTAGCTGTGTTTTGGGTCATTGTCCTGTTGCAAGACCCATGACCTGCGACTGAGACGAAGCTGTCTGACACTGGCCAGCACATTTCTCTCTAGAATCCCTTGATAGTCTTCAGATTTCATTGTACCCTGCACAGATTCAAGACACCCTGTGCCAGATGCAGCAAAGCAGCCCCAGAACATAACAGAGCCTCCTCCATGTTTGACAGTAGGGACAGTGTTCTTTTCTTGATATGCTTTATTTTTCCGTCTGTGAACATAGAGCTGATGTGCCTTGGCAAAAAGTTCCATTTTTGTCTCAACTGTCCATAGGACATTCTCCCAGAAGCTTTGTGGCTTGTCAACATGTAGTTTGGCATATTCCAGTCTAGCTTTTTATGATTTGTTTTCAACAATGGTGTCCTCCTTGGTCGCCTCCATGTAGTCCACTTTGGCTCAAACAACGACGGATGGTGCGATCTGACACTGATGTTCCTTGAGCATGGAGTTCACCTTGGATCTCTTTAGAAGTCTTTCTGGGCTCTTTTGTTACCATTCGGATTATCCGTCTCTTTGATTTGTCATCAATTTTCCTCCTGCGGCCACGTCCAGGGAGGTTGGCTACAGTCCCATGGATCTTAAATTTCTGAATAATATGTGCAACTGTAGTCACAGGAACATCTAGCTGCTTGGCTATGGTCTTATAGCCTTTACCTTTATCATGCTTGTGTGGCATGGTACACACCATGTCACCAGACAACACAGTGACTACCTGAAGCCCTATAAATAGGCCCACTGACTGATTACAAGATTGTACACACCTAATTAGCTAATTAGTGCACACACCTTGATTTAACATGTCCATTTGGTCACATTATTTACAGTCTTTTCTAGGGGTACCATCAATTTTGTCCAGGCCTGTTCCACGAGTTTATTTTTTTAAATAATTCTGTTGAAGCATGGTTTAAAAGCAATGTCTGACTTTCATTGGTTAACATTCATATAATTTTTATTTATTATTATTTTTGTCAGAATAAAGTTTTTTCTGTGACCATTGTGAGTTTCTCTTTCATTGACCGAAGGGTACCAACATTTTTGTCCACGTGTGTAGATGATCATAAAACCATGTCAGTTTAACTGATGAAAACAAATATAACATATTTTTTAATTTCTTTTACCTATTCACAGTTCTTTGCTGTTTTTGCATTTTAATTTTTGAGAAGTTAATGCAAATTCTAGCTTTACTATACTAATTTGAGCTTTCTTTGGCAATTTTGAATTTAATTTTCCAAAATTTTATTTATTTTTCAGATTTGAGTTTAATTCTGTTCATTTTGATTTCATCTGCAAATTTGAGTTAAATTTTGCACATTTCAGCTTTCTTCTTCAATTTGTATTATCTGCAACCACCTGCAATGATGTCTGCCATTCTAGTTCTTTTTCAAGTCAAATAACTTATTGTATCTCGATCTTATCGGGCACCCATTATTTTATGCATTAATCAGTAAAACACTTTTTGGTACAATCGGATTACTTAATTTGTCATCCTATCTTTTTTTTTTCTGAGGCTGTAAGAGCATTTCTAGGAAGGAGATAGATGGTCTTTTGGCCAGAGAGCTTTGTGGCCAACAAAAAGGTAAACAACCATTCCGGTGGGTGGGCCATCTGTGCTCAACTATTTCTGACTCACACTCTTGTCTGCAATTGTTGTGGAAATACCTCACCTTCAGTCTGGATTATGGATTGGAATACAGAGCTGGGTGAGTGTGTGAGACTAAATGAATAACTTTTCTATGTATGAATTGAGGCAAAACATTTTTTTTTTTCAGACATTTTGTCTGCTGCAAATTGTGATACTGAAATCTTGGACTCCAAAAAAAACATTGAGGATTTTATTGTTGATAAAATTAAAGCGCGTAATGCAGTGGTATGTAGCATGAATATTTATAGCTAAATATGTGTTGTATTTGTTTTATTAAATGGTCTTTCATTTGTCCAGGGCAGTGAAGTGCCATTCTGTGTGGCTAATATGGATAAGGTTTTTGAGAAGCACCTCAGATGGAAAACTAATCTACCTCGAGTGCACCCTTTCTACGCTGTGAAGTGCAACAACACACCCGCCGTGTTAAAGATGCTCAGTGCACTGGGAACAGGTTTTGACTGTGCCAGCAAAGTGAGCATTGTGGAAACCTGTTTTCTCTTTCTGTTTTTCCTGTTTTCTCTCTTTATGTTTTGGATCATTGTCTTGTTGGAAGACAAATCTCCGTCCCAGTCTCAGGTCTTTTGCAGACTCCATCAGGTTTTCTTCCAGAATGGTCCTGTATTTGGCTCCATCCATCTTCCCATCAATTTTAACCATCTTCCCTGTTCCTGCTGAAGAAAAGCAGGCCCAAACCATGATGCTGCCACCACCATGTTTGACAGTGGGGATGGTATGTTCAGGGTGATGAGCTGTGTTGCTTTTACGCCAAACATAACGTTTTGCATTGTTGCCAAAAAGTTCAATTTTGGTTTCATCTGACCAGAGCACCTTCTTCCACACGTTTGGTGTGTCTCCCAGGTGGCTTGTAGCAAACTTTAAACAACACTTTTTATGGATATTTTTAAGAAATGGCTTTCTTCTTGCCACTCTTCCATTAAGGCCAGATTTGTGCAGTATACGGCTGATTGTTGTCCTATAAACAGAGTCTCCAACCTCAGCTGTAGATCTCTGCAGTTCATCCAGAGTGATCATGGGCTCTTGGCTGCATCTCTGATCAGTCTTCTCCTTGTATGAGCTGAAAGTTTAGAGGGACGGCCAGGTCTTGGTAGATTTGCAGTGGTCTGATACTCCTTCCATTTCAATATTGTCGCTTGCACAGTGCTCCTTGGGATGTTTAACGCTTGGGAAATCTTTTTGTATCCAAATTTTGTATCCGGCTTTAAACTTGTCCACAACAGTATCTCGGACCTGCCTGGTGTGTTCCTTGTTCTTTATGATGCTCTCTGCGCTTTAAACGGACCTCTGAGACTATCACAGTGCAGGTGCATTTATACGGAGACTTGATTACACACAGGTGGATTCCATTTATCATCATTAGTTATTTAGGTCAACATTGGATCATTCAGAGATCCTCACTGAACTTCTGGAGAGAGTTTGCTGCACTGAAAGTAAAGGGGCTGAATAATTTTACACGCCCAATTTTTCATTTTTTTATTTGTTAAAAAAGTTTGAAATATCCAATAAATTTTGTTCTACTTCATGATTGTGTGCCACTTGTTGATTCTTCACAAAAAATTACAGTTTCATATCTTTTTGTTTGAAGCCTGAAATGTGGCAAAAGGTTGCAAAGTTCAAGGGGGCCGAATACTTTCGCAAGGCACTGTAAAAGCAGTACAATGTGACTAACCAGAATAATTTCTAGTATATTTTTTATTGCTAAATGGCAAACAAGTTACAGGTGCATTCGATTCTCAGAAAACAAACAAGACCCAGCATTTACGCTCTTAAGGCTGTGCAATTGGGCAATTAGTTGAAAGGGGTGTGTTCAAAAAAGTGTCTGCCATTGACTCTACGAACTATTTTGTACAAACGTTTTTGTTTCTAGGATTTAACAATCTTGTGAATCACTAAACAAATATTTAGTTGTATGACCACAGTTTAAAAAAAAAACTGCTTCACATCTGTGTGGCACCAACTTGTGGCACCTCTCAGCTGTGATTCTTGATGATGATTCTTTAACAACATGATTCTTTAACAACATTCCACAATTCATTTACATTTCTTGGTTTTGCTTCAGAAACAGCTTCTTGATTGGATTAAGGTCCAGGGATTGGGCTGGCCTCTCCATAACATTAAGTAACTGAGCCTTTGTCATTCTGGTTATTCTTTGATCCATTTTGATGGTTGTCTTGTGTTTTCTTCCACGTCTCTATGGTTTTGCTCTACATTTTAAGGCATTGGAGATCATTTTAGCTGAACAGCCTATCATGTTTTGCAGCTCTTTATAGGTTTCCTCTCTCCAATCAACTTTTTAATCAAAGTACGCTGTTCTTCTGAACAATGTCTTAAACAACCCATTTTCTTTAGGTTTTCAAATACATGTTCAACAATGGCTGGTCCTTCATCCTTAAATAGGGGCCACCTGATTCATACCTGTTTTTTCACAAAACTGATGACCTCAGTGATTCAATGCCACACTGCTATTTTTTTTAACACACCTGTTAGCCGGGGCCTCATCAGCGGCTGGAGGTCCGTAAGATAATACGAGCAATGAGACACTGGAAGCTCGGAGTTGGCATAGACCACTGTTTTTCTTTTTATTTTCTTTCTTTTTCAATAAATATTCCAAAGTGCTAGGTGCATTGTGCAAAAGTGCAGTGGAGGCAGGAGGAGCTCAGTCCTCTCCAGCAGTTCCCCCTAATGATAATTTGAGGCGCCTTAAATATGTTCCAACTAACTGGGTAATTCCCAACCCAACCCCACAGGTACGTACATTAACATAAGCTTTGCCTAAACCATGTTAATGTCCTCCAAACACATAAACCGAGCCATAAACCATATTTACAACCCAAAACAATTCACAAACTCTAAAACCAAACACCTACAGTATACTTCTTTAAAACCCATAAACCATAAAACCTTGTTTCGCTTCTCCCCTCTCCATTCCCCTGCCTTGGTCTGGCCCGGAACCTTTTTAATGTTGGCTGTTCCCCCGGGGGCTCTTTTGGCCAGACACCTGGACACAAGGAACAGACCGGTGAGTAAAACCAACACACAACACCAAACAACTTTTAAAACACCCTCCACCACACCACCCCAACACTTCTCCCCAACCACACAATTATACACATCTATTGCACATTTTGTTCTAATTGTTTGTTCTCCCCGCAGACCGGCAGCCATCATCCAACGCGCTCCACCCGATCCGCAGGTGACACTACAAAACAATCAATAAATTATTTCTTAAAACCAATTGTGTGCAATGTCCTTCTTTATTTGCCACTTTGTGTTTGTTTAAAGTGCTGCATGATAGAAACGTGCAAAGTGCATTTCCAAAGTGACCAGTGTGAAGTGCGCTATGCCCCATTACATTTCTGGAACGAACTGTCTGTTCTTTACAACACCCCTTTCAACTTATTGCCCAATTGCACTGCCTTAAGTGTTTTCTGAGAATCTCCTGCACCTACTGGTAACTTATTTGTCGGCAATAAAAAATATACTAAAAACCTGGATTATTCTGGTTAGTCACATTGTACTGTTATTATTTTGAACAACACTGTATGAGGGGGTACTCATGGTATGACAAAATAGCCCAGGGGATCACAAAACTTTAAGAAAAGGTTAAGAATCACTGTCCTAGACAACTATATTGTATCCTGTAGCTGTATCTTCTTCTTATTATTATTATTCATTCATTAATTTTCTACCGCTTGGTCCCGTTAGGGGTCGCGGGTGACTGGAGCCTATCCCAGCAGCTTTGAGCCTGAGGCGGGGTACACCCTGGACAGTGGCCAGTTAGTCGCAGGGCTGACATTTAGACATAGACAATGACAGACAACCATTCACTCGGGACACTTTAGAGTTGTCAATTAACCTATAATTGTGCAACCTATACATGCATGTGTTTGGACGGTGGGAGGAAGCCGGAGTACCCGGAGAGAACCCACGGTAACACATGGAGGACATACAGACTCCTCACAGAAAGATCGGAGTCGGCCGAGAATATTTGGCCGGGTTTTGAACTCACGACCTTCTTGCTGTGAGGCAGGAGTGCTAACCACTCTGCGACGTGCACCCTTATTATAGTCTTTTTTTCAAACATATAAAGAAAAAAGGAAATGACTCTGGCCTCCTAGTCTTTGTGCGCACACATGGCGGGGAACTCCTTGCTGAAGCCCTGTTGTCATCAGTGTCGCCCGCGTCACTATGATGTCCATTCTCACAGAGGCAGGGCAGCTGGTGTCTGGCTGTGTGTGTGTGAGCTGCATCTGAAGTTACGTATGTGTTATCAACAGGGCCTAATGGGGGCGGCCCTCAAGGCCTTTTATAAGTAGTATTTCAAATTGTGGGTGTTTGAACTGGGACGCTACAGTACCGGCCCAACGGAAAAATTCCTGAGCGTTCAATTACCACTCCACCCTTAAGTACAGAGAAGAATGTGAAAAGACAAGAATGTGTGTCACAATTTGTTTCCATATGCAAAACGCAAGTAACATGAGAGAGTACATGAAATATGCATTTTCTTACTTTGAGAACACAAAACCTAAGTGTGTTTGCGGTGTACGTGGATAAAAACTGCTACTGAAGGAATCATTATTTTTAGTGCAGTTGGTTGTCATGGATTCAGTGTGTGAGTATTCTTTACTTTTTACTTTTTCTTACTTTTTTATTCTATACTTTTTATTACATGTATTTCCTGTGTTTTATTTATTCTGTGGTTGGTTGGGAGCACACGCCTCTAATATTAAGTGAACTAGTCGAGTGAAGTATATAAGGCTGTCTGGAATTTGCTACAGTGTATAGCATAAATAGTATATACTGTATATTTTCTGTTGGTTTAAATTTTTGTTAAGATGCGTTAATAATTTATTTTGTAAATATGTACGAACGGTGAACAAAAGAAATTGGTTGAAAAGGGAATTGAGTCTGCCTCAACTGTAAATTTGACTTTGTTAAACAGTATTTTCCTGTGAATATTTGCCTTGACCCAGGATAAATAAGACTACATCCGGAACGGGTGGCTCATTTTTAAATACCCGGCTCTTGAGAGAATGCATTTACATAAAAAAAAAAGTAAGGGTTAGAACAAGGACTCCGGTAAGTATCTGAGGCCTATTATATGATGACTTTACTGATATTAATGCTTTTATCTCTTGAAGATTGTGACATTGAAATCTTGGGAAGTGGAAAAACAGCTGAGGATTTTATTGATGATAAAATCAAAGAGTGCAAGTCAGTGGTACGTATTACAATGTACATTTACACTACTTTATTAAGTATTACTTAAAGTTTATTAAGTGGCGTTTGTTTTTTCCAGGGCAACGGCGCCGTTCTGTGTGGCTAATATGGATAATGTGTTTGAGAAGCACCTCAGATGGAAAACTAATCTACCTCGAGTGCACCCTTTCTACGCTGTGAAGTGCAACAACACACCCGCCGTGTTAAAGATGCTCAGTGCACTGGGAACAGGTTTTGACTGTGCCAGCAAAGTGAGCATTGTGGAAACCTGTTTTCTCTTATTACTGTTCTGTTTCTGTTCCCTTGGTGAAACACATTTGGTTTGTGACAGAGGGAAATTGAGATGGTCATGTCGTATGGAGTGGCACCAGACAGAATCATTTATGCACATGCAACAAAACCCCAGTCCCACATCAAATACGCCTGTGCACATGGAGTGGACATGATGACTTTTGACTGTGAGGAGGAACTCCTGAAGATTTACACCTGTTACCCCAAAGCAAGGTAAAGCAACCCATGTTTAATGTTTGTGTGAGTTCAGTGATAATTCATTTGGAATGTTCACAGACTAGTGCTGCGTATTGTTGCTGATGACTCTAAATCAGTGGTGCAACTCAGTACAAAATTTGGAGCCAAACTTCACACTGTTGGCACTCTGCTGGAACAAGCTCAAACACTGGGGTTAGAGGTCATCGGGGTCAGTTTTCATGCTGGCTGTGAATGTCCTGACTCTTCAGTGTACAGAGGGGCCATAGCAGATGCTCGGCACATCTTTAATAAAGCAGTAAGTCATTGAAAGAGCAATGTTCAACCAATTTTATTTTAAATATATTTTATTTAGGGATAAAAAGCATTAAAGATTAGTAAAGAGTTAAATACAATAAGACCCAACATGTTAACTTTTCCTAATGATTGTAATAACAGTGTAACATCTTTCAGAATTCAATGGGATTTGAGATGAGCCTTCTAGACATCGGCGGTGGATTCACTGGAAATGAGACATTTCAAAAGGTTGTTTGACTGGAGCAGTTTAATTCAGATAAAGTGACTCAATAATTTAACCAACCAACAAATGTGACTTTTAACTTCAAAACTGATACTTGCTGTGGTGTTTCAACTTGTTTTTTAATATCTTAGATTGCCAAAGGAATAAATGAGGCACTGGATGAATACTTTCCTGCTGACAGTGGAGTCCGGATTATTGCTGAACCTGGACGCTACTTTGTGGACACTGCCTTTACACTGGCCGTCAATGTCTTTGCAAAAAAAAAAATCCTGCGTGAGCCGACAAACAACATTCAAGGTCAGTTCAAATGTTTTCATGTTGTCTAAATACATATAATACCTGTAACCTGGCTAATTAGAATTTCTAACATGATTTATGTTTACAGATGTGGAAAGTGCAGACAGGCTGATGTTGTACTACATTACTGATGGGGTCTATGGCTCTTTCAGTCCCCTAATAACTTATTTACAACCACCTACATTTTTTCCAAAACCTCACAGGGTAATACATTACTGCATACTGTTTTTGGAGTAGTTTTTTAAAACAAATTACTTAACTTGTTTCACAATTCTAATCAGAAGGTGGAGAGCAGTGAGCCGAGATACCAGACCATTATCTGGGGCCCGACATGTGACAGTGTGGACAGAATAACCAACACCATATGGATGCCAGAAATGCATGTTGGAGACTGGCTTCTTTTCTATGACTTTGGTGCCTACTCCGTTAGTTTATCAAATGACTTCAACGGCTTTGATAAAGCCATAATCTACCCTGTGATGACGGCTCAGACAGAGAATATGTTAAATTTTGACTAGAATTATATAACCTAGATGGGCAGATAGTCCAAAGTTCTTGTATGCAATGATTACACAATTACCTGTAGATATTATTAATCTATAGATGGCAACTCAGCATCTTCATTCAGTGTTCAACAAAGATCAGTTATAAGAACACAGATGAGATCTGTGTAGAATCATGCCTCTCACTAAACATGATGCCCTCAGCTGGACAGAAACCTCCAATGTAACTTTCTTGTCCCGGGACCAGCTTTATCCTGCCTGAACACCGTATGCAATATTATTAGGCAAGGAGTATTTTTGGGGATTAATTTTGTTATTGTACAACTACAGTGCTCTTGGTCAATCCAAAATGTTAACAAAACCTCAAATCGGAACATTTAAGTAGTAAAAGTCAAGTTTTGGCTTTCTTATGAGAATATCTACATGTACACCAGTATTAGGCAACTATTAGTGTGCAGAATTATTATGCAAAAAATTGAAAAACAAAGATTTTCCCATCTCACTTTTTTCTTTTCACCTGTTAAAGTAAGAATAATAAACAAACTCAAAATTTACAAATAAAAATTTCTGTGATAAAAAAACAAAAACAAAAAAAACCCCTCATTGACCAATATAGCCACCCTTCTTTTTAATAACAGTCACAAGCCTTACATTAACAAAGACAGTCAGTTTCTTGATCTGGTCAGAATCATCTTTTTGTGCAGCCGCAACCACAGCCTCCCAGACACTGTTCAGAGAGGTGTACTGTTTACCTTCACTGTTAATGTCCTGCTTAAGAAGGGCCCAAAAGTTCTTAGTAGGGTTTAAGTCAGGTGAAGAAGGAGGCCATGTCATTAGTTTTTCATCTTTAAGCCCTTTACTGGCCAGCCACGTAGTGGAGAACTTTGATGCATGTGATGGAGCGTTGTCATAAAAATCTAAGTCTTCTTGAAAGATGCAGACTTTTTCCTGTAACACTTCTTGAAGAAAGTGTCTTCTAAAAATTGGCAGTAGGTCTGAGAGTTGATTTTGAGTTCATTTTCAACCCAAAAAGGTCCAACTAGCTCATCTTTAATAATACCTGCTCATACCAGTACCCCACCTCCACCTTGCTGCATTCCTGTGAAAGACTTTTTTGCAATTTTTGACTTTTCAGAGTCAGTAAAATCTCTTTTTTTGGCCCATTTTTCCTGAGGAGAAGAATCTGCCTAATAATTGTGCACACCTTGATATAGAGTGTTGATCTCCTTAGGCCACACCCTCCCTCGTTACACAAATACACATCACCTGATATGCATTAAATCCAATAAGGATTCAAGTTTATACAGCTAGAAGTTGGAAATTATGGATAAAATGATGATATGGTCAAAATAATCACTTGCCTAATAATTGTGCAAACAGAGTAGACCGTTCTTAGTCACGTGACTTTTTTGTTGCCATCTTGGTTGGCAAAAAGCCTCTATTATAGCGTATAATTAAGACTATCTACCAGAGGTGTAAAGTACTTGAGTAAATGTACTTCATTATTGTACTTAAGTCTTTTTTTGGCTACTTTGTACTTGTACTGAGTATCAATAATATAAGCAACTTTTACTCTCTACTCAACTACATTTTTGATTGAATACTTGTACTCTTTACTCCACTACATTTGAACTGACACTTACCGTTACTCGCTACATTGTGTTTGTGCACGTCAAGTCAACTTCGTTGATTGCAAGCTTATTTCTTGGGTGTAAGAGGGGATACCGCCATCTGCAGGCTATTGAAGGTACTGGATGCTTTTTGCCTAAATGCGTTACTCTGTTGTGAACGTAAATTACAGCCTGCTGAACGCCAGGTGTTTCACAAAAATGATCGATGGCTGCACCCACTGATGAAGCCGAATCCAGCTCTCCATGCAGTTTGTTTTGTTTTGATTTTGTTTGTCCATTTTACTGAAAATACCTTTTTTGAAAATGTTTTACGTATGCCTTTTTTGAGCACTTGAGTTTGACTTGGACAGACTTGTTTAATCTGTGTTTTTATCCTCCCATGTCGAAATATTGAGGTGTTCAATTTCTTTTCTATTAGGAAGTAAAACCTCATAAATAAACTTTGTTTTTCACTGACCTACAATGTTTCTTTGTTTTGTGGACTAGTACATCTTTGAGCCAACATTCAGTACAAGTAAAATACTTAAGTACTTTTAAAATGGGATGCTTTAAGACTTTTACTCAAGTCGTATTTAAATTGGTGACTTGTAACTTGTAGTGGAGTAATTTTTACAGTAAGGTATCTTTCAGGTACTCTTTACACCTCTGCTATCTACATTGAAGATATAGATCGCCAACACAATTTTGTCTCTCTTAAATCACTGTTAAGTTTTCATTTCTCTCTGTCATACTTATTTTGTTGTCATCCATCCTTTAAAGATAACTACAAAATTAACTTCTAAGTATTGTTTTATTTTACCGTTTACATCTCAATGCACTGGCACAACATCAGTGCTCGAGGGAGCAGCCACACGTGGACGTAAATCAGTCTACACATGCACACAAAGAACTCTTGCACATTTTAAGTATACGACAGTCAGTATCTTAATCTAATATAAAAGGAAAATAATAATAGTAAGCAACATAATATAACATAAATGATGAAAACATAACTCAACACACTGAAGTGTTGAAAAAAAGGATTGATACGTGGCTAAATATGTAATATGCAGACGTTGGCAATATCAATGTAGGTAGGTCAGTGTAAGCTAAACTTTTAAAGGCTATAAACATCTGGCTATTAGTATGTTAGCTAACATGGTCAGAGTCAAGTTTGTAAGGTTTTCCTGAGGTTGTGTCAACCTTTATAATCATTCAATTATTTAATTCACAAAATTTTATTTATTTACTTTGTTTGCATTAACGTTGGATGTGAGATGTTAGCATTAATGCTGTTGGATCTTTCAGTATATTGTCTCAGTTCTTTATGAAGCCGATGAGCCACAATTTACTCTCAGCTGCCTATTTTTAGTTGTAATCAAAGCGGGTGTACAGTAAGACAGCTGTGGTTAGACAGACAATCAGACACAAGAACAATTACACGGCTAATTTAGGCTTTAAAAAGGTTACAACTATAAACATTATATTAGCAGGTAGCCCCAATGATCCAAGTAAAGTGTACTGTCATAGTCGTGAGCTTTCAACAGGATTAGTCATCAATAGTATAAGAATTCCTCTATTACTATCATATTTTTGGAAATTAGTTTTTAAATGGTAATAATTGAATGATTATAAAGGTTGACGCAACCTCAGGAAAAGCTTCCAACCTTGACTCTGACCTTGTTAGCTAACAAACTATTAGCCAGATGATAATAGCCTATTTAAGGTTTAGCCTACACTGACCTACCTATATTGATATTTCCAACGTCTGCATATTACATTTTTAGCTACGTAACACTTTAGTGGTTTAAGAGAGAAAAAATGGTGTTGGTGCAGTGTATCTTCAATGTATATAGTCTTAATTATACGCTACAATCTATGACTGTATAAATATGGACAACTTCCGCCCATTGGTCCCCTATTCACCGATATTGTCGTTACCACAGGGGAATAAAATGGCTGTTACATCCGAGCTTTTAAGCTTTTACCTCATAGGAAAAGAATAGTTTTCAGATAGCATAAACAAACAGAGTTGTCATGTTTTAAAACTTAGCTCTAGAGACCGGAACCATCTTTTGTACCAGGCTGTAAACATGATTTTTACACTTGTAAAGTTGCCATTGGGTTTCTCCTTATATTTCTGCTTTTGGAGCCTGCCTTCTGGTGGACAGCGGTATATCGCTGTATATTGCTGTATGGTGGTGCCCTTACTTGAGGACCTTTTAAAAGGTTCCATGAGAGAGGCTTGGCTACGTTAGAGGCTTTTTGCCAACCAAGATGGTGGCGGCCACAAAGTCACGTAACTGAGAACGGTCCATACATCTAATCTAGCTCTATTCTCTCTAGCCAGGATTATACTGTATGTAAGTAATGATTGGATTAAAGCTCCAGCATAAACATACACTGCTGGATGTCTGTGTCTTTACTTTAACCTTTTCTTCATACACTGCTGGAAGCACTGCAATCAAGAGAAAAGCCATAAACTGAAAAGAATAGAAGATTGGGAATATCATCAATATTCGTCAGTGATTCTAAGATTGTTTAGGCCAGTAGAGAAAGCCTTGCTGGCGCTCACAGCCCACCACTGCTGATAAACAAAACTGGAAACAAAAGGCCTGGTCTAACTAATCTAACAAAGTCTTGTTACTCATATATACAAGAGTGGCAACAACCCATCAACCTAGTGTTTAAAAAAATGTACAAGGGAACCACACACACATACAGGGTAACCACACACACATACAGGGTAACCACACACACATACAGGGTAACCACACACACGTACAGGGTAACCACACACACGTACAGGGTAACCACACACACGTACAGGGTAACCACACACACGGACAGGGTAACCACACACACGTACAGGGTAACCACACACGGACAGGGTAACCACACCCACGTACAGGGTAACCACACACGTACAGGGTAACCACACACACGTACAGGGTAACCACACACACGGACAGGGTAACCACACACACGTACAGGGTAACCACACACATGTACAGGGTAACCACACACACGGACAGGGTAACCACACACACGTACAGGGTAACCACGCACACGTACAGGGTAACCACACACGGACAGGGTAACCACACACACATACAGGGTAACCACACACACATACAGGGTAGCCACACACACGTACAGGGTAGCCACACACACATACAGGGTAACCACACACACATACAGGGTAGCCACACACACGTACAGGGTAACCACACACACGTACAGGGTAACCACACACGTACAGGGTAACCACACATGTACAGGGTAACCACACACATACAGGGTAACCACACACACGTACAGGGTAACCACACACGGACAGGGTAACCACACCCACGTACAGGGTAACCACACACATACAGGATAACCACACACGTACAGGGTAACCACACCCACGTACAGGGTAACCACACACATACAGGATAACCACACACGTACAGGGTAACCACACATGTACAGGGTAACCACACACATACAGGGTAACCACACACACGTACAGGGTAACCACACACATACAGGGTAACCACACACATGTACAGGGTAACCACACACGGACAGGGTAACCACACACACGTACAGGGTAACCACACACATACAGGGTAACCACACACACATACAGGGTAACCACACATGTACAGGGTAACCACGCACACGTACAGGGTAACCACACATGTACAGGGTAACCACGCACACGTACAGGGTACCAACAACACATACAGGGTAACCACACACATATGGGGTAACCACACATGTACAGGGTAACCACACACACATACAGGGTAACCACACATGTACAGGGTAACCACGCACACGTACAGGGTACCAACACACATACAGGGTAACCACACACATACAGGGTAACCACACACATGTACAGGGTAACCACACACATACAGGGTAACCACACACATGTACAGCGTAACCACACGCGTACATGGTAACCACACACATGTACAGGGTAACCACACACATACATGGTAACCACACGCACACGTACAGGGTAACCACACATGTACAGGGTAACACACGTTTAATTTCAAGGTTGTAATTTTAAAAGAATCACTGACCAACCAAGGCGCTGGTTGTGACTATACATCCTGGATAGGAAGACAAGAGGATTGTGATCTGTATAAACTGTAACTGGCTGAACACAGGAATTAAGGTAGACTTCAAAATGTTGGATAGACAATAATAAAGTTCTAGAGTAATAGAGTTCTCTTCTCAATAGTTGAATATTTTAGCTGGTGTTTATCAAATTTGCTAGAGAAGTCTTGATGACATTGCTCCAACAGGGCATACCTTACCTCCGCCAACTTACTGAGATAAAGAACAGTGCCTTGCCCAAATTCACACTTGGCAAGATTTAGAGTTAGAGAGACAGCAGACAATCTTATGAAAACTTCTCTCAGTGTAGCTAGGTGGTTAGTCCAGTCATTCGAATATATAACAATGTCATCTAGATAGGCTCTGCAGTTTGGTACATTGTTTAACATTTTGTTGACCTACAGTACTTCTGAAAAGTAGCCAGAGCATTACACAAGCCTAATGGCCTGACAGTGTATTGTAAAAAGTACAAATACACTGTCTTGAGTAACAAATGCCGAAATTTCAGATGCACGCTGGGTAAGTGGAACTTGCCAGTTTCCTTTTAAAGCTTACTAACATGGGTTGCAGGGCCAATTTCATCAATACAGTCCTAAATCTGAGGCAAGGGATGTGCATCAAGAATCATCACAGCATTGACTTTGTGAAATTCAGTACAAATTCTGGGGCTTCCAGCCTTTCAGCCTTTGTACCGAGGAGACAAGGAGAACTCCAGGGACTCGGACCAGGAACAGCAAATCCATGTTGCATGGAGTATTCAACTTTTTTTTATCACTTCCCTCTTTGCAAGGCTAGTCAGGGCATTGTCATGGTGTATACTTGAAGGTTGTGATGGAATGTCATTGAACAGAGTGGGGAAATCCACTAAGTTTTGTGATGTCAAGGTGAGATAAGAAAGTAAACAGATCAGATAATAGCTTCTCTGTCATAGCCAGCTTCTCTCTGCTGTGCCGTTTTGGTTGGGTGAGTAAGGTGCAGATGTCTTGTGTCTGATTTTATTCTTTGTAAACAATGTCTGAAAGTCTCTGTTTGTAAACTCAGTGCTGTTGTCTGATCATTTGGCTGTGTCCGAATCAACTTACCAATCACTATATAGTGCACTATAAAGTGATTACACAATTTTGTAGTGGGGTCCGAATTAGGAACTAGTGTAACTAATGTTTCTAAATCTTGTAAATTGTCTTTTATTCCTGTAAAGCAATTTGAGTTACCCAGTAAAGTGACTCAATAATTAAACCAACCAACAAATGTGACTTTGAACTACAAATGATATTTGCTGTGGTGTATCAACTTGTTTTTTAATATCTTAGATTGCCAAAGGAATAAATGAGGCACTGGATGAATACTTTCCTGCTGACAGTGGAGTCCGGATTATTGCTGAACCTGGACGCTACTTTGTGGACACTGCCTTTACACTGGCCGACAAACAACCAAGGTCAGTTCAAATGTTTTCATGTTGTCTAAATACATATTATACCTGTAACCTGGCTAATTTAATTTTTCTAACATGATTTATGTTTACAGATGAGGAAAGTGCAGACAGGCTGATGTTGGACTACATTAGTGATGGGGTCTCTTACGTTAACCAGTAATAACACTTTTCCAAAACCTCACAGTGTAATACATTAATGCATACTGTTATTGGACACTAGACACACAGTGGCAGAGTGGTCAGTTCCTGCCTCACAGCAAGAAGAAGCATAAACGTTCCTGGGGAGGCTGAGGAGTGTAATTCCCTTGTATTCTTGGAACAAACCTTCTTAAAAAGAACTGCCAGTCCTGAGGTACTGTTCCTAGTGGACACAGACTGGCCTTACCTTCCCCTAACTGGGCTGACTGAAGTCATTATTCACTTAACTTTTGCACAGTGACAATGTTATTTATTCTAGTTGAGCTATTTGCACATTCATTACTGTAATTCCTGCTCATATGATTATTTCATTGCCGTGTGGTGTTTGCAAACTCAGGGATACTGCCACTAACTTATCATTATCATGTGGTTCATTTAGTTTGTACATTAATCCCTTCTACTGCTGCCACTGTCCTGAACATTCATGTCTAAAAGACAGCATTGCACACTGTAGTGTAAACTCATAATAAAAAAAATATTAACCTGAATCTTGTGCTTCCAGTCATTAACTCTACATCTACAGTTAAGGTTGTAGTAGTGCACACGATATGCTGCACGCTTTGCTAAACTGTAACGTCTCAAACACTTTTCTGAAACTAATGCAAATGCTGACAACTAAATGCTGCTATTATGTTAAATGGTCAGTAGATGGGAGCAAAGACCACAATTTCTGTTTACTGAACCTGACCCCGGCTAGATCATAGGCTCAATGTCATTTGTTTACCCATTATATTGCTCAGACATAAAAGTATTTTAATCACATGTCATTAACCCGTTTAACTTAGAGACCAAAGCTGCTGAGAGATAATTGCCAGCTTTAAGGTTCTACTGTTGTTAATACATTAAAAAATAAGGTATGATTAGAAGAGCTAAGCCTCCACCACATTTCAAACAAGTGCATGTAAAGGTGTGGCAAGATGCAGCTAGGAGTTTAATTTTAGGCACACACAATGTTTGCAGTCTCCAGTGTTTACATATGTATTTTTTTGTTGGTTTTGAAGTTGGAGGAACATGTAAAAACTGAGCCTTTGTCAGCCATTGACTCTTTACCTGCACATTTTTCACAGTCACAGGCTACAATTTTACCGAACAAATACAGTCACTACACGGACTTGTGTCAGTGGGGCATTAATGTCATTGATAACAAAAAGCTGCTGTACATCCTATCATATAACCTAAGATACAGTTATTACTGGTTTACTTCTATTTGATGGCTATTTTACAAAATAAATCTTAACAGCATAGCCCAAAAAAAATTTCTATGTGTACATGTATTTTCGCAGAGCTGGACACCCCTCTCTTAGGTGTTTGTCTATTAAAAATTACAAAGTCATTACTGAGTATAGAGTAAGGTCCATAATTATTGGGACATTGACACAGTTATAATCCTTTTGACTCTATACACCACCACAACGGATTTGAGTGTAGGAATTACCACATTTTTAAGGGACCAAAAGTAATGGGACAATTGGCTGCTCAGCTGTTCCATGGCCAGGTGTGTGTTATTCCCTCATTATCCCATTTACAAGGAGCAGATTAAAGGTTCAGAGTTCATTTCAAGTGTGCTATTTGCATTTGGAAACTGTTGCTGTCAACTCTCAATGTAAGTTCCAAAGAGCTGTCACTATCAGTGAAGCAAGCCATCATTAGGCTGAAAAAACAAAACAAACCCATCAGAGAGATAGCAAACTTTAGGTGTGGCCATATCAACTATTTAGAACATCCTTAAAAATAAAGAACGCACCGGTGAGCTCAGAAACACCAAAAGACCCGGTAGACCACAGAAAACAACTGTGGTGGATGACCAAAGAATTCTTTCCCTGGTGAAGAAAGCACCCTTCACAACAGTTGGCCAGATCAAGAACACTCTCCAGGAGGTAGGTGCCAGATTAGAGTTTGCCAAACTACATCTAAAAAAGCCTTCTCAGTTCTGGAACAAAATCCTATGGACCAATGAGACCAAGATCAACTTGTACCAGAGTGATGGGAAGAGAAGAGTCTGGAGAAGGAAAGGAACTGCTCATGATCCAAAGCATAGCACCTCATCAGTGAAGCATGTGGTGGTAGTGTCATGGCGTGGGCATGTATGGCTGCCAATGGAACTGGTTCTCTTGTATTTATTGATGATGTGACTGCTGACAAAAGCAGCAGGATGAATTCTGAAGTGTTTTGAACAATATTATCTGCTCATATTCAGCCAAATGCTTCAGAACTCATTGGACGGTGCTTCACAGTGCACATGGACAATGACCAGAAGCATCCAGCGAAAGCAACCAAAGAGTTTTTTAAAGGAAAGAAGTGGAATGTTATGCAATGGCCAAGTCAATCACCGTTGAATGTTAATACCCTCAAATTAAAGCTAATAGTCTGCAGTTAAAGCACATCTTGTTTGTTTCATTTCAAATCCATTGTGGTGGTGTATAGAGCCAAAAAGATTAGAATTGTGTCAATATCCCAATATTTTTGGACCTGACTGTAGGTAAATGGTCGCTAATATCTTAGCATATCTTTATATTTGTAAAGATGTTGTCTATTGTAGTAGCACTTCGAGATGTAATTCTAGTTGGCTTAGTTATTAATGGAAAGAGACACAAACTATTCATGGAATGATTACCCAAATGATCCAAAATAATGTTAAAATAAGATGCAGATAATGTGTAGGAACACATTATCTGCATCTTATTTTTAATACTATCAAATAGTTCTATTATGTTTTCAGTAAATGTTAAACACTCGTACTCTGTAAACACAACTGATAAAAATGTTCTTTTTTGTTTCAGATATGATTTCCACTGTCACCATCTTAATCACATTAATCGTTATTATTGTCATTTTCTTTACTTTCTTACTTTTCAAATTTGAGTTCATGTATAAAGCAACGCCTCCACCTCCTTTTGTTTGCACTATTTACAGAATAAATCTCATATCAATCCATTTGAACTTCGTCCATGATGTCATCCCTAAACCATGTTTCTGTGACTGCTATTATACTAAATTTCTTATTAAACTCATCAAAGTAGTCTTTTGTTTTTGATGACTTACAATAGAGACTTTCACTGTTTATGTGGAGGATTGATAAAGTGTTATCTTCAAATGTTTGTTAAATGCTTTCAACTTGTAATATTCACAGTTATTTTTTACATTAAATTTGTTCATCTTTGTTTGAATCTGTCATATATTTTATCCTCTAATTCCATGTTTATGTTCTTATCCATAAACACAGTCAGTGTTTGTGATGTACATTGTTATTTGTACTAACTAAATGACCATTTTCTCACTAGCTACTTTTTTATATTTATTTATTTTTATGATTTGCACAGCACTTTATCCTTCAGTAACTCTTGTCCATATTCTGCAGTTCCAAGTTGCAACCATTTGTTTTCTTAGTAATCTTGCTTCTCTTGAAATGTCTGCATTTCTTTTCATCAAATGTTTATTCACATATACATTTGTGGTGTATACACTCTTGGTTTGGGAAAGTGTTTTTGAGTATATTTATGTAAAAAAACTTAAATAGGCTGCATCTCTTGTAGTTATTGTACTGTTTGTTCAGTTTGTTCTTTTGAGCTGTACTTTTTTTTATCATTTTGCTGCTGATGATAAACGGAAAACTGTGTTTAGTCCTTTGCTCTGTAATGTGTTGTGTCTGCTCTGTGTGTGTTAGTGTTGACGACAGAATGTTAAATATGACATTGTGAGTTTTTGTCACGGCCCTCCTGATGGCTTGGTTTATGAACGGTTTGTGTCAATACAGTGGTAAATAATGTTTACACAGACTCTGTCTACACAGCTGTAAATACCTCTGTTAAAACTGGAAGACTAATCTAAATAAAAGATATAGAATAAATAACACAATGAAAAGATAAACAGTGCAGATAAAAAAAAACATTTTTCAGTTGTCATTTTCAGTTTTAAACTTCCCCTTAAACATTGCAGGTAGGACTAAGCTTATAGGCTACCCCTAAAAATCGGGACACAACACCTGTAGATGGATTGTAGATGTAAAATGAGATCATAATAGTATAAGGTTTATAATTATATCATATAACATACAAGAACTACAGATAAAAATTTGCCCTTGGGTATTGCATGTTTAATGCCTTGAACCTTGTTGTTGAAAAACATTGCAAACCCATTGCATTTAGTGGTGGAAACTAATTCTGGAGGGTTTGTTAATCTGTTCACTGGAGCAAACAGGACACGTGAGTTGTTACTGCTGTTGTTGATGATTTCTGAGAAGAATATTTCTCTTGCTTTTTGATGAATGTGAGTGCAAGTTGTCCACAGATAGAAATGGTTCGACAGTGGGACCAAACCATTGAAAACGGAGGGAGGGGGTCTCAGATAAAAAAAATGATGAAGGTTTACGGCACCGCTGCATGTATTCAAAGGAAGCATTCAACTGAATTTATCAGCCAACTGATAAAAGATTGCACTTTTAGAAAGCCTTTTTAAAAAATTCTGATTCCCCCTTTCTTGTGTCAGCTGCACCCATGTGTAACATTATTTGTTTAATCCCTGTGTGTTTGGACATGACTTGGGGGAGGACTGCTGTTATATCAGTGACCATAGCACTTGGATAGTTGCATGTAACAAATCTACTGTTGTTTATGTCGCTGACAGCATCGTCTCCAAGCAGCACGATAACTCTGTCCTTCACTTTTGGCATAGATTCTCTGTCTCTGTTTGCCTGGTGCTTTTGCACAGATTCATGTCTCCTGTTTTTCAGTCACAGCAGAGCAACAGTCTTGATCGAGACTGTCTCATGAAGTCCCATTTCAGATTGCAGTGCTAAAATGTGTGCTTGTAGCACACTCATTTTCTGTAGATATTTCAAACAATTTTCCCAGAAAGACGTTGTAGCTGTTTTAACACCGGACATGTTGAAAATTATAGATACCAAGGCTGCAGTTATAAGTAATGTAAATAGATGATCATAAAACCATGTCAGTTTAACTGATGAAAACAAATATAACATCTTTTTTCATTTATTTTACCTATTCACAGTTCTTTGCTGTTTTTGCATTTTAATTTTTTAAAAGTTAATGCAAATTCTAGCTTTACTCTGCTAATTTCAGCTTTCTTTGGCAATTTTGAATTTAATTCTCCAAAAATGTTTTTATTCTGTTCATTTTGATTTCATCTGCAAATTTGAGTTAAATTTTGCACATTTCAGCTTTCTTCTTCAAATTGTTTTATCTGCAACCACCTGCAATGATGTCTGCAATTCTAGTTCTTTTTCAAGTCAAATAACTTATTGTATCTAGATCTTATCGGGCAGCCATTATTTTGTGCATTAATCAGTAAAACACTTTTTGGTACAATCGGATTACTTAATTTGTCATCCTATCTTTTTTTTCTGAGGCTGTAAGAGCATTTCTAGGAAGGAGATAGATGGTCTTTTGGCCAGAGAGCTTTGTGGCCAACAAAAAGGTAAACAACCATTCCGGTGGGTGGGCCATCTGTGCTCAACTATTTCTGACTCACACTCCTGTCTGCAATTGTTGTGGAAATACCTCACCTTCAGTCTGGATTATGGATTGGAATACAGAGCTGGGTGAGTGTGTGAGACTAAATGAATAACTTTTCTATGTATGAATTGAGGTAAAACATTTTTTTTTTCAGACATTTTGTCTGCTGCAAATTGTGATACTGAAATCTTGGACGCCAAAAAAAACATTGAGGATTTTATTGTTGATAAAATTAAAGCGCGTAATGCAGTGGTATGTAGCATGACTATTTATAGCTAAATATGTGTTGTATTCGTTTTATTAAATGGTCTTTCATTTGTCCAGGGCAACGAAGTGCCGTTCTGTGTGGCTAATTTGGATAATGTGTTTGAGAAGCACCTCAGATGGAAAACTAATCTACCTCGAGTGCACCCTTTCTACGCTGTGAAGTGCAACAACACACCAGCCGTGTTAAAGATGCTCAGTGCACTGGGAACAGGTTTTGACTGTGCCAGCAAAGTGAGCATTGTGGAAACCTGTTTTCTCTTATTACTGTTCTGTTTCTGTTCCCTTGGTGAAACACATTTGGTTTGTGACAGAGGGAAATTGAGATGGTCATGTCGTATGGAGTGGCACCAGACAGAATCATTTACGCACATGCAACAAAACCCCAGTCCCACATCAAATACGCCTGTGCACATGGAGTGGACATGATGACTTTTGACTGTGAGGAGGAACTCCTGAAGATTTACACCTGTTACCCCAAAGCAAGGTAAAGCAACCCATAATATTTAGTGTTTGTGTGAGTTCAGTGATAATTCATTTGGAATGTTCACAGACTAGTGCTGCGTATTGTTTCTGATGACTCTAAATCAGTGGTGCAACTCAGTACAAAATTTGGAGCCAACCCAGCCAGCAATGACATGTGGGGCCCAGATGGGTTAAGTACGGGTTCCATGGTTACCATGTGGGCATGGGCTTTGGCTGGGTGAAATCAGTGGGTCCCATGTAGGTTTTGTAGTATGAGTCCCACATAGGAAGCCCATATGAGCTGATTGCATGGGCCCCATAAGGGACAGGCATGGGCCAATTGGGCATGGGTTTGAACTGGGAACACATATATGGGTCCTGCAAAGCATATTTATGGGCCAAGTGGGCATGGGTTTGAACTGGGAATGCATATATGGGTCCTGCATAGAATTTTTATGAGCCAAGTGGGCATGGGTTTGAACTGGGAACACATATATGGGTCTTGCATGGCATTGTTATGGGCCAAGTGGGCATGGGTTTGAACTGGGAACACATATATGGGTCCTGCAAAGCATATTTATGAGCCAAGTGGGCATGGGTTTGAACTGGGAACACATATATAGGTCCTGTATGGTTTATTTATGGGCCAAGTGGGCATGGGTTTGATCTGGGAACACATTAATGGGTCCTGCATGGCATTGTTATGGGCCAAATGGGCATGTGTTTGATCTGGGAACACATATATGGGTCTTGCATGACATATTTATGGGCCGAGTGGGCATGGGTTTGATCTGGGAACACATATATATGACATATTTATGGGCCGAGTGGGCATGGGTTTGAACTGGGAATGCATATATGGGTCCTGCATAGAATTTTTATGAGCCAAGTGGGCATGGGTTTGAACTGGGAACGCATATATGGGTCCTGCATGGTTTATTTATGGGCCAAGTGGGCATGGGTTTGATCTGGGAACACATATATAGGTCCTGTATGGTTTATTTATGGGCCAAGTGGGCATGGGTTTGATCTGGGAAATCATATATGGGTCCTGCATAGAATTTTTAATGGGCCAAGTGCTCATGGGTTTGAACTGGGAACACATATATGGGTCCTGCATAGAATTTGTATGGGCCAAGTGGCCATGGGTTTGATCTGTGAACATATAAATGGGTCTTGCGTGGCATATTTATGGGCCAAGTGGCCATGGGTTTGAACTGGGAACACATATTATGGGTCCTGCATGATATGTGCTAAGTTGGGTTCAGTGGTGGAATGTAACGAAGTACAAATACTTTGTTACTTTACTTAAGTACATTTTTCACGTATCTGTACTTTACTTAAGTAGAATTAATAGTGCATACTTTTTACTTTTACTTCGTTACATTTTGCAGCAATTATTTTACTTTCTACTCTACTACATTTCTACACGTTTCGTTAGATTTTCTGATCAGTTTTCCCCCGGCCAAAACGTCTTCCTGATTGTCCGTCACACTCACCAGTGAAGTTTGGTTGCCATCGCTCAGCTTTTCCCAACCGGGCTGCCGCGTGTCATCCTTTGGCTAGCGTTACTGTAGGAGCCATTTATGTTTATTGTTGGCATGATATTTTATATTGTTTGAATATATTTAAATTATTGTTTTGGACACTAGGTGGCAGTGATTAGATGCACATGGTTGTATATAGGGGGCATAGGTTACAGGAAGTGAAAAACACAGGGAGGGGGAGCACACACAGTTCTCACCAGACCAAAGAGCACATGGCCCAGATCATAGACTATGGAACCAAATTAACTGGTATGTTCATCTGTTTGTACTCTTTTACTTGCAATAAACCACAAACCTCAACTGCAATAATCTTGGAAAGGCTTTTTGTGTCTGCGTACAACTTCACTCCTACCTGTGCATGATGGCAAAGATACAAGAAAGGCTAAAGGTACAGCAAAGTAAAGATTGCCATTACAATAAGTGAGAACTATGCTCTATGAGTGAAAATTGAGCCTGTAAAAGTATTGGAACTGGATTAAGATTGTTTTCTTTCATAAACTGGACACTACCATTCCCAATGAACGGAACATAGACGACACCTGTGCGTAGCTGATGGATGGAGATTGGAAACTCTGAACTACAACGCGCAGGCTGAGAGGTATGTGCAACATTAAGCTTTATTGGAAAAGCTATGAAACAGTGACCAGAAACTGCGACACTAGTGGATTTTGTTGACTGAATCCTATATTGTAACTACAAATATTAGCTGTTTGAAACATTCTGCCATCAGTATGTGGTTTACTGGATGACACTAAAAGTGAATCAAATATGTCTATTGTCAAATCAGACATTAGGTCACAAGTTGACAATGTTGCACAGGATTCTGAAAAAGAAAAAGGGTTATTAAACACACTGCTAAAGGTTTGGAAATGTTCATTGAAAACTGTCATAAAACAAGAAACTTGAAATATAAACAAGCTAAAAGGTCAATTGAATTGCAGAAAGAACTCATGAAATCAAAGGAGAATGCAAATGAAGTGCAATCTAACTTGGTTAAATTAATCAACATCTGTGATGAAGCCAAAATAAATCATGAGTCATTGGTGAAGTTACCATTGCCTGAAAATGAACTTGAAAAGCAAAATCACTGGTTTCAACAAAAAATGGAAACTTTTGATGGTTTTATACAGGATGTAAAATGTATGGCTTTCAGTTGTTGGATGGCATAAAACGCATACCATTGCTCAAAGCGTAATCATAGATGACATTGCACCGGATGACAGTGTTTCTAATGTGTCAAAACCCAAATCAAGCCACAAATCAAGCTCTTCATCACGTGCATCGTCAACATCCTCTGCTTGCATTCAAGCTCAGGCAGAAAAGGCTGCTCTTATGGAACGGGTTGCCGCTCTGCAGAAAAGGCATGGCCTTGAGGCACAGGAAGAACAACTAAAACGGAAGAAGGAACAACTGGAACTAGAGACTGAACTGGCAGCAACGAATGCAAAAATCAATGTACTTGAATCAAGAAACAGCTCAAGAGTATCTGATGGGATGAATTCGTATTTGAAAAAAGGAACTGCGCAAAGGAAAACGTCAGTCAAATTAAATCCACATGCAAACACCTACTTACCTGATCAAGTGCAACAAAGACAGAAGGTGTGGACTGGAACTGAATCTTCTTCCCAGCAACAGGTTGTTCGACCAAAGGAAAGAGCTGATGGACCATCTGTTAGAGCTCAGGATATGACTCATCTAACACAACAACCTGTATTTAATGATGCTAATCAATGTGATATCTATCACATAATTCAGAGGCAAAGTGACATCACAGCTCTTCTAGCTCAGCAAAATCTCTCTTCTACTTTACCACCAAGAGACATTCCTGTTTATGATGGTGATCCATTGCAATATGGAGTTTTCATCAAGGCATTTGAGAGAGGAGTGGAAAGAAAGACAAATGACTACAGCGACTGTCTGTATTTCTTAGAGCAGTACACCAGAGGGCATCCAAAAGATTTAGTCCAGCTGCCAACATTTGTCTTCAGCTGAGGGCTATAAAAGAGCAAAAGATCTACTTAAAGAACATTTTGGAAATGAACATAAGATTTCCACAGCATACATGGACAAAGTATTTGCCTGGCCAGCAATCAAGCCAGAGGATGTGAAAGCATTGCAAGCGTTTTCATTATTCCTGAGAGGTTGTTGTAATGCAATGGAACAGCTTACCTATATGGAAGAGTTGAATGTTGCTTCCAGTATGAAGACCATTCTTCTGAAACTGCCTTACAAGCTCAGAGACAAGTGGAGGAATAGGGCATGTCAGCTCCAGGAACAACATGGACGTCGAGCTAGTTTCTCTGACTTGGTAGAATTCATGGAGAGACAAGTGAAGATATTGTCGGATCCTCTTTTTGGAAACATCCAGGATGCTAAGACAAATACATCTGTCAAAAGCTCCACCTTTGTTAAAGCAAGAGAAAATCTGAGACCAAGAGGAAGCAGTTTTGTAACTACTGTAACACCTGTAGAAACACCAAAACAAGAAAAAATGACGACAAATGGAATGAAAAATTTATCTGCCACTAATTCTCAAAATTCCTGTTTGTTCTGTGATAGAGATGGTCACACATTGGTGCGGTGTCCACAAATCAGGAAAAAGATGCACAGGGAAAAAATTGACTTCTTAAAGAAAAACGGAGTCTGTTTCGATGTTTGAAGGTAGGACACATGAGCAAAGACTGCAATAGTCGGTTGACTTGTGACATGTGCAACAAAATCATCCGGAAATACTTCACATTGAACAAAAGGACATGGGAAAGAAAACAGAACTGAGTGAGAAATCAATTGAGAGCAATACTGTTCTCTCACCTCATACATGTGGGCATATTGGGGCCGGTGAAGAAGCCTGTCTCTTCTCTATTGTTCCGGTACAAGTAAAGACCACCAAGGGTGACACAGTATTGCAAACGTATGCATTTTTGGATCATGGAAGCTCAGCTACCTTCTGCACAGAAAGAATGATGAGAAGACTGAATATCACAGGACAAAAGGCTAGTATTCTTTTGCGTACAATGAACCAAGTGAAACCTGTGACCAGTCATCATATCTCAGGTTTAGAGATATCAAGTCTTGACAGAAATGATTTCATACAACTGTCCAATGTATTTACACATAAGATCATGCCTGTCTCCAAGCTCAACATTCCCAGACAAGAAGACCTGAATCAATGGCCTTACTTGAAGGATGTCAAGATTCATGAAATCAATGCTGACATTGACCTGATCATCGGCACAAATGCGTCTAAGGTATTGGAACCTTGGGAGGTGGTCAATAGCCAAGGGGATGGACCATACGCTGTGAGGACCCTACTGGGGTGGGTCATTTATGGTCCCTTGAGAGGAGACCGCGACATCAGGGATGAGAATGGCTGCCCTGTTGCTGCTGTCAATCGAATGTCTATAGTGAATCTAGAGGAGCTACTGGTCAAACAATACAATCATGACTTCAATGAAGTAACCAGCAAGGAAACAGAGGAAATGTCCAGAGAAGAAATAAAATTCTTGGATATTGTGAAACACTCCACAAAAATGACAGATGGTCACTACTGCCTAGACTTACCTTTCAAGCAAGAAAATCCCAGCATGCCAAATAACCGTTGCATAGCAGAGCAACGTATCCAAAGCCTGAAACGCAAGTTTAGTAAAAATCTCTCGAAAGACCTGCACATATCCACACTATTGCTACGACATATCCATGAACAAATTGGCCACGGAGGAAGAAATCATATGCTTTCCAGACTCCGTAAAAATACTGGATTATGAAAGCTAACTCGGCAGCAAGAAGGATCATAACAGACTGCGTTGTGTGCAAACGACAACGGGGAAGAGTTGGAGAACAGAAAATGGCAGACTTACCCCTGGAAAGGATTCTACCAGACAAGCCTCCATTTACAGATGTAGGAGTAGACTACTTCGGTCCTATAGAGGTCAAGAGAGGACGAAGTCTTGTTAAGAGAAATGGCGTAATCTTCACCTGCATGGCAAGCAGGGCAGTACATCTGGAAGTTGCATATACTCTTGACACAGACTCCTGCATCCATACATTACGAAGATTTATTTGTAGACGAGGTCAAGTGTTGTCTTTAAGATCAGACAATGGCACAAACTTTATTGGAGCTGAACGAGAATTGAGAGAAGCACTCAATGCCTTGAATCAGGACAAAATCCAGACTGCTATGCTTCAGAAGGGAATAAAATGGTACTTTAACCCCCCAGCAGCATCTCATCACGGTGGTGTATGGGAGCGTTTGATCCGCATGGTTCGAAACGTGCTGCGCTCTGTTCTTAGCCAACAAGTTCTGGATGATGAAGGATTGCAAACTTTAATTTGTGAAGTTGAAGCAATCTTAAATGATCGACCCATTACAAAGCTTTCAGAGGACCCAATGGACCTAGAAGCACTCACCCCAAACCACCTTCTTCTGTTGAAAACCAAGCCAATACTACCGGGACTATTCGTAAAGAGGACTTATACCTAAGACGCAGATGGAGACAAGTACAATACATGGCAGATCTCTTCTGGAAAAGGTGGACACAGGAGTACTTGCCTTTAATCCAAGAACGACAGCGGTGGTCAAAGGTAAAAAGGAACTTTGCTCCAGGTGACATAGTTGTGGTAGTTGACTCCACTGCACCACGAGGCTCCTGGTTAATGGGCAGAATACTGGAGACGAAACGGATGCACAAGGCCTTGTGCGTACTGCCGTTCAGACAAAAACAATATATTGGAAAGACCAATAACAAAGATATGTCTGATAAAAGAGACTGAGATTTAGCAAGGACTGGTGGTAAAGACCAGATCCCACCAGGTGCCATGTTCTGGAACCTCTGGCCCTAAGAATGACAATTTTGAAAAAAAAAAGGAAGACAGAAGAATCACTAAAGAGGATTAAATGCCAACACACACATTTTAGTAATTGTTATAAGACAATTAGGGGCCGGTGTGTAGGAGCCATTTATGTTTATTGTTGGCATGATATTTTATATTGTTTGAATATATTTAAATTATTGTTTTGGACACTAGGTGGCAGTGATTAGATGCACATGGTTGTATATAGGGGGCATAGGTTACAGGAAGTGAAAAACACAGGGAGGGGGAGCACACACAGTTCTCACCAGACCAAAGAGCACATGGCCCAGATCATAGACTATGGAACCAAATTAACTGGTATGTTCATCTGTTTGTACTCTTTTACTTGCAATAAACCACAAACCTCAACTGCAATAATCTTGGAAAGGCTTTTTGTGTCTGCGTACAACTTCACTCCTACCTGTGCATGATGGCAAAGATACAGGAAAGGCTAAAGGTACAGCAAAGTAAAGATTGCCATTACAGTTACATTATATAATGACGTTCTTCTTCTTCTTTTAAACCGTGCAAGCGTGAAAAGACAAGAGTCTTTGAATGTCCCGTGAATGTCCGGCTGACACACACACACACACACACAGGACGCGCAAATGGACGCGCACCAGCAGCACGCGAGCAGTCTTAAATTAGTTAAATAAAGTCTTAAATGAACGTAAAGAGTTGTGAGAAAATGGGACACAATGATCCACACGTGCAGCAGTGACAGCAGAATTAAAGAACTGCATAAATTCATAAAATATGTTATTAAACAATTATTTAAAATAGACTGCCTTTATGTGGTTTCTACATTCATTTGGAGATTATCTGTGAAATAATTACATTATAAAATATATTAAAAACAATATATCTTGTGGAATTATAACAAAATTATCCCAATATAAAAACACAAATACTCTGAGCAAACATGTAGGTGAGATTTGCAATGGTAATTGAGCAAAGTTTATGAATAAAAGCCTTAAATAAATATGTCATCATGTAAAATGATCTCTTCAGAAGAAATTCATGATTTGAAATGGATGGACAAAAAATATCTATTAAAAATATCTATATGGCCGCCTGTAGGCCTATATAAGGTGGTTCTTCCCAGTGCTATTGAAAATATTTTAAAGATGTTTTCTTCTCTGTTGGTTTTGCTGATGATATTTACAGTAACTCTGCAGATCACCCTGATAGATTATTGTAAGTCAGAATGTAAAATGGGCCACAGAGGGTAAGCACAATTACATTAACCCAAAACTAACTTAATTAAAATACCACAGCCCATACTGTTTTTTTTTTATTAGAATATCGACATTAAGAAAATAAATTGTTATGCAAGTACTTTTACTTTTAATACTTAAAGTACATTTAAAATCAGGTACTTTTTACTTTTACTTGTTGTCATTGTGGTACTTTTACTTTTACTATAGTAAATTTGTCTCTGGTTATTTGTACTTTTACTTAAGTACTGAGATTCAGTACTTCCTACTGTTTGGGTTTGAACTGGGAACACATGGGTCCTGCATGGCAGAGGTCATGGCATCAAAATAGGTCAAAGTTTACGCTGTGTTGAATTATGCTGATTAGTGGACTCTCAGAAAGGTTGCAGGCCTACCGTAACACTTCAAATAATAGCCAAGTCCCAGACGCCTGTCCCTTGGGGCGGAAACACATATTTAGACAAATAACTAGGGAAACTTGATATTATCGGCCGATATTGGCTTTAAAATTCAATATCGGTAAATATCGGTATCGGTTTTTGAAATGGTTTAAAATGACTAAAGTATGTAATTTTATACCCTATTGGAAAGCTCGTTTCCTCTCAAAGCGAATGCAGACAAAATTTGGGTGCTGCTGTTGGCCAGCCAGAATAAACACAGGGTTTGTAGAGTAAATAAATTCTTGAGCAGGGCAGATCTAAGCCCCAATGAGTGGAATGAGTTGAATTTTTGTTCTTGTGTGGCTATTTGTTTTCAGTTTACCTCAGTCAAAGAAATGTTCAGTTGGCATCTTCTCTCGAAGGGATAGTAAGCACCGCACCCCAGTTAGCCTACCGGGTTAGTCCTTCAAAACATTCAAGTATCAAGGAGTCATGGAACAGTGGGCAGTAAGCCTATAAACGATCATATGTTTCGTATCTGTATCGGCTAATATCGGTATCGGATATCAGTACAAAATCAATGTCAAGCATCCCTACAAATAACCCCATACGGTTATCCATATCCCATAGATGCCTGTCACAATGGTCTATTTGGTCAAATAAAACTCTGGGATCCTATTCGAAATTTTATGGTACTTCATTTTTGAAGATGAGGCCAAATAGCTCACAGACAGCTAGTCCCTTTATGGACATGAATATGATACATTTATTATCACCTCTTAGGAAACTTTAATTCAATATTTGTTAGAAAAGGACTTGCAGGAGGCCTCATCATCAATCTGTCACTTCTGTGTTGTTAGATGTCCTTGGACCAAGGAGTAATATGTGTTTCTATTAAGGTGTAGCTCATACACCAACAATGACTGGTTGGCTGTAAAAGGTAGCCTACATTAGATCTGTTTGAGAAAAAAAATTAGGGAAAAACACTTGTTTTGTATCTTATCAATTATTAATGATTAATAGATTGTTGGCGTTTTAACTTTTGGTAAAGGAAAACACACATCCAGCCCTAGTCTGGAGAAGTAACGGTGACATCAGTGGTTTTTATATAGGCTACACATAATTCCGTAATTTTATAGTAATATTATAGTAACTAATAATCTGAGTAGTATATATATATATATTTTTTTTTACAAATTGTACTTTTACTTAAGTATTTCTCTAACACCACTTTAATAGCAATGTAACAGTAGCCTACTTGTACTTGAGTACAGATTTTCAGTACTCTTTCCACCACTGCCTGTTATGCACACAACACCTAATTAGGCTCATTCATAATGAAGCCAGCGAAGCAGTTAACGTTTGTTAATTCTCTCACATATCCTTTAATTTACGAATTTTACTGTATTTAACTGTTATTTGGTCAGGCAGTTCTTAGGACATCTATAGGGGCCTGTACGCAAAGACCTTGTTTCGCGCTCAAAACGTTAACTGCTCATTCGGAAAGCACTGTGACTGCTGCTACAGCTGTGACTTCGAGGAGAACTTCATAACAGACATTCAGAAATTGAGGTAAGTTGAAATATTATGTTGCCAGAAAAATAACACTGCAGATATTGTACAGTGGTCTGTATTTTTGGTTTGTGCTGTTTAATCTGATGTAGAATCTAACCAAAAGGAAAAACAGCGGGAGAGCTTGGACAATAAAATATATCACGATAGACTTTTATTCAATAACGGTGATATGAGTTTTAAACACATTTCCGATATTTCGATATAGCAGCCAGCTACACATTAGTATATTACAGCGTTCGTTGACTGGCGGAAATTAAGCATTGGACAATATTGGTATATCGGATATCAGTACAAAATCAATGTCAAGCATCCCTACAAATAACTGTGGTGTATGTCATACACATAATTCCGTAACAGTAACTAATAATCTGAGTAGTATATATATATTTTTCCTGTCTCCAGTCTGTGGTGTATGTCATCAATCAGTGGACATACGCACAGACAGGAGCCCAGCAGCAGTTGGCTGTGCCAGAGACAATTTGGCTGTGCTCAGCATAGACGGTATTATATACACAAGTTAACGCGCCAAATCACGGGCGCGCCATATCTAAACGAATGCACTTCATTTTCACCGAAGTAGTTTGCGCAGCGTCTGCCGGTGTAAACACAGCGAGCGCTCATAAAGTAGTCTAGACGCCGCGACCACAACATAATAACATCGCTGCGAGATCTAGTGAGAAGTATTCACATTTCTCCGTTGTTAAACAGCGCGGAAACCTGGAAGAAACATTGTGCCATGAATTAACTATCCAGTGTCCACAGATCAGCAACAGGATTTACTGTGTGTGTATATGTTTGTATTTACATGTTTAAATAAACTATTACTACTAAAAATATATATACCCTGATTAGGAGACAATTTATAGAAAGATTCAATCTCACAGTTCAAAAGTATAAAATACGAACACTATAAAAGACAAAAATAATATTCAATAATTAACAGTGTTCGTTAAAATATCTGACCGCTGTGGGAACAAATTAAAGACCTTCTCCAAGGAGCTGTTTTGTTTTATATCTAGAATTGCTGAAAGTAAAAAAACTTTTTAATTAGTTTTAAAGGGATACTCCACTTTGGGTGAGTATATGATGTGGAGTATCATACTCACCCTCATGTTATTCAAACCTGTATGAATTTCTTTCTTCTGGTGAACAGAAAGGAAGATATTTAGAAGAATGTCAGTAACAAGACAGTGTCTGGTACCATTGACTTCCATAGTATATTTTTTCCTACTATGGAAGTCAATGGTACCAGAAACTGTCTGGTTACTGACATTCTTCTAAATATCTTCCTTTCTGTTCACCAGAAGAAAGAAATTCATACAGGTTTGAAACAACATGAGGGTGAGTATATGATGACAGAATTTTTATTTTAAAGTGGAGTATCCCTTTAATATAAAAAATAGGGCGGACTCGATTAAAAATTAATCTAATTAATTAGAGGCTTTGTAATTAATTAATCGCATTTTAATTGCATATAATTATTTGACCTAGGAACAGTGAGAAGTAATTTTTTTCACATGGATTTTTAATATACCATTGAATAATGACTGAATACATAAGCTTAAACAACAAAATATTGTTTATTTCTGTTCAACCAAGTCCAGCAGACCAGTGCAATTTTTGCCATTATGTGTAGCAATAGCATATTTAGAAATATAGTAACGTTGGTAACACTTTACAATAAGGTTCATTAGTTAATGTATTAACTAACATTAACTAATCATGAGCAATACATTTGTTACTGTATTTGTTAATCTTTGTTAACGTTAGTTAATAGAAATAAAGCTGTTCATTGTTAGTTCATGTTAGTTCACAGTGCATGTTAACAAGATTGTAATAAAGTATTAGTAAATGTTGAAATTAACATGAACAAAGATGAGTAAATGCTGTATAAGTGCAGTTCATTATTAGTTCATGTTAACTAATGTAGTTAACAAATGTTAACTAACGAACCTTATTGTATAGTGTTACCGTAACGGTACATTTCAGAAATTCAGGTAGCTTATAGGTAGGTAGACCTTCTGTAAACTCTTTTTTTTTTTTTTTTAAGTAAAACGCAACACTTGCAAGTACATTCACAACATTGGAAACCCTGACTATTAGAAAACATCGACGCTACATCCGCTTCATTTTTTAAAACAAAATTTCCCATCCACGGGGCCAACCAAAGCGGTCTCGTCAGCTTCTTCGTTCATGTTCACTGTGGTTTGTTGTTGTCTGAAGTCATGAACGCTAGTTGGTGCTCCAGTATAATCGGTGCCGAAACTCATTCAGTGAGAAATGTTCCATGTTCCATGCCAATCATGGCAATACCGGATGGCGCTGTTTTCCCCCTGGCCAACGTTGAGGACGTTATCGCCATGAATGAGAAGTGCTCAGACCCTGAATTCATGTCTGCAGTGGTACGTTTTTGGGGGTCAGATCCTCTTGTTTTCCTGTGTTTTCTTTTTCTTTCTTCTGACAAAATCTGGGGGTTGGCTATGTAATGGGGACAGAGAATATTTTATGATATTTACTGACTTAATATGGTGTTTTCTTCCTGTGACTTAATGTACTGTGCTCTATTACTGTATACTTTTAAGGTTGCCATGGTTGCAGACATAGGGGGTTCCTCACTAGAAGATGCCACCAGGAGGATGATGAAGTTCCTAATGGTGCCAGAACTGCAACGGCAGTACAACGTGACTGGACGGATGGGCAAGCTGTGCTTCAAAGATCTGCGCCTTTTTGAAGTTTTCTATTGTAAATTCAGTTTTTTAATTGCTCAGTGAAACTTGTCTTTGGCCTTTCTTTTATTTATCCAAAGTTAAACGATACAGTAGTTTGTGGGGACACAAAAGTGCTCGTGTAAGTTAGCCAGGGCTCGAGACTAATGGCGGAAAATGTGTTTAGGACGAACAGAAATATTCTACAGGACGTCTGCAGGATGAAAGAAATGTTTGTATATGTGCTCATTATTTATTACTAGCCTATTTTAGGGTAACTTACTTAGGAAATACCTAAATTAATCCGACCAAACGCTGACTACAGCGGAGGAGCGCGTCTTCTCATGCTGTTACTATAGTAACAATATCCGGCAACTTACCCGGAGGCTTGTTTCGCGGTAATCTATAACATTAGGGTTGACATGCACTGCATGTCTCATAAAACGTTAAAAAATGTAAACGTCTGGGAGAATGAGTAGAGTAGACATATAGATCTGAATAAGGACGCCGCAAAAAAAAAAGTGTGGTTTTCTGTGCGCACACACCCAACCCGAAGCGTGCAGCCATGCACATAGACACATAGGTCTAAACAGCACGCGAGTAGTGAATTGAGCTCTCTTTCGTGTCTGAATGGACAAATACACACAACAAATGTCGAAATGTCCGTTTTGGAGAGTATTCACATAAACTATGTTGGTTATGTCTTAAACAGTTTTGAGTGTATCGGATGTACATCAGTGCGACTGGATCCGCATGTCATTGGACATGATCTGATGTCTTAAAGTGACAGTGGGTAATAAACCTAATGCGGTCTGTGTCCTTAATATTGATCAAGCAACAAAAGAAATAGAGAAAAGCATTCACTGCTTGTTAATAGCTTTAATAAGGATTCATTATATTTAATTCATACAAATAAATATGTCTTCTGCTTGAAATAATACAGAGTGATAGTTATAAAGAATGCATATATCATTCATTGAAAAGAAGACTGTTCTACTATAGGAATAGTGGTTTTATTTAATTTTAAGATATTTAAGTCACAGTAGTAATCTGTATCTGTATTGCATGTTCAAACTTAAAATCATTCTTATTAACCGGTTAATAGATGTTTTCTCCGTAAGTATGTGGGTTTGGAAATTCCCCCAAATTCTGTGTTCTAGAGAAGTCTATATTACACTTTTTAAAGCCCTTTCTCTTAATAACACGCGC
This sequence comes from Perccottus glenii, assembly GCA_024416835.2. Lineage (NCBI taxonomy): Eukaryota > Metazoa > Chordata > Actinopteri > Gobiiformes > Odontobutidae > Perccottus > Perccottus glenii. The sequence goes on from CM044553.2 coordinate 23,214,706, forward strand.
ATGAATATAGTTTTTTTAAACTGTTTACAGATAACTACTTTGAAGGAAATAAATGAGTAACTCCATGGTAAATGTCACCCTAGGGCAAACATTTTAGCTTACCACATGTGGAAATGTGTTTTACTTGACTGAATGATTTGAAGAGTTGCAAGTTGGAACAATTAAGAACATTGCTAAATTAACTTATGCTCCTTTGTTTTTAGGTGCACTGAAGAGTAATGCAATCACTCAAAACGTGAACCGCAAAGAAGTGGAAATGGCGCTGGGGAAGTGGTTTACCGGCGCACGTGACCGTGGAGGGGAGAGGGCTGCAAGAGCCCATAGAGAAAAAGGAGTCCACCACACAGACGCCATGAGTGTATTTTTTTGGAGAGGTTTTTTTTTTTCAGAGTATTTTTTTTTTAAAGTATATTATTGATTTATTTACCGGTATGTTGTGACTTTTAAAGATTATGTTTGTTGTTCAATGTAACAATTTTGTATTAATGTATTTTTTGGAGAGATGTTTTTTTAGGCCCGAGCCGGTGATGGCCGGGAGGGCCTATTGTTTTTGCTCGGATTTTTTTTTATCTTTCTTGTCGACCTATGATCCTAAATTTGACCCAGTGAACATGCACGAAAAGTCATTTTATTGGTCCCAGACTTCAAGCTCGGCGAAAAATTTATGTATTTGAAGTCGCCGAAAAAAAAATACGAAAAATTACTCAGTGGCGACCCCTACAAAATCAAAATACATTGGGCCTATGGAAAGTGAAAGTAACTTTTTTCCAACGTAGAAAAATGAAACTTGGTATATCCATAGGACACCTCAGGGCAAACAGAAAAGTCAATGACAGTCACACCCTAAACTTAACAGGAAGTCCGCCATGTGGGGTGAAAGCGCGGCCACTAAAATCGCACTTGCGCAGAAAGATGCAAATCATTGTGTTTTAATCTAAATGGCCCCAAATTTGGTGAGTATCATCTAGACACGTGTGCCAACCAAAGTTGTGACTTTGTTGTTGATATCTTATCGGGTATGGGTGTGGCAAGCCTGTAACGAGGTGGCCATTTTTGTGAAAATAAAACGTCTCTTAACTCTCAAACGCCTTCTCGGATCGAGTTGGACCCAAAAAGGCGTTTGTGCACATTCATGACCTGAACAAAAATATGTAAATAAAAGGGTTATCTTTAGAAATGGCTCTCCAGCGCCCCTACAAACTTATAATGGACCCAAGAATTTAGTTTGTCATAGAGACATAAAATTTTGTACACACATCTCTTATGTCATGACGAGCATAAAAGCCAATGACAACCACCCCTATCTATAAATGTGTTGCCATAGCAACGTCCCAAAAATGTGAAAAAGTCAATGGGAAGTGAAATTTTTAGTTTGTTGTAGGCAAATAAAACTTGGTACACACATCCACCATGGGCTTATGAACAAAAAAGCCAATGGGGACCACACCCTATCACACACAGGAAGGCGGCCATTTTGAATTGAAAATGTGAACCGACTTAAAATACACCTCTTTTTTAAAAGTACACAGAAAAAAGCTGCTTCATTCCACAGACACCAAACTTGGGCAAAATGAGCTAAACACATGTATGTAAATGAGACAAGTGTTTTTCTAGACTTTTTTGCTCGAGTTATATATTTTTTTATTATAATTCGGTATATATTTTTTATTATAATTTTTCTGCAAAATGATCCTCAATTTAACCCAGTAAACGAACAACTAAAAGTCATTTTTATTGGTCCCAGACTTCAAGCTCGGCAAAAAATTTATGTATTTGAAGTCCCGACAAAAAAATACGAAAAATGACTCAGTGGCGGCCCCTAGAAAAGTCAAAATACATTGGGCCTATGGAAAGTGAAAGTAACTTTTTTCCAACGTAGAAAAATGAAACTTGGTATATCCATAGGACACCTCAGGGCAAACAGAAAAGTCAATGACAGCCACACCCTAAACTTAACAGGATGTCCGCCATGTGGGGTGAAAGGCGCGGCCACTAAATTCGCACCCCTTGCGCAGAAAGATGCAAATCATTGTGTTTTAATTTAAATGGCCCCAAATTTGGTGAGTATCATCTAGACACATGTGCCAACCAAAGTTGTGACTTTGTTGTTGATATCTTATCGGGTATGGGTGTGGCAAGCCTGTAACGAGGTGGCCATTTTGTGAAAATAAAACGTCTCTTAACTCTCAAACGCCTTCTCGGATCGAGTTGGACCCAAAAGGCGTTTGTGCACATTCATGACCTGAACACAAAAATATGTAAATAAAAGGGTTATCTTTAGAAATGGCTCTCCAGCGCCCCCTACAAACTTATAATGGGACCCAAGAATTTAGTTTGTAATAGAGACATGAAATTTGGTACACACATCTCCTATGTCATGACGAGCATAAAAGCCAATGACAACCACCCCCTATCTATAAATGTGTTGCCATAGCAACGTTCCAAATATTTGGAAAAAGTCAATGGGAAGTGAAAATTTTAGTTTTGTCGTAGGCAAATGAAACTTGGTACACACATCCAGCATGGGCTTATGAACAAAAAGCCAATGGGGACCACCCTATCACACACGGGAAGGCGGCCATTTTGAATTGAAAATGTGAACCGACTTAAAATACACCTCTTTTTTAAAAGTACACAGACAATAGCTGCTTCATTCCACAGACACCAAACTTGGGCAAAATGAGCTAAACACATGTATGTAAAAGAGACAAGTGTTTTTCTAGACTTTTTTGCTCGAGTTATATTTTTTTTTATTATAATTCGGTATATATTTTTTTATTATAATTTTTCTGCAAAATGATCCTCAATTTAACCCAGTAAACGAACAACTAAAAGTCATTTTTATTGGTCCCAGACTTCAAGCCCGCAAAAATTTATGTATTTGAAGTCCCGAAAAAAATACGAAAAATGACTCAGTGGCGGCCCCTACAAAAGTCAAAATACATTGGGCCTATGGAAAGTGAAAGTAACTTTTTCCAACGTAGAAAAATGAAACTTGGTACATCTATAGAACACCTCAGGGCGAACAGAAAAATGTATTACAGCCATATCGTAAACTCAACAGGAAATCTACTATGTTGGGTGTATGCGTGACCACCTAAATTGCACCCCTTGTGTCTAAAGGCTTTTCATCTAAACAGCTCCAAATTTGGTGAGTATCATCTAGACACGTGTGCCAAAAAAATTATCAATTTGTTTTTGATAGATTTGTGGCTGTGGTCGTAATGAGTCTGTGAAGAGGCAGCCATTTCTTTGGGAAATAAATGCCATTTCCCAATTGCCAGGATCCTTCCTTTAGAGGAGGCCCCTCCAGAGCCAAGGCTAGAGTCTTAGAAAACTCCTCAGAATCCTTTTACCGTGAAGTCTACGCTTTAGAGCACAAAATGCACTCCTCCGAGTGCATGTGTCCCCGCGGTCTCAAGGGAGGCGAGGGCCTTTATCGCCGCTTGCAATTAGGCCCGAGCCGGTGATGGCCAGGAGGGCCTATTGTTTTTGCTCGGATTTTTTTTTTTTTATCTTTCTTGTCGACCTATGATCCTAAATTTGACCCAGTGAACATGCACGAAAAGTCATTTTATTGGTCCCAGACTTCAAGCTCGGCGAAAAATTTATGTATTTGAAGTCGCAGAAAAAAAAATACGAAAAATGACTCAGTGGCGACCCCTACAAAATCAAAATACATTGGGCCTATGGAAAGTGAAAGTAACTTTTTCCAACGTAGAAAAATGAAACTTGGTATATCCATAGGACACCTCAGGGCAAACAGAAAAGTCAATGACAGTCACACCCTAAACTTAACAGGAAGTCCGCCATGTGGGGTGAAACACGCGGCCACTAAAATCGCACCCCTTGCGCAGAAAGATGCAAATCATTGTGTTTTAATCTAAATGGCCCCAAATTTGGTGAGTATCATCTAGACACATGTGCCAACCAAAGTTGTGACTTTGTTGTTGATATCTTATCGGGTATGGGTGTGGCAAGCCTGTAACGAGGTGGCCATTTTTGTGAAAATAAAACGTCTCTTAACTCTCAAACAGCTTCTCGGATCGAGTTGGACCCAAAAAGGCGTTTGTGCACATTCATGACCTGAACACAAAAATATGTAAATAAAAGGGTTATCTTTAGAAATGGCTCTCCAGCGCCCCCTACAAACTTATAATGGGACCCAAGAATTTAGTTTGTCATAGAGACATAAAATTTGGTACACACATCTCTTATGTCATGACGAGCATAAAAGCCAATGACAACCACCCCCTATCTATAAATGTGTTGCCATAGCAACGTCCCAAATATTTGGAAAAAGTCAATGGGAAGTGAAAATTTTAGTTTGTCGTAGGCAAATGAAACTTGGTACACACATCCAGCATGGGCTTATGAACAAAAAAGCCAATGGGGACCACACCCTATCACACACGGGAAGGCGGCCATTTTGAATTGAAAAAGTGAACCGACTTAAAATACACCTCTTTTTTAAAAGAACTCAGAAAATAGCTGCTTCATTCCACAGACACCAAACTTGGGCAAAATGAGCTAAACACATGTATGTAAATGAGACAAGTGTTTTTCTAGACTTTTTGCTCGAGTTATATTTTTTTATTATAATTCGGTATATATTTTTTATCATATTTTTCTGCAAAATGATCCTCAATTTAACCCAGTAAACGTACAACTAAAAGTCATTTTTATTGGTCCCAGATTTCAAGCCCAGCGAAAAATTTATGTATTTGAAGTCCCCGAAAAAAAAATACGAAAAATGACTCAGTGGCGACCCTAGAAAAGTAAAAATACATCGGGCCTATGGAAAGTGAAAGTAACTTTATTCCAATGTAGAAAAATGAAACTTGGTACATCCATAGGACACCTCAGGGCAAACTGAAAAGTTTATTACAGCCATATCGTAAACTCAACAGAAAATCTACTATGTTGGGTGTAATGCGTGACCACCTAAATCGCACCCCTTCTGTCTAAAGTCTAAACAGCTCCAAATTTGGTGAGTATCATCTAGACACGTGTGCAAAAAAAAGTTATCAATTTGTTTTTTGATACATTTGTGGCTGTGGTCGTAATGGGTCTGTGAAGAGGCAACCTTTGGGAAATAAATGCCATTTCCCAATTGCCAGGATCCTTCCTTTAGAGGAGGCCCCTCCAGAGCCACGGCTAGAGTCTTAGAAAACTCCTCAGAATCCTTTTACCGTGAAGTTTACGCTTTAAAGCACGAGTGCATGTGTCCCCGCGGTCTCAAGGGAGGCGAGGGCCTTTATCGCCGCTTGCGGCTTTAATTTTATATATATTTTTGATTTGTTTACATGTGACATTTAAATTATTTTTTAAAAATCATTTTTGTTGTTCAATTTGACAATAAATTTCTTGCAGTTCTTATATTCATTCTTCGTTTTTAGTTTTTTTTAGATTGTTTCCTTAAACCATTTGGCATGGTTGGGTTTAGATAGGCCTTGCATTAATTGCCCAGTTAGGACCCACATAAGACTCATACAGAGCCCACTTTAAGCCCATAGGGGCATTCACGGTTGAATCCTGATGCACGCCCACTTTAGACCCCTTTAGGCAGGTGGGGCCCAAATGGGTCTGACATGAATTACCCAGTTAAGACCCTTACAGGTCCCACTTAAAACCCACCTGGGCATCCATGGCTGGCCCCCGTGTGGATCCCACATAACACATAGATCCCCTTTAAAGCCCATCTGGGCATCCACGGCTGGATCCTGGGTGCAAACCCACTTTAAATCCCTTTGGGCAGGTGGGGCCCCAATGGGTCTGGCATGACCCACATAAGACTCATACAGAGCCCATTTAAAGCCCATCTGGGATCCCGGGTGCAAGCCCACTTTAGACCCATTTGGGCAGGTGGGGCCCAAATGGGTCTGACATGAATTGCCCAATTAAGACCCATGCAGTACCCTTACAGGTCCCACTTTTAGTACGTCTGGGCTTCCACGGCTTGCCCCAATGTGGATCCCGGGTGCAAGCCCATAATGGGGCCCACATTTGCCGCCCATGAAGCCCTCATCTGGGCCCCACATGTCATTGCTGGCTGGGAAACTTCACACTGTTGGCACTCTGCTGGAACAAGCTCAAACACTGGGGTTAGAGGTCATCGGGGTCAGTTTTCATGTTGGCTGTGAATGTCCTGACTCTTCAGTGTACAGAGGGGCCATAGCAGATGCTCGGCACATCTTTAATAAAGCAGTACGTTATTTCAATAGCAACATTTAAACATTAATGCATGCTTTGTAATAAAAAATATTTAATATAAGGATATGTTTATACATTTACTTGTGTAATTTATGTTAAGGGATAATAGTTTAAATCATTTGGGGCATAGCTACTTTGACTTTCAATTGTAATACAAAAGATTGTAATAACAGTGCAACATCTTTCAGAATTCAATGGGATTTGAGATGAGCCTTCTAGACATCGGCGGTGGATTCACTGGAAATGAGAAATTCCAAAAGGTTGTTTGACTGGAGCAGTTTAATTCAGAAAAAGTGACTCAATAATTTAACCAACCAACAAATGTGACTTTGAACTACAAATGATATTTGCTGTGGTGTTTCAACTTGTTTTTTAATATCTTAGATTGCCAAAGGAATAAATGAGGCACTGGATGAATACTTTCCTGCTGACAGTGGAGTCCGGATTATTGCTGAACCTGGACGCTACTTTGTGGACACTGCCTTTACACTGGCCGTCAATGTCTTTGCAAAAAAAAAAAATCCTGCGTGAGCCGACAAACAACATTCAAGGTCAGTTCAGATGTTTTCATGTTGTCTAAATACATATAATACCTGTAACCTGGCTAATTAGAATTTCTAACATGATTTATGTTTACAGATGTGGAAAGTGCAGACAGGCTGATGTTGTACTACATTAGTGATGGGGTCTATGGCTCTTTCAATGCCCTCATAAGTTATTCAGAAACAACCACATTTTTTCCAAAACCTCACAGGGTAATACATTACTGCATACTGTTTTTGGAGTAGTTTTTTTTTAAACAAACTACTTAACTTGTTTCACAATTCTAATCAGAAGGTGGAGAGCAGTGAGCCGAGATACCAGACCATTATCTGGGGCCCGACCTGTGACAGTGGGGACAGAATAACCAACACCATATGGATGCCAGAGCTGCATGTTGGAGACTGGCTTCTTATCTATGACTTTGGTGCCTACTCCGTTAGTTTATCAAATGACTTCAACGGCTTTGATAAAGCCATAATCTACCCTGTGATGACGGCTCAGACAGAGAATATGTTAAATTTTGACTTGAATTATATAACCTAGATGGGCAGATAGTCCAAAGTTCTTGAATGCAATGATTACACAATTACCTGTAAATCCTGATTATGCTGCACACAGATGAGATGTAGGATCTCTTTTTTTTTTTTTTTTTTTTTTTACAATCGATGGCATCTCAGCATAACTTTTTATGTACTTTGGACCTACATATAGTCAGAAAAACTTGAAATGTGATGAGTTCTGTGTAGAATCATGCCTATCTCACTGACATGATGCCCTCAGCTGGACAGAAACCTCCAATGTAACTTTCCTGTCCCGTGACCCGCTATATATCTGTCTATATATATGTCTGTCTGTATGTCTGTGTCTGTCTCCCTCTTGGCAGGACAAAAGGTTTATAAAAAATTCTAAAATGTTATCTAGTAATAATTTATTAAAGACTAGCTGATAACTAATTTGGAGGATTAAAACTGCCTAATCTAAATAATTATAAATAAAGGTGCTCATTGTTAAAGTAAAATATTTAAATAGAACAAAAAATGCTGAAATATAAAACATATCTATTCAAAAAAGTGTAGAGTACAGTTTTTGGTTGCATTTGATGAGAGCACTTCTTTACACTAAGACAAAGGGAGAAAGCTGAAGTTATTTATTAATTATGACATTATCTTACTGGTCCGACCTACTTCAAATAAATTTGGGCTGTGCCTAAATGTGGCCCCTGAACTAAAATGAGTTTAAAACCCCTGGTTTTAAACATTCACGCTGTGCTTGTGATATTTGTTAATGTGTCATAATTTTCTTATAAAGAGAAACTTTATTTGTCACATGCTCTACAATGCAATGTAAAATAGCCAAAAGCAAGAAAGTAAAATTCACACAGTACACAGAAAATCAAAATTCAATAAAAAAAAAAGTCATTAAATATTTTAATGAATAAATTATTTGAAGACTTGTCTTATGTATTTCTTATTATGGTGATTTGATCAAACCTGACCTTTCCTAGTATTCTGGTCAGTTGTACCATATTGGCTGAAAAACATTAGATAATATTCTTAAATTGTTCACTGCAAAAATGGATGTGCCCAAAATAACACTTTTTAAAATGTGTCGAGGGTGTTCAGGGACATGAGTTAAAGCAGAACTAATTAACATTTTAAGTCCTTACGATGGATAATTGAGTTAATGTGGTGTGCTTGAAGCGCGCACTAGCCCCCTCTGGCGCATCTAAGCCAAAAACAGCACTTGCCACCGAGCCTTCCACGGCCAGGGCATACGGCACCCATTGGCAACTCTCTTTGCCGCTTGGTGTGGGGACAGGACGTTGGACCCATGTAGCTGTTCAGTCAATGTGGTCCTGGAGTTTTTACAGGGACTCCTGGATGGTGGTTGTGTAGCATCAACTCACACAGTGAGGGCGCAGTGGCTCAGTGGCAGATTGGTTGTCCTTCAACCGGAAGGTAGGCGGTTCGATTCCCGCTCTCCCCACAGTTCGTTGTGTCCTTGGGCAAGACACTTAACCCACCTTGCCTCCAGTGGTGTCAGCTGTAACACTGGTGAATGGAACCTTAATGTCACTTTGAATAAAAGCGTCAACTAAAAAAAACAACAAATAAAAAGGTTAAATGTAACATGGAAGCTTAATGTAAGTCGATTTGGATAAAAGCGTCTGCTAAATGACTAAATGTAAATGTAAATGTAACTCTGGCGGTGTTTGCGGCAGCCATCACGACGGGCCATGAGGGCTTTGGACACTTCTCGACTCGTAGTCACCCTTTGGTTAAGAGGTTTTTTCGGGGTGTACGCAGGGTGAGGCCCCCCTCTAGGCAGGTGGTGCCTTCCTGGGACCTTCAGACGGTTTTGGACGGTCTGTCGGGACCTCCCTTTGAGCCCTTGGAGTGGGCGGAGGCCCGGCTGCTCTCTTTCAAGACCGCCCTTCTTTTGGCACTATCCTCCGCCAAGAGGGCAGGGGACCTGTGCCCCTTGTCGGTTCATCTTTCGTGCATGTCGCTCAGTCAAAATGGAAGCTTGGTTCATCTTTGGCCCAACCCAATATTTCAGCCAAATCAGGATTCAGGATTAGAGCTCTCTGCCCCCCCTCGGAGGGGTTGGCAGCAGATGCGCGGTTACTTATGCTGTGTCCATGTGACACTCACCAAATAAGTTTTGTGAACATTATTACTTTTTGTTTTTTACCTTCAAATGCAATAGTATTTTATTTTATCCTGATTTATATAATTGAATACTAATGAGAGATTACGGAAAAAACACACAATGACTGGTCTTGTATTTCATAAAATGGACACAGGATGGCAGTAATCACAAGCAGTGTCACACTGGGACATTTAGCGATGCGAGCTCATAATTCAAGTGAATGGAGAATGAGCACCTGTTGTCCTGCGTCACTGATTTCTCTGTAATATTTCTAATATTGTTAGGTTAGTTAAACACTTTTTATGTGACCACAAATGGTTATAAGCTAAAATGTATCCCTAGTGATGTGTGTTCTGTAAGCTAAAAGTATGTCAAATGGGTTAATATGGCATCATTTATTTCTCTTTATTATGAGAGCGCACTCACAATATAAACGAGCACAGGGGAAGAAAACAGAAACTGAGAGCTCAGAAATTATCTTGTGGCGAGAAAAGCTGTTATCACGAGCGTATAAAATTTAATTTAGCACACATTTTGAAGTCACATCATAATAATAATAATAAACTTTATTTTATAAAGCGCCTTTAAAGGCAACTTCTCAAAGCGCTGTACAAAAAACAAGCAATACAAAAACAAGCAATACAAAGTTCAAACAATTAAAAGTAACATCAACTATCAAATGCTAATTTAAAAAAATAGGTCTTAAGTCTACCTTTAAAAATGTCATAGCCCTGTGCTTCTCTAAGATCAGGCAGCAGAGAATTCCAAAGGACAGGAGCATAGGAAGAAAAAGCCCTGTCACCCATAGATCGTAGGCGTGTTTGAGGAACAGCCAACAAGTTGGATTGAGATGAACGCAGTCTCCGAGTCGGGGTATAGGGAGTTAACAACTCCGATAGATAACACTCCGATATCATTGTTTACAACTGCTAGCTCGCAATGTCAACTTTGCTGAGCGCTCACTTCTGCTTCTGAGCGCTCTCTCTTTGAACATTCTCCTCGCCCTTGATGTATTTTTTTCAACTGGATACACGTCATGGATGTAAGGCTTGACTAGACGATTGCCGATACAGCAGAGTGCTTACTACTCACTTATTTCACTGGGCTTTTCCTGGATAATGAGCGACTGGCCACATCGTAGATAACACTTCATTTTATTAATTTTTTATGTGATTGGGACAGTGTATGTTGATGAACACACATGAGACACAGCCACATAAATGTGCTTTATGGCATAAACTTGCCAGATTGTAGCCTTAGGCTAATTTCCACCTGTTGTCCCACAATCCATAAACCAGTGGAGACAAGGAGGTTTAAGTGTCTTGCCCAAGGACACAACGACAGTCATGTGATTATAGTTTACTGTGGGAGTTAACAGCAGTTTTCAGTTCTTTCCACAGATTCTCGATTGGATTCAGGTCTGGACTTTGACTTGGCCATTCTAACACCTGGATATGTTTATTTGTGAACCATTCCATTGTAGATTTTGCTTTATGTTTTGGATCATTGTCTTGTTGGAAGACAAATCTCCGTCCCAGTCTCAGGTCTTTTGCAGACTCCATCAGGTTTTCTTCCAGAATGGTCCTGTATTTGGCTCCATCCATCTTCCAATCAATTTTAACCATCTTCCCTGTCCCTGCTGAAGAAAAGCAGGCCCAAACCATGATGCTGCCACCACCATGTTTGACAGTGGGGATGGTGTGTTCAGGGTGATGAGCTGTGTTGCTTTTACGCCAAACATAACGTTTTGCATTGTTGCCAAAAAGTTCGATTTTGGTTTCATCTGACCAGAGCACCTTCTTCCACATGTTTGGTGTGTATCCCAGGTGGCTTGTGGCAAACCTTAAACGACACTTTTTATGGATATCTTTAAGAAATGGCTTTCTTCTTCCATAAAGGCCAGAATTGTGCAGTATACGACTGATTGTTGTCCTATGGACAGAGTCTCCCACCTCAGCTGTAGATCTCTGCAGTTCATCCAGAGTGATCATGGGCCTCTTGGCTGCATCTCTGATCAGTCTTCTCCTTGTATGAGCTAAAAGTTTAGAGGGACGGCCAGGTCTTGGTAGATTTGCAGTGGTCTGATACTCCTTCCATTTCAATATTGTCGCTTGCACAGTGCTCCTTGGGATGTTTAACGCTTGGAAAATCTTTTTGTATCCAAATCCGGCTTTAAACTTGTCCACAACAGTATCTCGGACCTGCCTGGTGTGTTCCTTGTTCTTCATGGTGCTCTCTGCGCTTTAAACGGACCTCTGAGACTATCACAGTGCAGGTGCATTTATACGGAGACTTGATTACACACAGGTGGATTCCATTTATCATCATTAGTCATTTAGGTCAACATTGGATCATTCAGAGATCCTCACTGAACTTCTGGAGAGAGTTTGCTGCACTGAAAGTAAAGGGGCTGAATAATTTTGCCCAATTTTTCAGTTTTTTATTTGTTAAAAAAGTTTGAAATATCCAATAAATTTCATTCCACTTCATGATTGTGTCCCACTTGTTGTTGATTCTTCACAAAAAATTACAGTTTCATATCTTTATGTTTGAAGCCTGAAATGTGGCAAAAGGTCGCAAAGTTCAAGGGGGCCGAATACTTTCGCAAGGCACTGTAAAAGCAGTACAATGTGACTAACCAGAATAATTTCTAGTATATTTTTTATTGCTAAATGGCAAACAAGTTACAGGTGCATTCGATTCTCAGAAAACAAACAAGATCCAGCATTTACGCTCTTAAGGCTGTGCAATTGGGCAATTAGTTGAAAGGGGTGTGTTCAAAAAAGTGTCTGCCATTGACTCTACGAACTATTTTGTACAAACGTTTTTGTTTCTAGGATTTAACAATCTTGTGAATCACTAAACAAATATTTAGTTGTATGACCACAGTTTAAAAAAAAAAACTGCTTCACATCTGTGTGGCACCAACTTGTGGCACCTCTCAGCTGTGATTCTTGATGATGATTCTTTAACAACATGATTCTTTAACAACATTCCACAATTCATTTACATTTCTTGGTTTTGCTTCAGAAACAGCTTCTTGATTGGATTAAGGTCCAGGGATTGGGCTGGCCTCTCCATAACATTAAGTAACTGAGCCTTTGCCATTCTGGTTATTCTTTGATCCATTTTGATGGTTGTCTTGTGTTTTCTTCCACGTCTCTATGGTTTTGCTCTACATTTTAAGGCATTGGAAATCATTTAAGCTGAACAGCCTATCATGTTTTGCAGCTCTTTATAGGTTTCCTCTCTCCAATCAACTTTTTAATCAAAGTACACTGTTCTTCTGAACAATGTCTTAAACAACCCATTTTCTTTAAGTTTTCAAATACATGTTCAACAATGGCTGGTCCTTAATCCTTAAATAGGGGCCACCTGATTCATACCTGTTTTTTCACAAAACTGATGACCTCAGTGATTCAATGCCACACTGCTATTTTTTTAACACACCTGTTAGCTGGGGCCTCATCAGCGGCTGGAGGTCCGTAAGATAATACGAGCAATGAGACACTGGAAGCTCGGAGTTGGCATAGACCACTGTTTTTATTTTTATTTTCTTTCTTTTTCAATAAATATTCCAAAGTGCTAGGTGCATTGTGCAAAAGTGCAGTGGAGGAAGGAGGAGCTCAGTCCTCTCCAGCAGTTCCCCCTAATGATAATTTGAGGCGCCTTAAATATGTTCCAACTAACTGGGTAATTCCCAACCCAACCCCACAGGTACATACATTAACATAAGCTTGGCCTAAACCATGTTAATGTCCTCCAAACACATAAACCGAACCTTAAACCATATTTACAACCCAAAACAATTCACAAACTCTAAAACCAAACACCTATACTTCTTTAAAACCCATAAACCATAAAACACTGTTTCGCTTCTCCCCTCTCCATTCCCCTGCCTTGGTCTGGCCCGGAACCTTTTTAATGTTGGCTGTTCCCCCGGGGGCTCTTTTGGCCAGACACCTGGACACAAGGAACAGAGCGGTGAGTAAAACCAACACACAACACCAAACAACTTTTAAAACACACTCCACCACACCACCCCAACACTTCTCCCCAACCACACAATTATACACATCTATTGCACATTTTGTTCTAATTGTTTGTTCTCCCCGCAGACCGGCAGCCATCATCCAACGCGCTCCACCCGATCCGCAGGTGACACTACAAAACAATCAATAAATTATTTCTTAAAACCAATTGTGTGCAATGTCCTTCTTTATGTGCAACTTTGTGTTTGTTTAAAGTGCTGCCTGATAGAAACGTGCAAAGTGCATTTCCAAAGTGACCAGTGCCCTTAAGTGCGCTATGCCCCATTACATTTCTGGAACAAACTGTCTGTTCTTTACAACACCCCTTTCAACTTATTGCCCAATTGCACAGCCTTAAGTGTTTTCTGAGAATCTACTGCACCTACTGGTAACTTATTTGTCAGCAATAAAAAATATATTAAAAACCTGGATTATTCTGGTTAGTCACATTGTACTGTTATTATTTTGAACAATACTGTATGAGGGGGTACTCATGGTATGACAAAATAGCCCAGGGGGCCACAAAACTTTAACAAAAGGTTAAGAATCACTGTCCTAGACAACTATATTGTATCCTGTAGCTGTATCTTCTTCTTCTTATTCATTCATTCATTTTCTACCGTTACGGGTCGAGGGTGACTGGAGCCTATCCCAGCAGCTTTGGGCCTGGACAGTGGCCAGTTAGTCGCAGGGCTGACATTTAGACATAGACAATGACAGACAACCATTCACTCAGGACACTTTAGAGTTGTCAATTAACCTATACATGCATGTCTTTGGACGGTGGGAGGAAGCCGGAGTACCCGGAGAGAACCCACGGTAACACGTGGAGGACATGCAGACTCCTCACAGAAAGACCGGAGTCCGCCGAGAATGTTTGGGTCGGCCGGGTTTTGAACTCACGACCTTCTTGCTGTGAGGCAGGAGTGCTAACCACTCTGCGACGTGCACCCTTATTATTATAGTCTTTTTTTCAAACATATAAAGAAAAAAGGAAATGACTCTGGCCTCCTAGTCTTTGTGCGCACACATGGCGGGGAACTCCTTGCTGAAGCCCTGTTGTCATCAGTGTCGGCCCGCGTCACTATGATGTCCATTCTCACAGAGGCAGGGCAGCTGGTGTCTGGCTGTGTGTGTGTGAGCTGCATCTGAAGTTACTTATGTGTTATCAACAGGGCCTAATGGGGGCGGCCCTCAAGGCCTTTTATAAGTAGTATTTCAAATTGTGGGTGTTTGAACTGGGACGCTACAGTACCGGCCCAACGGAAAAATTCCTGAGCGTTCAATTACCACTCCACCCTTAAGTACAGAGAAGAATGTGAAAAGACAAGAATGTGTGTCACAATTTGTTTCCATATGCAAATATGGCAAAACGCAAGTAACATGAGAGAGTACATGAAATATGCATTTTCTTACTTTGAGAACACAAAACCTAAGTGTGTTTGCGGTGTACGTGGATAAAAACTGCTACTGAAGGAATCATTATTTTTAGTGCAGTTGGTTGTCATGGATTCAGTGTGTGAGTATTCTTTACTTTTTACTTTTTTTTACTTTTTTATTCTATACTTTTTATTACATGTATTTCCTGTGTTTTATTTATTCTGTGGTTGGTGTGGGAGCAGACGCCTCTAATATTAAGTGAACTAGTCGAGTGAAGTATATAAGGCTGTCTGGAATTTGCTACAGTGTATAGCATAAATAGTATATACTGTATATTTTCTGTTGGTTTAAATTTTTGTTAAGATGCGTTAATAATTTATTTTGTAAATATGTACGAACGGTGAACAAAAGAAATTGGTTGAAAAGGGAATTGAGTCTGCCTCAACTGTAAATTTGACTTTGTTAAACAGTATTTTCCTGTGAATATTTGCCTTGACCCAGGATAAATAAGACTACATCCGGAACGGGTGGCTCATTTTTAAATACCCGGCTCTTGAGAGAATGCATTTACA
The DNA here is from genome assembly GCA_024416835.2 of Perccottus glenii. Lineage (NCBI taxonomy): Eukaryota > Metazoa > Chordata > Actinopteri > Gobiiformes > Odontobutidae > Perccottus > Perccottus glenii. Next base: position 23,230,097 of record CM044553.2, read on the forward strand.
TAAAAAAAAAAGTAAGGGTTAGAACAAGGACTCCGGTAAGTATCTGAGGCCTATTATTTGATGACTTTACTGATACTGCTTTTATCTCTTGAAGATTGTGACATTGAAATCTTGGGAAGTGGAAAAACAGCTGAGGATTTTATTGATGATAAAATCAAAGAGTGCAAGTCAGTGGTACGTATTACAATGTACATTTACACTACTTTATTAAGTATTACTTAAAGTTTATTAAGTGGCGTTTTGTTTTTTTTCCAGGGCAACGAAGTGCCGTTCTGTGTGGCTAATATGGATAATGTGTTTGAGAAGCACCTCAGATGGAAAACTAATCTACCTCGAGTGCACCCTTTCTACGCTGTGAAGTGCAACAACACACCCGCCGTGTTAAAGATGCTCAGTGCACTGGGAACAGGTTTTGACTGTGCCAGCAAAGTGAGCATTGTGGAAACCTGTTTTCTCTTATTACTGTTCTGTTTCTGTTCCCTTGGTGAAACACATTTGGTTTGTGACAGAGGGAAATTGAGATGGTCATGTCGTATGGAGTGGCACCAGACAGAATCATTTATGCACATGCAACAAAACCCCAGTCCCACATCAAATACGCCTGTGCACATGGAGTGGACATGATGACTTTTGACTGTGAGGAGGAACTCCTGAAGATTTACACCTGTTACCCCAAAGCAAGGTAAAGCAACCCATGTTTAATGTTTGTGTGAATTCAGTGATAATTCATTTGGAATGTTCACAGACTAGTGCTGCGTATTGTTGCTGATGACTCTAAATCAGTGGTGCAACTCAGTACAAAATTTGGAGCCAAACTTCACACTGTTGGCACTCTGCTGGAACAAGCTCAAACACTGGGGTTAGAGGTCATCGGGGTCAGTTTTCATGCTGGCTGTGAATGTCCTGACTCTTCAGTGTACAGAGGGGCCATAGCAGATGCTCGACACATCTTTAATAAAGCAGTAAGTCATTGAAAGAGCAATGTTCAACCAATTTTATTTTAAATATATTTTATTTAGGGATAAAAAGCATTAAAGATTAGTAAAGAGTTAAATACAATAAGACCCAACATGTTAACTTTTCCTAATGATTGTAATAACAGTGCAACATCTTTCAGAATTCAATGGGATTTGAGATGAGCCTTCTAGACATCGGCGGTGGATTCACTGGAAATGAGAAATTCCAAAAGGTTGTTTGACTGGAGCAGTTTAATTCAGATAAAGTGACTCAATAATTTAACCAACCAACAAATGTGACTTTTAACTTCAAAACTGATACTTGCTGTGGTGTTTCAACTTGTTTTTTAATATCTTAGATTGCCAAAGGAATAAATGAGGCACTGGATGAATACTTTCCTGCTGACAGTGGAGTCCGGATTATTGCTGAACCTGGACGCTACTTTGTGGACACTGCCTTTACACTGGCCGTCAATGTCTTTGCAAAAAAAAAAATCCTGCATGAGCCAACAAACAACATTCAAGGTCAGTTCAGATGTTTTCATGTTGTCTAAATACATATAATACCTGTAACCTGGCTAATTAGAATTTCTAACATGATTTATGTTTACAGATGTGGAAAGTGCAGACAGGCTGATGTTGTACTACATTAGTGATGGGGTCTATGGCTCTTTCAGTCCCCTCATAACTTATTTACAACCACCTACATTTTTTCCAAAACCTCACAGGGTAATACATTACTGCATACTGTTTTTGGAGTAGTTTTTTTTAAAACAAATTACTTAACTTGTTTCACAATTCTAATCAGAAGGTGGAGAGCAGTGAGCCGAGATACCAGACCATTATCTGGGGCCCGACCTGTGACAGTGTGGACAGAATAACCAACACCATATGGATGCCAGAGCTGCATGTTGGAGACTGGCTTCTTTTCTATGACTTTGGTGCCTACTCTGTTAGTTTATCAAATGACTTCAACGGCTTTGATAAAGCCATAATCTACCCTGTGATGACGGCTCAGACAGAGAATATGTTAAATTTTGACTAGAATTATATAACCTAGATGGGCAGATAGTTCAAAGGTCTTGTATGCAATGATTACACAATTACCTGTAGATATTATTAATCTATAGATGGCAACTCAGCATCTTCATTCAGTGTTCAACAAAGATCAGTTATAAGAACACAGATGAGATCTGTGTAGAATTATGCCTCTCACTAAACATGATGCCCTCAGCTGGACAGAAACCTCCAATGTAACTTTCTTGTCCCGGGACCAGCTTTATCCTGCCTGAACACCGTATGCAATATTATTAGGCAAGGAGTATTTTTGGGGATTTATTTTGTTATTGTACAACTACAGTGCTCTTGGTCAATCCAAAATGTTAACAAAACCTCAAATCGGAACATTTAAGTAGTAAAAGTCAAGTTTTGGCTTTCTTATGAGAATATCTACATGTACACCAGTATTAGGCAACTATTAGTGTGCAGAATTATTATGCAAAAAATTGAAGATTTTCCCATCTCACTTTTTTCTTTTCACCTGTTAAAGTAAGAATAATAAACAAACTCAAAATTTACAAATAAAAATTTCTGTGATAAAAAACAAAAAAAAAACTCATTGACCAATATAGCCACCCTTCTTTTTAATAACAGTCACAAGCCTTCCATTAACAAGTCAGTCAGTTTCTTGATCTGGTCAGAATCATCTTTTTGTGCAGCCGCAACCACAGCCTCCCAGACACTGTTCAGAGAGGTGTACTGTTTACCTTCACTGTTAATGTCCTGCTTAAGGGCCCAAAAGTTCTCAATAGGGTTTAAGTCAGGTGAAGAAGGAGGCCATGTCATTAGTTTTTCATCTTTAAGGCCTTTACTGGCCATCCACGCAGTGGAGAACTTTGATGCATGCGATGGAGCGTTGTCATAAAAATCTAAGTCTTCTTGAAAGATGCAAACTTTTTCCTGTACCACTGCTTGAAGAAAGTGTCTTCTAAAAATTGGCAGTAGGTCTGAGAGTTCATTTTTAGTTCATTTTCAACCCAAAAAGGTCCAACTAGCTCATCTTTAATAATACCTGCTCATACCAGTACCCCACCTCCACTTTGCTGCATTCCTGTGAAAGACTTTTTACAATTTTTGACTTTTCAGAGTCAGTAAAATCTCTTTTTTTGGCCCATTTTTCTTGAGGAGAAGAATCTGCCTAATAATTGTGCACACCTTGATATAGAGTGTTGATCTCCTTAGGCCACACCCTCCCTTGTTACACAAATACACATCACCTGATATGCATTAAATCCAATAAGGATTCAAGTTTATACAGCTAGAAGTTGGAAATTATGGATAAAATGATGATATGGTCAAAAATAATCACTTGCCTAATAATTGTGCAAACAGAGTAGACCGTTCTCAGTCACGTGACTTTTTTGTTGCCATCTTGGTTGGCAAAAAGCCTCTATTGTAACGTATAATTAAGACTATCTACCAGAGGTGTAAAGTACTTGAGTAAATGTACTTCATTATTGTACTTAAGTCTTTTTTTGTCTACTTTGTACTTGTACTGAGTATCAAAAATATAAGCAACTTTTACTCTCTACTCAACTACATTTTTGATTGAATACTTGTACTCTTTACTCCACTCAGTGGCGGTTCTACATTGAAATACACCCTGGGCGAGACTCCTTTCGAGCGCCCCACACAAAAAAAAAATATTCAGCTTAGGCTGAACAATAAAGTACTACTAAACTAAACTAAACTAAAAAAAATCAAAGTTCTGCACAAACAGTTATATTTTATTATACACACACCTGAAAGCTCATGCTGGGGAGAAGTAGAGGCAAAGAGGTCTTCATCCTCAATATCAGATATTTGTGGAGACATGTGTAGCGGAGGAGGTGGTTGGCTCATCCTGAAGGGTCGAGACCATTCCAGAAGAGGCCTGTGTAGCGGGGGAGGTGGTTGGCTCATCCTGACCAGTGGCAGAGGATGCTCCAAAATATTTTAGAAGTGCTCCTGAAATTGCAATTGAATTGCATTTGAAACCAAAAGACCATAGGATAATGTTTTATAAAGCTAAAACAGCCTGGGGTCAAATTGACTCAAAACATAATAGAAGGGTTACATAAACATGCTCTTACACTAAATGTATGTCATTACACGCTATACCCTCCTAGACCCGGAAAAAAAACATTTATTTTTCATTTTTTTCCTTTCATGTCATCACATTGTTTAGAGCATAGAAACAAATGGTAAAAAAAAAAAAATATTGAAAAACTATATTTTATTCATGTTATGCTACTGGGATGGTCAGTTGTTTAAAAAATAAAATTACTTTAAATTATATGTATAGGCAAAAACAATGGGATTTTATTTTTTTAATCACCAAAATCTTTTTGGGTTTCAGGATATTAATTTGTATATTAATCTAACTTTCATGGAGGAACCATTAGCTCTTTAGTTACTGCCTCAAATTCTATGCATGACACACTTTTAGTTATGACTTGTAAAACTATACTTACGAAACTATACTTAGCACACTGTGTAGCAAATAGCTACATAGAAAATGTTCGTCTTTAACCTAAAGATTTGAAAATGCCGTTGGTTATTTACAGAGCCTAACGTTAAACCAACAGATGGAAATGATAACTGAACTTGTAACAGTTTTATTGCAAAGCACAATATTAAATAAGATCTCATTAGTGAATTGAAACCAAATTATTGTTGTATAAGCATAGCAAGCATCATTAGCCAAAAGGCTAACAAAGAGTTATACCCACCACCAATTAACATTAGCTCTTCATTCATGAAATGGATCATACAGAGAGAGAGAGAACATAGTTGCATACCTTAATCTTTTGCTCGTTTCTCCTCCTCTTCTTTTTTTTTTCCAAATTGGGCACCTGATGGCTTTGACCATTTCTTCTCCATCTCTGTTTGGCACTCGACAATCAACAGATTTCCCATCCCCCCAACTGTCACTCACGACCAGAAGTCAAGACTAAACCAATTCACCTTGATGACCGCATAATTGTTTTGTATTACCTAGTTTCATTTGCAGGAACTATAGGCTGTCCGTTCCATTTGAGAGAGACCCAGAGGTGAAATTTCGCTCGCGCCTCTCGCCCCACCCCCTTTTACACTTCTCTCACAACACACAGCTTCTGTGCATGGTACATTTTCAGCAAGCTGGGGCGCCGGCAGCTGCAGGGAGCGCCAATTAACCAATTCTACACACAGTGAAATGATATAAATGATGAAAACCGCTTCGCGATGCAGAGGAAATTTTTATTTTTTTTTATTAATCTGCTCGTGCTGCCGCCCCAATGTGTCACAAAAAAATTACGCCCTGGGCGGCTGCCCGGTCCGCCCGTGCCTAAAACCGCTACTGACTCCACTACATTTGATCTGACACTTACCGTTTCTCGCTACATTGTGTTTGTGCACGTCAAGTCAACTTCGTTGATTGCAAGCTTATTTCTTGGGTGTAAGAGGCGATACCGCCATCTGCAGGCTATTGAAGGTACTGGATGCTTTTTGCCTAAATGCGTTACTCCGTTGTGAACGTAAATTAGCAGCCTGCCGAACGCCAGGTGTTTCACAAAAATGATCGATGGCTGCAGCCACTGATGAAGCCGAAGCCAGCTCTTCATGCAGTTTGTTTTGTTTTGTTTGTCCATTTTACTGAAAATACCTTTTTTGAAAATGTTTTACGTATGCCTTTTTTGAGCACTTGAGTTTGACTTGGACAGACTTGTTTAATCTGTGTTTTTAATCTCCCATGTCGAAATATTGAGGTGTTCAATTTCTTTTCTATTAGGAAGTAAAACCTCATAAATAAACTTTCTTTTTCACTGTCCTACAATGTTTCTTTGTTTTGTGGACTAATACATCTTTGAGCCAACATTCAGTACAAGTAAAATACTTAAGTACTTTTAAAATGGGATACTTTAAGACTTTTACTCAAGCCGTATTTAAAATGGTGACTTGTAACTTGTAGTGGAGTAATTTTTACAGTAAGGTATCTTTCAGGTACTCTTTACACCTCTGCTATCTACATTGAAGATATAGATCGCCAACACAATTTTGTCTCTCTTAAATCACTGTGTTAAGTTTTCATTTCTCTCTGTCATACTTATTTTGTTGTCATCCGTCCTTTAAAGATAACTACAAAATTAACTTCTTAGTATTGTTTTATTTTACCGTTTACATCTCAATGCACTGGCACAACATCAGTGCTCGAGGGAGCAGCCACACGTGGACGTAAATCAGTCTACACATGCACACAAAGAACTCTTGCACATTTTAAGTATACGACAGTCAGTATCTTAATCTAATATAAAAGGAAAATAATAATAGTAAGCAACATAATATAAAATGTAATATAAATATAAATGATGAAAACATAACTCAACACACTGAAGTGTTGAAAAAAATGATTGATACGTGGCTAAATATGTAATATGCAGACGTTGGCAATATCAATGTAGGTAGGTCAGTGTAGGCTAAACTTTTAATAGGCTATAAACATCTGGCTATTAGTATGTTAGCTAACATGGTCAGAGTCAAGTTTGTAAGCTTTTCCTGAAGTTGTGTCAACCTTTATAATCATTCAATTATTTAATTCACAAAATTTTATTTATTTACTTTGTTTGCATTAACGTTGGATGTGAGATGTTAGCATTAATGCTGTTGGATCTTTCAGTATATTGTCTCAGTTCTTTATGAAGCCGATGAGCCACAATTTACTCTCAGCTGCCTATTTTTAGTTGTAATCAAAGCGGGTGTACAGTAAGACAGCTGTGGTTAGACAGACAATCAGACACAAGAACAATTACACGGCTAATTTAGGCTTTAAAAAGGTTACAACTATAAACATTATATTAGCAGGTAGCCCCAATGATCCAAGTAAAGTGTACTGTCATAGTCGTGAGCTTTCAACAGGATTAGTCATCAATAGTATAAGAATTACTCTATTACTATCATATTTTTGGAAATTTGTTTTTAAAAGGTAATAATTGAATGATTATAAAGGTTGACGCAACCTCAGGAAAAGCTTCCAACCTTGACTCTGACCTTGTTAGCTAACAAACTATTAGCCAGATGATAATAGCCTATTTAAGGTTTAGCCTACACTGACCTACCTATATTGATATTTTTCAACGTCTGCATATTACATTTTTAGCTACGTAACACTTTAGTGGTTTAAGAGAGAAAAAATGGTGTTGGTGCAGTGTATCTTCAATGTATATAGTCTTAATTATACGCTACAATCAATGACTGTATAAATATGGACAGCTTCCGCCCATTGGTCCCCTATTCACCGATATTGTCGTTACCACAGGGGAATAAAATGGCTGTTACATCCGAGCTTTTAAGCTTTTACCTCATAGGAAAAGAATAGTTTTCAGATAGCATAAACAAACAGAGTTCTTATGTTTTAAAACTTAGCTCTAGAGACCGGAACCATTTTTTGTACCAGGCTGTAAACATGATTTTTACACTTGTAAAGTTGCCATTGGGTTTCTCCTTATATTTCTGCTTTTGGAGCCTGCCTTCTGGTGGACAGCGGTATATCGCTGTATATTGCTGTATGGTGGTGCCCTTACTTGAGGACCTTTTAAGAGGTTCCATGAGAGAGGCTTGGCTACGTTAGAGGCTTTTTGCCAACCAAGATGGTGGCGGCCACAAAAAAGTCACGTAACTGAGAACGGTCCATACATCTAATCTAGCTCTATTCTCTCTAGCCAGGATTATACTGTATGTAAGTAATGATTGGATTAAAGCTCCAGCAAAAACATATACTGCTGGATGTCTGTGTCTTTGCTTTAACCTTTTCTTCATACACTGCTGGAAGCACTGCAATCAAGAGAAAAGCCATAAACTGAGAAGAATAGAAGATTGGGAATATCATCAATATTCGTCAGTGATTCTAAGATTGTTTAGGCCAGTAGAGAAAGCCTTGCTGGCGCTCACAGCCCACCACTGCTGATAAATAAAACCGGAAACAAAAGGCCTGGTCTAACTAATCTAACAAAGTCTTGTTACTCATATATACAAGAGTGGCAAAAACCCATCAACCTAGTGTTTAAAAAAATGTACAGGGGAACCACACACACATACAGGGTAACCACACACACGTACAGGGTAACCACACATACGTACAGGGTAACCACACACGTACAGGGTACCAACACACATACAGGGTAACCACACACATGTACAGCGTAACCACACGCGTACATGGTAAACACACACACGTACAGCGTAACCACACACACGTACAGCGTAACCACACACATACATGGTAACCACACACACGTACAGCGTAACCACACACGTACATGGTAACCACACACACGTACAGCGTAACCACACGTGTACATGGTAACCACACACACATACAGGGTAACCACCCACACGTACAGGGTAACCACCCACACGTACAGGGTAACCACACACACATACAGGGTAACCACGCACACGTACAGGGTAACCACCCACACGTATAGGGTAACCACACACACGTACAGGGTAACCACACACGTACAGGGTACCAACACACATACAGGGTAACCACACACATGTACAGCGTAACCACACGCGTACATGGTAAACACACACACGTACAGCGTAACCACACACACGTACAGCGTAACCACACACGTACATGGTAACCACACACACGTACAGCGTAACCACACACGTACATGGTAACCACACACACGTACAGCGTAACCACACACACATACAGCGTAACCACACGCGTACATGGTAACCACACACACGTACAGCGTAACCACACGCGTACATGGTAACCACACACACGTACAGGGTAACCACACACACGTACAGGGTAACCACGCACACGTACAGGGTAACCACACATACGTACAGGGTAACCACACACGTACAGGGTACTAACACACATACAGGGTAACCACACACATGTACAGCGTAACCACACGCGTACATGGTAAACACACACACGTACAGCGTAACCACACACACGTACAGCGTAACCACACACATACATGGTAACCACACACACGTACAGAGTAACCACACACGTACATGGTAACCACACACACGTACAGCGTAACCACACGTGTACATGGTAACCACACACACATACAGGGTAACCACCCACACGTACAGGGTAACCACCCACACGTACAGGGTAACCACACACACATACAGGGTAACCACGCACACGTACAGGGTAACCACACACACGTACAGGGTAACCACACACACGTACAGGGTAACCACACACGTACAGGGTACCAACACACATACAGGGTAACCACACACATGTACAGCGTAACCACACGCGTACATGGTAAACACACACACGTACAGCGTAACCACACACACGTACAGCGTAACCACACACGTACATGGTAACCACACACACGTACAGCGTAACCACACACGTACATGGTAACCACACACACGTACAGCGTAACCACACACACATACAGCGTAACCACACGCGTACATGGTAACCACACACACGTACAGCGTAACCACACGCGTACATGGTAACCACACACACGTACAGCGTAACCACACACATGTACAGCGTAACCACACACACGTACAGCGTAACCACACACGTACATGGTAACCACACACACATGTACAGCGTAACCACACGCGTATATGGTAACCACACACACGTACAGCGTAACCACACACATACAGCGTAACCACACACGTACATGGTAACCACACACACATGTACAGCGTAACCACGCGCGTACATGGTAACCACACACACGTACAGGGTAACCACACGCGTACAGGGTAACCACACGCGTACAGGGTAACCACACACACGTACAGCGTAACCACACGCGTATATGGTAACCACACACACGTACAGCGTAACCACACACGTACATGGTAACCACACACACATGTACAGCGTAACCACACGCGTACATGGTAACCACACACGTACAGGGTAACCACACACGTACAGGGTAACCACACACACGTACAGTGTAACCACATACAGGGTAACCACACATGTACAGGGTAACACACGTTTGATTTCAAGGTTGTAATTTTAAAAGAATCACTGACCAACCAAGGCGCTGGTTGTGATTATACATCCTGGATAGGAAGACAAGAGGATTGTGATCTGTATAAACTGTAACTGGCTGAACACAGGAATTAAGGTAGACTTCAAAATGTTGGATAGACAATAATAAAGCTCTAGAGTAATAGAGTTCTCTTCTCAATAGTTGAATATTTTAGCTGGTGTTAAATCAAATTAAGTCAAATTTGCTAGAGAAGTCTTGATAACATTGCTCCCACAGGGCACACCTTACCTCCGCCAACTTACTGAGATAAAGAACAGTGCCTTGCCCAAATTCACACTTGGCAAGATTTAGAGTTAGAGAGACAGCAGACAATCTTATGAAAACTTCTCTCAGTGTAGCTAGGTGGTTAGTCCAGTCATTAGAATATATAACAACAATGTCATCTAGATATGCTCTGCAGTTTGGTACATCGTTTAACATTGTGTTGACCTACTTCTGAAAAGTAGCCAGAGCATTACACAAGCCTCAACTTTTATCACTTCCCTCTTTGCAAGGCTAGTCAGGGCATTGTCATGGTATATACTTGAAGGTTGTGATGGAAAGTCATTGAACAGAGTGGGGAAATCCACTAAGTTTTGTGATGTCAAGGTGAGATAAGAAAGTAAACAGATCAGATAATAGCTTCTCTGTCATAGCCAGCTTCTCTCTGCTGTGCCGTTTTGTTGGGTGAGTAAGGTGCAGATGTCTCGTGTCTGATTTTATTCTTTGTAAACAATGTCTGAAAGTCTCTGTTTGTAAACTCAGTGCTGTTGTCTGATCATTTGGCTGTGTCCGTATCAACTTACTAATCACTATATAGTGCACTATAAAGTGATTACCGTATTTTTCGGACTATAAGTCGCACCTGAGTATAAGTCGCATCAGTCCAAAAATACATCATGACGAGGAAAAAAACATATATAAGTCGCACCGGACTATAAGGGCGTACTCACACTAGCCAGTTTGAACCGTGCCCGAGCGCGTTTGACCACCATAGCGCGGTTCGTTTGACTAGTGTGAGTGCTCCGAACCGTGCCCGGCGCGGCTCGATACGCCCCTGGCCCGCTTGGAAGAGGTGGGCCAGAGCACGGTTAGTTGGGCGCGTTCGCATGTAGTGTGAGCGCCAACCGTGCTGGAGCATGGAACAAGACGCGTGACGTCACGGTTTTGCGACGCTCCATGCGACGCTCCAAAACAACTTGAATCTGTACTTGAGTGGATTATTTATAGCTGTGCTGACATTTACACTAGTCTGGTGTGGAAAACTCAAGTCTACACTCTCTTTTGATTCTGGCAATACTAGTGTTTTTCACGACAGGGAAATGTCACTCTTTGGATTCTTAATGTACATACCTGTTATTTTCTCTAAATGCTAGTCTGCAGACCGTTCATTTTATGCATGTTGCAATGTGGTAATGCACTTAGACTTGATTTAGGCTTTACCTAAGTTGTAAATTTAACTTTTGCTTCCAAAGTGTAAATCATCTGTGCCTGTTCTCCTCGGTTTAAAAGTGTACTTTAATGACAACATATTACATCTTTATCATTGGGCTACAGTAAAGTCATTACAATACATTCATTCCCTTGGCATGTTAAAAGAATTGACAAAGTTGACAATTCAGTTCATGATTATTCTTTGCTATTATGTGTTGGAGAAAAGTGAAGTGAAAATGTAAATGAAAAATGTATTTTAATCATAACATTTCATCATGTAAGACCCAGTCTTGCAGTGTCTATGCACCAGGGCAGGTTTCTCTCAGGCATATGGGACTGAGGTCTTGTCCAAACAAACTCATGAATCTAACGTCTTCTGTGCGGGGTATTTGAAGCCAGGATGAGGCTGTTGTTGTTGTTAATACTCTATTTGCTTTCAGAAGTTGTTTAATATACCGTGAGCATATATTTACTTCATGCACTTTACCTAACACTACCTCAAACCTCTACACTTTATAATTCGACCTCGAACCTCTACAATATATACCACACACTTCCATAAATTATACACCACACACACAAGGTAGCCTATTTTGTTTCACCACTGCACATGGTTGTGTTATGTGAAATACTGTTTTTATTTTTTATGAGAAGTGCTGACCAATCCCAAATAAATGGGAGATGGTTCTGAACTCTACATTTGTGGCCAGTCTCATATGCATATTGCAACACGTTGGTCCAAGGGCACTGGTTTTCTGAATGAAGTGGTCTGTCTTTGAAGGTGCGGCTGCAGGCTGTTGCACAACTGCAAGAATGATGTCCTTCTCATTCTATAATTAGCCTTCCACTCACAGTCTGTCCAGCTGCTGAGAACATGCTGCCACCACACAGCAGATCTCTGCCGAATCCATATGGTCCTGCAGCAGAATGGAAAAATATTGTTAACTGTATATAGTTTATGCATACACAATTACCTTACAGCACTTTGAAGTGAAATTAAATAAACAACAAACTACTACTCCAGTGCATACATAACAGTTGTGTCCCGTTGAATACGGGTGTCTTAATACAAGAATGTAGCTAATATTAACCAGCAAATTATATTAAGTTACATGATTATTACCTTTAGAACGCTACTGTCGTAATTACAAAAAAACATTATACACATATTGTATTTCAAATTTCACAATACACTTTTCAATTGTATTCAATGACAGTTCATTATATTAATTCTTACCATGTCGATGTACGGGAACTGTAGTCCGTAATCAAAGCTGCAAAGTCCTTGCTGCACTTCAGCTGGTACCTTGCAAACCTCCTCATACGAGCAGCACGATTACGTGAAAATTTTCGCGCCACTAAGGCGACAAATCTGTTTAACAACAGGCTGTGAGAGGGCTGTGGACCACCGTGTACCAAACGACACAAAATTATCCACAAATAAAACAGAGCGATGGACTCCGTTGTGTTCAGAGAGCGCCGCTCTTCCTGTTTATCCCGAAACCGTCGCACCATAATGACGTAAGCGTGCTCCGGCACGAATGCTGAAAGCCTATGTGAGTGCAGGCCAGAGGGGGAGTGGGGAGGGGGGACAATCGTCCTCTGGCCCGGTTCATGGCAACCGTGCCTAGTGTGAGTACGCCCTAAGTCGCATTCATTTAGAACCAAGAGAAAACATTGCCGTCTATTTACATGTGTTTATCTCTCTCCTGGCATTTTCTCAAAAGTTACGTATTTATTATTTCTTAAACATTGTCAACACATTAACTGTGCACCACACCTCATTCATTGTTTTACTGATTATATTTCTGCTAGAGGTTAATACTAGAGTTGCTGTCGTTTTGTGAACAGGGCATTTTGTTTGTGCTAGCTAGCTTACATGCTAGCGGGTTTTTAGCAATTGAGTTAGCGCTTAGCATACCTCGAGTGTTGTGCTTCATTTATTTAAAATCCAAGACCAAGAACAGATATTGGTAATCTGGCAAGGCAAGTTATTCAGCTAATGGTACACAATAGTACACAGAACAACAGGCTGAATATGTATATTAACGTAACACATTAACAGTTAGCTACATATTAGCATAGCACTCAATCCAAACGCGTTCTTTCTGCTGCTCGATTACCGTTTTGGCTGCATATTTTACTATCTGCAGTTTGTAATCTGCAGAATAGGATTTTCTTTTTGGTGGCATTTTGTTTGCATTCAGTCTTTCTCAGTTGTCTTTAAGTTAATATTTCAGTTAACAGTTTTCAGTGGTAGGCTACAGGAGCACTGAGCAGCATAGAGCGCCCTCTCGTGGCTGTAGACGGTAATGTTTTCTATTGGTTCATTTCTCTTGGTTCATTTCTCTCGGTTCATTTTTATCGGTTCATGTCAAATAAATTGATAAATAAGTCGCACCTGACTATAAGTCGCAGGACCAGCCAAACTATGAAAAAAAGTGCGACTTATAGTCCGGAAAATACGGTACACAATTTTGTAGTGGGGTCCGAATTAGTAACTAGTGTAACTAATGTTTCTAAATCTTGTAAATTATCTTTTATTCCTGTAAAGCAATTTGAGTTACCCAGTAAAGTGACTCAATAATTTAACCAACCAACAAATGTGACTTTGAACTACAAATGATATTTGCTGTGGTGTTTCAACTTGTTTTTTAATATCTTAGATTGCCAAAGGAATAAATGAGGCACTGGATGAATACTTTCCTGCTGACAGTGGAGTCTGGATTATTGCTGAACCTGGACGCTACTTTGTGGACACTGCCTTTACACTGGCCGTCAATGTCTTTGCAAAAAAAAAAATCCTGCGTGAGCCGACAAACAACCAAGGTCAGTTCAAATCTAAATACATATTATACCTGTAACCTGGCTAATTTAATTTATGTTTACAGATGAGGAAAGTGCAGACAGGCTGATGTTGTACTACATTACTGATGGGGTCTCTTACGTTATCCAGTAATAACACTTTTCCAAAACCTCACAGTGTAATACATTAATGCATACTGTTATTGGACACTAGACACACGGTGGCAGAGTGGTCAGTTCCTGCCTCACAGCAAGAAGAAGCATAAACGTTACTGGGGAGGCTGAGGAGTGTAATTCCCTTGTATTCTTGGAACAAACCTTCTTAAAAAGAGGGACCACCACCTCACTCTGCCAGTCCTGAGGTACTGTTCCAAGTGGACACAGACTGGCCTTACCTTCCCCTAACTGGGCTGACTGAAGTCATTATTCACTTAACTTTTGCACAGTGACAATGTTATTTATTCTAGTTGAGCTATTTGCACATTCATTACTGTAATTCCTGCTCATATGATTATTTCATTGCCGTGTGGTGTTTGCAAACTCAGGGATACTGCCACTAACTTATCATTATCATGTGGTTCATTTAGTTTGTACATTAATCCCTTCTACTGCTGCCACTGTCCTGAACATTCATGTCTAAAAGACAGCATTGCACACTGTAGTGTAAACTCATGCATAATAAAAAAAATATTAACCTGAATCTTGTGCTTCCAGTCAATACTCTTCATCTACAGTTAAGGTTGTAGTAGTGCACACGATATGCTGCACGCTTTGCTAAACTGTAACGTCTCAAACACTTTTCTGAAACTAATGCAAATGCTGACAACTAAATGCTGCTATTATGTTAAATGGTCAGTAGATGGGAGCAAAGACCACAATTTCTGTTTACTGAACCTGACCCCGGCTAGATCATAGGCTCAATGTCATTTGTTTACCCATTATATTGCTCAGACATAAAAGTATTTTAATCACATGTCATTAACCCGTTTAACTTAGAGACCAAAGCTGCTGAGAGATAATTGCCAGCTTTAAGGTTCTACTGTTGTTAATACATTAAAAAATAAGGTATGATTAGAAGAGCTAAGCCTCCACCACATTTCAAACAAGAGCATGTAAAGGTGTGGCAAGATGCAGCTAGGAGTTTGATTTTAGGTACACACAATGTTTGGAGTCTCCAGTGTTTACATATGTATTTTTTGTTGGATTTGAAGTTGGAGGAACATGTAAAAACTGAGCCTTTGTCAGCCATTGACTCTTTACCTGCACATTTTTCACAGTCACAGGCTACAATTTTACAGAACAAATACAGTCACTACACGGACTTGTGTCAGTGGGGCATTAATGTCATTGATAACAAGAAGCTGCTGTACATCCTATCATATAACCTAAGATACAGTTATTACTGGTTTACTTCTATTTGATGGCTATTTTACAAAATAAATCTTAACAGCATAACCAAAAAAACTTTTCTATGTGTACATGTATTTTAGGCTGAAAAAACAAAACAAGCCCATCAGAGAGATAGCAAAAACTTTAGGTGTGGCCATATCAACTATTTAGAACATCCTTAAAAAGAAAGAACGCACCGGTGAGCTCAGCAACCCCAAAAGACCTGGAAGACCAACTGTGGTGGATGACCGAAGAATTCTTTTCCTGGTGAAGAAAGCACCCTTCACAACAGTTGGCCAGCTCAAGAACACTCTCCAGGAGGTAGGTGCCAGATTAGAGTTTGCCAAACAACATCTAAAAAAGCCTTCACAGTTCTGAAACAACATCCTATGGACCAATGAGACCAAGATCAACTTGTCCCAGAGTGATGGGAAGAGAAGAGTCTGGAGAAGGAAAGGAACTGCTCATGATCCAAAGCATAGCACCTCATCAGTGAAGCATGTGGTGGTAGTGTCATGGCGTGGTCATGTATGGCTGCCAATGGAACTGGTTCTCTTGTATTTATTGATGATGTGACGCTGACAAAAGCAGCAGGATGAATTCTGAAGTGTTTTGAACAATATTATCTGCTCATATTCAGCCAAATGCTTCAGAACTCATTGGACAGTGCTTCACAGTGCACATGGACAATGACCAGAAGCATCCAGCGAAAGCAACCAAAGAGTCTTTTAAAGGAAAGAAGTGGAATGTTATGCAATGGCCAAGTCAATCACCGTTGGATGTACACACGTGGACAAAAATGTTGGTACCCTTCGGTCAATGAAAGAAAAACTCACAATGGTCACAGAAAAAACTTTATTCTGACAAAAGTAATAATAAATAAAAATTCTATGAATGCTAACCAATGAAAGTCAGACATTGCTTTTTAACCATGCTTCAACAGATTTATTTAAAACTCATAGAACAGGCCTAGACAAAATTGATGGTACCCCTAACTTAATATTATGTTGCACAACCTTTTGAGGCTATCACTGCAATCAGACGACTCCTGTAACTGTCAATGAGACTTCTGCACCGCTCAGCAGGTATTTTGTCCCACTCCTCATGAGCAAACTGCTCCAGTTGTTTCCGGTTTGAAGGGTGTCTTTTCCAGACGGCATGTTTCAGCTCCTTCCAAAGATGCTCAATAGTATTGAGGTCAGGGATCATAGAAGGCCACTTTAGAATAGTCCAATGTTTTCCTCTTAACCATTCTTGGGTGTTTTTAGCTGCGTTTTGGGTCATTGTCCTGTTGCAAGACCTATGACCTGCGACTAAGACCAAGCTGTCTGACACTGGCCAGCACATTTCTCTCTAGAATCCCTTGATAGTCTTCAGATTTCATTGTACCCTGCACAGATTCAAGACACCCTGTGCCAGATGCAGCAAAGCAGCCCCAGAACATAACAGAGCCTCCTCCATGTTTGACAGTAGGGACAGTGTTCTTTTCTTGATATGCGTCATTTTCCCGTCTGTGAACATAGAGCTGATGTGCCATGGCAAAAAGTTAAATTTTTGTCTCATCTGTCCATAAGACATTCTCCCAGAAGCTTTGTGGCTTGTCAACATGTAGTTTGGCATATTCCAGTCTATTTTTTTATGATTTGTTTTCAACAATGGTGTCCTCCTTGGTCGTCTCCCATGTAGTCCACTTTGGCTCAAACAACGACGGATGGTGCGATCTGACACTGATGTTCCTTGAGCATGGAGTTCACCTTGGATCTCTTTAGAAGTCTTTCTGGGCTCTTTTGTTACCATCCGTCTCTTTGATTTGTCATCAATTTTCCTCCTGCAGCCACGTCCAGGGAGGTCGGCTACAGTCCCATGGATCTTAAATTTCTGAATAATATGTGCAACTGTAGTCACAGGAACATCTAGCTGCTTGGAGATGGTCTTATAGCCTTTACCTTTATCATGCTTGTCTATAATTTTCTTTCTATTCTCCTGCAACAACTCTTTCCTTCGCTTCCTCTGGTCCATGTTGAGTGTGGTACACACCATGTCACCAGACAACACAGTGACTACCTGAAGCCCTAGAAATAGGCCCACTGACTGATTACAAGATTGTACACACCTGTGATGCTAATTAGTGCACACACCTTGAATAAAAATGTCCATTTGGTCACATCATTTACAGTCTTTTCTAGGGGCACCAACAATTTTGTCCAGGCCTGTTCCATGAGTTTCTTTTTTTAAATAATTCCGTTGAAGCATGGTTAAAAAGCAATGTCTGTCTTTCATTGGTTAACATTCATAGAATTTTTATTTATTATTACTTTTGTCAGAATAAAGTTTTTTCTGTGACCATTGTGAATTTTTCTTTCATTGACCGAAGGGTACGAACATTTTTGTCCACGTGTGTAAATTAAAGCTAATAGTCTGCAGTTAAAGCACATCTTGTTTGTTTCATTTCAAATCCATTGTGGTGGTGTATAGAGCCAAAAAGATTAGAATTGTGTCAATATCCCAATATTTTTGGACCTGACTGTAGGTAAATGGTCGCTAATATCTTAGCATATCTTTATATTTGTAAAGATGTTGTCTATTGTAGTAGCACTTCGAGATGTAATTCTAGTTGGCTTAGTTATTAATGGAAAGAGACACAAACTATTCATGGAATGATTACCCAAATGATCCAAAATAATGTTAAAATAAGATGCAGATAATGTGTAGGAACACATTATCTGCATCTCATTTTTAATACTATCAAATAGTTCTATTATGTTTTCAGTAAATGTTAAACACTCGTACTCTGTAAACACAACTGATAAAAATGTTCTTTTTTGTTTCAGATATGATTTCCACTGTCACCACCTCAATCACATTAATCGTTATTATTGTCATTTTCTTTACTTTCTTACTTTTCAAATTTGAGTTTATGTATAAAGCAACGCCTCCACCTCCTTTTGTTTGCACTATTTACAGAATAAATCTCATATCAATCCATTTGAACTTCGTCCATGATGTCATCCCTAAACCATGTTTCTGTTAGGGATGCACCGAAATGAAATGCTTGGCCGAAGGCCGAATACCGAATACCGAACGCGGTGTTTCACATTTTTTCCATTTATTTTGCCAATTTTTTCACCATTACAATAATTAAATAGTAAAAATTTGCTTTTTACTATTTTGTGTTGCTTTTCAGATAAAAAAAATCAAATAACAAAAATACAATTTCAAAATATTTATTTAACTAACAATGAGCAATACATTTGTTATGGTATTTATTAATCTTCCTTAATGTAAGATAATAAAAAAAATATTTAGTTCATGTTAGTATGAGTGCATTCACAATTTTTACAAATAGGCCTACCACTTTTGATACTTTTAAATTAAAAAATTACAAATGTGATACTTAATTTTAATACTGTATTAGTAAATGTTAACATTAAGATTAATAAATGCTGTTAATAAGGGGTTTTCATTGTTAGTTAATGTTAAAAATAGAAACTACTTATAAAGTGTTACCATAATCCAAAATATAAATAAAATCTTATTTCCCATACAAGTAGCCTACCTGCGCCAGGTCGGGAAAGCGGCCTTGATTGGTCCTCCAAAATTCGAGAGGGTTATTGCTCCTGGGAATGGGAACTTCTGAGAGATAGATACCCATCTAACTGTTGAGCGGTCAAGCTTGTCCTCTGTCTTGCAAATGTTGGAGGATCTCATCGAACATGTCAGACAGCGAGACTGTGCGCGGCTCATCTGTAGTTTACTCTCTGCGCTGTTTTCATCTCCTGCGATGTGCGTCACCTGACCGTCTCCATTACCTAGCGGCTTTCCCAAATCCAACTCGGCCTGGATTATTTCTCGTGTGCGCATCTTTTTCCCCACATCCAAGTAATGATCTGATGCTGTACAGGGGTTCTGAGTCCGCCTGACTAAATCGTGTGCCGACAGCTTCTAAGAGCGCACTTTTAGTTGTTTTCACTCCGTGGTCTGTTTCACTTGAAGTACGTTTTTGCAGATGCACCCCCTCTGGACAATTCAGCAGAACAATGTCTGCAAACGGCCGTTTTTGCCTCTTTCTCTGACACTTTAAAGTGCTTCCACACTGCTTACATGTTTGCTGCATAAAGCCCGCGCCTCTCACTCTACGCGGGTTAATTGATTGCGTCATTAAAAACGCCATTGTTCGGCAAAATTTATTCGGCCTTTTTACTTATTCGGCCGAACACCGAAAGTGCTTTTTTTGGCTATTTTCGGCCGAATAATTTCGGTGGCCGAACATTCGGTGCATCCCTAGTTTCTGTGACTGCTATTATACTAAATTTCTTATTAAACTCATCAAAGTAGTCTTTTGTTTTTGATGACTTACAATAGAGACTTTCACTGTTTATGTGGAGGATTGATAAAGTGTTATCTTCAAATGTATGTTAAATGTTTTCAACTTTTAATATTCACAGTTATTTTTTACATAAAATTTGTTCATCTTTATTTGAATCTGTCATATATTTTATCCTCTAATTCCATGTTTATGTTCTTATCCATAAACACAGTCAGTGTTTGTGATGTACATTGTTATTTGTACTAACTAAATGACCATTTTCTCACTAGCTACTTTTTTGTATTTATTTATTTTTATGATTTGCACAGCACTTTATCCAGGGCCGGCCCTGGGCATAGGCGGAATAGGCAAATGCTAAGGGCTCCGCCCACTTGGCGCCAGCGCCCAAATTCCGAATCGATCCACCCGTCCGACTGAGTGACGCATCAATCTCCCCCGCCCCCACCCTGCTGAAAAAAAAAAACATCCGTTACCTGTGTGTGATTGTCACTGACAGATGGCCGAATTCACTGACACTGATAAGTTGTCATTATGTCAAAAGACCGAAGCCATCTGGTGCCCAGGAAGAAAAAAGAAGAGAAGAGGAAGAAAACGCGAAAAAGACAGAGGTAGGTAATGATGATCAGTTTATCTATGTTGCATTAAGTTAGTTCAACGATGCCTGTAACGTTCGCTAATTTGAATTAGCTTATGACATAGTGTCATGAACTGCGGTAGAGACAGACAGTGGTGATCCAAACGCAGGCTTTAATGAAGGATGATCCAGAAAACACAACAAGTACACAGGCAGAGGGACATATAAATCTTTATTTAAAATGAGTCCTACATAAAATGTTTTTATATATATGTATTATATATATGGATTTAGCAACTTTAAAATTCAATTTAAATAAAGATTTACGTTTCTCCTCTGTTTCATGGTTATAACATCATAAAGTGTAGTTAGTAGGACATTGCTGCCATGCCAGATATACTGGAAAACAAACACTTTCAAAATTAATTTTGAAAATGTAACTACTGTATGCTAGAGAAGTGCTCATTGAATAGAGTTTTGTGCATGAATACCAGATGTAATTATTCTTGCTGTTTGTGTGTTTAAGCTATAATGTGGTTTAGGTGCTGCCATATTTTTATAGTTTCACTATCATCAGCTTTTTAATAATAAAATGTAACACCCAATGGTCACATATAATCCTCCTCTTCTCTCTTCAGATGCACTTTTGAAATATCTGAACCCCGTCCCTGCAAATCCTGGGCCACCTGTTGCAGACATCTCCATCTCAGCACCGCCCAGCGATTCCGCATCAAGCACACCTCTTCCCTCCACTTCAGCACCGCCCAGCGATTCAGCATCAGTTTACAAATTCCAGGGGCACCAGGTGAAATCTTGCCTAGGGCAGCAAATTGGCCAGGGCCGGCCCTGACTTTATCCTTCAGTAACTCTTGTCCATATTCTGCAGTTCCAAGTTGCAACCATTTGTTTTCTTAGTAATCTTGCTTCTCTTGAAATGTCTGCATTTCTTTTCGTCAAATGTTTATTCACATATACATTTGTGCCTTTCAGTTTATTTTTTTTGTTTGTGAATCGCATTACAAAAAATGGTTTACTGTTTTTGTGGGGGTTGGACACAGCTGTGATGTTAAGGATTTACTGTAAAATATTGTTAACACTCTTGGTTTGGGAAAGTGTTTTTGAGTATATTTATGTAAAAAAAACTTAAATAGGCTGCATCTCTTGTAGTTATTGTACTGTTTGTTCAGTTTGTTCTTTTGAGCTGTACTTTTTTTTTATCATTTTGCTGCTGATGATAAACGGAAAACTGTGTTTAGTCCTTTGCTCTGTAATGTGTTGTGTCTGCTCTGTGTGTGTTAGTGTTGACGACAGAATGTTAAATATGACATTGTGAGTTTTTGTCACGGCCCTCCTGATGGCTTAGTTTATGAACGGTTTGTGTCAATACAGTGGTAAATAATGTTTACACAGACTCGGTCTACACAGCTGTAAATACCTCTGTTAAAACTGGAAGACTAATCTAAATAAATAGACAAGATATAGAATAAATAACGCAATGAAAAGATAAACAGTGCAGATAAAAAAAAAACATTTTTCAGTTGTCATTTTCAGTTTTAAACTTCCCCTTAAACATTGCAGGTAGGACTAAGCTTATAGGCTACCCCTAAAAATCGGGACACAACACCTGTAGATGGATTAAATGAGATCATAATAGTATAAGGTTTATAATTATATCATATAACATACTAGAACTACAGATAAAAATTTGCCCTTGGGTATTGCATGTTTAATGCCTTGAACCTTGTCGTTGAAAAACATTGCAAACTCATTGCATTTAGTGGTGGAAACTAATTCTGAAGGGTTTGTTAATCTGTTCACTGGAGCAAACAGGACACGTGAGTTGTTACTGCTGTTGTTGATGATTTCTGAGAAGAATATTTCTCTTGCTTTTTGATGAATGTGAGTGCAAGTTGTCCACAGATAGAAATGGTTCGACAGTGGGACCAAACCATTAAAAACGGAGGGAGGGGGTCTCAGATTAAAAAAATGATGAAGGTTTACGGCACCGCTGCATGTATTCAAAGGAAGCATTCAACTGAATTTATCAGCCAACTGATAAAAGATTGCACTTTTTGAAAGCCTTTTTAAAAAATTCTGATTCCCCCTTTCTTGTGTCAGCTGCGCCCATGTGTAACATTATTTGTTTAATCCCTGTGTGTTTGGACATGACTTGGGGGAGGACTGCTGTTATATCAGTGACCATAGCACTTGGATAAGTGCATGTAACAAATCTTCTGTTGTTTATGTCGCTGACAGCATCGTCTCCAAGCAGCACGATAACTCTGTCCTTCACTTTTGGCATAGATTCTCTGTCTCTGTTTGCCTGGTGCTTTTCCACAGATTCATGTCTCCTGTTTTTCAGTCACAGCAGAGCAACAGTCTTACCACAAAATGATCGAGACTGTCTCATGAAGTCCCATTTCAGATTGCAGTGCTAAAATGTGTGCTTGTAGCACACTCATTTTCTGTAGATATTTCAAACAATTTTGCCAGAAAGACGTTGTAGTTGTTTTAACACCGGACATGTTGAAAATAATAGATACCAAGGCTGCAGTTATAAGAAATGTAAATAGATGCTCATAAAACCATGTCAGTTTAACTGATGAAAACAAATATAACATATTTATTCATTTATTTTACCTATTGACAGTTCTTTGCTGTTTTTTGCATTTAAATTTTTGAGAAGTTAATGCAAATTCTAGCTTCACTCTGCTAATTTCAGCTTTCTTTGGCAATTTTGAGTTTAATTCTCCAAATTTTTATTTATTTTTCAGATTTGAGTTTAATTCTGTTCATTTTGATTTCATCTGCAAATTTGAGTGAAATTTTGCACATTTCAGCTTTCTTCTTCAAATTGTATTATCTGCAACCACCAATGCAATGATGTCTGCCACTCTTTTTCAAGTCAAATAACTTATTGTATCTAGATCTTATCAGGCAGCCATTATTTTGTGCATTAATCAGTAAAACACTTTTTGGTACAATCGGATTACTTAATTTGTCATCTTATCTTTTTTTTCTGAGGCTGTAAGAGCATTTCTAGGAAGGAGATAGATGGTCTTTTGGCCAGAGAGCTTTGTGGCCAACAAAAAGGTAAACAACCATTCCGGTGGGTGGGCCATCTGTGCTCAACTATTTCTGACTCACACTCCTGTCTGCAATTGTTGTGGAAATACCTCACCTTCAGTCTGGATTATGGATTGGAATACAGAGCTGGGTGAGTGTGTGAGACTAAATGAATAACTTTTCTATGTATGAATAGAGGTAAAACATTTTTTTTTTCAGACATTTTGTCTGCTGCAAATTGTGATACTGAAATCTTGGACTCCAAAAAAAACATTGAGGATTTTATTGTTGATAAAATTAAAGCGCGTAATGCAGTGGTATGTAGCATGAATATTTATAGCTAAATATGTGTTGTATTTGTTTTATTAAATGGTCTTTTATTTGTCCAGGGCAGTGAAGTGCCATTCTGGGTGGCAAATATGGATAAGGTTTTTGAAAACTACCTTAAATGGAAAACTAATCTACCTCGAGTGCACCCTTTCTACGCTGTGAAGTGCAACAACACACCAGCCGTGTTAAAGATGCTCAGTGCACTGGGAACAGGTTTTGACTGTGCCAGCAAAGTAAGCATTGTGGAAACCAGTTTTCTCTTATTACTGTTCTGTTTCTGTTCCCTTGGTGAAACACATTTGGTTTGTGACAGAGGGAAATTGAGATGGTCATGTCGTATGGAGTGGCACCAGACAGAATCATTTATGCACATGCAACAAAACCCCAGTCCCACATCAAATACGCCTGTGCACATGGAGTGGACATGATGACTTTTGACTGTGAGGAGGAACTCCTGAAGATTTACACCTGTTACCCCAAAGCAAGGTAAAGCAACCCATGTTTAATGTTTGTGTGAGTTCAGTGATAATTCATTTGGAATGTTCACAGACTAGTGCTGCGTATTGTTGCTGATGACTCTAAATCAGTGGTGCAACTCAGTACAAAATTTGGAGCCAAACTTCACACTGTTGGCACTCTGCTGGAACAAGCTCAAACACTGGGGTTAGAGGTCATCGGGGTCAGTTTTCATGTTGGCTGTGAATGTCCTGACTCTTCAGTGTACAGAGGGGCCATAGCAGATGCTCGGCACATCTTTGAAAAAGCAGTACGTTATTTCAATAGCAACATTTAAACATTAATGCATGCTTTGTAATAAAAAAATATTTAATATAAGGATATGTTTATACATTTACTTGTATAATTTATGTTAAGGGATAATAGTTTAAATCATTTGGGGCATAGCTACTTTGACTTTCAATTGTAACAGTGCTAGTATCAGATGACAGACCTGAGGGGCTGTTGTGTTTTTGAGAAGTCTTGTTTACAGCTCAGTTGAGATAAATAGTTAATACGTAAATAAAAGAGAAGCAGAAGTGTGAGGTGGTTATAGGAAATTATTTTTGACAACTTCAATCCTCATTTGGAATCTTTAATCTTCCATGTTGATAAATCTGTCTTTAATTTGTATATAGATTTGTGTATATTACTCCCTACGCTTAAATAAATGGCTTTGGCATATTCAGTCAGTTAAAAAAAACATTAAAGATTAGAATAACATTGTAAAGAGTTAAATACAATAAGACCCAACATGTTAACTTTTCCTAATGATTGTAATAACAGTGCAACATCTTTCAGAATTCAATGGGATTTGAGATGAGCCTTCTAGACATCGGCGGTGGATTCACTGGAAATGAGGAATTTCAAAAGGTTGTTTGACTGGAGCAGTTTAATTCAGATAAAGTGACTCAATAATTTAACCAACCAACAAATGTGACTTTGAACTACAAATGATATTTGCTGTGGTGTTTCAACTTGTTTTTTAATATCTTAGATTGCCAAAGGAATAAATGAGGCACTGGATGAATACTTTCCTGCTGACAGTGGAGTCCGGATTATTGCTGAACCTGGACGCTACTTTGTGGACACTGCCTTTACACTGGCCGTCAATGTCTTTGCAAAAAAAAAAATCCTGCGTGAGCCGACAAACAACATTCAAGGTCAGTTCAAATGTTTTCATGTTGTCTAAATACATATAATACCTGTAACCTGGCTAATTAGAATTTCTAACATGATTTATGTTTACAGATGTGGAAAGTGCAGACAGGCTGATGTTGTACTACATTAGTGATGGGGTCTTCGGCTCTTTCAATGCCCTCATAAGTTATTCAGAAACAACCACAATTTTTCCAAAACTTCTCAGGGTAATACATTATTGCATACTGTTTTTGGAGTAGTTTTTTTTAAAACAAACTACTTAACTTGTTTCACAATTCTAATCAGAAGGTGGAGAGCAGTGAGCCGAGATACCAGACCATTATCTGGGGCCCGACCTGTGACAGTGTGGACAGAATAACCAACACCATATGGATGCCAGAGCTGCATGTTGGAGACTGGCTTCTTATCTATGACTTTGGTGCCTACTCTGTTAGTTTGTCAACTGACTTCAACGGCTTTGATAAAGCCATAATCTACCCTGTGATGACGGCTCAGACAGAGAATATGTTAAATTTTGACTAGAATTATATAACCTAGATGGGCAGATAGTTCAAAGGTCTTGTATGCAATGATTACACAATTACCTGTAAATCCTGATTATGCTGCACACAGATGAGATGTAGGATCTCTTTTCTTTTGTTTTTTTACAATCGATGGCATCTCAGCATGACTTTTTTATGTACTTTGGACCTACATATAGTCAGAAAAACTTGAAATGTGATGAGTTCTGTGTAGAATCATGCCTATCTCACTCACATGATGCCCTCAGCTGGACAGAAACCTCCAATGTAACTTTCCTGTCCCGTGACCCGCTATATATCTGTCTATATATATGTCTGTCTGTATGTCTGTGTCTGTCTCCCTCTTGGCAGGACAAAAGGTTTATAAAAAATTCTAAGATGTTATCTAGATATAATCTATTAAAGACTAGCTGATAACTAATTTGGAGGATTAAAACTGCCTAATCTAAATAATTATAAATAAAGGTGCTCATTGTTAAAGAAAAATATTTAAATAGACCATAAAATGCTGAAATATAAAACATATCTATTTAATAAAGTGTAGAGTACAGTTTTTGGTTGCATTTGACGATAGCACTTCTTTACACTAAGACAAAGGGAGAAAGCTGGAGTTATTTATTAATTATGACATTATCTTACTGGTCCGACCTACTTCAAATAAATTTGGGCTGTGCCTAAATGTGGCCCCTGAACTAAAACCCCTGGTTTTAAACATTCACACTGTGCTTGTGATATTTGTTAATGTGTCATAATTTTCCTATAAATAGATAAACTTTATTTGTCAGTTGCTCTACAATGCAATGTAAAATAGCCAAAAGCAAGAAAGTAAAATTCACACAGTACACAGAAAATCAAAATTCAATAAAAAAAAAAGTCATTAATCATTTTAATGAATAAATTATTTGAAGACTTGTCTTATGTATTTCTTGTTATGGTGATTTGAGCAAACCTGACCTTTCCTAGTATGCTGGTCAGTTGTACCATATTGGCTGAAAAACATTTGATAATATTCTTCAATTGTTCACTGCAAAAATGGATGTGTCCAAAATAACACATTTTAAAATGTGTCGAGGGTGTTCAGGGACATGAGTTAAAGCAGAACTAATTAACATTTTAAGTCCTTACGATGGATAATTGAGTTAATGTGGTGTGCTTGAAGTCCGCACTAGACCCTTCTGGCGCATCTAAGCCAAAAACAGCACTTGCCACCGAGCCTTCCATGGCCAGGGCATACGGCACCCATTGGCAACTCTCTTTGCCGCTTGGTGTGGGGACAGGACGTTGGACCCATGTAGCTGTTCAGTCAATGTAGTCCTGGAGTTTTTACAGGGACTCCTGGATGGTGGTTGTGTAGCATCAACTCACACAGTGAGGGCGCAGTGGCGCAGTGGCAGATTGGTTGTCCTTCAACCGGAAGGTAGGCGGTTCAATTCCCGCTCTCCCCACAGTTCATACTGTCGTTGTGTCCTTGGGCAAGACACTTAACCCCCCCTTGCCTACAGTGGTGTTCCAGCTGTAACACTGGTCAATGGAAGCTTAATGTAAGGGCCTACTCACACTAGCCAGTTTGAACCGTGCCGGAGCGCGTTTGACCACCAAAGCGCGGTTCGTTTGACTAGTGTGAGTGCTCCGAACCGTGCCCGGGCGCGGCTCGATTAGCCGCCCCTGGCCCGCTTGGAAGAGGTGGGCCAGAGCACGGTTAGTTGGGCTCGGGCGCGGTTCGCATGTAGTGTGAGCGCCAACCGTGCTGGAGCATGGAACAAGACGCGTGACGTCACGGTTTTGCGACGCTCCATGCGACGCTCCAAAACAACTTGAATCTGTACTTGAGTGGATTATTTATAGCTGTGTGCTGACATTTACACTAGTCTGGTGTGGAAAACTCAAGTCTACACTCTCTTTTGATTCTGGCAATACTAGTGTTTTTCACGACAGGAAATGTCACTCTTTGGATTCTTAATGTACATACCTGTTATTTTCTCTAAATGCTAGTCTGCAGACCGTTCATTTTATGCATGTTGCAATGTGGTAATGCACTTAGACTTGATTTAGGCTTTACCCAAGTTGTAAATTTAACTTTTGCTTCCAAAGTGTAAATCATCTGTGCCTGTTCTCCTTGGTTTAAAAGTGTACTTTAATGACAACATATTACATCTTTATCATTGGGCTACAGTAAAGTCATTACAATACATTCATTCCTTGGCATGTTAAAAGAATTGACAAAGTTGACAATTCAGTTCATGATTATTCTTTGCTATTATGTGTTGGAGAAAAAGTGAAGTGAAAATGTAAATGAAAAATGTATTTTAATCATAACATTTCATCATGTAACACCCAGTCTTGCAGTGTCTATGCACCAGGGCAGGTTTCTCTCAGGCATATGGGACTGAGGTCTTGTCCAAACAAACTCATGAATCTAACGTCTTCTGTGCGGGGTATTTGAAGCCAGGATGAGGTTGTTGTTGTTGTTAATACTCTTATTTGCTTTCAGAAGTTGTTTAATATACCGTAGCATATATTTACTATGCACTTTAACCTAACACTACCTCAAACCTCTACACTTTATAATTCGACCTCGAACCTCTACAATATATACCACACACTTCCATAAATTATACACCACACACACAAGGTAGCCTATTTTGTTTCACCACTGCACATGGTTGTGTTCTGTGAAAAGGAAAGCAAATTTTCACAATTGCAGAGGCTACATGGTTGGTAATGCTAACAGCAGTTGACTGACCAATCCCAAATAAATGGGAGATGGTTCTGAACTCTACATTTGTGGCCAGTCTCCATATGCATATTGCAACACGTTGGTCCAAGGGCACTGGTTTTCTGAATGAAGTGGTCTGTCTTTGAAGGTGCGGCTGCAGGCTGTTGCACAACTGCAAGAATGATGTCCTTCTCATTCTATAATTAGCCTTCCACTCACAGTCTGTCCAGCTGCTGAGAACATGCTGCCACCACACAGCAGATCTCTGCCGAATCCATATGGTCCTGCAGCAGAATGGAAAAATATTGTTAACTGTATATAGTTTATGCATACACAATTACCTTACAGCACTTTGAAGTTAAATTAAATAAACAACAAACTACTACTCCAGTGCATACATAACAGTTATGTGTCCCGTTGAATACGGGTGTCTTAATACAAGAATGTAGCTAATATTAACCAGCAAATTATATTAAGTTACATGATTATTACCTTTAGAACGCTACTGTCGTAATTACAAAAAAAAACATTATACACATATTGTATTTCAAATTTCACAATACACTTTTCAATTGCATTCAATGACATTTCATTATATTAATTCTTACCATGTCGATGTACGGGAACTGTAGTCCGTAATCAAAGCTGCAAAGTCCTTGCTGCACTTCAGCTGGTACCTTGCAAACCTCCTCATACGAGCAGCACGATTACGTGAAAATTTTCGCGCCACTAAGGCGACAAATCTGTTTAACAACATGCTGTGAGAGGGCTGTGGACCACCGTGTACCAAACGACACAAAATTATCCACAAATAAAACAGAGCGATGGACTCCATTGTGTTCAGAGAGCGCCGCTCTTCCTGTTTATCCCGAAACCGTCGCACCATAATGACGTAAGCGTGCTCCGGCACGAATGCTGAAACCCTATGTGAGTGCAGGCCAGAGGGGGAGTGGGGAGGGGGGACAATCGTACTCGGGCCCGGTTCATGGCAACCGTGCCTAGTGTGAGTACGCCCTAAGTCGATTTGGATAAAAGTGTCTGCTAAATGACTAAATGTAAATGTAAATGTAACTCTGGCGGTGTTTGCGGCAGACATCCCGACGGGCCATGAGGGCTTTGGACGCTTCTCGACTTGTAGTCACCCTTTGGTTAAGAGGTTTCTTCGGGGTGTACGCAGGGTGAGGCCCCCCTCTAGGCAGGTGGTGCCTCCCTGGGACCTTCAGACGGTTTTGGACGGTCTGTCGGGACCTCCCTTTGAGCCCTTGGAGTGGGCGGAGGCCCGGCTGCTCTCTTTCAAGACCGCCCTTCTTTTGGCACTATCCTCCGCCAAGAGGGCAGGGGACCTGTGCCCCTTGTCGGTTCATCTTTCGTGCATGTCGCTCAGTCAGAATGGAAGCTTGGTTCAACCCAAACTTTCAGCCAAAGGTTATCACCTCGTCCTTCCGGTCCAGGGTTATCAGGATTAGAGCTTTCTGCACCCCCTCGGAGGGATTGGCAGCAGATGCGCAGATTACTTTTTTGTTTCTTACCTTCAAATGCAATAGTATTTTATTTTATCCTGATTTATATAATTGAATACTAATGAGAGATTACGGAAAAAACACACAATGACTGGTCTTGTATTTCATAAAATGGACACAGGGTGGCAGTAATCACAAGCAGTGTCACACTGGGACATGCGCAGAGCAAGATGAGCTCATAATTCAAGTGAATGGAGAATGAGCACCTGTTGTCCTGCGTTACTGATTTCTCTGTAATATTTCTAATATTGTTAGGTTTATGTGACCACAGATGGTTATAAGCTAAAATGTATCCCTAGTGATGTGTGTTCTGCAGTGTTGGTCATCCTTCAAAAAAGTAATTAGTTACAGTTACAAATTTCTTCTCACAAAAAGTAATTGAGTTAGTAACTCGGTTACCACATTGTAAATGTAACTCAGTTACTCAGCAAAGTAACTGAAGTTATTTTTTTTATGTTCTATAAGGGTATTACGTTCTATAACAGCTTAAATATCAAAGATGTTTAAATTAACAAAGAATAAAAACACTATATATAGTATTTTAGAACATTTGGTATTTATTTCAACTCAATAGATTGCAGTCTGCCATATGTAATGCATAGGAATAAAACTATATAAAAAAATAAATATTGAAAATAAAATTCAATGGCAAAATTAAGTCACACAAATGTAAACTTGTGTAAAAAGAAACAAAGGGAGACCTGGCCATTAAGTAGTGCAAATGTCTGTACCTGTAAATTATTGCACAACAAACAGAACACAGTCCAACTCTCTCTGTAGATTAACATGTTCATTCTCAAAGAAAATTAATAATACATTAATCTATTCTAAAATACTCCCTTATCTAACAACCAGTGTTGCCAACTTAGCGACTTTGTCGCTATATTTAGCGAGTATTCAGACCTCTCTAGCGACAAATTTTCAAAAAAGCGACTAGCGACAAATCTAACGACTTTTTCTGGAGTTATGGGAGACTTTTGGAGACTCTCTGAAGTGAAAGCACACATCTTACTCTAATCAATGAGCAGCGGGTGCTGCCGCGGGCCCCACCCCCATCCCAAAGCACTCACAGGCGGCCCAGTATTCGCGCAGCAGCCCCTCCCAGCTGCAGTCAGAGCAGGAGTTGTTCACCCCTCCACGTCCAGACTGCAAATGAATTGCGCATGTGCGGAAACTTGGCAAGCCGCCGCTGGTGAATCCTGTGTGTTTTTACTCACCTTTTGTCTCTTCAGCAATTTATTTCCTTTCTCTCCTACAGCGTTCATCAGGCGATGGTGTCATTTAGCGGCTTATAGGACAGCCAATAGCTACTTTCCTTACTGATTTGATTTCTATTCTTCTCGTGTGCTTATCACTTAATTGAGATGAGAAATGAGAAGAGCTTTATTGGGACAGTCGGCAATATCATAATAAAATACAGTAGAAAAGACTATGTGAGCACGAATTTGTCAAGAAAGCACATTAGGCAGGCAGACCCCAGAGTTGTCAAGTGGGAAAAACTTAGCTCTAGAGACCAAAGCCATCTTTTTTACCAGGCTGTAAACATGAGTTTTACACTTGTAAAGTCGCCATTGGGTTTCTCCTTATATTTTCGCTTTTGGAGCCTGCCCTCTGGTGGACGGCGGTATATCGCTTTATTTCGCTGTAAATCGCTGTATGGCGGCGCTCTTACTCGAGGACCGTTTAAGAGGTTCCATGGGAGAGGCTTGGTCCAGAGCCACTGTCTATTTCATTAAACCAGTTCATGAGCTCACCAGTTCACAGCTACTGCCGCCGGGGCTGTGTAGCTTTCATCCGGAAGGTAGGCGGTTCGATTCCCACTCTCCCCACAGTTCATACTGTCGTTGTGTCCTTGGGCAAGACACTTAACCCACCTTGCCTCCAGTGACTGTAACACTGGTAATTACATTAGAACAATGTAAGTCGCTTTGGATAAAAGCGTCAGCTAAATGAATAAATGTAAATGTAATGTAAATGTAAAGGTAAATGACAATTCTTTCTAAATGCTGTGTGTTTGCTATAGGCTTCTGTGTTTACCATTGTATGATATAAAAGATCATGTATAGCATTATAAATCTACAATTTGAATATCTTTGCGTGTTATCTGCTTAAATATTACTATTTTATTATTATAAGATTATAAGATAGTAATGCGGCTTTATTTTAGTGTAAAAAAGCCTCCCTCAAATACTGAGCCTTAAGGGCAGATATTTAAACAAAAATGTATATAATGATATAGTTGAGAAAACAGAGTTTTATTTTTAACAGAACTGGAAAGGTTTATCAGACAGAGATAAAAATCTGCTTATGCTTAAAATTATGATAATTATAAAAAAGCTCTAATATTGATAATAATGATCTGACATTAACAGCAGGAGCTAAAATAAACATTGTTGTAAAGATTTTCAGACTTACCTCAGACTAAGAGACCAGAGGAGATGCAGTGGTGGCTGAGTACACAAACCAAGTACTTGAGTTAAAGTACAGACACACTAGGTAAAATATTATTTCAGTAAAATCCAAAGTACTCCCTTTTAACTTTCACTTGAGAAAAAGTACAAAAGTATTTGCCTTCAAATGTACTTAAGTATCTAAGTACTATCATTTATTATGGCTATAATGCCCTTATAATTTTTGTCAGTCTCTTGCTTAAAATAATTTAATATGCTTTTTGCATGTCATAGATGTAATTGATTTCAATAAATCTAGTGATATATTTAAAAATTATTTTTAAAGTAGATCACTACAGAGCCTCAGACATGACATGCAGGAAAAAAATAAGCTAAATCGTGCGCATGATTCACTCATTTGTAAAATCATGCACATAATTTATAAATCGAGGAAGCGAAATAGTAAATTGTGTACATGTTTAGTAAATCAGTCTGGGGGAAAACACAGTAATGTTAAATCGTGCACAATATTTTTTTTCTTGCATGCCATGTGCAGGGCTCTGTACATCACAGTCTTTGGAAGCCGAACTTTTGAAAAGAACGATCTCGGTTTAAAAGCAGCACTCCACTCCACAGTTCAACTGTTAAGCATCATAAGCTGCATATAAAACTAGTCAAAATTTAATTTATATTCTACCAAAAGTGTTAACATCAATCGACTGTCATTTCACAAATCGAATCACTCAGTTTAAAATAAATACTACAAACGTTGGTGAAACAGCGAACTAACGTTAACTTAAACACAATGGTACGAGCTACTGTTAAATTACTCAATAAAAAATGACGACCAGAATGAAAATGGCTTACTTCAATGTGTTTCCTAAGATTGGAAGGAGAATTCCAGTACGAAGAAATTTTACAGTTCCGAGGCAGGCAAAGAAGGCAGTTGAAAATGAAGGACTCGTTTTTCTTTTCAACAACTTCAATATAACACCGTAAATAAGGCCACGGATTTTGTGGCACTGGCACTTTAGATTCAGGAGTTTGTGATTGTTCCATCCTAATGAAGAGTGAAGACAATCGGCACTCTCAGAATGATATGCTGTTGCACTGACGCACTAAATAAGCGGTAACCAGAGTTATCAGACCAATTTCAAAACAGAGCGCGCACTGTATCCTGATTGGTGGCTTGCCGCATGACAGTTTTTTTCTATCCACTCATAAATAAAAAGGAACAACTAATTTTGCAAAATGTAATTGAGTAAAAAGTAAGATATTTGACTTTGAAATGTAGTGAAGTTAAAGTAAAAAGTATCCCCGAATGGAAATACTTTAGTAAAGTACAGATACTGGAAAAAACTACTTAAGTACAGTAACGAATTACATTTACTTCGTTACTGTCCACCACTGAGGAGATGTGAGTGGAGAGGCCTCTGCAGCCGTTAGCAGCCGCCATTAGCATGACTGTTAGCATTAGCTTGTTCAGCTCGGGCTCTGAGATGAGGGACATGTTTACTGCCCTGGAGCAGGTCAGATAATACCCTCTCTGCATTTTAGTAATATCCTCTGAGGCAGGAGTCAGAAAAGCCATCTTATTGCCCTGTCGTACACCAATATCGGTGAAAAGGGGAGCAATGGGCAGACAATATCCATTATTTTTACGATCATTGAGTATGATAAGCAAAATGTAATGAGTTACATTACTTTTGAGTTACTTACTGAAATAACCACAGTGTGTAACCTATAGCCTAATGACAAAACAAGCTAAGCCATGTACTGATAAGCCTGTTATCAGTATTTATCATCTGCAGAGTTTCCACTTACTGTATGCTATATAAACTGCTCTGGGCTAGCAGTAGCATTAGCACAATAAGCATCAGCTGCACAGCGCATGTAATAAAAATGTGAATTAATTTGATTTACTGCCAGCCTTATTACTATATAGTAATCATCTTCACAGTATGAACCAGACTCGGCAGCTAGGCATGTTAGCTTACCTGGTCATTGCCAGCATTCACAGGGATTCTGATGACAAGCTTTCTAAAATACATGGAAAATAGAGTAACCACAGCAAATGAGAAGTGTGGAAAAACAATCAGAAGGGGCTAGCTACTAAGGTGAGCCAGGAGTTACCAATGGCTGAGGCAAGAAGAGAGAGTACTGTCAGGCACAGGAAGGAGAATGGACAGAGCAGTTCTCATTAACACAAGGGACATACAGAAATGTGTTGCTGTAAGCATCGGGTTTTGCTTACACTTAATGGAGGTGCTGCATTTAGAAATGGAGAGGAACAGGGAAGTGGAAAAGAAGAAGTTGAGGAAGGAGTTTAGGGAGGGGTAGACACAGCCGTGACATTAGTAGACACGGGATCAGACCTTTGCAAGTCCAACCACAAAAGAGAAAAAACAGTATACTTGGGTGAGATAGCAGATGGTGCCTCATTGGCCACAGAAACCATTTTTTTTAGAATGGATGCCACGGGCATCTTTCAGGTGGTCTGATCACGGTGCCCTAACTTAAGGCCCTAACATCTTGGCATGCCTGAGTGACATCTCACTTTGGATGAAGAAACGTCACCTTCAGCTGAACCTTGCAAAAACAGAACTGCTTGTAATTCCGGCCAACCCAAAGACATACCGCAACCTCTCCATGCTCTTGGCCTACAAGACCATCACTGGTTCTGCACCCTCATATCTTCACTCACTAATACAGATCTATGTTCCTACCAGATCCTTGCGCTTTGCAAATGAACAACGTCTGGTGGTACCGTTTCAAAAAGTAAAAAAAATAAATAAAAATCACTCTCACGTACCTTCTCTGGATCTGTTCCACATTGGTGGAATGATCTACCTGCTGCTACAAGAGCAGAAGATTCTGTAGCCATCTTTAAGAAACGCCTGAAAACACATCTCTTCCATCAACACCTGACTGACAAACAATGAATTCTACTTCCTTTCTATCTCCTTTCTCTGTAAAAAAAAAAAAAAAAAAAAACAATTCTTATCTTTAGCTTTGTGTACTGTGCTGGGCTTTAACAGACTAGTTTTTAGTGCACTTGTGCATTTTGCTACCTTGTGTTATAATTGCTTCCATTGTTTTCCTCATTTGTGAGTCTTTGGATAAAAGCGTCTGCTAAATGACCAAATGTAATGATGAATGGGAAGAGTATAACTGCATACATTACTGGTGACGTTGGAGCAAGCCTCTCCCATGGTACCTCTTAAATGTTCGTCGTTTAAGGGCGCCGCCATACGTTGATTTTACAGCGAAATACAGCGATATACCTCCGTCCACCAGAGGGCAGGCTCCAAAAGCGGAAATATAAGGAGAAACCCAATGGCGACTTTACAAGAGTAAAACTCATGTTTACAGCCTGGTACAAAAGATGGCTCCGGTCTCTAGAGCTAAGTTTTTACTACGTGACAACTCTGGGGGGGGTGAATTTTTGAAAATTACGTTGGTTTATGCTATCTAAAAACTATTGTTTTACTATGGAGTAAAACCCGAAAAGCCCGGATGTAACGGCCATTTTATTGCCCATTCGTAATGACAATATTGGTGAATAGGGGACCAATGGGCGGATATCATCCATAATTATACTATCTATGCGTTGGAGCTTCTAGTCAATGGCGACTGGCACAACACTCCCGTCTTATAGGGGAGGTGTTGACTGTGGACTTATTAGTCAGTTGTCTCCAGGCAGGAAGGGTGGGCGACAGCAGACAGTAGCCGTAGGTTACAGCTGTAACCTGTTCTAATATCATAAAGAGGTTTGGCTAGCAAAATACAATACGTTACCATATTTTTGCAGGTGCGGGTTACTTGGTCCAGTTCCAAGGCTGTGTGGAGCGCATAGTGATTTTGAATAGAGAGCAATGGGCCCGATGTTGAGTGTATTTTGCAGTTTTCCGTTCCATTGTCAATTCTACACATTTCTTTGAGCCTGGCACCCTTTTATTAAAGGAGGGCACACATTCCTTCAAATTATCAGTTTCTTCAGACTGGCATTGTTCGGTGTGCTGTAGTTTTCTGGTTATTTGCAGGTCAATAGGGTCCAGCCACTCTCAATTTGGGACCTGGTTCTTTGTCATAATCTCCACCATAAGCCACAGTCATTCTCTTAAAGCTGTTGAGATAAAGTAATGGAGGGGTTGCACACACAACACTTCTGTCTTTCTTGGTCAAGGCTATAGTTTAATGTCTGACTAATCCTTGATTTACCTTTTTAAATTATTACACATTATTCTTGAGAGTCTATAAATATCTCTACATTGTTTCCATTTTCATATCATTAACAAAATAGTGTTGCTAAATGTCCAGAGTTTATGCTTATGTTACAAAAAACAATACAATAAAGTCAGTAATTGGTTGCAAACTATTCTGTCTTAAAGTTTTAAAACCACATCTGAGAAACAGGAAATAAGTTAAAATAGATGTTCACTATTTAGACATTCCAGGATGAATTGAACATCACAGTGCAATACTTATAAAATGTGTTTAGTAATCTCTATTGTTGCCCTTGGCAAAAGTTTGTCTGTGTAATGTTTATATCTGTTCTGTTGTGTTTTGGACTGTAACACTAAGGAGTTTTGTCTATCGCTGTAACCTTTGATAAGACGTTGTATCTACTTTGACTCAGTATTAGTAATTATTTTGTTCTCTTGTATCAGTAAGTAAGCTGAATAAAGAAAGTAGCATTTTTTAATGTTTGATGTCTCACAGTTAACAGTAAAATGCTGATTAAACCTAATGCATTTTAAGTTTAGACTTAGTTACCTAGACTTTTTAACAATTCAGATTATATTTAGATACTCACCACCGCCTGAAATTGTTACCTCCTACCTACCATACCTACCATTTTATTAAGAAGTCACATACGTTTTATTTTCTTTATGCATTTTCAATATGATGTGCTTTACTTTAATTATTCCCTCTGTTGAGAGAAAAAGCAACATACAAACACAACCCAACTTGTGTTTGAATCTCTCACTTCAAAGTCCTTTTCCCAGAGTTCTTTTGCCTCTGTTTCAACCTAGACAGATCCATCCGCTTGACACCTTTTGTCAAGTGTCAAA
Organism: Perccottus glenii; assembly: GCA_024416835.2. NCBI lineage: Eukaryota > Metazoa > Chordata > Actinopteri > Gobiiformes > Odontobutidae > Perccottus > Perccottus glenii. The sequence goes on from CM044553.2 coordinate 23,267,936, forward strand.
ACCCATAAACAATGTATTAATTTAGCCATAAATATTTTTTTTCTTAAAACTATGTCAATATCCAATAAAATTCCAGCTCTGAAAATAGAGTTGGTCAGACGCAACGTACCGTTGCCTGTTGAGCTGCAGAAAACAGGGTTCATTCTGACATCATTAAGTAAACAGAGCATGGCAAAGAGAGAAGTCAAAACCAAGGTCAGGATGATAAAAGGCTCTGAAACATAAGGTGCACACCATTTGGTACATTCAAAATGCTTACATAATTGAAGCATCAAAAAATATTACCTGTTATCTCAGGGTCGCTCATCTCCATCTGAGAGATAGTTCACACATTTAGTCCAGTCCAGGTTGTGTGGTCATTTCAACAGAGGTTGTCAGCTTCTGGGTCAGTTCAGTCAGGCCTTTTGTATTTGTGCACAGTTGAGAATGACATCATTAAAACATAGTTTCTATTCATTTGTTATATTTTGAAATGCTACAGCATGTTCAGGGGTCAGGAAAAACCCTTTCTGTGATCACAGACCTCAAAGCCACAGCTTTTCCAATTGTTTTCACCGTGTTTGTGACCTTTTGAGTCAAATGTCACAACAAGATCCCCGTAACAGACCTCTAAAAGTATAGTTTCCCGAAAAACAAAACAACATTATCTGAACAATTCTTCTTTGAATTAATTAATTGAATAAGCTGTTGTCAGATTACTAATTAGGAAAAAAGTAGAGTAAAAAGTAGTTTATATTATTATACTTCTTGAAGTCTGTCGATTTACCAAATCTTGTTTATCTGTAAAATTCTTAATTAAAAAAGTAAAATTTGATCCATGTATGTAGATGTAGATATTTCATATTTTGTGGGATCCCTATAAATCAATTTGAATAAAAATATAAGAATGGTTTTGTTAAAACTATTAATACATATTCCAAGACCTAACACAACTGAGTTGTTAAAACTTTGTTGTGGTGTTTTTTTCTTTGTTTTGTTTTTTTCTTAGAACAATTTTTTTTTTTTTTTTTTGTATTTTCTTTTATCACAAGGACAGTGCATATTGACCCACTGTAGAACTGCATAATATGCCAGAAGGATAGTTTTCATCTTTAGCCCTTTGCCAGACAAACAGAGGGCACCCTGGGAAAAGTAGAACAATTAAACAATAATAAAATTCCATAGTTTAAATACTTGGTTAGTGCAGCAAGACAGGTAAGACAGAAACATATGATAGTTAAAAGTGAGTAACAGCTGCACAGTGAGTCACGTGCCTGCAGCAGGTCAAGCAATAGTAGCATTATCAGAAACAGGATTAATAACATACAGGCCATTAGATGTACTAAGACACACTTTTGATATTAAACTGACTAATAGAAACATGCACTACTGTAGTTACACTGCAGACATCTTATTAAACCCATATGTAACCTATGTGTTGGGATAATTTGTTACAAAGGCTATAAAAACTTGAATAACATTAAAGGCTCATGTAGGGCTTGATCGTGGTAGACGGCTCCTGTAGCGTGTTCATATCGTGTTTATATTGGATCTTGATTGGTTGCAGCTGCCCCTGTAACAGCATGACGCAAGTTATAGCGGCCCTGTGATTGGTCAGGATGTTAAGGCACTTATTTTATCAGGATCAGTCTTAACTCCTCTCTCAGAAACGACATGACCTTGATAGCGCACAGATGTCTGGAAGAATTTACATTTCTCTGGGAAGAGTCTAAGTCCATACTCTTTAAGCCGGTTGAGCACTCGCAGCAATTGCCGTTTATGTTCTTCCAGGGATTCAGAAAAGACAATTAACTCATCTAAGAACACCAAGACTTCTCTTAGATGTAGGTGTCCCATGCATCTTTACATTAGTCGCTGGAAGGTACTTGGTGCGTTTGTTACCCCCTGTGGCATTTGATTGAACTCCCAAAATCCAACTGGAGTTACAAAAGCAGTTTGTGGTTTGTCACTCTCCTCCATTTCAATCTGGTAGTATCCAGATTTCAAATCAAGAACGCTAAACCATCGAAAGCCAGTGTGGAAATAAAATCTAACTTTTTTTGACTTATTATAAGGATGTCTAATCTGTCATTTGATGCCTTTTGGAGATTTTTCCATCTTTTCTTGGCGTTCTTATGCACATTTTTTTACCTGGGGTGCCCCACTGATCCCCACTGTAGGTGACTCTGCAAAATCAAACTTCAGAGTGTCTGAAGAACTTGCTGTTGTTGAATGACATGTGGACACACAAAGCGTCAGAATCTGAGGTGACAGAATGGTTACTTCATGGTCAGTCTCGTTGGAGAGAACAACTGGAACTTTAGACTGACTTGAAACCATGACTAAGCAGTTTTTTATACACAGACCACCTGGCAACGAGGACGCTGGCTGCTCCACCATAGCCCAGTGACCGGAGTGTGAGATAGGAGAATGGATGGAGCCTTTGACAATAGTGGTGTAACCCGCTGGAATAGAAACAGGGCCCTTGGTAGCCAACCTCACCACTCCGTCGGTACCCAACTGATGTTGATTGTGCCTTATCCGTAGTAACTTCAGAACTGCTCGATAGCCATGGGCAGATGACTGGAAGCTCGAGACTTCACTGTCCATATACTGGCTGTACAAGGGCTCCAGAGCATTCATTCCTATTAGCACTGGAGACTCTTGGCGGATGTCTGGAACAACCAGTGCTAAAGTGGCAACATCAAAATCGGCACCCAAAAACTCCCTTGGGAATGTCACAATCATCTGGAGTTTAATATGACCATCCTTTCCACACCAGAAGCAATAGCCAGGCTTGGGTGCTAAGCCTGGATTATGTTGTGAGGATCGACCAACTAACTTCCCAACCCTTCAACCTTCGCCTGCTTTACTTTGGTGTGTGAGGTCATGAGTGGGGTGTTCTGAACTGTTCTGGACAGCTGTCAATGAGGCCAGCTGTTTCTGGATGTCTGCCAGCTGTTGAGCCAGTTGCTGAGTGATGGTCGTGAGTGTAGCACATACTACTACACATACAATACATAGAAACAGAAACTGTTAAAAGCAGCAATGCACAGTTTGGACACCAAATATGCATGCACAGACTCAACACAAGATGGCAGCAGAAGGGGTTTAATGCTGACACGTCTGATTATTGAAGAGCCACACTTTTAAATGAGAGCAAAATAAGCCATAAGAATTAATTTCTCTGATGGTAGTTGGAATACTATTTCATTCTTTGAAAGCTCTAACAGAAAAGGCAGATTGACTGAAAGTGGAATAAGACAGTCTCCTCTAGATGCTCCTCCAGTGACGCGGTTTGTGGCATGCCCGGCAGAATTGTATATTTGCGAATCTGATCAGGTTTTCCCAGCTCAACAGACTGTATTTTGGCAAAATGGTGCAGTGATGGAAGTAAATTTTTTCTGTCAAACAATTAAAGTGTCTGTCTGAAGGGGTTTCAGAGTAATGTGGTTTGCTTGGGTTCAGCTTCTGATGCAATAAGTCAAATTGGAGAAGATCATTGAGTGCATATACAGTCAGGTCCATAATCATTTGGACATCAACACAATTCTAATCTTTTTAGCTCTATACACCACCACAAAGGATTTCAAATGAAATGAACAAGATGTGCTTTAACTGCAGACTTTTAGCTTTAATTTGAGGGTATTTACATCTAAATCAGGTGAACGGTGAAGGAATTACAACAATATATATGTATATGTGCCTCCCACTTTTTAAGGGACCTAAAGTAATGGGACAGATTAACAATCAATTATTAAAAAGTGAAAGTTTGATTTATGATTATTAATCTGTCCCATTACTTTTGGTCCCTTAAAAAGTGGGAGGCACATATACAAACTGTTGTAATTCACCTGATTTAGATGTAAATACCCTCAAATTAAAGCTAAAAGTCTGCAGTTAAAGCACATCTTGTTTGTTTCATTTCATGTCCATTGTGGTGGTGTATAGAGCCAAAAAAATTAGAATTGTGTCAATGTCCCAATATTTATGGCTCTGACTGTACAGTCTGGCTGCTTGAGTGGATGTTTAATGCAACCTGTGGTCTTTTACTTAAGGGCTTCTCACAACATTAGTTGTGTCTCTGCTTCTACAAAACCTTTTAATGAGCTCAGTTAAAAGCAGCTGCAGACTGTACAGTATAAGATGTTCCCAGGCTTATCATCTATTGGGTGTTAACTTGTGTACCTGGTGTTGCACCCAAGCCATGAAGCTGGCCACAAAATGGTCTTATTTGGAATAAAATGTGGAGTATATAATACTGAAAGAAAACCTTGATAAGACGTGTCAGTTACATACAGTCTCATTGTCTATATAAATGTCAAATGGATAAGGTTTATATACAGAGATAGTAGGGTAATAATATGGTAGTCTGTCTTTGACTTGCATGTCGTCTGCAAAAGGTTAACAACATAGTATGTTCTCTATATTTCTCTCATTCCAAAAGTTCTTTTATTATCTTATGGTGTTTTTGTGCTCTACTAAACATAAGGTGTGTTTAACATATGTTGACCTTCAAAGTGTGTTTTTGTGAAGCTTGTGAGAAGTGCAAGTGAACTGTGAGAATATTGAGGTATTTCCATGTCATGTGCGTGTAAAGCTGGGGTAAGCAGTTCTTCATTGCAGAAGTAAATGTGTTAAGTAGCAGTTGTGTGTTTAATGTAGAGGTGCAGGACCTGGAGTTGGAGGCCTTTTTGCACGTACTCCCCCTCACCCCGCCCCCTTGTTTGTCTGCTGGGAGCCGTTCTTCTGGTCATGTCCATGATTTCCTGGACAGTCTTTGCGTTGATGTCAAAACTGCTTTTTCACACAGGCAGCACACAGTGGGTTTAAGAGTCTCTCATTGTGGCCGTTGTATCAGCATTGCGTCTCCTACCCTCTCCAGATCATTCATTCTCTACTCTATCAGCCTGTTCGACGGTTCCGTTGTTTCCAGGAGAGTTTTTTTTTTCCAGGTGTTCAGAGGGGTACAGGTGCGTACCCCTCTCGTCCAAGGAAGTTTGCTGTTTTCAATAAAACTCAGCTCAGGTTTGGTGTTTGAGTTGTACTGAAATAATGTCCCTGGAGGTAAAAAAAATGCCACAAAAAAAAAATAAAAATAAAAAAATAAATAAAAGGCCAATATGACGCAGTAGAGGCATACATTTGTGCATGGGACAGAGCAACATACACGTTGGGACACTGCGTCTGCTGGTCTCTCTGTCGGGCTGGACTTTGCTCCAAGCAACTCCCTTGGGGTTTATTTTTATTTTATTTTTTATTTTCCTTGAAGACTGGCTCTGGTTGTTGTGTGCTTTGGCTGAGTCAGGCAGAAGGACACATCTAGATCAGGGTCCACACCAGGGTTCAGGCTGGGGTTCACCTCAGGAGAGACATGAGGAGTGTGTTAGTGTAGTCAGTGCTGTCAATGTGTCTGTTTTTATAATCCTATATAATATGCATTTTCTATTCAGTTATTTTAATTTGACTCCTGTTCAATAAGAAATAAATAAATAAAAGGAAAATAAATGATTGTTTTGGCAATATTGAAACACTACAATCACTGGCTTCAGGCTCAGGTGGCCGGCATAATTCTTGAATCTTCATTTAAAAAAAAAAAAAAACATTCTGATGTTTCATAGATGCATCATTTTTTATTTATACTCCATTATTCTTTGTGCATTGAATTAATTGCAGCAATTTGACTTCTAAGTAAAACCTTTGACAAACAGGCAAGGGCTTTACCGTAATGTTTGGTTACTGGTATTAATTTTTTGAAAATCAACACCCCTAAATACAGCCATAAAACCAAATAATTTTACTGTAATATTAGGTTATTGGCATTGATTATTCTAAAATGCAGCCATAAAACCAAGAATTTTACTGTATTAGGTTAACATTACAGATTCATGATCAATACCCCCTGACCCCTAAATGCAGCCGATTATAGACTGTAATATTAGGTTATCAGTATCAGTTGTTAATAACCTTAAGTACAACCATAAAATCCCAGACTTTACTGTAATATTAGGTTTACAGTATTACTTTATCAAGCCCAGGCCAATTATCAATTCCCCTACATTCTGCCATAAAACCCTTCTGGAACACCAATGAATGCCCCCAGTACGCTGATAAGAGGGATGCAATATCACCAAGACTTATACGACTCAATCAAAATGGACCTTCACCTTGCTAATAGTAAACTTGAAATGTCAAAATATATAAGTCTATAAGATTTTTAATGATAGTGATTTGTTTTTTTCTCACCGTTTGAGTTCGTTGGGCCTCAAAGTGACAGTCCAGGCATCACGGACAAATCCTCCCCTCTTAAAGTTTTCCAGGTTACGAAGACAGCATACGGAGAAAGAAAAGTAAGGTCTTGAGTCAACCAAGTTGTCTTTGTGAGGTTTATTTTGCAGGAGTGCACACAATACAGACAGCCAGTAAATCTGTAAAGATGAGCTCCCCGAGGGGAGGATTCACTGTGACTTATAATCAGTAGAAGACGGCAGCAGTTTAACAAAATAGGCACTGTTCTGTCTTAAACAGATATTGAAGTGGGAGTCTATAGACAAGAGACAAAATGTTGCTTATTCGTAAGAACCACAGTCAAGGTTATTTGTTCGTGTGAACAGCAATCTAAATAGAAAAAAAAATATCTACCACACTGGTTAAAAGCAGGAGGCAGAATCAGAAAGATTCCTTTTCCAACCAATCTTTTAATTCACCGTGGACATCATTGTGTGCAAGATTATGTATACATATTTACCAAATAAACTATTAACGCTTCTTAACAAAATGTAAACCAACGGAAACTACTTAAACTGCCAATAAGACACATGCCCCAGATGTCTCTGATGATGTTTTTCCCATAGCTTTTTCCAGACTGCCTTAAATATTCTCTTAATGGGCAAGGACACATCCTCTGACCAACTCCCCTCCCGTTACAGGTATGTGCAACACTTCAGGTAAGCTGGTAGGTACAGATCTTGCATCCAAAAATTTTCAAATTGCTCCCTTTTATACTCTGATGGAAAAGTAAATCCACATTCACAAAAATAAATAACACATTATACATAAAGAAGCTAAAATCTCAAAATACAGACTCCCTTCAACATGGTTTGACCCATGACATCACCGCTGAGGTCACCATTCGTTTATTGATTTTTTGACACACACCATGTGACTGGTTCAAACTCCTGGTTCATCTGTCGCATGTGTCCTAGCATTTTCAAAATCAAAATCTAAACACACTATTATATGGAAAATGTTCTGTCCACAAGTACCATGGCCCCAAGCAGTAAACCATGTATTTAAGTGTGACCTTAGTAAGGTGCCAGTGAGATTAGTTTAGACTTTAATGATCCCACAACAGGGAAGTGGCTCAGTGGTAGAGCGGTTTTCCCTTAAACCGGAAGGTTGGTGGTTCGATTCCCACAGTAGGCTGTCGTTGTGTCCTTGGGCAAGACACTTAACCCACCTTGCCTCCAGTGGTGTTCCGGCTGTAACAATGGTGAATGGAACCTTAATGTAAGTCGCTTTGGATAAAGTGTCAGCTAAATGAATTATGTAAATGTAAGTTAACATGTGAAAAAATAGTGTTGGAAAGTATATAGAGAACATCCTGGAGTAAAATTAACATGCAGCCTTCGGAGCAAATGAGACTCTCATCTAGCTGAACAAGGAGATATGGCTTCTTGTAATTATTGTCTATGGTGGACGGTGTTATTGATTAAAAATTGTCATTATTTGCCCATTTGTTAAAGTTTTCATTTAATATAATTTCTTTGGTTTTAAAAAGTCTCTCAGACTATGCAGTGAAATAAAAACATTATTTGTTTTACTTCTCATGATGATTGCACGTCACTGGTGTAACTGATGTAGGGGGACATTTTATTTATTTTTATTTGATCAGGGTTATTTGGGTAGTTTCTGTTGTCATTGTGATTTTAAAAGAATAAACACAGTTGTTTGACAATAAATGGCTTCACCCAACCACTAACTATGAGTGAAAGAAATGTTTTTGTTATCATTCATATTACCCTAAAAAATGGTCAAAGAAAATCACAAATTCTGGTTTGTAAACTTATGAGCACAACTGTAAATGGGCTTATGTTCGTGTAACCGGGACAGACGCCCGGCTAAATAGACGAACCGCGACAAGCCAACCAGAACCAAGGCAAAGCAGATAGAACGGCCGGACAAAACAATGTACACACGTGGACAGAATTGTTGGTACCCTTCGGTCAATGAAAGAAAAACTCACAATGGTCACAGAAAAAACTTTATTCTGACAAAAGTAATAATAAATAAAAATTCTATGAATCTTAACCAATGAAAGTCAGACATTGCTTTTCAACCATGCTTCAACAGAATTATTTTAAAAAATAAACTCATGGAACAGGCCTAGACAAAATTGTTTGTCAGAATAAAGTTTTTTCTGTGACCATTGTCAGAGTTTTTCTTTCATTGACCGAAGGGTACCAACAATTTTGTCCACGTGTGTTTCTTCCAGCAGGAAGGGTAACGGGCGCCAAAATAGTGGTTTGTTAAAATGACATTAACACAACCATGTTATTGTTTGACATCTGTTTTTGCAAAGAGGTTAACTGCAAAACTCACTTTAGTGACTTTAGAGAAAACCCTAAAACGTTTTTTCAAGTTTGTTTGTTGATAAATAATGTTTACACGGACTCTGTCTACACAGCTGTAAATACCTCTGTTAAAACTGGAAGCTGGAGGTGAACTGGAACTGGCTTTTTCGATTAATGTGTTTAATGTTCTTTTTTGCCTCAAAGCAAAATCTCTTCTCCAACGTGATACCAAGTAACTATTAATAATCTTAACCAGAAACTTTTCTAGATTTAGCAAACAGTAGCATTTGTTAACAGCAATAAAAAATCATCATACGTAATCAAAAATTTAAAATTGCTGACAACAAGGTCAGTCCATTGGAATATATTTAAAAAACAGCTTTGTGCAAACATTTATAAGATTAGAGCTGTGCAAATGATTTACAAATTCACCCACAGCAAACAAAAAGAATAATGAGAAAAATTAGGCTTAAGCAAATAAAAACATACAACTAAACTTAATATTATCTAAAACAAATCAATTCAATATAACATAGGCCCAAACAATATTTTGAGTGATTAACTTAAGGGAAAAATAGTGACTGGCTGATTGCAGAAGGTTTATCACTAAAACAAAAAAAGAATAACTCATAATACAAAACACATTATTTAATAATATTCTTTAACCCGTTAAGCCCGAGAGCCTTGTCACATTGGGGGTCCATAGGGTTTAATACAATACACATTCCAAGCCTAATATGGCAAAGCAGCACATCAAATTGATCAGCTGAGACTCAGCTACAAGCACATCTAAGCCATTTACTCCAAACACAGACCAAACAGCAAGCAAACAAAAACAGGTGCCAAACTGTGCCAAATTCTGCCCTATTCTTTATAATGGACACACAGCCTGACCATTTGATAAATACAATCTGAATAGTTTTGGATGAATGAATGAATGAATGAATGAATGAATGAATGAATGAATGAATGAATGAATGAATGAATGTTTCACATTAGAAGAATTATATTTGGTGCAGGTAAATCTTGACATGTGTGGCTGTGATTTAAAATAGTGTTTGAGCTGCAACTGCCTTCATCTAAAGGGATATTAATTCAAATATTGTTTTTTTTTTAGGCAGAAATATCTTTGGGGTTGTTTTGCTGTTTTCCATTTTGATTTATTCTGAAACTGTAACATTCACATTTAAAATTTTACTTCTGGGAAATCTCACAAGAACACCTTCATTTTGACTCCAGAATTATTGAAATACACCTTGCACTTACAGAGATACAGTCAGTTTACTGTGGACATGTCCTTTTCGAGCAGACACACCAGAAACAGGCTCGGGTTTAAAGAGTTAAAATTACTGTAAATTAAATACCTTAATCCAGAAAATAAGACAATAACCATTTCCCCAAAGCTGGAGGCTTGCAGGTGGCTGGGACCTAAGTAAATGTGAAGTGATTACTCATTTGTTCTACTTTTCTGTCAACTATTTGGGTAGTTTTTATATATTTATTTACCTTATTCTTAGTTCAATCTGCACACCAAGGTTTTAAGATCTCATGGCTTAGCTGCTCTCTTCTCACACCAGTAGGGAATGGTTGAAAGTCCCAGACTTGCCACTCACTGCTCTTTCAAACCTCCCACCAATTTCCTGTTTCCTTTACCCTTTCACAAAGGCGTACGATAAAAGCAGTGTGGTTATGTAACTGTTAAAGGACTGCTCTGCTGAATGGCACTTGGGTATTTGATGGCAAGGTAATTTCATTAAGTCTAGTTATTATTGTTGAAAATAAAGTTTACCCATCTTAATAAAAATGTTGTATTTACTAGTACTGTGAAATCCACACCTATTATCTTTATGGTTAGGGAATGAGTCTACAAATTACTACCCAAGACATATGTATGAGAAGGAAAATAGTTGACCGTTTATTTTAGGCAGCAAAGAAAAAAAAAAGATAGTTACAACATTGTTTAATTGTAGTTTGTAGTAAGATGGGCGAGGTTGTACATCCTGTGACAGTCCCCTTCTCAAGGGGCTGCCATTTTGTAGTAAAGCTGGCAGACTGTAATTGTAGCTTGATGTTACCAAGGTACAGTAACTAGTTATCAGGCCTTGGATGTTATGGGATGTGTTAGTGGTCCATAGCTACTTGGATCAAGCGATGGGGAATCAATCTATAGGGATTGGCAAAGTTAAGTCAGACTACTGTTAAGTTACCTCTCCTTCTTTGCCTCATGGATAAGTTGGCTGAGTGTGTTCCAGGCACCTGGAGAGCCTTCCAATGCCTCCCTTCTGGATAGAGGTGTTGATATATACATTCTGGGTCATGAATCCCCTTATTCTTTTGACAAGTATTGAAAATAAAAATCTTGCCCTCCACACTGTGCAGGGAAATAGTTCAAAACTGCTTTAACTGTGTTGATCGAAGTTCTTTAGGGACAAAACATCCATTAATTTTCTTCCAGTTTGTTGGAACAGTTTCCTTGAACCAAATCACCTGCATCAGCCTCCAAAGCCTTTGCAGGAGCTTGGGACACTTGTATAGTTTATACAGTATACCACTGGGTCCTGGGGCAGAAGATGCTTTTAGAGTGCTTGATGATATCTTGGACCTCTCTCCATGATGGTAGTTCTGTGCTGAGGGCTGTTGTTGGTGTGTCATGATGCTATTAGCATCATGTCATAACGGATCACCAAAAGATTCTTCCACAAACTCCTCCATGTCCTCCTTCAAAGTTGTGAGAGTCCCAGACCTTGCCTCTCCTAAAAGTGATTTGGAAAAGCGATAGGGATCTTTGATAAATTTGGCTCGAGCTGCTTTTTGCGCCTTTGTCTAAATCCCTCTGCTCTTCTTGTTCTGATGAGCTGCTCTCAAAGGCTGGCTGTTAAATCTTTAACTACGATCTTTTTTCTTCTATACTCGCTGACTTGAGGAAAGTTGAGGTTGTTGGTGAATTATAATAAATGATACAATTTAACCAAATAAACTATCTTTAAACTAAATATGTGTGTGTGTGTGTTTAACTTTAACAAATGCTAAACAAAACCAACCCGAGATAGTTATGTACAGCGATGTTTAGTTAGTTAGTAGAAATGTTGGAATTTCATGGTTTTCTGAATAAATTTGTCTAAAAATATGATCTGATCTTCATCTAAGTCAAGGGTATTGACAAACATAATGTGTCTAAAAAGTATTACACAAAAAAATTCAGATCTTTCATGTCTTTATTGAGAACAACCAAAAAATGTCATAGTGCTTGTGGAAAAACTATGTTAGTGACCACAAACCAGTGGGGTCAACCATTCATTCATTAATTCATTTTCTACCGCTTAGTCCCGTTAGGGGTCGCGGGTGACTGGAGCCTATCCCAGCAGCTTTGGGCCTGAGGCGGGGTACACCCTGGACAGTGGCCAGTTAGTCGCAGAGCTAACATTTATAGACAGACAGTGACAAAACCATTCACTCTCACATTCATTCACTCAGGACACTTTAGAGTTGCCAATTATCCTGTACATGCATGTCTTTGGACGGTGGGAGGAAGCCGGAGTACCCGGAGAGAACCCACAGTAACACGTGGAGGACATGCAGACTCCTCACAGAAAGACCGGAGTCGGCCGAGAGAATGTTTGAGTCGGCCGGGTTTTGAACTCACAACCTTCTTGCTGTGAGGCAGGAGTGCTAACCACTCTGCTGGGTCACACCAGTTATTAATTTTTATTAATTAATGAATTATTACACACAGACTGCATCAAGCTTTTCAGAAGTATTTTACACACTGCGTGCAAAATAATGACATTAACACAACCATGTTATCTATTTTAGAAAGAAGGTTAACTGCAAAACTCCTTTTAGTGACTTCTGAGAAACCCTGAAAAGTTTTTTCTAGTTTGTTTGTTTATGATGTATCAGTCGATTCTTTTACTGAAAAGAAATACCCTCTTGTACTGTTTTGTTTTGCTTGAGATGGACACTTGTCATGTAACTTTTAGGTAAATAACACAGTTCCTGTTCCTCCAGCAAAATTCTTCTCAAGCTAGGACTCGGCTGCATTTGCAGCAGAGTGTGAAGCGGCTGGAATGAGAAATGGCACCTCCAAGTCTGAGGCCATGGTTCCCAGTCGGAAAAGGGTGGTTTGTCCCCTTCAGGTTGATGGAGAGCCTCTGCCTCTAGTGGAGGAGTGCAAGTATCTTGGGGTCTTGTTCATTAGTGAGGGAAGGATGGAACAGGAGGTTGACAGACGGATTGGTGCAGTGATGTCAATGTACTGGTCTGTCGTGGTGAAGGAGTTGAGTTATGGTATATATGGTATGAGATGTTATATTAATACATCTAGAAGCATATTAATAGAAAAGAGAAAACTTAATGTCAGAGTAAGGTTTTAAAACATGATTAGTTTAGTGCACACACACACAAGGCAAGGCAATTTTATTTATATAGCACAATTCATACACTGGGTAACTCAAAGTGCTTTACAGGAATAAAATACAATTTAAAAGATTTATATTAAGAAACATAAGAAAAATTAAAAATATTTTAAAAAGAAGAGTGCAGATAAAAAATACTTAAAGTTACACTAGTAGGTTGAGCTAAAGAGGAAGGTTTTTAACCTCCCCTTGAACATTGTTAAAGTTGAGGCTGTTCCAGGTTTTTGCTGCATGAAACTTAAACGCTGCTTCACCCTGTTTAGTTCTAACTCTGGGCACGAGCAGAAGGCCTGTCCCAGATGGTCTCAGAGTCTGAGGAGGTTCATAAGCAACTAGCATGTCAGAAATATATTCTGGTGCTAAACCATTAAGAGACTTGTAAACCAGCAGTGCTGTTTTAAAGTCTATTCTCTGAGCAACAGGAAGCCAGTGCAGAGATTTTAAAACTGGCGTGATGTGGTTGTACTTCCTGGTTTTAGTTAGAACCCGAGCAGCCGCGTTCTGAATAAGCTGCAGGTGTCTTAACCTTCGTTTTGAGAGACCAGTGAGCAGGCTGTTACAGTAATCTAACCTGCTGGAGATTAAAGCATGGATAAGTTTCTCTAAGTCTGGTTGAGACATTATCTCAACCAGATTTTTTTTAAGGTGATAAAACGCAAACTGACTGTGGAAATTCAGGTCTGAGTCCATGATGATCCCTAGATTTCTAACCTGATTTTTAGATTTTAGAGAAAGAGACTGCATGTCCTCCACGTGTTATCGTGGGTTCTCTCCGGGTACTCCGGCTTCCTCCCACCGTCCAAAGACATGCACGTAAAAGGTTATTTGACAACTCTAAAGTGTCCCTAGTGAATGAATGTGAGAGTGAATGGTTGTCTGTCACTGTCTGTCTCTAAATGTTAGCCCTGGGACTAACTGGCCACTGTCCAGGGTGTACCCCGCCTCAGGCCCAAAGCTGCTGGGATAGGCTCCGTCACCCGCGACCCCTAACGGGACTAAGCGGTAGAAAATGAATGAATGAATGAATGAATGAGAAAGAAACTCGAGGTGAATACTGACACTTTCTCTTTGGGGCGGTCGTCCTTCAACCGGAAGGTAGATGGTTCGATTCCCGCTCTCCCCACAGTTCATACTGTCGTTGTTTCCCTGGGCAGGACACTTGACCCACCTTGCCTCCAGTGGTGTTCCAGCTGTAACACTGGTGAATGAAACCTTAATGTAAGTCGCTCTAAATGAAAGCGTCATCTGTAAATGTAACACTGGTGAATGTAAGTCGCTTTGGATAAAAGTGTCTGCTAAATGACTAAATGTAAATGTCTTTGTTTCTGTGGCCCAAAAATGATTAGTTCAGTCTTGTCTCTGTTCAGTTGGAGAAAATTATTTTGCATCCACACATCAATCTGTATGTGTAATCACATCAATCAAAATGTAAATCTGAGTGTCATCTGCATAATTATGGTATGATACATCACAGCTGCATAGTAACTGGCCTACAGGAAGCATGTAAAGATTGAATAATAGAGGTCCCAAGATAGACCCCTGTGGAACCCCACATGTCAGGGCCATTTGGTCTGATACACAGTTACTAACCGAAACAAAGTACTTCCTGTCTTCAAGACAGGACTGAAACCATTTAAGTGCAGTTCCAGTGATACCTATCCATTCCTCTAATCTTTGTGACAGGATTCCATGGTCCACTGTATCAAAGCACTCAAGTCCAGCAGAACTAAGACAGAGACTTTGCCCGCGTCAGTGTTCATACGGATGTCATTTGTGACTTTGATAAGTGCAGTCTCAGTCTGTGATGGGGCCTGAATCCAGACTGAAAAGGATCAGAGCAGTTGTTTAGTAATAGAAAGTCATTAAGTTGTTGATATACAACTTTTTCAATGACTTTCCCTAAAAATGGCAGGTTTGATATGGGCCGATAGTTGTTGAGCACTGTAGCATTAAGACTGCTCTTCTTTAGGAGAGGCTTAATGACAGCAGTTTTTAAGGCCCTTGGAAATGTTCCAGACTGTAAGGAATTATTGACTATATCAGTGAGTTGTGGTAACAAACTGCTTAGTACTGATTTTAGAAATCTAGTGGGTAAAACATCGAGGCAGCAGGTGGATGAACTCAGGCTGGAGACAGTTTTTTCAATTGTTCTGTCATTAATGGGTGTAAAATGTGTTAAACCAACCAAGTGTCTCCTAGGTAGCTGCAGTGTTGTTGTATGCCCTTTGGACTGTATCGCATGTTTAATGCCTTGAACCTTCTCGTTGAAAAACAATGCAAACTCATTGCATTTAGTGGTGGAAACTAATTCTGGAGGAAATGGAGCTGGGGGTTTGTTAATCTGATTAATTTTTGTTAATCAAACAGGACACGCGAGTTGTTACTGCTGTTGTTGATGATCTCTGAGAAGAATATTTTTCTTGCTTTTTGAATTAAGTTTCAATTCACGCCATTTTTTTTCGGCTTTTCGGCATTCCCTTTTTTTGTGTCCTGACAGAGTGAGCATTGCTCAACAAAACCTTCTGCCTCGTCCTGATCACTTTAACCTTAACAGGAGCAATGGTGTCCATAACATTTAAAACACATGAAGTATAACAATTCAACAAATCATCAACTTGACCTGGTGTTATCATTAATGTGTCTCTTATGTACAAGTGTAGGTCCAACAGCAACTTTTGGAATTATGGACAGATGGAAAAGACACAAGAATGATCAGATAGAGCAACATCAATCACAGTGACATCTGAAATACAAACACCTTTAGTAATGACCAGGTCCAGAGTGTGACCTCTGTTATGGGTCGGCTCATTAACATGCTGACAATGACCAAAAGTATCAAGAATAGTAGAAAGCTCTTTGGCATTTCTGTCACAAACATTATCCACTTGCACATTAAAATCACCTGATATTACTATTTGTTCAAATTCTGTGCAAATAACTGAAAGCATTTCAGTAACTCATCAATAAAATCATGACATTGTTGAGGTGGTTTGTAAAGAACTACATATAAAATGGATGGAGAAAACCTCAACTCCATTTTGGATGACACATACTCAAATGATGAAAACTCTCCAAGTGATAGCTTCTGGATAAGAATATTACCTCTAAAAAAGGCACATACACCACCACCCTTTTTGTTTTCCCGTATTTTGGATAAAAATGTGAAATTCGATGGGGGTGGATTCGATAAGGACCGCATTTCCAGTACTGCTGGTACAAGGGGTCACTGGGGAACTGGGACAAAGGTTAAAAGGAAGGATGTCTCCATGAGAAAGAGGGGGTCTTCCCCTCCCTCTAAGAGTAATCGTCATGTGAAAAATGTATTAAAAAAAGTTTGAGTTGCAGACCTTCAGTAGAGTTTTTATCAAAGAGTGTTACTGATTTAAACAACAATTCTCTGGATAAATGAACAATGTGCTGTATTTAGTGGTCACACAACATTTATTTTTGTAGCACATTAAGTCCGAACTGAGCAGCTCAGAACTAGGTCTGTTACTTACTGTTTTATCAGTGATCAGTGTCAATGATGCAGTTATGTTGTCTAGTTTTTCCAAATCACCACCCAACTCTTATCGTTCAACTCCATTGTTTAATATGCGTAATTAAAACATCTAAAGAAAACCTTAGATAACCTAGGTTACTTGAACTAGTCAATTAAAAAGACCGTTAAATCCCTTTTACTTTTCAAACGAGGGGCGCCAATTTGTAATCTTACCTAGAGCGCCAAAACAATCGCTGAATGGAATCAGCGATAGTTGCATAGTCCAGATGGTAGATACTGGTACCCATAGTAGATAAGAAGATAAGAAAAAAAATGGAAGGCTAACTAGGTAATTACCCTAGTTTGTTGGAGTTTTGCAGTAGCTCACACAGTTGACCGCACATGCGCAGTGACCCATGTATTAGAAAAGATGAGATCTCAGACAGTCAATCAAGTGGCAAATGGCAGAGTAAGGATGGTTGTTAAGGACGATCTAAGTACTGGCCACCACTGGTCTAGACCAAGCATAGGAGCTACGCTGTTGCAGAGAACAGTGTGTTTTGGCCTCATGCATGGTTCATTTTATAAATGTACATGTTTAGAAACAGCGGGGTGCACGTGGCAGAGTGGTTAGCACTCCTGCCTCACAGCAAGAAGGTCGTGAGTTCAAAACCCGGCCGACTCAAACATTCTCGGCTGACTCCGGTCTTTCTGTGAGGAGTCTGCATGTCCTCCACGTGTTACCGTGGGTTCTCTCCGGGTACTCCGGCTTCCTCCCACTGTCCAAAGACATGCATGTATAGGTTAATTGGCAACTCTAAAGTGTCCCTAGTGAATGAATGTGAGAGTAAATGGTTGTTTGTCACTGTCTATGTCTAAATGTCAGCCCTGCGACTAACTGGCCACTGTCCAGGGTGTACCCCGCCTCAGGCCCAAAGCTGCTGGGATAGGCTCCAGTCACCCGCGACCCCTAACGGGACAAAGCGGTAGAAAATGAATGAATGAATGAATGTTTAGAAAAACACAATAATTTATAAAATAGTGTCTACAGTCATAATATTTTTATATATTATTTTAAAACCACATTAATTTGGAGGCTGAGGGGTGCGTAAGAGTGCTTCACCCTATTTTGGGATTTATTCCTTCCAGAACATTTTACAACAAATTGGTGAATGCCAAAAATCTTGAGTGAGGTATTAGTAGAACATCTATGAGAAGCTCCATGAATGAAGTCCATTAACCATTACACAATTAGCCCTAATATCGAACAATATGCAAAAGAAATAGAGGAGCGTTTGGAAGAGGTTAACTGGTGTAAGCAAGGAGCAAAGCCCAGAAAGAGCAAAAAGTGTGTGATGCACAAGGAGGATGAACAGAACGAGAGACAGTTTTATAATCTACCACCATGGGTTGGCAGTCTTTTGGATAAAGTCTAATAAATGACAGTAGAAACTTTCGCCTGGAGCTGCTTTTAGTTTACACATTAATGACTGAAACCTCACTTTGGTAAGATTCTTTATTCATACTGTGATTCAAACTAGGGTAAGTGTTATCAACAATGCTCTGATTCTCAGTCATTTTTGTTTCGTCACTCAAAAAAGTCACTTAAAATTTCTTCTGCTTTACAGAAATCAATTCAGATGAGCCTTTTAGATCTCACTGGTGGAAGAGAAACCCTTCCAATTCATTCCAGGAGGTACAAATAACACTTATAATGATTTATCATGAAAAATTAAGATTTCACTGTCATGATAATATTTGTGTCTACCCTATTAAATAATTTTTCATAAAGGAATACATTTTGTCACAGTTCTAATGTGCAGGTGGTGGAAAACAGTGATCAAAAATACCAGTCCATTATCTGGAGTCCAACCTGTGACGCTGGGGACAGAGTAACCAGAAACCTGCGGATGTCTGAGTTACATGTTGGCTTCTCTGTCGTGACATCGGTGCTTATTCACTATGACATGTGACCTAACTGGATTTGAAAAAGCAAGATGGCACCTTCCTATAGTGCGTCTCGTGTTTTGTGTATGCTTGCTTGTTATTGCTTGTTATTTTTTTGAGAGTGGAAAAGGGACATTGTTGACACCTCGGATAAGGAACATTTTATCAAATGTATTGGGGTAAAAAGGCTTGACACCTATGGAACTAACTGGATGGCTTGCTTTGGGACCATAGCCTTCTAATGGCTAAATCTGGTGGCAAATGTAATAATCCAAAAACATGTCAACCCACAGTCCATCACTGAGTTAGAATGACTGATTTTATACTGTCTCAGCTGGACAAATGTTTTATTTTATCTTTCGTTTTTTTTTACCTTCTGGTACTGATTTAAATTTATTAAAATAATATTGTCCACATTAAAGGCATAATATGCAGGATGACTGAAACTGGCCCATGCCCCAATCAAGAATTTGCATGAAAAGTAAGAATTTCTAGATGTCGTGTTTTCAATGAGATGAAGGAGACGCACCTGCTCTTGTTGAAGTAAGAGCTTTTACAACAGCATTGTTATGCTGCATGTTCTCAAACCTTGTCTAAGTTTAAGTAAAGGTCAAACAACAATAATGTCTTCAAATGAAAGGCACATGACACCTGCACAGCAACATCAATATATAGTATGAAGGGGCCAAAATATAAATGCAATTGAAAGGTCTGATTTGTAGTCAACAAACTCTCACTTTATCATCAAAGAGTTTTAAAATTATAAACAAAGGATTTAACTTTAAGGTTGTCATTATTTTCCACCAAACCCCCATATATTTAACTCATCTTTTATTGCTTTTCTTTTAAAGGTATTAGTGGATGACTTGTCCAGCTGCTTTGACTGTTATGCATCTTGTAATGATCTCCTGAACAAAATTTGGGGGGACTCACATTTGCGTATGAAAGTGTGGGTCGTCTGTGAAAGGCTAATTGCTAATTGTGACCCCCATTTGGAAGTTTGTCAGTGGGCCTAATCAATTGAATATTGATTGTTGCCCATTGTACAATATGTATGGTTTTGGTGCATTTATTATGCTTTTTTTTATATTTGACATGTAAAAAATACTGTCTAAAAATGTCTAAATAAAGGCAATTGAACCTTTTGTAGTTGTAAAACACTTTATTATTGCTGTCTGTATTTAACAATTTCTCTGATAGTCCTATCTATAAAATGTAGCATACTGTGCAGTCTATATGCTTCCTTCTTTTTCTGATATATTGTGTTATAAAGAAAAGTTAATTAGGTTTAATTAGTGTTCAGTTTGTAATGGTTTGCCCTTTTTATATTCAAACATAACAA
This sequence comes from Perccottus glenii, assembly GCA_024416835.2. Taxonomy (NCBI): domain Eukaryota; kingdom Metazoa; phylum Chordata; class Actinopteri; order Gobiiformes; family Odontobutidae; genus Perccottus; species Perccottus glenii. The sequence goes on from CM044553.2 coordinate 23,287,673, forward strand.
GACAGAGAAATTAGCTTAATGAGGTTATAGTTTATGATATAATATTTGGAATTTAAGTTTTATGTGATATTTGAATTTTTTCAATCAAAATTGTGCATATAATACCTTAAAGAACTCCCTTAGACAACTGTGCAAACATTTTAGGCAAGAGTAAAAAAAAAGCTTTTCAAGAATACTTACTTATAATACTTACTTATAATATATCAAAGTAAATTTTAAATTGAAGAATCATTGGTTCTAACAGATGCAAGTCCACCTTTAACCACTAGATGTCCCCGTACACTTGGCGGCGGCTTAAGCAGCTGCCTGTCCGTTGTCTGTGCAGCCCACGCAACACTCAGCCCCTTGTTGTTGTCTAGATTACGGACGCACGGGACGCACGGGACGCACGCTCTGCCACAATACGTGCGCTGACCACGCCCCTCTTATGAATAATTCAACGACCTCCTGTCGAGCGGAGCAGGCTTGTGCTTGTGCTACCGGAGCTCCTCAGACGTCAGCCCGTGCTCACCGGAGAAAAGAAGATAATGCTCCTATAATATCAACGTTGGTCTACGAATGAAGAAGTATGAATTTGCTGTAATGAATGGGGACTTGGGAAGAGCGGGAATCTGTCTAATGTCCATCGAGCTCGTGGAAGGGCAGACGCAGAGGGCTTGATATTAACCCGACCGTGACCCACCTATTAGCTGCCGCCGATCGTCACATTATTCTCATCCCAAAACGCTGGAGGTAGGTTAATTCTTCTTCTTTTATATTCCCGGTTAAAACGTGTTTAAACCGTAGTAGGACGTTTTGTGTACGTCGTGCGTGAGTGTAGATGTTATCTCTCAAAGACACACCTCTAATATCAAAGGAAAAATGAAAAGACCATGGAATTAATTTATAATACATTATTGTCAATATTGCTAATTATATAGCTAACATGCTTGGTGCTGGCTGTATGCTAATCTAAATAAATTGGACACAGTCTGCCTTAATATGGGCTACTGCACTGGTCAATTATTATCGCTGTAACGTAGTGCTATGATAAAGGGCCACGTTATTAAGGATAAGTTATATAAAAATATTATTTTTTGTCACTGTTATTGAATATGTCATATGTCCAATTTATTCCTATTAGACATAGTTTTGTTTCTTTTGTAGCTATATTCTGTTTGTTTTCAGCTCATTTTGGTTCCTCATTTGTGAATTTTTTTTTCATCTATTTTATCTGCATAATGTGATTCTCAATTTCTGAAAAAAAAGCATGTAAATCTAAAAAGGCTATTAAAGGTTATAAATCGCGTGCATTTTTTGCATGTAGTACTGTGCTATCATCTAACATTGTGGTTTTACATCCCAAGTCAACTTCTGTAAAGGCATGTCGGCTGGATCACCTACTCCTTATTTGGATGCTATGTGAGAAATGGTAAATGGTGTGCATTTATATAGCGCTTTTTGTAACCTTCTTAGGCACCCAAAGCGCTTTACATGATGCTTCAATTTGCCCCATTCACACCTGGGGCAGACAGAGAAGGGGGCTGCCATACACAAGGTGCCGATAGCCTTCTCTGACCACCACCAAACTCGCCTCTACAATCACACACATTCATACACCAGTGTCGCGACAACAGTATGAACCGGGAGCAGGAATCAAACTGCCAACCTTCTGGTTATAGGACGACCACTCTATCACCTGAGCCCAAAAGGAAGAATAATTGCACTTTCCCGCCCTCCTGTTGTTGTTTTCCTCACATTTTTCACACATTTGGCCCTCGATTCAAAGTGCTTGTACAGTATTGCTTGTCTCTCTGAGCCAGCTGGTGGTTAACAGTTGTTTTGGCAGGAAACAGAAATCCTTTGTGTGGAATTGAAAGGATTAACTCTCAATACGGAATTTGTATTATTAATCTTCTGTTTATCTTCTTATGTTGTGTATCGGTTGGATGAATTGATGGTGGGTAGTTTGTTTTGGGTGACTTACTTGATGATTAAATCAGTGGATGCTATCTATTTTATTGACACACCTGCATTTTAAATAGGCACATTGCTTTATACCCAACACTTCAAAGACAAGAAGAACGCATTTAAACAGAACCCTATGATCTGTTGATGGTTTTACAAACCATCATCAGATCAATAAAAAATCATTAAAGTTCACAGTATTGTTGGACCATTCAGAGTTAAGTCCATTTCTTGCCACGTTATATCTATTTTTCCTCAGTCTGATTTTCCTCGACATAAGTGGTACAGATGGGTGTAATCCCACATTAATCTGCCTAGTCCCGTATTCCGGGTTTATCACTACTGCGATTAAAAGCTCTCCCACTATGTCTATCATTAGTTTAATTAGATCACTTGGGAAGTATCAGCATTGCTAATTAAGACAATACTAAACATATGGGCTCAGTGTAGAACCACACCCCATGTTGTTGACTTAAATACGTTAAATATCTGCTTTGTTGTATTTATGTTCTCCAAAATCTATTAAGATTTCTAATGTGATGTCATATTATTTAAAGGCACACTGTGTAACATTTCTGGCTACAAGGGGTGATCTAGAGTTTTTAGTCTTTCTGCATTTTTTGCTTTGCAACATGACAGTGGCCACAGTGACATGATTTATTTACTTACATTGTCCCAGACAGAAGTAAAGATGGACTGGACTGGCACAGACATGGTACAGTAACATATGATAATTAAACTTTTTGTGCAGATATTTATCTGTTAGAGTCCTGTCTGAGTTTGCATTTTGCATGAAGAGAAAAAGAGGAATGTGTTTGTCATGGTCTGTATTCGTCTCTATTAATCTCAAAACATACTCAACCAAGTGTTCAGAGAGAACACTTGGTTAAAGAGACGTATCGCCATTTGACCAAAGTTTTTTCCAACAGTGGACTGTCTCAGACTCTGAGAGGAGGCTTATTTGCCCTGTCAAAGAACCATCTCAAATGAGCTTAATGCTTTGTTTCTGTAGGTCAAAAGTTACATAATGGGGCTTTAATATTTGCTTATTTTGTAAAATATAATCTCATGTTAACCACAGTGGAGTGATACAGTTAAATTAGCATGAGTAACTGTTCATCTATTCTGTGTTTTATTTCCCCTAACTGTCCACATATTATATTTCAAATATCTTAACCAGTCCCACATGAGATGCCCTGTCACCACTGTGACATTTATATTGATGCAACTATGCTACACTCCAGGAAAAGTTTCTACACACAGACTGGAGTATGTTTGCTTCCCAAGCCACCAGCGGTGCTCACACAGACATTGACTGCTACACCTCCTCTGTATTGGATTATATTAATACCACCATTGACAGTGTTACAACCCAGAAACAGATCACCACATACCCAAACCAGAAGCCATGGATGAATCAGGAAGTGCGACTCCTGTTGAAGACACGCAATACTGCCTTCAGATCAGGAGACGCACAAGCCTACAGCACATCCAGAGCAAACCTGAAGAGGGGCATCAAAAAGGCCAAGCACTGCTACAAGCTGAAGATAGAGGGACACTTCTCCAACTCTGACCTCGACGCATGTGGCAGGGCATCCAGGCCATCAGTGACTACAAACCCACCCACTCCACCCCTGCAGCCACCGATGTCAACTTCCTGAATGAGCTAAATGACTTTTATGCTCGCTTTGAAAGAGACAACAGAGAAACTGCAACCAAGCTCAAACCCTCAGTTGACCACCCTCCAATCACACTCTCATCCACTGATGTCTGCAAGGCACTGAGCCGGATCAGCACACACAAGGCTGCTGGACCAGACAACATCCCTGGTCGTGTTCTCAGGGCATGTGCGGAGCAGCTCGCTGGGGTTTTTACAGACATTTTCAACCTGTCTCTTGCCCAAGCAGCTGTACCAACATGCTTCAAATGCACTTCCATTGTGCCAGTGCCAAAACACTCTAATCCAAGGTGCCCCAACGACTACCGCCCTGTAGCACTCACACCCATCATCATGAAGTGCTTTGAGCGGCTGATCCTGGAACACCTAAAAGACTCCATACCACCCACATTGGACCCGCATCAGTTTGCGCAGCAATAGGAGCACAGATGATGCAGTTGCTGTGGCACTGCACTCTGTGCTCACCCACCTGGACAATAAGAACTCTTATGCACGTATGCTGTTTGTTGACTTCAGCTCAGCATTCAACACTATCATCCCGACCAAGTTAATAGCCAAACTTGAAGACTTGGGCATCAATACCTCACTCTGCAACTGGATTCTGGACTTCCTGACCAACAGACCCCAGAATGTCCGATCTGGACCCACCTGCTCCACATCCATCACACTTAACACTGGTGTACCACAGGGCTGTGTGCTAAGCCCATTTCTCTACTCCTCTTCACCTCTGACTGCAAGCCTGTGTTTGGATCCAACGCCATCGTCAAGTTTGCAGACGACACTACAGTGATTGGTCTCATCAGTAACAACGATGAGACTGCCTACAGGAAGAGATCCAGCACCTGTCCACATGGTGCAACGAAAATAACCTGCTCCTCAACACCACCAAAACGAAGGAGCTCATCGTGGACTTCAGGAAAGAGTCTAGAGGCACACACGACACCATCCACATCAATGGAATGGACGAGCGTGTCTCCAGCTTCAAGTTCCTGGGGACCCACATCTCGGCTGACATGACCTGGACAACCAACACCTCCAGCCTGGTCAAGAAGGCTCACCAGCGCCTCTTCTTCCTGAGGACACTGAGGAAGAACCAGCTCTCCTCGGCCATCCTGGTGAACTTCTACCGCTGCGCGATAGAAAGCATCCTGACGAACTGTGTCACAGTGTGGTATGGGTGCTGCTCTGTCGCGGAGCGCAAGGCATTGCAGCGGGTGGTGAAAACTGCCCAACGCATCACAGGGACTCCACTTCCTGCCATCGAGAGCATCCAGAGGAAACGCTGTCTGCGTCGAGCTCGCAGCATCCTTAAGGACTCCTCCCACCCAGCCCACAGACTGTTCTCCCTCCTCCCCTCCGGCAGGCGTTTCAGGAGCCTCCGGACTAGAACCAGCAGACTAAAGAACAGTTTCAGAGCTGTGTCTTTACTGAACTCTAACCCTTGCTGACCCCACACCTCTCACAGACTCCTCTCACCCCCACCATGCCACTCCCTCACAGACTCTCCTCTCACCCCCACCATCCCACTACCCTCATAGACTCTTCTACCCCCACCACCATCCCACTCCCTCACAGACTCTCCTCTCATCCCCCACCATCCCCTGCACTACCGCACCTTTGCTACCAACTGTTTACATTTCACTGTTTGCACTACCTTAAACCTACTGCCTACCTTAAGCTAACATACAATTGTATACACCTACCTGTAAAATTCTGTTCATAGTCAGAGACACCTGTATATCACGTGTGTGTGTGTGTGTGTGTGTGTGTGTGTGTGTGTGTGTGTGTGTGTGTGTGTGTGTGTGCTTGTGTGTGAGTGCGTGTATGTGAGTGTGTGTGAGTATGTATGTGTACGTGTGCATGAGTGAGTGTGTGTATGTGTGTATGTGTGTATGTGAGTGTCTGTGTGTATAGCTCTCCCGGTTTAATTCCCCTGTGAGTATGTGTGTATGGTGGTGTGTGTATGTGAGTGTGTGTATGTGTGTGTGTGTGTATGTGTGTGTGTGTGAATGAGTGTGTGTATAGCTCTCCCGGTCTAATTCCCCTGGGTGTATGTCAGTGTGTGTATGTGTGTATGGCTGTGTGTGTATGTGTGTATGTGTGTATGTGAGTATGTGAATGTCTGTGTGTACAGCTCTCCCGGTTTAATTCCCCTGCGTGTATGTGTGTATGGTTGTGTGTGTGTGTGTGTGTTTGTGTGTGTGAGTGTGTGTGTGAGTATGCAGCGTATGTGTGTATGTGAGTGAGTGTGTGTGTGTATGTGTGTATGTGAGTGTCTGTGTGTATAGCTCTCCCGGTTTTATTCCCTGTGAGTATGTGTGTATGGTGGTGTGTGTATGTGAGTGTGTGCATGTATGTGTATGTGTGTGTGTGTATGTGTGTGTGTGTGAATGAGTGTGTGTATAGCTCTCCCGGTCTAATTCCCCTGGGTGTATGTGTGTATGTCAGTGTGTGTATGTGTGTATGGTTGTGTGTGTATGTGAGTATGTGAATGTCTGTGTGTACAGCTCTCCCAGTTTAATTCCCTGTGAGTATGTGTGTATGGTGTGTGTATGTGAGTGTGTGTATGTGTGTGTGTGTGTGTGTGTGTGTGAATGAGTGTGTGTATAGCTCTCCCGGTCTAATTCCCCTGCGTGTATGTGTGTATGTCAGTGTGTGTATGTGAGTGAGTGTGTGTATGTGTGCGGCGCGATGCGTGTGTATTACATTACATTTAGAGTACATATTCAACTGTAAATGCTGTTTATAGAAAAAAGACACCTGTAATTATATTTATGGCACACACTCACCTTTTTATAGTAATAACCATCTGTATATTTATATTCATTGTACATATTACCTGTAAATCCTGTACATCTCCATATCCTGCACGTACGCAACCATTGTATATATCCTGCACTTTACTGCTATTGCACTTCTGGTTAGACCTAAACTGCATTTCGTTGCCTTGTACCTGTACTTGTGTAATGACAATAAAGTTGAATCTAATCTAATCTAATCTAATCTAAAGCCCCCTTTCATATAATTAAACTTGAGGGCCTGTGTGAACACAATCCACTCAGATTTCTTACCTAAACATCATCCTGAAGGCCTGTGAGTTGTGAACAATGTCAGAAGTATGTGTTTTGGGACACTGGGCGAGCTGATGACTCATATATTGTGCGGCTAGTGCTGTAAGCAGAGTGCATGGAGAGTGGAAGCCTCGTAGTCTGTGGGGCTTATTTGTACTTTACTTTTACTGCTTGGAGGCAATTCTCCAGACAACTTTTTAGTTTTGTCATTGAGACAACATATAAATGTAGATTTGACACTGAGAGCTCTAATCTACATAACACATTGTCACATTAACATTGTTACAGTTCTGACTACGCCTGATTGTCAAACATTGCAGTTGTACAGTGGTAAAAAAAGATTTTGGACACCCTTAAAATTTTACACAATCGTAAAAATTTGTGGAAAAATATTTTTTTGTGTTTTAAAAGGTGTGGCAGCATTAGACAGACACAAACAAATAGAGCGGTCGTCAACCTTCAACCGGAAGGTAGGTGGTTCGATTCCCGCTCTCCCCACAGTTCATACTGTCGTTGTTTCCCTGGGCAGGACACTTAACCCACCTTGCCTACAGTGGTGTTCTAGCTGTAACACTGGTGAATGGAACCTTAATGTAAGTCGCTTTGGATAAAAGCGTCAGCTAAATAACTAAATGTAAATGTTCTCAACATTGTTGGTATCAAAGTAAACAAATAACAAAGAATGTGTTCAAAACTGAACAAAAAATAAATAAACCATCACATCATCAAATTAATATTTAGTAGTCTTGAAGACTTGAAGAATGATTCGTAATGCAATATTTGGGTTGTCCGAAAACCTTTTTCCACCACTGTAAGTGCATCATGGTCTATGTTTGCTAGATTAGCCCAGCTAATCTGAGTGCTTCAAGTTTACAGTACAGAAGAGAATACAAATTACTGCAGTGTGAGTCGCTTCTGCTTTTAAATGAATCAATTATAACTACAGGAATGCTTTTTTAGAGTGACCAAGACACTAGAAGGTTTAGCCTAATGTTTTTAACTTCTTGCAGCCAGTATTTAGCTACATACTTCATTCAACATCTCTGTGAGCAGGACATTGTTGTTGCATCTTGAAAGTTCCAGAAAGTTGCAGACTTACACTTTGAGTAACCCAGTGTATGAATTGTGTTATATAAATAAAATTGCCTTACTTTAATTGTACAATAAGATATGCCAAGCTGTCAGATTTTTGCCAACCAAGATGGCAAAGCCAACCAAAAAGGCATGTGACTGAGAACAATCTATAAAGCTGAATTGCAAAATGACTGTTATTACTGACGGTAATATAATACGCTCTAAATGTGGACAAAGTTTATCATCTCAATTTTCTGCAAGATAAAAGTGTCTTGTAAATGGCAGCCATGATTTACCAGGCCGGGTTTCTGAAACTGTGAAAAGGTGAAACTAAAACTAGTGTGTGATCCTTGGTAATGTGTCAAGTTGTCTGGTAATGCACATATCATTGGAGTTGTGTGTCAGTAATTCGCCAAGCTACCCTTCACCAGTTTGCTGTCCTAAGCAGTTGTAATGCTCACCTATCAGGATGCGCCCGGTGTGGCACAGATATAAGCTTACGGCACAACTAGAAATATTACACTGTCCGCTTGCATAAAAGGAACAGTATTTATCAGCAGAGATGCAGTGTCAGTACAATTTTATCCTTGCAGTGCTTCTAGGTTATAGTGGCTGTCACATACAAATAGGAACCTGAAGTCACTTCACAATAAATCTATACAGCATGTACACACTTATACATTGAGTTTAAAACAGTTTAGTTTTGCTTGTAGGTGAATGGATGCACCAAGAACATTGTCGGGAAGAAATGGTCTGAGTTCAGTGAGAAATCCTGCAGGAGGCTCATGCAGCTGTAATCTGAAGATTTGTGTGTAAATGTCTGGCTGGCTACATTGTACTTGAGTTGAAATGAGAAGAACATGCATGCACCTTTTGGCTGAAGATAGATTAACAACCATAATGAGCAAAATCTGCATGAACATGCACATTGTTATAAGTAGTAGGCAGACAATAAAAAAAGACTTCAGCCTACATTATTTTGGTCTGTGCTTTTTTTTTTTAAAAAATGTAGTTGATGGGGTTATGAATTGCCGCCATATTATTTTATTACTGAACAAAAACAAACAAATTGTTACTTATTGACTACATTTGTGTACTGTCAGTGAGTGGGTAGAAAACATCACCATTATAGACATAGATATTATTTGAGTGATTAACAGTTACATATATTGCTCCAGGGCTGTGCAAAAATAAGTTAACATACAAAATTAATTGATTTAAAACTGCAAAGCGAGGGTCATAAGACATTATCCACAAGCAAACTTTTTTCAGTGTTTCGGTTCCTCTTTATGCTCAATATATTTTTCAAAAGAGACAAAAATGCTTTACTCGTGTTTTTAAACAGTGTGGCTTACAGATGTTGCACCAAAATGGAGGTGAGATACACATTTTATTGATTAAATTGATTGCTTTAATACTGCATCAGAAAAGATTTCTCTGAACTCAAATGTCACTGAGTGCAAGATAATGCTAAAGGCAATGTCTAATATAAAATTAATCTGAGGGACATACCAAGGTAAGGGGATGATGTAATTTTACTATAATTAAATGAGATCAAGTTTATTTATTTATTGTAGCTATCCCATAGCTTGATAACAATTTAACTGATTTGGTTAGCATGGGTCCTATCTGTAGATGGGGTACACTGGGAAAGCTAACATTTTGTCTTTGTTCATGATTTAGGAGCAGGAAGTGGACATACATAAAGATTTTAGCACCAAGTCCACTGGACCACAAGGGTCAGGTTATGGTTTTTTTCGGATGTTAAACTGAAGATCTGATTCTAACATCTTGGCGTCAAATTATTATTATTATTACATCGATTTTATATAGCGCTTTTCTGGGGACGCAAAGGCGCTTTACATATCAATTATTCATTCACTCCACAGTCACACACTGGTGGTGGTAAGCTACATCTGTAGCCACAGCTGCCCTGGGGCAGACTGACAGAGACGTGGCAGCCATTCCGCGCCTACGGACTCTCCCACCAACACCACACACATTCACATTCTTACAAGGCAAGGTCGGTTAAGTGTCTTGCCCAAGGACACAACAACAATATGAACTGTGGGGAGAAGGGGAATCGAACCTCCTACCTCCCGGTTGAAGGACGACCGCTCTACCACTGAGCCACTGCCGCCCCAAATCTTTAAAAACAGAAATATAAGCAGAAATCCAATGGCGACTTTACAAGTGTTAAAATGATTATTGTTTGGGCCAGTCGTTACTGTCAAAGATGTATGAAGCATACTGCACTGTACAAATTGTGTTTTCCAGTTACTAAAAGATCAGTTAAAACTGCAATTTTTTTTCTCAAATCAAGCATGTCTTGTATTATATTCCATTAAGATACTATGCTAAATTAGGACTCTAGACTAACCTTTTGCTCTGGTTGCACTGGTGCGACCTTTTTGCTGCATGAAACTTAAACGCTGCTTCACCATGTTTAGTTCAACTCTGAGCACGAGCAGAAGTCCTGTCCCAGATGTTCTTAGAGTCCGAGGAGATTCATAAGGAACTAGCATGTCAGAAATATATTCTGATGCTAAACCATTAAGAGACCTGTAAACCAGCAGTGCTGTTTTAAAGTCTGAGCAACAGGAAGCCAGTGCAGAGATTTTAAAACTGGCGTGATGTGGTTGTACTTCCTGGTTTTAGTTGGAACCCGAGCAGCAGCGTTCTGAATAAGAAGCAGCTGTCTTAACCCTTGTTTTGAGAGACCAGGGAGTAGGCCGTTACAGTAATCCTACCTGCTGGAGATAAAAGCATGGATAAGTTTCTCTGAGTCTGGTACAGATACAGATACAGATACAGATAGCTTTATTAATCCCCAAAGGGCAATTCAGTTTCTACAGTACAGTACTGGTTGAGACATTATCCCTTTAACTTTGGAAATATTTTTAAAATGCTTATGGTGTAATTGACTTAATGTGACAGTGGAAATTCAAGTCTGAGTCCATGATGACGCCTAGATTCTAAAATCTAAAATTATTCCTAATTTTTAGGAATAATTTTAGATTTTAGAGAAAGAGACTCGAGGTGACTGCTAACACTTTCTCTTTGTTTCTGTGGCCCAAAGACGATTAGTTCAGTCTTGTCTTTGTTTAGTTGGAGAAAATAATTTTGCATCCACACATTAATCTGTTCGATGCAGTGACACAGTGAATGGATTGGTCCATTTTCACCTGCTGTGAGTGAAATGTAAATCTGAGTGTCATCTGCATAATTATCGTATGATACGTCACAGCTGCGTATTAACTGGCCTAAAGGAAGCATGTAAAGATTGAATAATAGGGGTCCCAAGATAGACCCCTGTGGAACCCCACATGTCAGGGCCATTTGGTCTGATACACAGTTACCAACCGAAACAAAGTACTTCCTGTCTTTAAGATAGAACTGAAACCATTTAAGAGCAGTTCCAGTGATACCTATCCATTCCTTTAATTTTTGTGACAGAATTTCATGGTCCACTGTATCAAATGCAGCACTCAAGTCCAACAGAACTAAGACAGAGACTTTGCCCGCATCTGTGTTCAGACGGATGTCATTTGTGACTTTGATAAGTGCAGTCTCAGTCTGTGATGGGGCCTGAATCCTGATTGAAAAGGATCTAAGCAGTTGTTTAGTAATAGAAAGTCATTAAGTTGTTGATATACAACTTTTTCGATGACTTTCCCTAAAAATTATATTTGTTGAGCACTGTAGCATCAAGACTGCTCTTCTTTAGGAGAGGGTTAATGACAGCAGTTTTTAAGCCCCTTGGAAATGTTCCAGACTGTAAGGAATTATTGTTTTTTCAATTGTTCTGTCATTAACGGGCATAAAATGTGTTAACCCAACCAAGTGGGTCCTTGATGGCTGCAGTGTTGTCGTATGCCCTTTGGACTGTATCGTATGTTTAATGCCTTGAACCTTGTCATTGAAAAACAATGCAAATTCATTGCATTTAGTGGTGGAAACAATTTCTGGAGGAGGAGGGTTGTTAATCTGTTCACTGTAGCAAACAGGACACGCGAGTTGTTACTGCTGTTGTTGATGATCTCTGAATATTGAATACTACTGAATACTGAAAGAATGTTTCTCTTACTTTTTGGAAAGTTTGATTGAAAACATACACATTTTCTTTGTATACCTCATAATGAAGAGTTTCAATTTACGCCATTTTCTTTCGGCTTTTCGGAATTCCCTTAATTGTGCCTTGACAGAATGAGAATTGCTCCACGAAGCTTTTTGCCTCTTCCTGATCACTTTAACCTTAACAGGAGCAATGATGTCCATAACATTTAAAACACCTGAAGTATAACAATTCAACAAATCAACTTGACCTGATGAGGCATTTTCAAACCTGATTGCCTCCATAAACTGTGTCCTGGTGTTATCATTAATGTGTCTCTTCTGTACAACTGTAGGTCCAACAGCAACTTTTGGAATTATGGACAGATGGAAAAAGACACAAGAATGATCAGATAGAGCAACATTAATCACATTAACATCAGAAATATGAACACCCTTTGTAATGACCAGGTCCAGAGTGTGACCTCTGTTATGGGTCGGCTCATTAACATGCTGACAAAGACCAAATGTATCAAGTAGAAAGTTCTTCTTACAAGTACCTGTACTTCCCATATCTTTGTTAGTGCACTATAGTGCGATTAGTGTGTTGATTCGGACACAGCCTAGGAGCCTAACGGCATCCCACAACCACCCAAACTTTAATGTCAACCATTATGCTCTACAATAAATATTTGCATAAGCCACAGTTTATAAAAGACACTGCTCTAGATCCACAGCGTCTTATACCTGACTTTTATTGTTCATTGTTGATAGTGCTGCAGTAAAACACCACTTTGAGCACATTTGTTTACATTTGTGAGAAACAAAGCATAAGCGCGTGGCTCATTTGCATAAATCCTCATTTACCGTGTTTCATTAACGCTAATTAAGAAATGGAAAACACGTGCCTTTGGTGGACTTTTTGACCAGACCAGGACTATAGGTGGATTACGGTCGGTGAGTCTTTTCTGTATTGAATAGGCTACATGCACACACTGTGCTGTTGTGTGGGGTTCACTGTGTGTTGTAAAACATTTATTGATGATCTTTAGTGTCGAACAGAGCTCTATATTCAAAACAAACATTAGTATGGAGTTGCTCACATTATTTCCCTAAATTGTCCTGTTTCCTTGTTTCGTCAGTGGAGGATAATGTGCGCTTGTTGTAGTCCATTTTTGGGATGTGTCCTTTTTCTTAAGCTGCTGTGCTTCAACATGACTTTCCCTCGTGTTTCCGCTGAGAGGTTAGTGGAGGCGCATTGTGGAAACGCCACGTCTTACTGTTGACCTCATTACGTAGCTCAAAAAGGTTAAGGAACAGTGGTTAGGATCAGGAATCAAGAGATATAACTGGTTTCGGATTTAGCCTTTTATTTATTTTTTCTCAAATGGCTGGTTGCACAGTGCAACATCAGATTTTTTTTAGTCCAAGTAGTCCCTAAAATACAACAATTTCTCACACGTTGAAAACAAGGATTTACTTTATTCTTCTTCTCATTTACAACGTATCTACATTACAAAAGTTTGAAGTCACTATTTACATAGCAGACAGGGGTTACTTATACCAAACCATGCCGTACCAACCTGAACCATTCTGTGCCAGCAATACTGTTATGGCTGGTTGGTTATTCTGCACAGCCAATCTGTTGTACTAGTGAGTTTGCACCATCAAACTTCAATGAGCATAACCATGTAAAGTTTATAGCAAAGACCTGTAAAAGGTGAACATATCAGTTGGCCCTTTGTTTGTCTTTCTGCAGGAAGTTTTTTTTTTGTTTGGCCTCACACACGCTAGTTTCCTACATGTGGGTCGGCTGAGTGTCCTGAGCGATTGCAGGAAGTCAGGATTGGCTTCTCTGGGGAAGAGAGATAAGAGTGTGTGCATTTGTATGAGTGTGTGGTTAAGCGAAAGGCAAGACCTTCTGCACGCCGCTATTGCTAATAACAAACATCCATTCAGACAAACACGGCCAAGCCCAGTCAACAAACAAGCCCTGTATAGGCTCAGCTTTAATCTGCATTTCTGATAAGTTGTTTAAATAACTGGTGTGGGTTTCATTTGCTTATAGCTACCAACAACTCTTTGTGCGTTTGGCAAAAGAGGAAATCCCTCTGAAGCAGTGACGGAACAGGGGCAAAGGCGAGGGTAGTGCCGCCAGCGTATCCCAGCATGCCTTGGAGCATGTGAATCCCCAAGAGGAAGTATCTAAGCTGAGTCCACTGCTGTACAAATATACAAACATTCTAGGTTGTAGTTTTGCTGTGGGAGCAGGTGCTTTCATTTGAATTTTGTTTGCATGTTGTTCAAGTTGAGCAAGTTTTGAAAACTGACTCGTGACTTGTTAAGGCAGTCAAATATTTGAAGTTGGCACAAAAACTTTATTCTATTTTTAAGCAAATTTACAAATTGAATAAAGCTGGATGAATGCCTCTTAGTAAGCAGATGGGCGTGTCAAAACATGTCTACTGCATCATAAAAGCTTTATCTGCAGTTGTTTGAGTCAACACTGTTTAAAGTAAAACTGGGAATGTCAAAAGATATTGTAAAACTTGTCACAGATGGACAATTAACATGAGATGCCATATATATTGTAGCTGTTAATGTAGCACCGGCACATACACTGGGTATCTTCAACTGAACCAAAAAGGGTTTTCCCAACCAACTGTAATTTGGAATTTACGCCAAACACAGATATTTATATCAAATAAAAAATTTTAGACCTTACCTTAAACTTCTAGCTCAAGAGTCAGATTGATGGAATCCCACAATTATCTTCAATTTGTTAAAACCGTGCATGAACACCCATATTTTACTTTTTTTTGTGTAAGCCAATGTATCTAGTGCTGGAATAGACACATTCTTTGTATTATTTGTGGCCAAAACTTCCACGAGTGTTATAGCTTAAGACCAATGCCACATAAATTAACATCCTTGATAATAAAGCCTTTCAGAAATAGTGAGCCTCTAGACTTGTTTGTCAAGTGCATAGAATTAATGTTATGTTATTATATGGAAAATTGTTATTGAATGTTTTGATGACAATTATAATAACAGGTCATAACAAGTTTAAATGGATTTATAAAAGAAAAAGACAGATTGGTTAACCCCATCTGATTTGACAAATACAGTATATTGACATGCAGTGTAGCCTGACACTTCACACCAAAGATGTTTTTTAATATGTATGTTGTGACTCGTGAGCAGCAATAGGGGATATAATACCATCCTCATTAAATGTAAATACTGCTTCTAATGGCGCAAGTTTATGATCAGGTGTTGGTCAGTGAATGGTGATATTTGCTCTTTACCGCTAAAATTCCTATTCTGCTTCCTATGACTTGACATTTAATTTAATTATTATTTGATACACTTGAAATTATTTGATAGCTACTAATAAAACTCTGTTTGCTAACATGCCTGCTGTGTTTTTTGGAGAATATCACTTTGAGGTGGACAGAGAGCGTAGTGACGACTAGACAATAAACATGACTAATGGTTCACAGATTCACCGTGATTCAGCTCAGAAAGCATCAGAGAATACAGTTGATGTGAACAAGTCTCAGGTTACACCATCTAAATGACTTCCAGTATTTCCAAGATTTTAGATGAGGAAAATATGAGAGACATTCTTAATGTTTGATGATTCAGTACATTGGTCTTGGTGCTGACTTTTCAAATATAATGAAGGATAGAGGAGAGGATATTTACTTTTTAAGTGGTCATATTTGCATTGTAGCAGGGCCATCCATCTGTTCCGTTTATGTGTGCACTGTTGCGTAAATAAAGTGTTTAAAGCCATTAACAGCAACAATAGAACAAGAACAGTACCTTAAATAAATCCTATTTAAACAAAGGGAAGTCTGGGTCAAGTTGGCAAATATCCAATGATGTGTGAATTAGCATCTGGCCGTGCTAACTATGCTTTAGCATTGTTTATGGTTTATGTTGTGAGCTAATGTGTATGCGCTGATGTGTATTATATAATAAACAGTTAGAGAGGTCAGATGGAGAGTATCCTAACTGGCAACAGATGGTGAGAGTGTGTGTTGCACATGGATGAACCCGCATCAATAAACCGCTCCACACGTCATTGCTGAGTCACATTTACTGGCTGCGACTGCCAGGACTGACTCAGACACTTAGTTTGCCACAACTTTTCATACTTCCTGTTTATTTCATTCTTAACTATGAATGTGAGAATGAAGGCCCAGTTACTTACTGCTTGTGTGTAAGTCCATGGTAGAATCCTGTTCTAAAATTGTACATTGCCCAAATACTGTTTCTAATAAGGGTTTACTATTTGTCACCACCATTGAGTGATTTAGATCTAGTTAGAAAACATTTGGAATTGTTAGTATGGATCAGTGGTTGAGGAAGTACTTAATTCCTCTACAACACTATGTAACCTTTATCGACTAGGGGCGCAGATCGTTTTTGACAGGAAACTATCCAAAACCGGCAAGTTCGGAAGAAAAAAAAAATTCTTGGCCTATTTATTGTCCGTTTTCTACTAATTCTAAATAATTTATATCAGAGTTTTCTGTCCAGCTGTTATTATTTGTACAAAATGGCTAAGCTACATTATCTACTCCCATATTATGTTTTTTTGCACAATTTTGTATTTTTTAGTTCAAATGAAAAGTTATGGCATATTTATTTTGTTGTTTTTGCTACAATTGAGCTTGCTCAGTGATCAGACAACACAAACTACCAAACTGTTTTTGTAAGCTTTCATTTTGAAAGGGTAGTGTAAGTTTATTTTTGAAACTTAGTGCCTACTTCCTGTGTTTTTCCAGTGTAGCTTGCAAATTGACGTGGAGTCCAAACTATCGATAGGGGCGCGTCGAGTCGCTTTTGAGATGCTGTGATTTGTCAGACTGACTAAAATAGAAAGCGATTACCCCCAATTTACACGGAAAGTGACACATATAAAGTAATAGTTTTGAATCCTAGGTTCTAAGTAATAAATGCAAATTAGGGATGGGCGATATGGCCAAAAATCCATATTGCGATATACATTGCAGCCTCTTGCGATAACGATATATATTGCGATATATAAATTATAATAGAATCATTTCAGAACAGGTTACATAGATCCTAAGGAAAGCCAAACTGCTAAATGTATTTTTTAATGTTATTCCTGTATTCCTGAAAAGGAACTCACAATCTTCTTGCATAAAGCAACAGCACGGTCAATTCGGGGATCTTTCACACTTTTTTCTGTTGACAAACGTGTAAGATTTTATATGTTAATTTAATCTATAATCTCTCTCGCGCGCGCTCTCTCTCGCGCTCTTCGCTGCTCGCTCTTTGGCTGCATTGCCTGGCTATGCTAGCTCCGTGAAGTCTTCACGGAGACTTCACGGAGAGGTAACACGACTAATCTGTTGTACTACCTCAAAACGAAACATGTTACTGAATACCAGCTTTGCTTCACGGAGCTGGCAAAGCTGGTATTCAGTAACATGTTTCGTTTTGAGGTAGTACAACAGATTAGTCGTGTTACCTCTCTTAGCCGGAACTGTTACCCCACACACTCTACAGAGTATAATTTGCTGCTGCACGTCAGACGGCTTAAATCCGAATTACGTCCAAATAATGGATGTTGCGTCTTTATCACCAGCTCCTCTGTTTCGCTTTCAGCCATGTTTCAAGCTGCAGCTCGTGGCTGTAAATTTTGCGGGGAAATTGCGTCATCAACATGTATTATCGCGGTAGTGCAATAGAATTAAAATCTCTATCGTATGCCAATTTTTTATCATTTATATCGCATATCGTTCATATCGCCCATTACTAATGCAAATAATGGTCCATGTGTATTGGATAAAGTTAGCCAAAGCTTAACACCATATTAGCCCTTATGTTATTCAGCATGTAAACAAACACTTTTTTTTTTTACATTTTCCTTCTCATTCCCAGACACAAAGCACTCAACCCAGTCTGCCTCATTTACATTGAGGGCAACATTTTCCTATCCCGGAGACGTTTGCTGTCACACTGATGCTGTTGTTCAGTCAAGTGTGTGTGGACGTACATGCGTGTGTCCAGACACAGCTTCAGTTTTTAGACTCAATCCCATCATTCCTGCTCACTTGTCATGGAGGATTAGCACACTGACACACAAGCGAGGCTAAGCAAGCTTCTGCACCGAAAACAACAAATATGATCTTTTGCGGGAAGCTTTCTCAGGGGCTGTCTACACGGAGACACAAATCACTGTATCCATATACATTTTGTATCGTATTGGCCTTTCGTCCACACGGATCCGGTGTTTTGGGAGACTGTATCCGCTATTTTTTGAAACAGGGTTCTAAAGTGGATAAATCTTTCGACAACACCTTGGTGACACCCTTGCGGTGTCGTGTGTACAGCCAATCCGTATATTTTGTGAAAACGATGATGTCATCGCATCACGTGTTGGCCTCGTCACACGTAACAGCAACAACAATAATGGCGGACTACATGATTGAGTTCGTGCTGCAGAAGCTACTAAGCCTACTAGCTTTATTACAGCAAAATCTATTGCTTCTATGCAGTTGTGGTGAGCAACAAGCGATAATGGACAGCACCATACGCCACATGCTCTTAGATCCACCGCGAAGAGAACCAGGAGAGCAACCAGGAGAAAATGAATGGAGAGAGAATTTCCGCATGTCCAAAGCACTCAGAACTCAGTCCGTATATTGAAGAGCAAACAACAAACATGAGGGCACCAATTACTACACTCTAAATATATGACTGCAACAATTTGAGAACTTGTTTTTATTAGAAAATAAATATTTAGGTCTTCGTCTTCTTCTGCAGCGCGCAAGGTTATGCGCATGCTCAAAGTCTTCTTCTTCGTGTATAGTGTATATCTGTGGCAGAATTACAGCGCCCCATACTGGTCGGGCATATATACTACATCGTTTTCAGCCGGCCGTGTGTACGCAGATATTTTCTTGAGACGACGCCGTCTCAAGATCGGATAGGGGATGCACTGGCTTCGTGTGGACATAGCCTCAGACTAGGATTAAGCCTTCCCTAGACCCAAACAGACCTTTTATTAGACATATACAAAAAAGATGTCCAGACTACAAATTGCCACCATTTTGGCCACACATTTGACAGCAAATATAGCAAGTCATTTCACTAAATTACCTCACAAGCACCTGTCAATTACAAAATGTGACTCCCAAGTACCTGTCAGAAATGGTGAAGGCTAACACTGTCTCCAGCAGAAATGGATAAATCTGGAAAGAAGAGGCTTTCTCATTTAACCAGGCCAAGATTTCTACCACAAAGAATGGCTTGTCCACTTTCCATGGCTCATATGATAAACAGTCCATGCTGCATTCATTTTTGACCAGAGCTCGGCCGAGAACAGTGCTTTTGTTGTCTGTCGTCAAAAATAGCATAGTGACTAAAGATCTTTTGTAGTCTTTACTGTAAAGTATATCAAAGCTTGTGTCTGTTATGCATGGCGGTATATACTGATTCAAACCGATATGATGACGAGACAAAAGACACCGTACAAAATCCATCTTAGAAACGAACCCGCCATAGTTGTTTGCTCGACCGACCTCTGGCCTTTTATTCAAAATGTGATATCACAGCAAAGACAGAACTGAACCATTTGTGTGTAATCGCCTTCGGTCAGCAGAGGGGGACAGAGGGTAGCGGTTCCTAAATGCCCCTTAAAGTGTAACTGTCACAAATACATGTTAATTAACTCCAGTCTCTTTGTCACAGATGGTGTGACTGCTCTGCCGCCTGTAATAGACTTAATTGGACAGAGACATGGCAGGGGTTTTGATTTTGTTTATTTAAAGTGAATTGAATTGGCAGATGTATAATATTATATATTTTGAGTAGTAGACCCTGGTGTTCAAAATTGGGCTGCCCAAACATGTCTACTCTGAAATGATTGGTAAATGGGGAGAAATGTATAATTTTTTTCGGATATGTGCTTCAAGTTTCACAGATATTCTGCAAAGATTTAAAAGATACATTTTAATTAAAAGAAAGAAATTATCTGTTGAAAATTTGTTCATAAGAACATTTTTAAACACAATTTTCCACCACATCTAATTCCAAAGGTTCAGAATGATAATGATTTTAGTTATACACTGCATATTAGTAATGGGCGATATGAACGATATGCGATATAAATGATAAAAAATTGGCATACGATAGAGATTTTAACTCTATTGCACTACCGCGATAATACATGTTGATGATGCAATTTCCCCGCAAAATGTACAGCCACGAGCTGCAGCTTGAAACATGGCTGAAAGCGAAACGGAGGAGCTGGTGAAAAAGACGCAACATCCATTATTTGGACGTAATTCGGATTTAAGCCGTCTGACGTGCAGCAGCAAATTATACTCTGTAGAGTGTGTGGGGCAACAGTTCCGGCTAAGAGAGGTAACACGACTAATCTGTTGTACTACCTCAAAACGAAACATGTTACTGAATACCAGCTTTGCCAGCTCCGTGAAGACAGCTTTGCCAGTCTTCACGGAGCTGGCAAAGCTGGTATTCAGTAACATGTTTCGTTTTGAGGTAGTACAACAGATTAGTCGTGTTACCTCTCCGTGAAGTCTCCGTGAAGACTTCGTGAAGTCTCCGTGAAGACTTCACGGAGCTAGCATAGCCAGGCAATGCAGCCAAAGAGCGAGCGAGCGGCGAGAGAGAGAGAGCGCGGCGAGCGCGAGAGAGATTATAGATTAAATTAACATATAAAATCTTACACGTTTGTCAACAGAAAAAAGTGTGAAAGATCCCCGAATTGACCGTGCTGTTGCTTTATGCAAGAAGATTGTGAGTTCCTTTTCAGGAATACAGGAATAACATTAAAAAATACATTTAGCAGTTTGGCTTTCCTTAGGATCTATGTAACCTGTTCTGAAATGATTCTATTATAATTTATATATCGCAATATATATCGTTATCGCAAGAGGCTGCAATGTATATCGCAATATGGATTTTTGGCCATATCGCCCATCCCTACTGCATATATAGATACAAAACATAAAAAAGCCCAAGTAAAATGTACCATTGTTCCAGTCCGTCATGGGCATATGAGACAAGGCATGTGATGTATATTTTAATGTACTCATGTAAGATTGCTGCTCAAATTGCTCAAAAAAAAGTGGGATAACACATTAATACAAAAATGGTGTTAAAAACTGAATGATGATATTTTTCTGATTTGATTAATGACTAATATGGTCATTAGTGAAGGACTTGAGTTGCTGAACCTATCCAATTCTCCGGACATCCTCTAGATGAATTAGAGGCCCTTGGTGAAACCAGCCTGGACATCCAGGAGTATAGCTTTTAAAACTGTGCTATTTGCAATATTTGCAAGGGTTTTCAGAGCTTTTATTTAAACAGGCATGCCATCTTACTAGGAGACCTGAATGTTAAATATTTACTAAAAATCAGCAAATCAAAGCATGTTACTACTTTTATTTGATTTATTTGTCTATTATTATTATTATTATTATTATTATTATTATTATTATTATTATTATTATTATTATTTATTTATTATTATTTATCAACACTTTTTATCCAGACCTAGATTTATTGTCAGAACTCTGCATGTAGTTAATGGAGACGAGAAGGCTGCCATGTTTTTGAATCTGGTTAGATGTGGATGTGTATGCAAGTCCAAATCCAGAACCAAACCGTGGTATTGAAAAGGGGGACCTAGACCAATCTGACAAACAGCTTGCGTCCACTATATTTGAAAATGCAAAGATGATTGATAAATATTAAGTCGGTGCATGTTTGTGTATGCATGTGTTGACATTAGCATGTGCAAATGAGTAGGAAGGAAGTGACTGTCTGCACCATTTAATCTGCCATCTGTTCACTGCCCCGGACTGTCTCATTGTAAACACAGACACACACAAGCTTTCAAACAAAACTCACGTTTAGCCTCATAGTGTGCCAGGAAGGGGCGGGACAGACATTTTATATTTGAATTAGTCTTCGTACCCATTTATATGTGTTGCATAAAGCTGAAAAGACTCAACGACTAAAGCCAAGTGCATATCAATAGAGTGTTAAGTAGTGGCGTCAAAACTAATTTTATAAACACAGGAATTAATACCAAATTAATTCCCTCATTTTCTACTGCTTTTTTGTTATGGCTCAAATGTGGCTGGAGCCTATCCCTGCAGCCCAAGTCATCAGGCGGGCAATACTCTTGACACCTGCCAGTTATTCACAAGACCACAGTGCCACCATACAAAGTCACATCAAGACCAAAAACATTGCTAAAATTGGCTTGTAAATAGGTTTAATTCCATTGGCATTGTTTTGTTCTTCCTTTTGAATTACCTTTTTATCATCAATAATATATTTTATTTTATGTCTATCACAGGTTTTGCTACACCTGGCATATACCAACCTATATGCATATTATACATGTCGGTGTATATTTGGTATTTGGTGTTGGTGTATATGAGCCACTATAAGTTGTTTATTGCTTTATCTAACATGTGACACACACAACCCCATTGAAACTGAAGCTGCAGGTGAGCGGGGTTACATTCTAATATCTATCCTCATTAATGGATTGCTAAGCAACAGCAGACGGTTGCCTAGCAATGGCATTACTGCATGTTGGGGTGTGCTCAAAAGTCATGTTGTAGTTGCGAAAGGAGAGGGGGATGGTGTTTTATGTGTGTGAGGGAGTAATAATTCCAACGCCGCCACTGGAACAAATGAGATATTCTGCCAAGTCAGCTAATAAACTGCATAACATGCATGCGGTATGGCTTTGAAAAAAGCATGGTCATCATCTCTTTCCTATGCTTCTAAACCTCGCTCAGCTCATGCCTTATCAGTGGAAAGACTATATGCTGGTGCTGGACCTTGTGGAATTGGTCAGAAACATGTGCAGTTTGCAGTAATAATAGTTCCACATTCCATTTGCTGACTAAGAATATATTCTGCCACATGTGTTATTTGCATGTTAAACTTTTGGACCCCAACCCCGCAAAAACAATCAACTGTAAGTAACTAAACCTAGAAACCTCACACAATTTGGCAGGCTTTTTTATGTTCTATGCACTTTAGCTCTTTTAATATCAAGGCTCCCTTCCCTTCGTCAAATGTTCCAATAGTTCTTTCATGAGACTTTGCTGTTGCTTTGGCCTATTGTGGTTCCAGACAACTGTGACTGGTATAAACAAACAGGACAAAAAGTATCCATTCCGTTTTTTAACTTGTTAGCAGCACTACTCAAAACATTTTACACATTGCTGGTATTTTATATGGTAGTGTTAAACTTTGAGCTTTTCTTGTAATTAAGGCTAAGTCCAAGACCACTGTATGATAACAGGAGGCCAGTTCTCCAGTTCAAATATTTCATGTCCAAGCTCACCACATAGAGGTTTACAATTCAATCTCAATAGTAATCTGATGTGACCATTCATAAATCAGTTCTAACTTTGGCTGGTCTTATAACCTAGGCTTTTCTTTGTCCAAGAACTAAACATGATTAAGTAAGTATTGGTTCAAGACAAGGCCAAGACAATTACAAAGTGGTTACAAGAACACTCATTCTTAATAATATTATCATTTTCACTGCATATCTATATGTCTGTGGATAATCAGAGGTTACATCCATTTATGACATTTATGCTTGGAAAATTGGTACAGTAGTCGAGTAACACAGGATAATGCAAGGAAATGTAATGTAAATGTTAAATTGTTCAGAGCTGGGGTTTGTGGCACTCATATTTTACTGAATAATATCTTGTGACTTTCCAGTTGGGTGTAGCATTGGGAATAAAAAGAAGGTGATGGAATAACCTGCTTTTGACCCACATGCGCTTAGTTTGATTGACGTCTCTACTGCTCTATAATGGCAGGCTTCTAAACCACTGGATAAGATTTTTGAAAAGCTCCTGTCTATCAAGTTTCGACTTCTTAAGACTACAGAAGATCAAAAATAGTGTTGAGTTAAAGGCAGTTAAGTGGAACAGCTGTCGGTCACTGCAGAGTAGCCAGCTGGTTTTGATAATAAAAATATTACACCCTCTTAAAAGTAAATGGTATTGATTTATTAATATCTTTTATCTTATCTTTCCTCAGGAGGTGCTGACGGTCACTTGTAGTGTGCAGCCATGTTCCGAAACAGCCTGAAAATGCTGCTTGGAGGCAGAGGCCGCAAGAACACAACAAGTGGTAAGTATAGTTGGTGGCTATGGAAAAAAGATTGGCAAATGAGTCTAAAGTTGAAAAATGTATATCATTGTATTGAATGTATAGTTAACATATACATGCTCAACTATTATGTAACATTATTTACTTGTGTGTTGAGTGTGTTTTCAACAAAATGCTGGCTCAAAAAATTATTTACAATTGGTCAAATCTACAATTTGTCGCATTTTTGGTTTTAATATGGTTTCAATTTACAGGTGGCAGTAGCATAGAGTCTGATGGTTCAGACGTTAGGATAATGGAGGGATTCACTCGGTCGCTGCCATCTTCTCCTCTCCTCAACCTTCGCCTGGCCAAAAGACCTGGTAGGAACATACATCCAAAGTACACAAACAAACATGGCACCACATGTCAAACTAGGGATGCAACAATTCTCAAGTATTCTCAATACTTACAGTATTGAACCGTTTTGTACACCCTTCACAGTTCAATACGCGTTGGTAAATTTCGGTTTATTTGTTATTGTGTAAAATTAATAGTTCCGGTCGTTTTATGCAATGTATGGATTGTGTGTGTGCCTGTAGCTTTAGATCATTTGGGATTGGGGAAGGCCTCTGTGATTGAAAGACCAATAACAACTCTCTATGGGCTGATTACGACAAACAATATGTACGCCGGTGTTTCCCCAGCACTTTACAGTTTAGGTGGTGCGGCTGCCTGGCCAAACCTGCCCCTTGCTAAGACTGGTGAAGACCCACTTGATTAAACTAATATCTAGCAGCTCAGCAACATCTTGGGCTCCAAATTAACGTGCCCTACTCAAGCTTGCTGCGTTATGGGGCTACGCGGTGAAACTAACTTCCGCTGTCCCACTGGCTTTGTCTGGAGTCTGGTCTGTTCAGAGCAAAGTTAGAGAGAGCCAACTCTGAGGCTGCCCTGTACTCACAGAAAGTTGAACTTAAAAATACTAAAATACTAATGTCCCATTAAGCAACAATAAAAAGAGAGATAGCAAAGTGGCTAAATTTTAATTGTAGCACTGGCCTTGTTGGTCTAAACCATCTCTGTCTAAGACATTTATTATTTCATACGAGTCTGACTTCAGATGAGACATTATTGAGGTTTGATAAAATCTGAGTCTGTTATAAAACCTGGTTCTTTGTGAATTGGATCAGGTCCTCATAAATGTTGGTTTCTAAATGACAAATAACAAAATAGTTATTATATACACTATATGATAATATAAATAATCATTACACTCCCTATTGCAAGAGATATTTTAAGTGCAACCTACTCTTACCTTGATCCAGAGAATGTTGATAAGCTTATGTTTTCACAGAAGAACCTGAATACACATAAAATTGTTGAATATTGTATAGGCTACTTTAAAATACTACTGCACACAGCATTTAATTCATTTTTACAGGTATCAATTCACCTCAAATGTTAAATGCACATTTCTATGCACTTTTTGTGTTATAAGCTTAGTAAAATGAGGGCCGCATTGAAACTACAACAGCCTTTGTTTCTTTAAAATCCCCCCACAATGAATACACCTTGTGGTTAATATCAAATTAAATAATTTAATAATGGTACCATAAATTTTACTGACAGAACTAAACCAAAAACCGTGAGCAAAAATCCGAGGTACATATTGAATCGTGGACCTGCTGTATTGTTGCATCCCTTCTTCAAACCAATACTAATAATGATAATTTGTTGTGTGCGTACTGGTCTTGTGCATTGTGGTCGCTGTCTTGAGGTCATGCCACTCCAGAACGTGTATGTTGTTCTTCTGAAACCATTCTGAAGTTGATTTACTTACTGTGTTTTGGGTCATTGTCCTATTGCAGCATTAATCCTCTTTTTAGCTTCAACTGTCTGACAGACAGCCTCAGCTTTTCCTACAAAACATCCTGATAAACTTTTGAATTAATTTTTCCATTAATGATTGCAAGTTGTCCAGGCACTGAGGCAGCAAAACAGCCCCAAACCATGATGCTTCCTCCACCACCATCCACGGTGGGGATGAGGTGTTGATGTTGGTGAGCTGTTCCATTTTCCTCCACACATGATGTTTACATTTACATTTACATTTACTCATTTAGCTGACGCTTTTATCCAAAGCGACTTACATTGTTCTAATGTAATTACCAGTGTTACAGTCACTGGAGGCAAGGTGGGTTAAGTGTCTTGCCCAAGGACACGACGACAGTATGAACTGTGGGGAGAGCGGGAATCGAACCGCCTACCTTCCGGTTGAAGGACGACAGCTCTACCCACTGAGCTACTGCCGCCATGTTGTGTGTTCCTTCCAAACAGTTCAACTTTCGTTTCATCAATCGAGAAAATATTTTGCCAGAAGTTCTGTGGATTGCTCAAGTGCCTTTTTGTGAACATTAAATGTGCAGCAATGTTTTTTTTTAGACAGCAGTTTCTTCCTCTGTGGAGTCCTCCCGTGAACACCATTCTTGGCCAGTGTTTTACATATAGTCGATGTATGCACAGAGATATTGGACTGTGCCAGTGATTTCTGTAAGTCTTTAGCAGACACTCTAGGGTTCTTTTTTTACCTCTCTGAGTATTCTGCGCTGAACTCTTGTTGTCATTTTTGGTTGACGGCCACTCCTTGGGAGAGAAGCAACAGTGCCAAACTCTCTCCATTTGTAGACAATTTCTCTAACTGTGGATTGATGAACATCCAGACTTTTAGAGATGGTTTTGTAACTTTTCCCGCCTTTATACAAATCAACAATTCTTGATCGCAGGTCTTCAGAGCTCTTTTGAGCGAGCCATGGTAGACATCAGACAATGCTTCTCATCAGGACACAATTCTTACCAGGTGTGTGTTTTATAGTGAGCAGGGCAGCTTTTAGCCACTCCTCAGTGATTGGACACACCCCTGACTTAAATTGTTTGGTAAGAATTGGTATTAATTGCTCTCAAAGTCTTCTTAGGCAGAAGGTTCAGTTACTTATTCCTCCTCCTCACTGTTTGCATGTTATCCTCGTTAAAAATATGAAAACCTATAAATGTTCGGGTGGTTTTACTTAAAGCAGACACTGTTTTTTTCATGTGTGTCATTGACAAAGATCTTATCACATTTGATGGTGATTTTATGCAGAAATGTGAGAAATTCCAAAGGCTTCAGATACTTTTTTATGCCACTGTACTAAATGAATAAACACCAAGCCAACACCAAGACTTGGACCACATGTTGTCTCCCAGCTGTAATGTGTTACCCTGTCTCTGACAGAGGGGAGTGCATCTGACCCCTGACAGCTCATTGGATTGTCTGCGTGGAACTTAGAGGGAGAGAGACTAATACAAATGTAACCCAACCCTATGGCAACTTGTCTCCTCCTCTGTGGCTCCTCCTCTTCCTCCTCCCTGGAGTTGAGTTGACACACTTCTCCTAAACATTAACATGTGTAGTCTCTCTCTAGGTCTAACTGTTCTTCCCTCTGTCAAAACACAAGCAGGAATATGGGGCAAAGACAGATAAATACTTTCTAAGGCTTTTTGTGCCAAATATTAAATAGTGTTGTGAAGATTGACAGAGAATGGAGTCATGACTGTGACCAGAATGTTTTGGGCATGGATACAGATTCTAGGGAAAGGTGATGAAAACAGTCAAATTCCAGTCTCACACCAATGACAAACTAATCAGTGTTTGTTATTGGCTATAACTTTGTAAAGGAGGGAGTAAGGGGTTAGAGTGTGGAGTGTGTTGTTCCCCCCAAAAAGTCTTGAGTACTACAATACAACTAAACAAAAGTCAAAGCTCAAACAATAAATAAAAAAGTTGGAAATAAGGTTCCTTTACTTGGGACTTTAGGGACATTATAACAATTTCACTGACAGTTTACCCAAGTTTTTATCTTTTTCGGATGATAATCTTTCTATACTGACCTCCTCAAATCCTCTCTTTCTTATAAACCTTCCTCGAAATACCTTGCCATGTACCAGATCACACTGCGTAGCTCCTCCCACATGTTTTCCCTCTCTCCTGCATGTGTGCGTGTGCAGTTTTTTCAGGTTGGAGGAGGGGAGTTTTGATTTGCGGTGCAGTCAGACGAGGGAGGTCGCCTTTCAGTCCAGATATGGAGGTCCTTGAAAGAAAGACTTTTTGAATCCTCTGAAACTTTTCTTCTTTTACTTTTTACAAGAGTTGACATAATCTGGGAGAAGAATCATTTCTTTTAGTTCATGCATATCCATTCCTCGGTTTCATTTGCACACTTTGAACAGTGTCTTACCTGTAAATTAGGAAGACTTTTTTGGCTAACTAGGACTACATCGTCTGTATGCTGTGAGTTGTGGTCAGATTCTTATCTAAGGTTTTTTCCAGTGTTTTCAAAGTAGCTTTAAAGATAGTTGTAAAGCAATGTTCTGGAAGTTACTGGGCTGTGGTTTCCACTGTATCTAATCAAGTGTTTTTGTTTCTCTTGGAAGCTTTTCTTTGCTTTATCACTTCATTCCTGCCTCCTTAATCTACTCTCCCTGGATCCTTTGTGTTTTTTGAAGAGGGAGGAGCTCAGGACCAAAGAGAAAAAGACTGGACACTGTTGTCATTTTGTGCATTACATTTTTGTGAATTTTAAGGCAAGAACAGTTGACAAAAAAAAGACAACTCTTGGATCTTAAGGTTTAAGAACTCTACACACAATGAGTATTCTTTGACTTTGCCTTTTTTACAAATCAATCCGAAACTTGCTGCTAGTTAGCTATGGACTGCACGGCGGCAATTTTAAAAGCTTGTGCCCGTTCTCGAATAAAGTTGTGCCGTCCCGACTGTTCGTCTGTGCGTCGCCCACGGAGACGGGATGATGAGTGCGGATGCTGTGGAGATGCAATGGCAGCGCATGTCGTTGGCCACGTTTGCTCGCTTCTGCAGTGCTTGCTGTTTTACGTTTGCTGCTGTCTGTCGCATGACGAGAGCCCTGATCTGCGTCGCAATTGGCTGGAACGCACTAACAATGTAACCGTGAGAGGAGTAAGAGGAAGAAGAGAGGAGCAAGGTGGGGTTATTAGAGAACTTTTCATGTCATGTTTTCTGTTTTTTTTTTTATGCTTATGTTGTTATCTTTTCACCATGGAACTAGCCTACCAGCTTAAACTCAGACACAACATGTGTCAAACTAGTTTTTCCATAAAATTAACCTTAAAGCTACACTTTGAATGAAAATTGATGAAAAATGAAGAATGTGAAAGTGGTGCTTTACCCCAATAACTCAAGGGTTTAAATTTATTTTGCAGATAATACTTTCTTTTTTTTTACGTAACTTTACTAACTAGCGTAACTTTTAGCTGATAGAGGGCGCTGATCCCTCTACAGACTCTCTGTGTTGTTACGACAGCGGCGCAATATTCACGAGACAATCCTATACAAGTGACTATCCAAGCCGGCAAGTTTGGAAGTAAAAACTGAAATAGTAGGGTCATTTTAATTGTACAAATGCAACTCTGCTAGGTTCCGTAAAGCGCATCACTCGCATAATCACTTGCAATATGTCGCCATCCCGGGGACAGGAAAGTTACATTACAGGTTTCTGTCCAGCTGAGGGCACTGGGTCTGTGAGAAAGGCATGATTCTAACAATCTCATGTCTAAGATCAAAATGATTTGGATAATGTAAATTTTTCAGCTAAAGGTTAGCCAATGATCCTTTGAGGCAGTGGTTATAGCATAGCTTTACAGTGTTAATATGTTTTTAACACTGTAAAGTGCCATTATTGAATGTTTTTAATTTGATGTCTGTCAAATTATGGTATATAATTGCTGTTATACCAACTCATTGATGTTTGCTTCATCAGACCTTCCGAAAAAAACTGTCTCTATTCCACTTTATGAGTTTCAAATGTCAATTAGATCAGTTTATAGAAACACTACACAACCCTTTACAATATTTTATTAGGTCTGCACATACATTTTAGAT
This sequence comes from Perccottus glenii, assembly GCA_024416835.2. Classification (NCBI taxonomy): domain Eukaryota; kingdom Metazoa; phylum Chordata; class Actinopteri; order Gobiiformes; family Odontobutidae; genus Perccottus; species Perccottus glenii. The sequence continues at coordinate 23,317,596 of CM044553.2, forward strand.
TGTAATATGTTTGCCTTTTCAGCTAAAATATCAAAGAACGGTTATAATGAAAACATGAAAAGCAACAAAATGATTAACTCAAATGTATTACACCCCTAAATGGTGTGAAATCCAATAAAAGAAAGTTGTTTTTCTGATATCTCTGGTATTGGGTAACTGATTATTTTAAATTAGCGTGGCCTTTCATCATGGTCCAACTTGCATGGTCTTCATAGTATCAAAACAATTTAAGACCCTCCAATAAAAAAGCCATTTGTCTTGCCAGTCTCATTGGTGGCCTTGATACAAACATAAATTTATTGGGTATGTATTGATCGCTATGTCCTAAGCCATGTCCTTCCAAATGACATGCAGCCTTCTAAGAATCAAGAGGGCAACGTCCCTGGTTGAATGACCACATAAATTTCCAATAGCTCCAATAGGTTTCCATACAGGAAAATGATAGAATAGAAATAGGATAAACTGTAGCACATTGGTTTAAGCACATAAATAGCAGGGGCGGCAGTAGCTCAGTGGGTAGAGCGGTCGTCTTTCAACCGGAAGGTAGGCGGTTCGATTCCCGCTCTCCCCACAGTTCATACTGTCGTTGTGTCCTTGGGCAAGACACTTAACCCTCCTTGCCTCCAGTGACTGTAACACTGGTAATGTAATGTAATGTAATGTAAGTCGCTTTGGATAAAAGCGTCTGCTAAATGAATAAATGTAATGTAAATGTAAATGTACAACACTATAGTGATAGAGTGCACACTGGATAATGGCTGTAAAGTCCAATACAACTTTAGCATCTGTGGTTAGTGAAGTTAGCAACATCTTAACAGCAGACCACCACATCAGTGTCAACTAGTCCCTGTTGTAAGTCCAACTCATCATAGAACTGGCTCACCTCTTCACTCGCAGACAAAGATGTTAGCATTTGGTGTTAGCTATGTTTACTACTTTTGCTGAAACTTATATGAATGCTAATCAGCACTGGTAACTGATCCATTTCATTAGTACTAGTCTCATTTTCCCCTTTGTACATCTTTTCACTCCAAATAAATCATTACATTTTTAAAGAGCGCTATGTGTATTTAAAGAGTTGTATTTGCCTAAAACTAGTTTTGGCAAGACCACACCAACTGAGACGAGTCAAAACTGTTGGTGATCGGGACCAAGACCAGTGTAGGGTGCATTAAAAGAGATACCAGGGATCAATGCAAACACCACAACGTGGTCTAAGTCCAGTCTAAACTCCTTTATGTATTAGAAATGAAAGGTGATTTTAATTTCAACATTAAAAGAATTGGACTAACTAACTTTTGTTTAGGCTAAAAAACAGCCAATACAGCTGCAATAAAGCAACAAGGCTCACAAGCAGTTGCATTAGTAAACATGGTTCCAATTAAAAAGTTAAAACACTTTCTCTAGGCTCCAAAGTGTAATCAAGAGAGAATACAAAAACAAAACAAATAGGAAGTGAATGGAAGAAGTAATTGGACACTGCAGCTTTTAACGAGACTGAACTGGAAAAGTCTGCTGTCTGTCTCTGATCCTTCCATTTGATTTTTTTCTAAAGCTAAAAACGTCTCACCCACCCTGTCATTGACTGACCACATGTAGACATGTATGAGCGCACATATTTTCTGTGTTCTTTTTGTTAGCTCAGTTTTCAGCGTGCGCATGTGGGACGTGCCATTTTAGTTCCTGGTCGGGCAGTCAGCAGTTTATAGCTGTAATTACAGACAAAGAGAATATGAGCTTTCAAGCTGTGGCTGTGGCTTTTGTGTGAGCCTGAGTGCGCCTGTGTGTGTCTATACTTGGCATATTTAGGTCATGATAGTGAATATATTAATGTGGAGATCAATCACAGTGTTGCTCCAGTGGGCTTTGCATTGGTTACCGAGTGTGTATGTATGCCAGCCTAAGTTCTTCAACACTTTGTTCTACTCGCATATTGGATAGGACTGATGTTATTTCTGTTTTTGTCCCAATTGGCTAAATTTACTTTCACATAATAGGAAGGTGGGGCTTTTCGTCCCCATGGCAACAGGGTAGATAGGCGGGACCTCTAGCTTACTGAAGATGGAGAGAAACATTTTTTATTTGCAGTACAAAATAGCCGTTACTTTACATTATGTTTGTGAGTAGTTAATGGAGCCTGTGAAATACGCAAATCTCTCATTATCGCAATATCATGAATCACAATATTTGTATCGCTAAAAAAAGTTTTTGTTAGCTTGCAAAGCCTCTGTGCCTTTACAATTGCTTTATTTAGCCTTTTCTGAGAATGCAGTTGTAAATGTATTTGTTTATTCATGTTTAAAAGTACAGTACAGACAAAGTGTTTAGGTGAGCGTAAAAGTTAGTCTTATTATCTTACTGGGTCCCTACTATACCAGGTTAAAAACACCCAGCTGCTTTATTTACTCGCCCATTGGTTCTTGTCTTTAATGTTTCACTGTCACATTCTCTCTCCAGGGGAGGAAGAGGAGTTAGGACCACCCCCCTCGGTAGATGAAGCCGCTGATGCGTTAATGACCAGACTGGGCTTCTTACTTGGGGATAAAGTTGTTGCTCGAGATGCAGACCCATCTTCACACGTCCAGGAGGATGGACAGGTAGAACAAGACCATTGCATAACATTTATGATGGTGAAACTGCATTCACTGTGGAGGTTCACAATGGTTAAAGCCAAAACACTTACAACAATTAATTCATAAAAAACAACTATGAAGCAATAAGTGGAAATGTTTAACTCAAACAAATTATTTTTGGGATAAAAGTCAGAATTAAAATTTTATGGCTGCATATGAGAAACTGACTGAAGTAGGAGAGTCATTCAGTTCAATACTATCTTTCAGACACACAGTTTTGGTTCATAACAATAGATAAAAAAATACATAAAAAACATTTAAATTACATTTAGTCCATTACAAAAGGTTTGTATGGAGTTCTTTAAGCCACTGTTGTTGTTTTTTCAGTGCAGATGTATATCTGTAGCAGCTTAGTGCAGGGTTGGTTAGAGCTTCTATGAGGGAGTTCTCTGACTTGATGATTAAAGAATATGAATTTTGAATCTTTTAAACACTTTAAAAGGTATTTTATAATTGAGAGAAGTTATTAATCTGTAGAAAACCAGAAAGGTAATTTAATCATTCTAGTTTTACACACCACAATAATGTATTGAGTTGGACTTTAAAATTAAGTAAAATAAGTTCCTACACACGTGGACAAAATTGTTGGTACCCTTCGGTCAATGAAAGAAAAACTCACAATGGTCACAGAAAAAACTTTATTCTGACAAAAGTAATGATAAATAAAAATTCTATGAATGTTAACCAATGAAAGTCAGACATTGCTTTTCAACCATGCTTCAACGGAATTATTTAAAAAATAAACTCATGGAACAGGCCTAGACAAAATTGATGGTACCCCTGACTTAATATTTTGTTGCACAACCTTTTGAGGCTATCACTGCAATCAGATAATTCCTGTAACTGTCAATGAGACTTGTGCACCTCTCAGCAGGCATTTTGGTCCACTCCTCATGAGCAAACTGCTCCAGTTGTTTCCGGTTTGAAGGGTGTCTTTTCCAGACGGCATGTTTCAGCTCCTTCCAAAGATGCTCAATAGGATTGAGGTCAGGGCTCATAGAAGGCCACTTTAGAATAGTCCAATGTTTTCCTCTTAACCATTCTTGGGTGTTTTTTGCTGTGTTTTGGGTCATTGTCCTGTTGCAAGACCCATGACCTGCGACTGAGACCAAGCTGTCTGACACTGGCCTACACATTTCTCTCTAGAATCCCTTGATAGTCTTCAGATTTCATTGTACCCTGCACAGATTCAAGACACCCTGTGCCAGATGCAGCAAAGCAGCCCCAGAACATAACAGAGCCTCCTCCATGTTTGACAGTAGGGACAGTGTTCTTTTCTTGATATGCTTTATTTTTCCGTTTGTGAACATAGAGCTGATGTGCCTTGGCAAAAAGTTCCATTTTTGTCTCATCTGTCCATAGGACATTCTCCCAGAAGCTTTGTGGCTTGTCAACATGTAGTTTGGCATATTCCAGTCTAGCTTTTTTATGATTTGTTTTCAACAATGGTGTCCTCCTTGGTCGTCTCCCATGTAGTCCACTTTGGCTCAAACAACGACGGATGGTGCGATCTGACACTGATGTTCCTTGAGCATGGAGTTCACCTTGGATCTCTTTAGAAGTCTTTCTGGGCTCTTTTGTTACCATTCGGATTATCCGTCTCTTTGATTTGTCATCAATTTTCCTCCTGCAGCCACGTCCAGGTAGGTTGGCTACAGTCCCATGGATCTTAAATTTCTGAATAATATGTGCAACTGTAGTCACAGGAACATCTAGCTGCTTAAAGATGGTCTTATAGCCTTTACCTTTATCATGCTTGTCTATAATTTTCTTTCTATTCTCCTGCGACAACTCTTTCCTTCGCTTCCTCTGGTCCATGTTGAGTGTGGTACACACCATGTCACCAGACAACACAGTGACTACCTGAAGCCCACCGTTGAATTAACATGTCCATTTGGTCACATTATTTACTGTCTTTTCTAGGGGTACCATCAATTTTGTCCAGGCCTGTTCCATGAGTTTATTTTTAATTCCGTTGAAGCATGGTTTAAAAGCAATGTCTGACTTTCATTGGTTAACATTCATAGAATTTTTATTTATTATTACTTTTGTCAGAATAAAGTGTTTTCTGTGACCATTGTGAGTTTTTCTTTCATTGACCGAAGGGTACCAACATTTTTGTCCACGTGTGTATTTGTTTGCAGTCCAGTACCTAATACTTCACAGCCTCATGGTTGGGGATCACAACTAAACTAACACTGCTGCATAAATATCGTCAGTTGTAGTATTTATTTATGTCTATATGTACATAGCTGTGTATGATAATGATATAAACTAACTGTTACCACGGCTTTACTGTCTGCTTTCAACATCTAAACTCACCTATTAGAATGTAAATAGGGCATACAATGAGCCAAACTCATTGTGATTCTGTACTGATGTCTCCCACTGTCTGCTTTCTTCTCCCCAGAGGATCTCTCCATCCTCCAGCCTGGCCAGTAGCAGCGCCTCCCCCTGCTCCACGCTGCCGCCCCCTGCTGGAGGAGAGGGCAACAACAACAACAAGCACACCCCCTCCAACTACGCCTCCATCACCTCCCCCTCCTCCACCCTGGACAGCAGAGACAGCGGCATCATTGGTGACCTACTAAAAACACAGCATCTGCTCATAATACACCCACGAATTAGGAATTAACTGCTTCTTCTTCTTCTATTCTCCTTCAGCCACACTGACCAGCTATTCTGCAGAGTCAGCGATGGAGCAGGGCGACAGCGGCGGAAAGTACCGGGGCGACAGTTACCACGGCAGCAGTTCAAACCTCTGGCAACAGGGGGGCCGGCAAGTGGTGGCGTCCACTTCCTCGTCCAGCATGGTGGCACCAAGAAGCGGGAAGAATGGCTTTCTGTACAGAAACGAAGACGACAACATGTCCGCCTCCACCTACAGCCTCAACAAGCTCCACCCAGACCAAGCTCACAACTTCTCCCGCTCCTCAGGCTCCACCCACTCCATCCCGCTCTACCTCATGCCACGGCCAAACTCGGTGGCGGGTAAGATGTGATTGTGTGTGTGTGGTGCGCTTTCTTTCCTGTTAGGAAGGAAATACATCACTTGCTGCCACTCGGGTCTGGAGTGAGCTCATTCTGAAGGCTGTTGTAAGTTTATATCTCAGGATTTACTGCCGCTAAAATGACATGAGCTGTGGCTATGGCTCAGTCAGCAGGTTTGGTTCTGATTAGTCAAAGTAAAGAGGGATTATAATTTATTACTGTGCTTTCATACAAGCTGCTTCAGCAAGACTCAATGTGATACAAAGCTTTGCAAAAGAAAAAGAGCCTTAGTGTAACAGCTCATATTTGATCTTTGTTAGACGGTCACTAAACTGTGGAGCTAAACACTGCAGTATGTTAAACTGAAGATGGAGATACACCACAGTTTAAGTCATTTAAGTTCTGGAAGGTCATCTTTAGGGCTGTTAACACGTTAATTTCACATTAACACATAAATTATTATGCGCATTAATGCAGTCGGTGTCATCATGCGTTTCAACCAATTTGAGCATTAGAGGCAGGCCTAAGACTGCTGTAGCGCTCACATGAACTGTCCTGGACTTATCCAAACTCATTAAACATGCACAACAATACGTAAGTTGATAACCTTCAATTAAAAACTGCCACCTTTTTTTCTTCTTGTTTCTCTCTGTTTTAGAGATTTTAGTATTGTTTTATGATTTAGGCTTGGACTGGACTAGCAATCTGCAATTTAATTTAACTAATTTAAAGTGCTTAGGAAGGATAGAAAACAACCCACATCATCTATTCATCTTATTACAATAATATAGAGCCACTACACAGTGCCATAAGCTACAAGTTGATCAAATTAGCCTATGTTTCTGCTGGTACCGGTTGTTTTTTTTTTTGTTTTTTTTAGATAAAAGTGTGCATTACACAAATTTTTTATTAGTTTGTGAATGTTGTGCGTAACAATGCAATTAATCACTGCGGAAAATCTTTAATGGTTGCAGGGCACTAGTAATTTTAAAAGCAAATATTCAGATAAGATAATACCACACTGTATCTATTGCACACTCAGAGTGGACACTGGACACTGCCAATATAAATGTTTTTATTTGTGAATATGTTTGTGTATTTCTATGTATTTTTTTAACTGTCCTGGACACATTCCTGCACGGCCTGTCCGTCCTGGGAGTGGATCCCTCCTTCTGTGGTTCTCCCTGAGGTTTCTCTTTTTTCCCGGCTGGCTTTTTTTTGAGTTTTTCTTTACCCTGATGGAGGGTCTAAGGACAGGGGATGTTGTCTAGTGCAGTCTGTTAAGCCCTTTGAGGTGACTGTTGTTGTGATATTGGGCTATACAAAAATAAATGTCTTGTCTTGTCTTGTATCTAGAATCTGTAGTTCCTTATGGTTTAGTCTATCACAACACTATCTGTGTATCTCAAACTTTTTGCCATGCCCCCTTGCTCCTGTATTTCTCCATGTTGTAATCTATCTGCCCAGAGCATAACAGTCTCCATGGAAGCGTGGTATGTTTGGTGTCACCTTTTTAAGAGTCTGTGTTCGCAGCACCATTCAACATTAGTTCTGCGCAATTTTTAGGCCCCCTTTTTGACACAAATCAACCAGTAAGAGGCCTAAATAATTAAAACTAAATATAAATCTTTTTATTCTGTCTTTTTCAGCCACTAGTACTGCCCACCTTGAAGATCTGGCTTATCTAGATGAACAACAGAGACACATCCCAGCAAGAGCCTCCCTCAGAATGCCCAGACAGAATTCTGGGAGTCGTAGTCAACAGGACCACAGAGGTAAGAGCTCATATTCACTAATAATTGCACTGTATTTTAAAGTAATATAATGATACACCTGTTTTCTCTTCTTCAGCAGTGCGCTTCACTCCATCCCTCAACCTGAAGCCTTTCCACTTTGAGATTCCTGGTCTGGCAGGTAATTGGCTGTTCACAGGGAGGGAGTGGCTTTTCCAGGAAGTAGATGCCTGTCTGTGCAGCAATGACCCAGCAACAAATCGCGGCGTGGTGATCGTCGGTAACATGGGCTTTGGCAAAACTGCCATCATCGCGCAACTGGTGGCTCTCAGTTGTCATGGAAATCGCATGTGGCCAAACGCTGCCAATAACCACACCGTGCCAAAATGTAAGGCCCGAGAAAAACGACTGCATCAACAGTTTTGAGTGATTATATTGTGACATGTTCATCAGTTTCTTTTCCTGATAAACTTTCCCTTAGATCCGGAAAGTGTACCATCCTCCCACAATTCAATGGGAAGAGGAGAAGGAGTGGATGAAGAAAGGGAGGAGAGCTGTCCAGGGACACCAGAAATGAAGAGGAGACAGGAAGAGGCACTGAGGAGGCTTGCAGGACAGGTAGCATTCTTACTTTACCTCCCGAATATAAACTTGGAAAAAGAAGCGGATTAAACATATTTGAAATAATAAAAATTCTTCCAAAGGAAAAGTTTTTATGAGATTATTTTGCAGTACTATGTTGGTCTTTAAAGAATTAAGATGATAGAAGAAATGGTCTGCTCTCTGTGGATTTAAGTTGAATTTTCAGGGGGCAGTACCAACGAACACAGAATACACTACCTCTGGACGCTATTGGATAGACATAGAACCAGTGAGAGCATTACATAAAGGCATTCCCATTTTAGATAAACTGTTACGATTGATCTGAGTGGATGGGAATGGTTGGCTGGGCCAGATTTTTAGTTTTTTTTTATTAGACAACAAGCCATTTTTTGCATGTAGCCTCGAGGCGTCGAGCATTAGCGCTAAGACAGAAGGATGGCTGAATCTTTTTTTTTTTTACTGTCAAAAGAATACATTTGCTTGGGTATTGAATATCTATCGTCTAACAATTTTGCATGTGTAAGGAAAATAATGTCAGTAGGTTACTTGCCTGTGTTGGCGGTTAATGCAAACAGTAGCGACCGTAATGTATTCAGAGTGTTGGGGGCAGAAAGGAGGACAGTGCTGGAAGAGTGTGCGGGACCCTGCGTGTATGTTTGGTGGTGTGTGTTGAAAATACACGGAGCACAGCCTGAGTTTCACCTAGTTAGAGAGTTTTCTACAAATATTTTGGCGTGGTTAAGGTCCACAGTAACCGTTTAAGTTCCTGCATTAAAGCGTTTTTTGTTTGTGTGTGAAATGTAATTCTATGTAGGGGGTGTTGACAACCTTCTCGTCCATTATTTCACTGCATCTGGCTGGACACTAACAGTTATGTTAGTGACCTTATTGTGCTCAAATTGTCTAAATGTCAACGCAAATTAATTCCCAATACTAATGATAACTAATGATAATATAATGGACATTCTGTGCTTTTATCGTAAGTAGGCTATTTCAATATTTTCAAATCCAAAGAAAAGCACAGCTTTATCAGATCACCCAATGCAGCCACGACGAAGTGCAAAACATAAACAAACCAATCTACTCTAGTGACGTGTTTCCTTTTTTTGTTTAGCAAGCAGCTAGGCTTTCTAACTTTCTTTCATGCAAATCTATGACTTTTTTCTTTTTCTATTGCACTTTTTAAATGGTCAGGATTTCGAGTGTTTCATATTCAAGGTTTGAAAAGTGCTTTTTGATAAGGTGCTTGAAAATGGATGTCAAAAATCCCTAAAGCACGGCCTCCTTTACATTTGCGCTACATACTGCTGGTACAGGAATATTGTGGATTTTCAGTATTATATATTTAATGCCATATTGTAAACTCGGTTTATCTTGTTTTTATGTGGTTACATTTTTTTACGACATTCATTGTGAATGGCAATGATGGATTAATAACAAACAAAGTTGAGAAAAGTTGAATATGTTTGTATTGGTTTCTGTTTTATCAAACCTTTAATGTGATGGAATAGCTTATAGTGGAACTTAACAGTAACAGTTAGCTGCTTTCTTTTTCAGTTTAGAGAAAAGTATCTTATGCCAAAAAGAAGCACGTTTCTCTTAAGAGTACAACCTTGATATTCTTTTTTATATTATAAACATAAAAACCAATGAGTCATAAAATTCTTCTGTAATGATGTCTTCCTTATTTTCTGTCCCTTTCTTGACCCCATCCAGCTGTCAGTGTCCATCACTCTTGTGTTTACCTCTGCCTGTCTTTCTGCAGGTGGTCTCCTATCACTTCTGTCAGGCCGATAACTGTCACACCTGTCTGGTCCCCGAGTTTGTCTACAACATGGCTGCCATGCTCAGCGCCAGTCCTCAGCTGTCTTCATATCGAGAACTGCTGCACCAGTCGCCACAGTTACAGAGCACTCTCAGTCTGCGCTCCGTCATCCAAGACCCAAACTCTGCTCTACTAAAGGGAATCCTAGAACCACTAGAACTACTCCACAGAGGTACATACACAATGTAATTCATTTTAGCATTATGTTCTACCAAGATAATATTGTTCAGTCTAACCTGTTGTGGTTTTTTTTCAGAGGGGAAGATACAAGTGGACAGGACGGGGCTTATTGTATTAATAGATGGACTAAACGAAGCAGAGTTCCACCGACCGGACTATGGTGACACTCTGGCTTCCTTCCTGATTCGGAACATTCAGAAATTCCCTCCCTGGTTAAAGGTCATAACTACTGTCAGGACCAGCCAGCAGGTACACACAGGCAAAGAACAATGTTCCTGTCAATATTTAACACATGCCATAAAAAGGCCTATGGGGAAAGGACAGTGTTGACACATAAAAGTATTGTGTTCAATTTAGTAATAATAGGAATAGTGTCATGTTTGTGTGTCAAATGTAATTCTATGTAGGGGGGCCTCATCCAAATATCCATTATCCTAAAGACACCTTGAACTGCAAAAATCTGTGCTGTAGTATTTGGATGTTTCATGTTGTTGTTGATTAAACATTCAGAGTTGGAAATCATATAAATTATTAGTGGCACAAAGTTTTAATAAAAATCCCTTTTATTAAAATCATTCAAAAATGTTCACTAGAAATGAAACACCGCAACCAAAAGCATGTACTTTATAATTTGGGTGAATTTTAGATAAAAAAAACTTTTCCTGCTTTTAGTTAACAAAAAATAAAAAATAAAAATAGGACCTTTTTGCTTGCACAAGAAACAAATACATTACATCAAACCCAAGTTTAGAGTTTCCAGATGTTGGTGAACTGTAAAACATCAGAATAACTGTAACTCTTTTTTCCTTCCTCAGGACATCACTCGTTCCTTGCCTTTCCACCGAATCTCTCTGGACAGGGTGGAGGAGAACAGCGCTATAGACCACGATCTGCAGGTAACACACACACAACCTGTCTTTTCATTTTTTGATTAAACTTCCTATTCCTTTACCTATCAACATATGTTTTTTTCCTCAGGGTTACCTGATGCAGCGTATCCACAGCAGCGCCGAGATCCAGAGCAACGTGTCTCTGAGTAACGGTCGGCTGGACAACACCGCTCTGGCAAAGCTGATCAGTCACCTGAAGAGTCTGAGCAGAGGATCCTACCTGTACCTGAAACTCACCCTGGACCTGATAGAGGGGGGGTATCTGGTACTTAAGAGCTCTAGCTTTAAGGTGAGGAATGGGTCTGTGGTCAAAGGATGGGTTGGGTCTAAAGACATGTTTCCACTGAAGCGGTACAGTAAGAGTCAGGTTGGTTTAGTATGTATTTAGGGGCGTTTGTCAAACTCAATGATGAAAGCATAGAAAACAATTTGTGGAAATAAATAATATAAGATCAGTGAATGGGGGTGCCACAAGAATCGATCCTTGGACCTACCCTTTTTCTCTTGTGTAATAACTCAAGTTAAGTGTATAATGGGTGCACGTGGCAGAGTGGTTAGCACTCCTGCCTCACAGCAAGAAGGTCGTGAGTTCAAAACCCGGCCGACTCAAACATTCTCGGCCGACTTTGGTCTTTCTGTGAGGAGTCTGCATGTCCTCCACGTGTTACTGTGGGTTTTCTCCGGGTACTCCGGCTTCCTCCCACCGTCCAAAGACATGCATGTATAGGTTAATTGGCAACTCCAAAGTGTCCCTAGTGAATGAATGTGAGAGTAAATGGTTGTATGTCACTGTCTGTCTCTAAATGTTAGCCCTGCGACTAACTGGCCACTGTCCAGGGTGTACCCCGCCTCAGGCTCAAAGCTGCTGGGATAGGCTCCAGTCACCCGCGACCCCTAACGGGACTAAGCGGTAGAAAATGAATGAATGAATGAAAGTGTATAATGGTTAAGTGTATTTTATTTGCAGAAGATTCAATCTTATTCATTTGTAAGAGAAAATATATTTTATTATTGATGTAAAAAATCTAAATCAATCAATGTTTAAAAGAAAACTGTAAAAGTCAGCAATGTTAACAAAAATATGACACTGTTGATAAAGCAGGTTCTATAAAGTCTGGTTTTAGTTCTGCACTATTCAGTTTAAAACAACAAACCAAACTGAGCCACACTGTCCAGGTAAAAACTTATGGTTTACTCACAAAGTCTTTGTTTAAACTTGACAAGTAACATTAAGTCTTTGTTAATAAAGAAGTGTTTGAAGCTCAGTAGTAGTGGAAATTGTACTGTTGATGTCTTTAAACTACTCGTGTCTTGTCTCGTCCTGTAGGTGGTTCCCGTGAGTCTTGCTGAGGTTTACCTTCTGCAGCTTAACATCCGGTTTCCCACTCAGTCATCGTTCCAGAGAGTTCTGCCACTACTGAACGTCACTGTGGCCTCTCTGCATCCTCTGACAGACCAGCAGGTACAGTATAGCATCATGTTGTTATTTGTTGACCTCTTCTATAAACACCTATCTGCCATAACACTCGACCCAGAATACAAGCCCAAGTGACGGGTACCATGGCAAGAACAATAATCAAATAGTCATAATGTTACGACTGACCACTTCAGGACTGCATGTAAACTAATTTTCTCTGTATGTTCTAGTTGTTTGAGGTGGTAAATGCAAGTGCCGTGGCTGGAGGAACGTTGCCGTGGTCGGAGTTTGCTCAGCGGCTAGAGCAGCTGTCTCCTTTCCTGCTGTGGCGGAGTGACGGCAGCAGGATGTTGAACCACGCTTCCTTCAGGGAGTGGCTGGTGTGGAGGGAAGAGGGGCAGGACGACAGGTTCCTCTGCGACCCCAGGTGCATGGTGCTCTCTAAGACTTCTTTACACTGCACAATTTTTTTTTTACAGATAAATATATTTCTTGTTTTTGTTGTGATTCTAAATGTTGTTTTGTGTCTGTGTTCAGGAGCGGTCATACTCTGCTGGCCTTTTGGTTGTGCCGACAGGAAGGTAAAGTGAATCGGCATCAGACTCTGGAGCTGGGTCATCACATCCTGAAGGCGCACATCTACAAGGTACACACTCACACACCTGAGAGCCATTTATCCCCAAAGCTTTGTGCCGAGTCATAACGGTTTGTCATTATTACTCCCCAGGGGCTCAGCAAGAAGCTTGGGGTTTCTTCCTCAGTACTTCAGGGGCTGTGGCTTTCCTACAGCACAGGGAGCCTGAGTCCTGCTCTGTCGTCTCTACGCAACCTCTACACTCCCAACATCAAGGTGACACCATGTTCACACACGTCACATGACACATTCATAAAGCGGTTTAGCTGTAATGGTGATTTTTGTCTGTGCAGGTGAGCCGGCTGCTGATTATGGCAGGAGCTGATGTGGACTACCGCACTGATGTCCTTAACAATGCCCCTCTATTGTGTGTACACGCCCACCTTGGATACAAAGATGCTGTGTTGCTGCTGCTTGACCATGGAGCTCAGGTACTTGAATGAATAAAATAAATACTTAGAATATATACAGTAAAACGTTGCAGATAGTTGGATGGCTATCCCTTTTAATGGCAAATGCTACCTCACTCCAGTCGGCTCTAACCTTTTGTCCTATATTCTGCATTTACAGGTGGATGCCCAGTCAAATGATGGTCTGACAGCGCTAGGATTCGCTGCTGCAGCTGGACATTCAGATATTGTGACCATGCTGAGTCAGCATAGAGCCAAGGTAGCGGTTTCTGCTTACTGTGTTTTTGTCTTTCAGCCAAACCACTGTAAAGATTGTCCTTTTACAAGAAGCCTCTAGCATTACCAGGGATACTACATGGGGAAGTCAAGTTTTGGTAAAATGTTGCACTAAATTGTAATTAAACTGAATTCTGAGGTCACTGTGCCTGGTGTGTGTTTCTGTTTCCCTTAGGTGGGCCACGTAGACAGCTCGGGCCGGTGTGTGCTGGTGCTCGCTGCTCAGCGGGGACGTCACGAGGTGCTGCGCTTCCTGCTCAAGTCCGCAGACTGGAACTGCACTTCCTGCTGCAGCCAGCGGGGGGTGAGCAGGGACCAGGCGGTGCAGCAGGCTCTCATCGCAGGAGCCAGCATGGGCCACACTGAGGTATACATCTTCTCCCACACACAGGAAGCAAAGTATTGAGTTTGTTTTTTTAGGATGGATGGCTTCTAAAGAAAAAGTGTCTGTGCAGATTGTGTCATTCCTGTTGGATCTGTCTGAGGAAGAAGAGGACAGACCGGAGATTAACACTTTTGACAGTCTGTGGGGGGAGACAGGTACTGCTGTTACACCATGTTATGAAAATCTTAAGAATATTATTCTACTTTATCTTGTTTTCATATTCTGTCAAAGTGAAATGTATTTATTCATAGGTAGGAGGAGGTTTTAAGTGTCACTTTGTTACTGGTTTAAGCAGATGATTAATCAGTGTGTTTTGATTTTTCTCAGCTCTGACAGCAGCTGCAGGAAGTGGCAGGCTGGCTGTGTGCAGGCTGCTGCTTGATCAGGGAGCTGCTGTGGAGAAAACCAACAGACGCAGCGTCGCTCCACTTTTCAGCGCGGTGAGGCGGGGCCATTGGCAGGTACTACACAGGACACACAGCACACACAGTGAAGTACAATAACGCAGCTGTAAATATAGAGTGCCAAGGCCCTGTATGTGTTTCTGTGGATCAGGTGGTGGAGCTGCTGCTGAATCACGGTGCAGAGGTGAACATGGTGGACCAGCAGGGGCGGACAGCTCTGATGATGGCAGCGTCAGAAGGTCATATGTCCACTGCACAGCTGCTGCTGGATCATGGTAAACTATCAAGCAAAAGCTATTCATTCATTCATTTTTTTTCACACCCTGGACAATTGCCAGTTAGTTCGCAGGGTAGCAAAAGCTACAATGTTATATATATATATATATATATATATAGAGATATATATAGATAGATAGATAGATAGATAGATAGATAGATAGATAGATAGATAGATAGATAGATAGATAGATCTCATAACAATAGGATAAATCATGCTTTAAAAAGATGCTGTAATGTTCCATGGCAATGTGCACCATATAATTCTTTATGCTGATTCATGGTTCATTCACAAAGTGCTCTCTGTACTGGCGAAAGCATTGTATTTTATTTAAAAGAGAAGGAAGTGAGTCAGACATTTTGACAAAACACCATTAAAAAACAGCATTTAAAAAGGCAGAGTCGTGTAAGAGACAAGAGCGTATTGAAACCCAGACAAGACCAAGTCTGTCAGTGACATGAAAATAAATCCTTGGGAACAGTTAGAAAATCCAGTAAAAGTCCAGTCTTGGGTCAAGTCCAAACTCAAGCAGGAGTTGTTGGTGTTTTTGCTGAAGGAGGTAGATATTTTAATTATAGAAGTTTCCATCCAATCACAAAACAATGTGGACCAATAAACCGGTTGTGGTTAGTCTTTTCTCGAGACAAGACCAAGAAAAGTAACCTTGTGTTGCGGCTGGATTCTCGCGAGTTTTATTTACAAACTCATAAAAATCCATCCATTTAACCCATGAGTTCATTGTAATCTCTGTGTAGGGGCCTCTCTGGACCAGGCTGACAGAGAGGGACTAACGGCGCTGAGCTGGGCATGTCTCAAAGGGCAGTTGCCATTGGTCAGAGAGCTGGTGGACAGAGGAGCAGATACCACTCATGTGGACCGTAGTGGACGGACCCCGCTGGACCTGGCGGCTTTCTGCGGTGACCCTGAAGTGGTATGTGTCTGTGCCGCTACTCAACCGTCTGTTTAAGGATACAGTATAGCACCAGACTTTGTTCCTCTAAGGATACAAATCTCTTTTTCAAGGAAGTCCAACAAAGACAGCACAAATTTACAAACTCAGGAAACAAAAACTGCAAAATGTTATGCACCTACAGCAACACACTTTTTATTAAAGGACATTAGAGACACTCCTTTTTTTAATATAAAACTAAACATGTGTCTTAATTGAAAAATAAATGCCAGGTAATCACGAACAAGATGATGTCAAGAATGGAATGGCTAAAATGGATGTGCTGCCATCTGCTGACTCAAAAGTGAATAAAACATTTTTTACTAAGAAAATCCTTGACTAGATATTCCATTAAAAGACTTTTAACACTCCTGGGTCCCTTGACATTTTTTTGTATCTTTAGAATTACAATTTTTCAATTCCATTGCAACATTCTGTTTTTTATTTTTTTATTCAATGGGGTTGAAATTCCTTCTTGTTTTCCATGGCAACCATTTAAAAACATTTTCTTGTGTCCTAGGTACCCAGGTTGGGCAATTTATTTATAAGCAACTTTGAGAAAAAAATTATTTAAATTTGAATTTATGTTTTTTTGACACTCCCAGATTTGGATAGGAACCTCCCAAAAAATCTAATTTGCGTTCATAGGATGAAAAAAAAAAAACGTTTTATATAAAAACCAAAAAAAATTTTGCTAAACCTGGCATTTAAAGCATTAAAAATTCTTACGTTAATAATGACATTCATAAAAACAAATTTGAAAAAAAATTTTATTGACACATAGGTAATATTTTATGGCAATCTTTAAAACAGCACATTTTTGTGTCGATTACTATTTTTCCCAAAAACTGAATTGATCAGAATCAATGTTGGTGGCAATTTTTGACACTCCCAGACCTAGACCTAGACCTAATAGCATAGCATTTATGGGATGGGAAAAAAAATCAACTTTTTGTGTTTTTTTTTTTTTTTGGCTGAAAATAAATAAATGAATTTTATTGCTAAAACTGGCATTTAAGGGGTTAACAAATCTGAAAAAATTCATAAAAAGAAATTTGAAAAAATATGTTGAAACCATATATTTTTATGTCAATCTTTAAAAGAGCATTGTTTTGTGTCAAAGTGGACTAAAGCTAAAAAATGAAGGGACTCCTAAGGGTTAAGTAGCAGTTCTTTACACTGTTTTCTGTTTCCTTCTGGTTTAGGTGCAGTACCTGGTGGATCATGGCGCGTCAGTGGAGCACGTGGACAGCAGCGGGATGCGTCCTCTAGATCGAGCAGTCGGTTGTAGAAACACATCTGCAGTCATCGCTTTGCTCAAAAAGGGAGCAAAAATAGGTATATATGATTCACCAAAACAACTCAGATGAACCATTTTTATCGAACTACAATAGAGGATTAGGGCCCTTGTAAAAATATTTTAGAATTATGACATTTTAGCTTAAATTGTTTATTTTTTTCTTTTTGGGGTTTTGGCCTTTTTGCCTTTATTTGATAGTCGACAGTAGATCGACAGAAAACAGGGGGAGAGAGAGAGAGGGGAATGACATTGAGCAAATTACTCAAGCGAGATTTAAACCCAAGTCTCCCACGTATTTGGCATGAGCTCTTCCAACTGAGCTCATAATTTTAACTTTTTCAGTGACTCCCAAGTCACACCACAGAAACACTTCACAGGGGCCCTAATCGTTTTCGGTAACAACTGACAGAATTTTGTGGCTTAAGTGTTGATGTCTAATAGCCCAAAAAAATGCCTGCTTGTACCACAACATAAGCTTTTGTTTTTGTGTAGGCCCTGCAACCTGGGCCATGGCCACATCTAAACCTGATATTTTAATGGTTTTGCTCAGTAAACTGATACAAGAAGGCGACAAACTGTACAAGGTAGTAGCCTCAAGCATCTTTCACACATTATCCACTGTGTCTAACATGAAAGTCACTTTTCTAACGTGTTTTAGCATGGTAAAGTGCGGGAGGCTGCTCTCTCATACCAGTCGGCTCTTCAGAAGTTCCCAGGCGACGAGCTGAAGACGTTCCGACAGCTGAGAGTCTGCGTGCTACTCAACCTCTCGCGCTGCCGCCGCAAAATGAACGTAAGGCTCGTCATTTCTCTGAGGCTTTTATCTGGTACAACAGGAGGCAGACACACAGCCAATTTTATTAACAACCCCGGTGTATCCCGGGTTGTAATCCCATACAGTTGTGCTTATACAGTATATGAACCTTTTATCTGCTCCTTGTAAATGGGATAATGAGGGAATAACACACACCTGGCCATGGATCAGCTGAGCAGCCAATTTTCATTACTTTTGGTCCATTAAAAAGTGGGAGGCACAAATATAAACTGTTGTAATTCCTACACCGTTCACCTGATTTAAATGTAAATGCTCTCAAATTAAAGCTAAATGTCTGCAGTTAAAGCACAACTTTTGTGTTTGTTTCATTTCAAATCCATTGTGGTGGTGTATAGAGCCAAATATATTAGAATTGTGTCGATGTTCCAATATTTATGGACCTGACTGTATATACAGTGTGTGTGTGTGTGTATATATATATCTATATATACAGTATGAACCAAAATACCGGCCTTGTCTTAGTAAGACAATAAAGTTGTTGAAAAACTTTAGGTGTAAAAAGGCAAAATCAAAAAGTCACTGCCCCCATTTTCTCCTTTCTCCTTTATAAAACCATTTACAAAATGCTTAAATATCTCTTTTTAAGGTTACCATTTTCAAAAATAATGACATGATGTTTTATGTTATTGGATTCTCTTTGATAGTGTGTCAATAGAAAATGACCATAAATCCTGTGTGCTGTGTTTTCTTTAGGATTTTAGCCTGGCCGAGGAATTTGCCACCAGAGCACTGGAACTAAAAGCCAAATCCTATGAAGCTTTTTACGCCCGAGCCCGTGCCAAACGCAGCCGCAGGTAACTATAGTAACACGTGGACAGGGCAATTGGAATGTCACCATTGAACAGTACTGAAGTGTTTACAGCAAGTTCTTGTTCTGCATAAAATCACAAACACAACGAGGCCAAAGACAGAAAATTTTAACTAATTGCGCTGTGCATGAATTGGCCATGACCAGGAGATTAATGAGAGTCACACTGTCTGATTTGAGACGTCACGCGAGGGAAACAATTGACCTATGGTTAACAACAAGCAGCATCAACATTCTCCACAGTTGTTCTAAATTGCTCACACTTCCAGTTTATCACAACCTTTCCCCATGAGACCTGTCATCTTTGATCCTGTCACACTGTGACATATGACATTGATTTAACAATCAATTTTGCCATGACTAATCAATCATTCATCAGCGGCCACTAAAACATTGCACAGTGTTTATAGGTTAAGATTAAAAGATTAACTAAAACCATGAGAATTGTAACAATTTCATTTCTCCCAAAGGCAAATGAGTATCATGTCAGGGGCCAAAACTATGAATTATCTGTACTCCTGTAAATACAGTATGTAGTGTCACTTCCAGTGTATGATTAAAATGACATTGCCTTTAAAATGACATGAAGTAGATCAGAATTCAATGAAATATAAGCAGCTGGATTTAGCTTCCAGATTCTCAATTTGAAGTTGGCATCACATGGTTCAAGTTCTAAGTTCATGTTCACTGCACATTTAAGGGTTAGTTTTGTCTGTCAGTTATCTGATTATTGTTGTTGTTTTTACCTCACAGGCAGTACCACGCAGCCCTGGAGGACCTGTTAGAGGCCAGCCGCCTGTGTCCATCAAACCGTGAGATCCAGAGACTGCTGTCCAGGGTCAAAGAAGAGTGTCGCCAGGCCGCACAACAACAAGACCCCTCTGCTCTCCCGTCTCAAAATGTTTATCAGCAGAATGTCTCACCCAGTTTTCAGGTGCACGAGAGGGGCGGGGGGTTTACCAACGAGGAAGAAGATGAAGAGACGCTTCACGTAGAAGCTGTGGGCCAAAGTCTGGACAGTCAAATCAGTCCTCGAGGCCAATCGCCAAACTCTCTATCCCCGACTCATATGTATCACCATGTTTCTAGCCCCGCCCTCTCGCCATCCTCTTCCTCCCCTAGCCACACCCGCCATTTTAGCCCAGCCTCTTCTCCAGTCCACCAACAGCGAGTTAGCCCCATGTCAGAAAGCCTTCCTCAGTCAATGTTAGCCATGCACCATTCCGAACAGCACCTCCAGAACCAGGTTTTACAGCACCAGAGGTCTTTCCAGAAGCAAAACACAGTGCAGGGTCAGTGGCTCCAACCAGCCAAAGCTCAAGTGGTCCGAACCAGCCAGCCCACATCCGCAGCCCATTCAAATATGGTTTTTGGCGGTTCTGCTTACTCTCAGTTTGCCCACCTGCCTAAAGAACTGGCTGAACTCGGCGAAGGGTTTTGTCCCGGTTTGACGTCTTATCCCGATGATGTGGATTGCCAACCTAGACCTACAACGGCCTACGGAAGGGGAACTGGGGTAAATCGCTACAGCCAAGGCAGCCAGTTCAGTCGAAACCAATCCAAAGCGGCTTACTATCCCATGGAAGTTACCGAATCTGCAACTCTGGGGCCGCCGGATGCGTTCAACGATTATCAGTACCATTCCCAAGGAGTAGTACGTCGCCCACTCAGCACCCACCCGGCTTCTTCCTCCGCTGCTTCCAACAGGCCTCTAATCCATTCCCAAAGCGTCAATGTGCGCAGCCTAGCGGGGCAACTACCGCCACCAAACTTATCAACTTTCAGAACTTCTGCTTCAGCCCAGCACATGGATATACCACCAGATACATCTACTTATGGGGGAAGCTACCACGATGACCTCTTTATAGGCTCTGCTCCTCAGTCAGAACTTGGAATGGTAGGGGGCGGTACTTACCCCGGAGAAGCAGGGCGTTCTTCGAGGAACACTCCTTTTATGGGCGTTGTCGACAAAGCAGCAAGGGTGCAGCCACAGTATCAGCAACAAGCCCCGTCGACATCAACAACTTGTCTTAGTCCGTCCCGTTCCTGGGCCGTCTCCTCAGTGGACACAGTCATTACATCACCCAGCAAAGCCCTGCCCACTCAGCTCCACCCTTCTTCGATTGCTTACCACAACCGCAGCAACAACAACGCGCACAACGGACATTTCTATGACAACCACAACGACTACTACGAAGTAACACCTGGGAAAGGTGACAACTCCATCCAAGTCGTCAGTCAGAACCCGTCCTACATCGACGTGAGACTCGCCCGCACCATGCCGGTGATACACAGCTGCTCCGACAGGCCCACCGAGCGAAAAACGGGCCCTACCTCTCCAGTCAAACCAAAAAGACCCTTTGTGGAGTCCAATGTATAAAGATCTGCAGCTATGAAAATGTCATTCAAAGGATAAAGTCTGGCAATGCTTGAAGTAACTTGTTGATGCAAATATGTTGAATGAACAGTACACAAGTCTGAAGTCGCAAGGAAAGATGCAATAACTGTAGAGTCTTATCAAGGCAATGGTAAAATATAATAAGATCAAGTTATGTGGAACAGCAAAAATATATAATAATTTTAAGCTTGGAATTCTTATCTCAGAACACAACGCTCCATGGTTTTTGGGACATAAATGATACAAAATTCAAAGGAAAGGATTCAAATAGTAAATCTTGGAGAATGAGCACCTCTCCCAAAGCACAAGAAGGAAGTGGTAACTATTTAACTGGCGTCCTCAGTTGAAGCAGTTAAACAGATGGAGTAAAGTTACATAAACTTGTGGCATTGTTAGCCATAGCTCAGTCCCAAGCCATAAAGTTTGAGGACAATAGTGGTGTTGAAAAAGCACTGACTTACTGTATATACAACAAAAATAAGTGTTATTTATCTTTTTAAGTTATGTCTGCATTTGACTGTATAATACAATTTCTTATAATGTAATGTATATTCTTTTTTATTTGTCTTTGTCATTTTTATTTGAGCATTGTTCACCCAAAAACTGTCAATATTCAAAATTCATCTGTCACCCGTTTCTGTAAAAATTTCTTTTTGGAATGCTGCGCTTCAGGGTTTTTTTTTCTACAAAGACCTTTTATACTTTGCTAATTTATGCAAATAACAGCGACATCACACCTTTTACACATTGTCATGGAGACAGTGCTAAATTCACTTTATTTGCCAGAGGTTTGACCAAAAGCTGGCATTTATAAAGGAGCGAGACATTCACTTATGAACATTTCTGTTACGCACACAGATGCCTGCTTTTGTATTGTTTTTCTATATATTTTTTTTTTCAGATGCTAATAATGCCAAGACCACTTCTGTCACAGTACAAATGTCTACCGTCCAAGGTTACAGTAATGAGGAAATGTACAAGTGGCCAGTTTTCACTGTTGGACTGTTGCGGAGGCCATTTAGTTTCTTAGACATTAGCATGTTGACTTGGATGTTCAAAAGAGAACTGTTGAAAAAGATTAAAGTGATAGCAGCGTTGGAAAGTGTGCCGGAGTGAAGTGTTTTAAATACAAACTAGAAAAATCTTTATATTATGCAAACAATATTGAAGCAAGTTGTTGGAGCTGGAAAAAAACAAGCAGCAGTCTTTAACACTAAAAATATAGTGTAGCATACTAACTAATGTTGCATTGAAAAGGAACATTAAATTGCTAACACTTAAGCTTTACTTAAAAAGAAAATATACACAACTGTTACATAAAAGCTCACAAATGGAACAGGTCTAATTGGTGCAATTTAAAGCCCTACAGTAGCTCTGCTGAGACGTACTGCTGTCTGAACCAATCCGTAGAAATAGGTCAAATACTAGGTTTGCTGTAGAAGTTCAGAAACAAAATTCATGTAGTTTAGAAATGTTCTATGCCTTCACGCAATATTGTATGCATTTTCTAACATTGGCAAATGCCAATAAATGTTAGTTTGACCAAATTGTACGCAAAACATTTAGTACATCAAGTTAAACTGTATAACCACACTATTGTACACAATGCACCTTTATTGGGGTAAAACAATAAATGTTCATCACACAGTACGTCACATCTTTTGGTGTTTATCAGCCTCAAATACCAATTACATTAATACATACATAATACATGCAAAGAGACATTTTACTACTGCGATGCAGAGACAAAACACACTGACAACACAGAAAAGAGTAATTATATAATTAATGCTCATTGGAGTACAGGTCAAGAACGGGTACAAAGATTTTTCATGATATTTAGATTGTGTGCTTTTATAAAATGTTGCTTTTCATTATTAAATCTTATATTATCAAATTTTATACCAACAATGACTAGTTTTGCACATTGTTAATGTATGAGAGGCACTGAGGTATTCAGACGCTAATGATCTTTGACCGGGATCTAGGTCATTTATAGTAAGATTAAGCTAGTCTATATGGGATAACGTGAATGGTACACAGACACCAGACTCATAAGTTGCCATTTATCAAATGTTTGCTTTGATTCTCTTACATTAAATATAACTATACGTAGGTTTTTCATTAGGTTTTTAGGTTAATCATAAACCAGTGGGGGAAATTAACATGACATTTATATTAAAATAAAGGATAAATAATGTTCAGTCAGTAACATGGACATCCTGGTCATTTTGTTTTAAAATAATGGCAGGCATAATAGCAAGTTGAGTAGTAAGAATGTTTATTAGCTCAAGAAGTTAGGTCGTTCTCCATTACTGCTCCGATGGTGTTTTGGCAGTTTTCATGTACTATCTAACAAAAATCTGGCAGCAAGGGAGGGAAGGTTAACTGGATGCTACTACGTTTTTGTACAACAGGTTAACGTCAGCGCGTGGGGGATGACACGCCCTCAGTCAGGGTCTGGAAGTGGACAGACAGAGGCTCTTCCTCTTGGTTCGGCGGGCGTCTGTACTCCTCTTTGGTGATGATGAATATGAGCAACACTCCGAAGCACACCAGCAGGATCCCCAAGCTGTTGGCCAGCATGCCCTCGGGAGAAAACTGAGAGTAGGTCGGCCTGGGAAGAGAGGAATAGATCTATAAGGAATAATGCAATGGACTGAGAAATGTAAATGCCACATAAGTATATTACTTTTAAGAAAAGGTTAAAGCAAAAGCATCTGGGCTCAGTTTTCAATCAAGATGCTTTTGCTTTAATCTTTTCTTCATGATGACCAGGATGACCGAGAACCTCCACAGATATATTATGTTTACTTCTCAAGGCTCTCTATGGCCATGTTTCATTTATACTAAGAAATCATCACAGGGCTATTGTGGTCTTTTCCTGATACTGTTAAGTTTACAACATAAAGAACTCGGCACACAAAGCTAGGGCTGTGAGGTGTGGAATTGCAGTATGCATCACCACCAGATGAAAGACTACACCTTACTTAAAGTGGTGTGGAGAATAATCCGTCAGTTTAGTGCAGTGCTATACATACATGATGCTAAAGAGCAGTTTCTCTGTGATTCCAAGCAGGCAGGTCCCAATGGCCATCGCCAGCAGCACCACTCCACAGAAGACGTGAACTGGGAGGTACATGGCTCGTAACCATGCCGACGCGACAGGAAACAGGAAGAACATCAAGCCTAGCACCCACTGTAGTTATAAACAGACAAGAGCAGTAAAGATTGGTTATACATGGTAGGAATACTTTGGCTACGCTACAATACCACTTATTATATAAGTCCACATAACAAAGTGAAATAATCTACCTGTATGCAAAATGAGAGTAAAGTAGCCATTCCACACCAGCTGTGCAGAGAGTACATGTCTGGAATTTTAGACACTTTGTGGAAGTCAAACACAGCTACAAAGCCTACATAAGACAAAAGAAATTTGACCGATGGGTCAAAAAATTTATGTTACATTCAACACCTATGAGCCAAAGCTATTTTTTCTTACCTATGATGCTGAAGATGAGGGCGAGCAGGTGAATGATGCCGTGCAGCAGCTTTACTTTTCTTTTGGCCTCATGACGAAATACTCTATAAACCAAAATAGCTGGAAAAAGATAAATTAATAATTACATTAAAAAAGTGCAGGAAATGTATTACTTTGGCTGAGAACTGAAAGAAAATTTCCACTTCAGCTATTACTAACATTTTTTAACAGCACAATGTGATCTAAATTATTTTGACCATAATATTGTGATACAAGCAGTTCTTCACGATATGGATAGTGCATTAATGTATAATGGGTATCGTAGTATAGTTAGAAGGCATTGGTTCAGCATAGTATAGCATAGCAGTGCATTTGTAAATAGGTGTAGTATATTAATAGTAAGAGCATATTATAGTAGTATAGGCTACCATAGCAGCGCTTTTTTATTTTATTTATTACAATTAAACCTAAAACCTTTTAATGTCCTGGATAACAGAATCTCCACAGACTAGGGCTGTGCAATTAATCAAATTTTGAATTGAATCGTGATTTATTGGCAATTACTGGCTTATGGCCTTATAATCGACACGTCTATGTCAAGTATATTTTAAAAGTCTATTTTCCCTTGGTTCACAAACCTTATTTTTAAAGAGCCATATTTATTTGTTAAGAAAAAATTAAATTGAAAATCGTAATTAATATAAATAAAATCACCCATATCACCCAGCCCTACAACAGACACATAGCACTATGTATAAATTAGTATAGCATTGCTGTATTGTTTAGTATAGTATAATAAATGTCACATAGGGTTAGGGTTATACTTATATTTTCCAAAGTACAGTGGTAAAAAGTATGAATACAACTCTAAATTTACTTACACTTAAATATTCTAGGTCTCACTCATATTTAAAAGGTATAGCATAGTATAGTATAGAAAACTGACTTAACCAGGTCAACTTGAGTAAATAAACACATTTCTTTTACGTTTACTTTACTTAGTTAAATTGCCAGTGATATAGAAAAGAGCACCTAGAACCATACTAATAATCTTTTTCACCTCAACTAATATTTTGGTCACTTGTCAGATACAATTTCTGAAACATGTGCGATACAAATGATTTTTGTGTTTGTATTCATGAGAGCGCGTACATAGCCAGAAGCAGACCTGGCTATAAAATTTGCTCTTGTGCGCGTGACTGCCTTCTGTGAGAAATCGTTACGACCCCCCAGGGTGTTCCTGTCTCTGTTTGCATCAAACAGCCATCTGACCTTTAGCATTTATTAGTTTAATTCAATCTCACATTAAAGACAGCTGCACTGGTCAAACAGTTAAACTAACCGGGTTACTTTCATTTGCAAAACCACTGAGGGCTGCAGGTGTGAAAACAAAGATCAGAACAGGCATATTTCAGAAAACATGGCAGCATTGAATGTTTCCTCATTAGACATTAACGTTATGCAATACTTTACATAAAGTACAGTGTTTGAAAGTTACCTTTTTTAGGTATCAGGAGTTGCACACTGCTCTGTAAGCTAAAAGAGCCAGTTTGTGTTGTCAGTGACTGTGGTATAAATCCATTGTAAATTTTCATTGGAGTAGGCTACTTGACTTTGTGTTCTGCTTGTTTTTGAGATGCGCTCGGTGGACAGGGTAGTGTTACTGTTTGGGCCATCTGGATAGTGTTGGCTTAATGCACCAAGTCAGTGGCACATTGCTTTCGGCTAGGACACAGTGGTGCCAATCACAAGCACAATGTTTAAGCTACAGGATAGCAGACTGTGCCTGAGCTCTGTTTTGTGTTGGAGATACTTTACTGAATATGGTTCTCAAGCAATCTCAACACTAGCTGCTTTTAGCTTCTCTGCTTTTTCTCAAAGCTTGGCACAACCTTCCTCCTGAGAAGTTAAAATTAATGTTTGGATAGACCCTTTTAGTGTATGTAAAGAACATTAGCTGTGTGCACAAGGAGGTGCCGTCATTTAAGCCAATCATAATATATTTTCAATGGGCCAGTTAGCATTAGCCACAAAGAAACATAAATTGTGCATAATCATGGTTTTGCTGACAGATTACATATCATTAATGTCATTGTCAAGAGATGTTTTGTTATTTTTTATTATGTTGAGTGCAATTAGTGCTACATGAGCTAAAGGCTATATGCTAAAATAGGGTGACCATACGTCCTGTTTTAGCCAGGACAGTCCCGTCTTTAAGCCCTTTTTCCCTTCTTGTCCCGATTGTCCCGTTTTTTTTTTTTTTTTCATTTTACCATCAATGCCAGTCAAAAAGCTAAGCAGTGCTAGTAACTCTTTTGTCTATATTGCCAAGTATTTCATGGATGAATATGTTTTAGCTGGCAAGTTATTTAACCCTTTTTTATTTCTTAAACAACCATATCTGAAGACACATCCTGTGGTTGTGGAAAAAATGTTAATCTGTTTCAGAAAGGTCAAATTATTGACATGCATCAAGCAAAGAAAACATCTAAGGAGTTTGCTGAAACCACTAAAACTGGGTTAAGAACTGTCCAAAGCATTATTAAAAACTGGAAGGACAGTGGGGAACCAAGGAAGAAATGTAAAAAAAAATAAAATTCATAAAAATAAAAATAAATAAAAAACAGAACTCACGGAAATGTTTAATAGTTAAAGTAGCATTTTTTTTCAAACGCACGAGAGAACTCAAGGGATTGGGACTAAAGATCTTTTAGGCTTAAGAAAACCCTTTGTCAGTGAGGCTAAACCCTTTGTCAGTGAGGCTAAACCCTTTGTCAGTGAGGCTAATCGGGAAAATTTGCTCAAGAGCATAAAGATTAGACTCTGGAGCAATGGAAGGTCAGATGTGGTCTGATGAGTCCAGTCCTGTTCCTGAGTGATGGAGGGTAAGAAGAGAGTCAGATGAAGTGATGCTTCCATCATGCCTAGTGCCTACTGTACGAGCCTGTGGGCAATGCTATGATCTGGGGCTGAGTGTGTGACTTTTTTTTGGGCTGGGCAATGTATAATGATCCTTGTAGTGTTGACCTACCGTCGCCTTGCAGGAACACCAGTCCGAGTACCATGCACAGAGGATGCAAGTTGAACATCTGCGCTGAGCCGTCCCAGGCAAAGCCCCCTCTGTAGTGACCCATCCACACACCGGTCAGTACCACTGTTGCCAAACCCAGCGCCTGGGAAGCACCGACGACCAATGAAAACATAGTTCGCTGGGGAAATGGCCCAGACTCATCCATCTAAAGAACAGAAAAACAGGGATAGCAACTGTTGCCTCAGGCTTTACCGCAATGTTAATAAAATAAATTACAGAATGACATTAGCAAAATGTGCCGGAAAGACTAGACTGGCAAGTTCTCAAAAACAGACATTTATAGATTTGGGAGTAATATTACCTTTATAACGTTAACCAAGACTTGATAATGATACTTGACATGTCACTATAAAAAAGATATTATCTTATGTGGATAATTTAATAATAGTTAATTTACATAAAAGGGAGGGTGTCATTGATGGAGTTTTTTAAAGAGAAAAAATATCTATTTTAGACAATGTAAGCACCGCGTTCTAAAAGAAAGGCCCACATGTGTAAAAGTACACACACACACCATATTTATGCAAGTTCATAACATAACCAATTTGTTATGTTTGTTAAAATTAATCTCAGACTTTTTCAGCTGTAATATGTACATTATTGAAACATTATAATGTAACTGAATGTAATATAATTAATTGCCAATTATTTTTTTAAACTGTAACATATCTCTATTCGGTGATACAAGTCTACACTTGAGACATTGAGATATTTGTTCGGACATTGCATGGGGCTAAAAAACTTATAGGATAGAGACGTATGGTCACCCGATGTCTAAACCCTGTATATCCATTGAATAAATTAGCTAATAAAGTATGTCTGGCCACCAATATTTTATTAAAGACAAACAGGCTAGCTATTTCAACCAAACTGGCTTAAAATAACTTTCAGAAATGCAGAACACAGTTTTATTACTAACTTATTAACAAGAAAGCATACTTTAAGGGGGACTTGAAAATTAAAAACAGAATATTTATTTGATAGTCAATGTATTACGTGACATTTAGGTTAACGCTAGCTTTAGATGGGAAAAACACACGTGAAAAATGTAGTCGGCTCAAATATTAGTCTTGGAGGTGTAGTAAAAAAAATATAGACGTATTCAAATGTATTTATTATAAACCCTCTCTTTTTTAATCAATTTATTATGTTTATTTCTTTTCTCGCTGTCTATAAAATAAAATGCTCCTTTTTTTGCCGTGACGTGCAGCTTACAGAGCAGGAAGTGTCGCGCACGCTCTAGGTAAAGTATTTGAGGTCGCGAGCAGAAATGAACCATTAATCTACAAACACACTAGCCTGTCTTACATCCCGCCTTATCTTTCCTCATATACGCTTAAAACTAGGCTACTAAAAAAAATACACGACCACCGCCAAGTAATAATTATTAGCCTACCTCACCACAGTATTATTCCCAGTGCGTATTAGGGAAACGGTAGCTTTTCCGTAGGGACTTACACCTGTTGCGGCTCGTGAAGTGCAATTCTAAGTTCATTTAACTAAATAAAAATACTTCAAGGGGAATAAAAAAACAAACATTTTTAACGGAGTACTTACCACAATGTTGAAGAGAGTGCAGAGGAAGTCCTGAGTCTGGACTCAGATCCGCCTTCCTCTAAGCTCTTGAGTTAATGTGTATATTTTGGATATCCTCCTTAGACAAGCCCAGCCCATGTAACAAAGACACAGTCAGAAAACAACAACTCAAACGTGCAAAGCTTAGCGCAAAAACGTTAACACAAACCTCTTGCCTTGTGTATGAATAGCAGTAGCCTAAAAGTTATGGAGTTAAAGAGGATAAATAGTCTATGTCCAATTAATGCACGAAAAAAAAAAGAAAAAGGACGACCTGGTTGGATCTTATTCGTGCTCAAACGTCACTGTCAAACGTCAATAGAAAGGGTCTGTCTGGGTGGGGCAAAGGGACTGAGGAATGATGACTAAAAGATGTCGAGTGGTAAGGGTGGTTGCCATGACAACTCCAGAAGAGGGTGGGATGGAAAAGAGAGGAAAATGGTAGAATGACTTGGAACCTGGAGAGCGGTAAATTAGAAGTGAAGGTGATAAATGTTAACTGCTCATTATTAGAGAAAGAGGCCAATTAAAAGAAGTTAGCAGCAGAATAAATTTTAGCGGCAGTGGAATTTATCTGTGCATTTAACTCGCAGTTTGGCAAAATGATGCATTATTCTTGAATGCCTTTTACTCAAACTATGACCCACAATGATTACTTCATCTTTTATGTGTTTACATTAAAGCAAATAAAAGAACAACGCTGATTCAAATAGGACAATTACCATTTCCCCCTGACTGCGCCTGGATATTTTTATTTTGCATATCTGTATTCTATACAGAGAATTGGGGTTGTGACAATACAATTGCCCACGATGAATGAATGTGCGAGTGAATAGTCGTCTGTCAGTGTATGTTCACGAGTGTTAGCTTTACGTTTACTAAACCTGCTAGGATGGACTCCAGCTTCCTATAATTACCCCAACCTGCACTGAAGCAGAAATCCAACTGGGACGGACACACAGACAAACACAGACACACACACACACACACACACACACACACACACACACACTTTAATAAGCAGTAGGTAAAATAACACTTGAAGTGTATTCTGCTTAAAGATTACCAATACATTGTATTATATTATGAAATATATCCAAATAAAATCTAGCATCCTTGGTGGTTGTAACATCATCTAAATGGCAATCTATAATAGTGTTAAAGATTAAAAATATATAAAAATAAATAAATAAAATATTACCAACATAAAATAAATCCCTCAAGAGATAATTGGACTAATATTTCTTTTGGCATTGGGTATAATTGAATTATAGCCAAGTTGCTGTCAGAGAGGCAGACTCCCTGACTGGCCTCTGGAGGGTGCTGCAGTCCTGGTTAATTTGTTTTATGATGCACCTCTGCTGCTGTAAGATAGAGTAGAAATAACTTCACAGTTTGCAAAGTTGTGTCAAAGTCTGTGTCAGGTCTTCTTTACTGTACACACACACACCTTTGTGTGCGTCAGACAACATCCAGCGTTGTAAAGGGCAGACTTAGTGTGAGTCTATCAGACCACAACAGAGCACCAATGACAGTGACAAATGGTTTGGGCCGTGCAGTCCCAATTTAACTTAGAGGCTGAAGAGAAAAAACAGTCGTGGAGGCCATCCTCATCCATGTTGTTTTTTGTGTGTGCGCGTTTGCATCTGTGTGTGTGCTCTTTTTCTGCCTGACATTTCTGATTTCTCTGGTGACTCACAGAGGGCTGACTCACTGCTTCTCCAGCCTTTTTCAGTGTTTGTGTGTCTGTTAAATGCTATTTTATTTATTGGCTTTCTTTTCTTGTCATTCTCTCGCCCACTTTCAGTGTTTTCCTGTTTAATAACCTAAAAATATGTTAGGTATGTTAATATGTTCATTAACAAATAAGCCCATCTTCTGTTTTGAAAATAAGAGTTGGTCTGTGCCAAAATATTAAATTTGATGAAGTCTCAACACAGTAAAAAATAAATTTCTCTACTTCCACTATGCACTACATAAATAGTAATGGTATTAGGATGCTGTCCTGAGGTGCACCAATAACAGTTTAAAGGATAATACAATATAAGAATTTCTCTTCATCTCAGTTTTTTTGCTTTACTAACCTTAAATTGATATAGATTATGAACGTGTTTAACTCTAGATTTTGTATTTATTTGATATATTACTTTTAAGGAAAATGATCAGTTGACATTTAGCGTTTTTTCAGTCTTCTGTTTTTAACATGACCAAACAACCATCCATAAAGAAAGAGGCCACAGGTCGCGTGGGCAGCAATTTAAGCTGAGAAGCCCAGACTTCCCCTTTCCCTAGACACTTTCTCCAGCTCCTCTGGGTACATTCTGAGGCCCAGGCCAGTTGAGAGACATAGACCCTCCAGAGTGTCCTCGGTCTGGGATGCACCCGGAACACCTCCCTGGGGAGACGTCCAGAACAGACGCTCAAGCCACCTCAGCTGGGTCCTCTCTATGTGGAGGTGCAGCGGGTCTACTCCGAGCTCCTCACCCTATCTATAAGGGAGCGCCCAGCCACCCTGCTGAGGAAACTTGTTTCAGCCGCCTGTACTCGGGATCTTTTCCTTTCGGTCATGACCCAAAGCTCATGACAATAAGTGCGAGTAGGAACGTAGATTGACCTTCGCCTTGCTGCTTAGCTCCTTCACCACTACAGACCGGTACCGCATTACATTACTGCAGAAGCTGCGCAAATCCGCCTGTCAACCTTCCCTCACTTGTGAGTGACCAAACATAATTAAACGTAAACGTAATTACAAATTATCCATCCAGGCTCAGGGTCCTCTACCAGAGGCTTGGTAGCTTGAGGGTTCTGCGCAGCATCTTAGCTGTTCCTAGGACTGTGCTCTTCTGGACTGAGATGACTGTTGTTTCTGAAATCTGCTGTAGCCACTCCTCCAGTGATGAATGACTACGGGTACACTGTTGCCTTCACTTTCCAGGCCTGCTCAAGTTCTTGTTTGAGGCCTTGGTATTTCTCAAGTTCCTTTTTCCTGACATTACCATCACTTGGTATTGCTATGTCAACCAGCTTTCCTTTGCTGTTTGTCCACCACCACAATGTCCGGTTGGTTTTCCATTACCATTTTACGAGTCTGTATCTGAAAGTTCCACATAATTCTGGCTTGGTCATTCTCTACCACCTTTGGAGGTGTTTTCCACTTTGACCTTGGGGCCTCCAGTTCATACTCTGCACAGATGTTTCTGTACACTATACCAGCAGCTTGGTTATGGCGTTTCATGTAGGTTTTTCCTGCCAGCATCTTACACCCTACAGTTATGTGCTGAATTGTCTCAGGGGCCTCTTTGCACAGCCTACACCTTGGGTCTTGTCTGGTGTGGTAGATCTGGGCCTCTATTTTGCTGGTGCCCAAGGCCTGCTCTTGTGCAGCCATGATTAGTGCCTCTGTGCTGTCTATTAGTCCAGCCCTTTCTAGTCATTGGTAGGATTTCTTGATATTTCACACATTTAATCATTTAGCTGACACTTTTATCCAAAGCGATTTACATTAAGCTTCAATTTAGCAGTGTTTTGCTGTTTTTAAAATTGTCCTTATTATTTATGTATTTATCATCTTGTGTGTGACTGTGTTTTATGTTGTGCTGCAGTACTGCCTTTTTGTCCAAGACAAATTTCTCCTATGGGAGACAATTAAAGAACTTTGAACTTTGAACCAGTGTTACAGCTGGGACACCACTGGTTTCAGAAATGGAGCCACCAGCAGTCACCTCCCCTACATGGATTACATAAGGCTTTACGCCAAGAGCGAGCAAGACATTCACTCACTGATCCATAAAACCAGTATCTACAGCAATGATATCATTGATATCAGCCACTTCCGCTGTGGTACAGCCGATGTAGGGGCCTTTCCTTCCATGATGGTATTTCCGCATCTCTTCCTCTTTCTTCCTCTGCCTGAGACATTCACTAAGTACTTTGTCCATCGGGACCATTTTCCTGATGTGTTCAATGATCTTAGAGGTTTCATCCTGGCTGGTGGTTCAGACACTCACTAGTCCTCAGCCTCCTTCATTGCACTTAGTGTACAGTCTCAGGGTGCTGAATTTGGGGTGGAACCCTCCATGCATGAGCACAGAGGGTTCTCTTTGAGGTTGCTATTTGCTTGTAAGAAGTACTTATTTTGCCTTCTGGGAGTGTGACCCCTTCTGTATGGACTACCTTCCCTCTCTTGGTCATCATCCAACCAAACTTCTCAAGTCCAAATGACATGTCGATGTCATGTATGTAGATACTGGTTTTGTGGATCAGTGAGTCAATGTCTTGCTCACTCTTGGCATAAAGCTTTACGTAACCCATGTATAGGAGGTGACTGATGGTGGCCCCATTCCTGAGTCGGTATCCATAGCTTGGTGATCATTTGGTTGAGGGGGTTCAGGCCTATGCAGAACAGCAGCGGGGACAGAGCATCTCCTTGGTATATATTACATTTGATGAACACTTGTGCAATTGGCTTGCAATTGGCCTCAAGGGTGATTTTCCACAGCCTCATCGAGTGCAATGAATTCCGTAATCCATGTGTGTGGCTGTGCTGTGCTCATGTATTGATCCATATGCCCACTTATCTTAACAGCTATGATGCCTGACATGAGCTTCCATGTTGTGGAGAGACATGTTATTGGCCTATAGTCAGATGGAACTGTTCCCTTTAGGGAATTCAGGATTGTCCAGCCTTCAGTTAGCCATTTAGGGTGGGTCCCATCCTTTAGCAGATGGTTAATTTGTGCTGCCAGAGCCTCATGGAGTGCAGTTCTATAGCCAGTAGACCTGAATCATGGCAGAGCCTGGTGCTGTCCATTTTCTCAAACCTGATACTTTTTCTTAGATGTCTGCCATTGTGATGGTAACTGGATCCTGTTCAGGGAGGTTGCTGATTTTTTTTTTTTTCTTTTTAATTTAATGACCACACAGCCAAGCTGATGGAATTTGTTTTCAACCGCTTTGTCCCGTTAGGGGTCGTGGGTGACTGGAGCCTATCCCAGCAGCTTTGGGCCTGAGGCGGGGTACACCCTGGACAGTGGCCAGTTAGTCGCAGGGCTAACATTTAGAGACAGACAGTAACAGACAACCATTCACTCTCACATTCATTCACTAGGGACACTTTAGAGTTGTCAATTAACCTATACATACATGTCTTTGGACGGTGGGAGGAGGCCGGAGTACCCTGAGAGAACCCACGGTAACACGTGGAGGACATGCAGACTCCTCACAGAAAGACCGGAGTCGGCCGTGAATGTTTTGGGTTGGCCGGGTTTTGAACTCACGACCTTCTTGCTGTGAGGCAGGAGCGCTAACCACTCTGCCACGTGCATCCCGATTGAGAGGCCAGTGAGCAGGCCGTTACAGTAATCTAACCTGCTGTAGATAAAAGCATGGATAAGTCTCTCCAAGTCTGGTTTAGACATTATCCCTTTAATTTTGGAAATGTTTTGAAGGTGATAAAATGCTAAAAATTTAATTGACTTCATGTGACTGTGGAAATTCAGTCTGAGTCCATGATGACCCTTAGATTTCGAACCTGATTTTTAGATTTTAGAGAAAGGGACTGCTGACATAGTTTTTTTTTTTGTTTCTGTGGCCCAAAGATGATTAGTTCAGTCTTGTCTCTGTTCAGTTGGAGAAAATTATTTTGCATCCACACATCAAATCTGATGCAGTGACACAGGGAATGGATTGGTTCTTTTTCACCTGAAGGGAGCATGGCTCGGTCCATTCTGTCCAGTGCTCACCTCCCCCTTTTGGAGGAGTTTGTTCTTCTCCCCTCAAAGAAGAGATACAAGCTTCCTAGAGCCAAAACAAACAGATTTAAACTTTCCTATGTTCCTGGTGCAAAATATGTGCTTAATTTGTACAGTCTTTAAATCTGCTGCCCTGAAGCATTTATTTTGGATCAATCCTTTCATCTTATTTATATTTCTTCTAAAGGGTCTTTTAAAATTAGTTGTGTTCCGTTCCACTCAGCCTTACTGTGTTTTATATGCATGTACCACCACTAACGGCACACCAAATAAAATTTTCAGCGGGATGGATGGATGGATTGATTTCCCAAGATAGACTCCTGTGGGATACACAGTTACCAACCAAAACAAAGTACTTCCTGTCTTCAAGATAGGACTGAAAACATTTTAGTGACAGGATGCTATGGTCCACTGTATTAAACGCAGCACTCAAGTCCAACAGAACTTAGAGACTTTACCCATGTCTGTGTTCAGGATGTCATTTGTGACTTTGACAAGTCTTGGTCTGTGATGGGCCCGAATCCTGACTGAAAAGGATCAAAGCAGTTGTTAAGCAATAGAAAATCAGTACGTTGCTGATATACCACTTTTCTAGGATATACAATTGTAGGGATAATTCTTAATGCTGCATTCACATCTTCTAGGAGACTTTCCTAGAAGATGTGGACCCGCCTTTGTAGTCGGGTCCAGGGTTGACGGGTCAGTTGTTGCCTTGCTTAGCTTGGTTGTACTTATTAGGGCTTTGTACCAAGCCTCTCCCATGGAACCTTTAAAATGGTCCTCGTGTAAGGGCGCCGCCATACGGTGATTTTACAGCAAAATACAGCGATATACCTCCGTCCACCAGAGGGCAGGCTCCAAAAGCGGAAATATAAGGAGAAACCTGTAAAAATCATGTTTACAGCCTGGTACAAAAGATGGCTCCGGTCTCTAGAGCTAAGTTTTTACTACGTGACAACTCTGGGGGTGGGTGAATTTTTGATTAATATGTTTGTTTATGCTATCTAAAAACTATTGTTTTACTATGGGAAAAGCCCGGATGTAACGGCCATTTTATTGCCCATTCGTAATGACAATATTGGTGAATAGGGGACCAATGGGCCGATATCATCCATATTTATACTATCTATGCTTTGTACCCAATATCCGGGTGGGGAGTTGATGTTAACTGACCTCTCGTCCTGGCTCCCCCTTGCCGTATCATTTTGTGTTGAACCTTGAATGTGGGCTTTGAAGTAACCATGTTACCCATGTAACCCGCATTCTCTTCATGTAACCCCTCTGACTAGGGTTACTAGAGAAGTAGCATTCCAACAGAGCCAAGTTCTCGCATCTTGCCCATTTCTTTCTTGTTCCAGTAGTCCATTTCTCATCAAGGTACTCTGGTTCCCCATCACCTGACACAGACCTTGTTTGACCAGACAACGTCTGAGCTGGTGTGTCTTGTATCTCTGTGTCTATCATTACATGAGGTAAGCGGTAGTGCAAAGTGGGCCTTAGGACCCACACTGGAAGGTACCAATATCACAGATAAAAGGGAAGGATCGCTATGTATTATCTTTTAGGGAAAATAATCAGTTGACAATTAACATAACCAAATATGGAAATGTATTTCTAATGTACTGTTTATGTACTAAACAGTAATGTCGTACGGATGCAATTCTGAGGAACATACCAAGTTACAGAAAGAAAAGATGCCATAACAGTACAAATGAGTAAAACTGAATATATTGTATATATTATATATGCCTACAGATGCACAGGCAAACTGAGAACTGCAAGAGGAGAAGCACAGTAGGTGCACAACTTTAGGTGCAGAAATAAGGGGTGGGGGGATTGAAATTCCAATCTGCCATAGACCTTAAAATAACACCGTACAAGTCATAGTAACAGTACATATATTATAAAATATATAATAGTGAGTATAAGAGTCTATTTTATATCTCAGCTCAATAAATGAGTAGAATACTTCAGTGCATGAGGCTCCGTGGCACATTACAGCAACTTTTTTGTTTGATTTAGCCTCATTGCTTTTAGTCTAGTGTTTTTGCGTCAACAGACAGATGCTTCAGCTAACCCCTTTGAACACTACCTGGCATACCATATTGCATACTGAGCATTTTCCTGCTGGGCCTGTTGGGGATTTTATTGGTTGATACTGCACCCATTGGTTTGTCAGCTGAAGTAAAAAGACCTCTTAGAAAACTGCAATTAACTGTTAGTTACAGTGGGGTAAGACTGAGGACTAAACTGAAAACGGTTTTGTTTATTGAAAACCGTCTGCTAGCTACATGATGTGACGTAGGGAGAGACCCACAACTCAGAAGCTCCTTTGTCCCAGCAGAGCTCAGATATTTTAATGAGCACTTATAGTTGGGGTTCAACTCATGCCTCAAATTGCTTCAATCATGGCTTTGTATTCATACTGTGCACCTCTGACGCAAAGCCTGTCTTCATGTATGACCCCCAGTTAACCAGTAACCCCTATTGTTACACATCTTGAGTGGCTGAGCTATAATTTGAAATATATAATTAATTAAATGTACAGAAACTCTAAAAGTAATCCAACATTTTAGTTTCAGAGTAGATTGCCTTCTCGCTCTACTGGAGATGCCTTTTTCCAATAGATTTAACCCCTTTCCACTGTGAAATGCAATGTTTTTCCCAAACATTATCAGTAATGCTTAGTTAGATTTCTAGTTGTTTTTTTAGAATGACAAAGCAGTCCGATTATAGGAAGGTTTATATAATTAATTGTCTTCAGGGTACTCTTCCCATTGGCTGCAATGCTGCACGCAGTCATGATCAGACTTTTTCTACCAACCATGACACTCAAAACTTTACATTACATTCATCCCATCTCACACACACACACACACACACACACACACACACACACACACACACACACACACACACACACACACACCAATGTGTCTTCTAAAGAAAACAGTTGTTTAATTTCTTTAAAATTTCACTAATTTTGAAAAGAACTGTTGAAACATGATCAGAAAATCCTACTCCCTTTTTAATCGGTTACAAATAATCCAACAGGATAAATAGAAATTGCATTGAAGGCAGGATTACTACTACTACTTTAGGTATACAGTACACCCAAAAAGGGTTTGAAGGTAAACAGGTGACGCCCCAGTCCATCTGTCCACTAACTTCTGTCAACAGAATAAGTTAAAAACCTCTTGCTGACTGAACCGCAGCTTAAAGAAGGCTTTGCTCTGAGCCCCATTCATTTGTGTGTGCAACATCTTCAATAGTGGGCAACCAGAGTCTATGTTTAGATTCTGAATGACATTACTGCCCTTTAAACAAACAGAAGGGGAGGACAGTGAAGATTGTTGGACTCATGGTAAAACGCTGGGGTATGACCTTTGACCTTTACCTTTATCAGGCACTCCAAAGTGCTCTGATCCAAGGACCCCTACATCAAGCAATCATTGAAGGCTTTTAAAAATACCCATGAGGCACCTGTGGAGTGGAATGACTGAGGCCAGTGTTTCCATGGCAACAACATAAATTCTAGAATAGCTTGCTATGTATTTATGTCCTTCACATTCTCCCTCCTTTCATCTCTGTTTATTTACATCTTTCTAGAATTTTTTTCCCCATCTTCAACTACTATTTCCTTTTTCTTCATTTTGTTTATGTTGGCTTCCTTAATGTTTAAGCATCATGTCAGTGCACGTTGCTCTCATGTTCCCAGTTTCTGCATCCCCTCCACCTCCTACTCATTTCTCTGTTTTGCAGTCACATTGTGTTGAGGGGGTAGATATTTTTAGCCTCAAACATGAGTCCTCCTCTGCTCTCCTCACTTCACATTGTGAACAAATGTGCCTGTGTTAATGACAGATCCATTTCAGTTTGCAGAAAATCACAATTTTAAGAACATACAATTTTCTCAAAAACATGTGATGGCCAAACATGATCTAAAATCCATAATCAATAGTACAAGCATTTTATTAAATGTATGGCAACAAGACAATACATAGACAGTTCAGAGTGTTAAACCATATGGAAAATGACATGGATTTATTCAGAGATTTCCATGTTTTTTAAACTGGTATGGGGAAAGATCTATGAAGGATACAAGTAGGCTGTTCCATATTTGGAACTCTCTGCAGAGTACACTGAACTGAGACTGAGAGGTACGAGGGTAAGGTGGCCTGAGAAGATGGTGACTACGTGTGGGATACATGTGAAATTCATTGTTAAAAAAAAAAAAAATTACATTTAGTCATTTAGCTGACGCTTTTATCCAAAGATTCCACATGAATCTTCCATTCACCAGTGTTACAGCTGGAACACCACAGGCAAGGTGGGTTAAGTGTCTTGCCCAAGGACACAACGACAGTATGAACTGTGGGGTGAGCGGGAATCGAACCGCCTACCTTCCGGTTGAAGGACAACCGCTCTACCACTGAGCCACTGCCGCCATAAATAAGGGAAATGATAAGGAAGTTGTCTTTTTATAGAGCTATACACAAATAGTGCTATTTGAAGCCGGTTAATTTGGTAAACACTGAGAACATCTAGTAGAGCGGTCATCCTTCAACCGGAAGGTAGGTGGTTCGATTCCCGCTCTCCCCACAGGTCATACTGTGGCTTTTATCCAATCAGTGCTGGCCCCTCTGGCTTAAAAAAGGGGTGGCTTTTACGCCAAAAAAAAAAAAATCAAATATATATATATATATATATATATATATATAAATAAAAATAGCAGGCAGCTAGCACTTGTACAATAACATCAGCATTTTTAGGTCTTTTGTTTGGATGGTCAGAGAGCGTAGCCTACTAGACAGCGCTAGCAACATACACAAGCTAAAATAATTTTATAGAGTGGACATTCTCGGCCATAACGCAAATAACCTCTTATGTCAGCGCTGTTGTATGATTGTGTGTGACTGTAGTGGTGGGTTTGGTGGTGGTCGGAGGTGTGAGAGCCTTGTGTTTGGAAGCCCACCTCTCTGTCTGCCCCAGGTGTGTGTGTGGGTGTGAAAATAACCATCATTAAAGTGCTTTGGTACAGCCAGGTACAAAATTGGAAAGTTGTACTCGAGTAAGAGTAGTATTACTTCAAAATAATTTAACTTTTTTTTTTTTTTGTCGAAGTAAAAAGTAGTCATCCAAAACATTACTCAAGTCAGAGTAAAAATTTATTTGGTAAAAAAGACTACTCAAGTACTGAGTAACTGCCTGATTTATACATTTTTTGGCCTGTGTGTGAGTGAAATGAGGCCCGGGCTGTTCATCCTTTTCACTTTTAACATTTAATATTTTTCATGTTTGTAATTGAGTCCGCT
This sequence comes from Perccottus glenii, assembly GCA_024416835.2. Classification (NCBI taxonomy): domain Eukaryota; kingdom Metazoa; phylum Chordata; class Actinopteri; order Gobiiformes; family Odontobutidae; genus Perccottus; species Perccottus glenii. The sequence goes on from CM044553.2 coordinate 23,357,759, forward strand.
ACGTGTGAAGAGCAGTGTTGGGCAAGCTATTTGGAAAATATAGTGTGCCAAGCTACCAGTTACTCTACTCTAACTCTATAACATAATAGCTTTGGAGTCATTGTGATGGCTTAATGCAGGGGTCAAAAATATAAAAAAATTATACTGTGACAAATAAATACATGTTGCCATGACCATAAACAGATAATCACAAAGCACTGGATGCTTAAGAAAAAAAAAGAAAATACTAAAAGACAACATAAAAGCTTAATTATATTAATACTTTAGTTTTTCTTTTTTACATGTACGCTAGAGTCACGTGACAAATGGCGACAGAAAAAAAAGCTGTGTATTGTCCAAAAATGTTTATGAATTGAGTGCACTATATAGTATATATATAGTGCAACACTAAATAGTGATTGAGGGGTTAGGGACTAGTGCCGGCAATATCGTGTCCCTGTCCAAAAATAGTTGCGGTACAGCATAAATTGGTAAAAATACGTAACACAGAACATTTCCTAAAAATGCATTCAGATACGTTTGTACATATTTACAGTTATCTGGAGTTACATGTCTATTGTAGAAAAAGAAAAAGAAAAAAAAAACTGAATTATCTTTATAAAATACACAATTTATATTTACATTATCTTGTTTAAATAAATTATAATCACCAAGTGCCGGGTGTGGTTAAGTGATTGTGAAGCCACTGCAATTCAGTCATTGTTTTGACTGGTTTTATGCATTAATTGTTATTTTTTATGGAATGTAATTGTATACATGTAAAACAGATCTATATCCACTCACCATTTAGGTCTGAGTTGGATGAGATTGCAAAAACTGTGCTGGCAAGATGTAGTGACAAAAAATAGAAATATATCTTGCAATATTACAAAATCACGTGATAGGATACATTATCTCACAATATAGTGTTGATGTGTTTTCCATTTTATTTTGACAACCATGAAGAGAGGAGGACTTGAAGAGAGAGTTGTTTGAATACATTATTTTAAAAAATCTAATTGGATAAGTACATTTTGTATTATTTGATTAACGTGCTTGAGTTTTACTTGTACAACACGAAAGAACTAAAAGAAATGATGCCCACATTGTCAACTGAAATTTACTTAGAGTTTGGCTAAAATTAGCTAGTTTCTGTGTTTAAGTTTCAACTTATACACAGTATGTTTAATGATACAGTAAAAGTTATTACTGTAACCTATTATCTTTTGAGAGTGGAACATGGTAGCAGCTCTAAATCGAGGGGGGGGGGTCAGTGCTTTTGCTCAAGGTAATTCAGTCTCGCATTTGACTTTTCTCAACCTTATTTTCACCAGAAATCAGCAGGAAAACAAGAACCGTCACGTTTTATGCTCTGCATAAACTTAAAATGTGACTATAATATTCACGTTAGAATTTTTTACTCAGGTGTCCAGGTGTGCAAGCAAATAGTTGACATTCTGGACCCTGGCAGGTCTACAACGTCACTCAAGAAAATGGATTCAGAGAGTGACCTAAAACTCTTTGAAGAGTGCATCAAAGATGTTAAGTGTGCGTGTGCCTGTCTAGCTTTCTATAGTTCTGTTTAAAAAAAAAGTATATTACATTATTTCAATTGTTGAGCTGGTGGCTCTTCTACATTTCAGAGACTTGAATTGCTTGTGTATTTCTGTATAATATTTCAGGAAAATATATATTGATCACCACCATAATAAACCCAGCCATTTATATTACAAGGATTTACTGTCACACATCACGTTCAGAAGTTTTAATGTCTGTACTGGCTCAGACAGTCGGCCCCACTGAAAACAAGAAATCAAAACATGATTTTAGTGTAAGCCATGAATGAGAATCATTACTCATCACCTAAACCTGTGGATAAGGATATGGTTCATAGCACTTGTTACATGATAGATAAGTGGTTGTGAAAGTGTTTGTTTTAACATTACATGTAAATGCTACACTGCACTATACTGTTGTGATTATTGAGCTTAAACTTGTTCCTTGTATACTGATGTCTTTTTACTCATAAAATATGAGGGTGAGTAAATTACAGAATTAAAATTTTGGGGTGAGCTATTCCTTTGTATAAAAATTCAGTATTTTGTAATTTTAGTTTGGTTAATAGATTTTAAACATAAAAAAAAAAAAAGCTAAATCTGAACATGCTTCTTTTTGCTTATATCCACAAATGTGTTCCTGTTTGTAACGTACACAGGAACTTAAATTATGCAGCAAACCTCCAGAAGACGACTCATTTGGAAGTCCAGGGAAAAAAGACATCTGTTAGAACTATTTTTCAACCATGACGGGACGTCTTTTCAACTGTCATTAAACGTTCAAATGTTTGCTGGGGTCCTGACAAAGAAACTTCTGAAATGCGTGCCACACGTACCTCTAGTCAGCAACAAACAGCCTCAATCCAAATCCTGGTGTTTCCTTACAGACAGAATCCCACACAGAGCATAAAACTTCAAACAGGAGCGCTCCACACTGAGCTGCAGCTCAGCACAGCTGAAACCAATTATTCATTAGAGCACCATACAAACCTGCGCAACAGCACCTCAACTGAAGACTACTAAACAGATATCAAAATAGGTTTAACGCTCACGAGCCCCCATGGGTTTTTTTTTTTTGCTTTAGTTTTGTGCTCCTTTTTTGCTTGGTCTTGTTGAAGCTATTTTGTATCATTTGACTCATGTGGTATTGGTTTTGTATAATTATTTTGGTATTGTTCCTAGGGTTAACCCTTTCTTTAGTTGCCTTTTGTATCATTTTTATTAATTAGCAGTTTCACCCAACTGGCCTGGTTGTACTAACTGTATTTAATTTTGGGTGCCATACTGGTGATTGGGCTAGGCACTTGGGTGAGGCCCTGATGCATGTCAGTTCATGTGACATTCCACAAACTTACCAGGAGGCAGTGACATCATCCGAGTCAATACGGTGGAAACATGCCATGAACGAGGAGATGCGATCACTGGAAGAAAATAAGACATTCAAACTGACCCGATGTCACACAAAGTAGGAGAAAGATAGATCAATGCTCTTAAAACAGAGACACCCTTAAAAACCAGAAAACATGTACTGACTCTGAAGAGACATTCTCACCCACAGCTGACATGACAGAGTCCTGATGAAGAAGGCAGCACAGGAGGACCATATCTTGCATCAAATGGACGTAAAGACAGCATACCTGCACCCATGGACTGTGAGATTTACATAGAGCAACCCTAAGGTTATGAAAAAAGTTCAAAAACAGGTAAAAAAAAAAAAAAGGTATGTAGACTAAACAAATCTTTGTACAGTCTCAAGCAATCAGGCAGAAACTGGAATACTGTGTTACACATGTATCTAAGTGAGAATGACTTTGTACAGAATGCTGCAGATCGTTGTGCATACAAGAGAAAAACGTGGTGAAAAACTAATCTTCATAATATGGGTAGATAATCTTATTATAACTGCGAGCAGTGAACAAGCAATGACGGATGTAAAAAGCATGCCAACTCAAAGATTCAAAATAAAAGACCTAGGAAAGTTGAAACAATTCTTAGAAATAGATTTTAAACAAAAAAAAAAAAAAAGGACAGGTCAGAACGTTCCAGAAAAGATATGTGAACAAATTACAAAGGTTTGAGATGCAAAATTGCTAAAGATACACCATTTTGAACCCTAACTTAACTTTACAGAAAATACAAAGAAGTTAAAACAGCCAAGAAAGTACAGAGAGGCAGCGGGAAGTTTGATATACTTAGTCACTTGTACCAGACCTGATATTAATTTTGTTGTCAGTAAACTCTCTCAGCATTTCAGTGAACCAACAGTAGAGCATTGGAATACAGTAAAGCATGTATTCAGGTGTCTCAGCGGTGGAGCAGAACAGGAACTACATTTCAGGAAACATGACATAGAAAAACTAGGTCTAAGAATTTATTGTGATGCTATTTGGGCAATCAATAAAACAGACAAGCGAAGCACATCAGGTTATTGTGCTAGTCTTTGTGAAGGATTGGTCTCATGGAAAACCGACAGTAGCACTTTCTGCCTGCCAAGCAGAATCCATATCCCTAGCTTCAGATATACAGGAGTGTATTTACATAGAATGATAAAAGGCACTTTTTCACAAGGCACTTAAAGCGCTTTACATCACGCTTCCATTCACCCATTCACACACACATTAACACACACCAGTGCCACAGACACATGGACAGTATGAACCAGGGTTTTTACATTTAATTGTGATCAGAGACCGTGAGTGACATCAAGAGGGAGGAAAAAGGGAAGATTTCTTTATTTTGATTTGAATTATAATTTATTTTATCCCCAGACTGTACATTCTACTGAGGCAACATTCAAGACATAGAGATTTCAGTTGGAAGCCTGGCAGATGAGGGGTTTATGAGAAATACTATCAGTGTTTTTATTGAGACTCTTTTCCAACTCTGGAATTAATTGCTTTATGACATTATCAACATCAGTCATGGTCTGACCCTTACTCGGAAACAGAGTCACACATGACACTAATGTAATGGGCAATGCAAAAACTCCATTTTTTATTGAAACAATTGACATAACTTTTAACAAAAGCAATTCTCAAGTCTAAAATTTGTGGAGCCTCAAACTGAAGGGTTTGATTTGAATTGTCTGATCAACAATCTAATGTAAGAAAAAAACTTGGGATAGTTGTGGTTTACTTCTGACTTACTTCAAAAAGTGTAACTTCTATATCAGTATACACAATTGAAAATATAGTTCTGATGTGTTCGATTTACTTCACTTAAACACTAAAACATTTTTCGTAATGCATCTTTAAGTTAAAAAGTTAATACACTGCAAATAAAGGGGCTGTAGGCAGATTTTTTACATATTGTGGCTAAGACTGGTCCACAAACTAAATTGACCCAAATGGATAAAGTATAGGGCAAGCTGCAATCTCCTTTTGAGCCAATACAAGTTCAAATTTGTATTACTGATTTTCCTTTCTTTTAACATGCGTAATAACAGCTTAATATAGCATTAGATGATCCAAATTTGATTCAACACGTGCAATAAGCCTGCCTGCCTGCATATCTGCTTTCATTGGTTTCTATTGAGTCTATTTTTAGTCCAAGCAGACTAGTCACGTGGTGTGGAAGGACGTCAATAATGTTGTTGTTGGTGGTGGGTGCGAGGGAGGGAGGCAGAGAGGCACACACTGTAAATATGGAGGAGGTGAAACGGTAGGAGGTGAGACGCGACGAGTTTGGGCAAAATCTTAAAGCGTTTTCATTTGAGATCAGAGCACGGCGGAAGGAGAGAAGCACACCACCGACGCCTGGTGGAAAATACGGCCGCGGGGAAGCAACCTCTGCGCGGATACGTTTTCCAAGAGGACCCGCCGACATCCACGGTACGGAGACTTCATGAGAGAAAGATATAGAATGCGCGTGTGGGTGCGTGAAACAACGTCCTGCACGACTCATACACACAGCCAGGCTTTTAAATCTCTATTGAACAGTAATGAGAAAGTGTGAAGACAGATTTTATACTCGCTAACCTATACTTGGACTGCACGCTAACACCTAAGCTAACTTGGAAATAGTTATTTGCTGCTATAGCTAACCAAACTACACCAGACAGGAATTAATGCTATCACCCAAACTTTTCATTCTTAAACAGAAAATACCTTGTACTTCAAAGAACAGTGTATACACCAGCAGTAAATTGGAGGCAGTGATAATAGCTTGCTACTAACCGAGGTACAACTAGCAGCTGACAGCCCAAAGTTGACTAGCCACCATCAGCAGCAGCAGCCTGGAGCTAACAGGAGGCACTAATTAAGTTGTACGCTAGAGGTTAGTGTTAGGTAGCATTTCGTTGACTGCAATCATCCAGGAGTGTCCAGCCAAACTGGTACATACTTCCAGTAAATCATTCACATTTATAATTAAAGTTTAACTGTAGTTTTTTTTTCTATTGGAATCATTAATCTATAATAGTTATTTCCTGATGTGGAAGCAAACCATCTGGCTGGTTAGAGCTGATTAATAAGCTATTTTAAAGTACAAGATTAGGCCTGTTCTCTGTAGATTCTGTTGAAAGATTGTAGCAGTAGATAAGGCTCTTTCTACTATAGTTTTTGCCTTTTACTTTCCATTTAGCACTAAAGGAGAGAATAGAGATGCAGAACATTATGGGATAATATTAGTTATCCCCCTGAATCGCTTTGCGTTTGATTAATCTTTTTGTGATACTCATTATTTGACAAAATTCACAGCCATTTTGTTAACTGCAGATGCTTGTTCATATGTGTTTGTGCTTGAGGCAAACAGGAAAATGCGTTTTGCTTTTAAAATATATTGTATATTGTTTTTTCACTTTATAGAACTGTTTATATGCTAGCAAGCAAATAATCAACGCTGAAATATGTGCGAGTTTCATATAGCTAATTATGTACAGGTTAATAATGACGTGTCTCCATTGTGTAAACTAATGCTAGCGTGACTTTTTTTACAATAACAAACTAATCCCAATTTAATATTTCTGGGTTTTGGCCCAGTGTATTGAACTTATAGAGGAATACACTATAAGTTCAGTACACTAAACGCGAGGAATACGCTATAAGTTCAGTACACTACACACGAGGAATACGCTATAAGTTCAGTACACTAAACGCGAGGAATACACTATAAGTTCAGTACACTACACACGAGGAATACGCTATAAGTTCAGTACACTAAACGCGAGGAATACACTATAAGTTCAGTACACTACACACAAGGAATACGCTATAAGTTCAGTACACTAAACACGAGGAATACGCTATAAGTTCAGTACACTACACACGAGGAATACGCTATAAGTTCAGTACACTAAACACGAGGAATACACTGTAAGTTCAGTACACTAAACACGAGGAATACACTGTAAGTTCAGTACACTAAACACGAGGAATACACTGTAAGTTCAGTACACTAAACACGAGGAATACACTGTAAGTTCAGTACACTAAACACGAGGAATACACTGTAAGTTCAGTACACTAAACACGAGGAATACGCTTTAAGTTCAGTACACTAAACACGAGGAATACACTGTAAGTTCAGTACACTACACACGAGGAATACGCTATAAGTTCAGTACACTAAACACGAGGAATACGCTTTAAGTTCAGTACACTAAACACGAGGAATACACTGTAAGTTCAGTACACTAAACACGAGGAATACACTGTAAGTTCAGTACACTAAACACGAGGAATACACTGTAAGTTCAGTACACTAAACACGAGGAATACACTATAAGTTCAGTACACTAAACACGAGGAATACGCTATAAGTTCAGTACACTAAACACGAGGAATACACTACAAGTTCAGTACACTACACACGAGGAATACGCTATAAGTTCAGTACACTAAACACGAGGAATACACTATAAGTTCAGTACACTACACACGAGGAATACGCTATAAGTTCAGTACACTACACACGAGGAATACACTGTAAGTCCAGCGAACTCACACGAGGGGTGAAGACAAACTGGAACTGAACAGGGGAAAACACATGATTGATGTAAGGGTGCAAGCAACATGCTTAAACATCCATCTACCCATGGTACTAAATTAAATAAATTACGTGTTTTCTGTCCGCTTTATACAACCCAGCTAGCCCAAGCTACCAGCACCGTAAACCTCTGTTGAACAGGGTAATGTAATGTTAAATATCACTGGCATCTTACAAATAACAGGCATATTCTATTAAAACACTGTACTATGTGTAAATTATGTATAAATAAACCATTTTAGATGATGACAGGGACAGGCAGGATGAAATTATTAGCTCTCATTTGGCTGCTTGACTATAATGGAAGAAAGGCTAAGAAGGCAAACAAGTGTCCCCGAGCAGTAACCAAGCTCGCGGTGAAAGGTTTACACCCATTCTCACCTGTAGAACAACGGTAGGTGGTTAAATGTTTAGTGAACTGCATGTTTAAGTTATTAACCATACTCAAGTGTTAGAGTTAAAACAAATAAACCCACTTGTTTGTTGCTGAAAAAGCTTATAGGACTACTTTTTTCCACTTAGGAATTTCAACAAAAACAAGCAAACAAACAAAATATTTTGTGAAAGGATGGAATTCCAGACCCATTTTACTTCACAAAATGAATGGGTATAGTTGAGCCGGGCTACAAATCTTTAACAAAGCTAACTGAAATAATTGATGAAAACTAGCTAATGCTAACTTAGTATGAGGTCAATGCAATAAATACATAAATATTATAAATAAATAATTATAAATAAAATTGCCTTGCCAATAGTGTTTTTTGCTAAACCAAGCTAATGCCCAGTAATGTTATGTTTTTCTCAGTACGTTTAGATCTAGTCTTTATTTGCCTCTTAAAAACAGTTCTTAGTAGGTAAGTGAACCTATTTACAACAAGTAAAATTCAAGTAACATTTGCCAGCTTTTGTAGTCCCTACTTTATTTCCTCCTTAATGGGTGTCATCCTGATATATCTATGCATTAGTTTGCTTGCTTATATTTGTCATGTGCAACAGCCAGTGGCAGACTGTGCCCATCCAACCCGGGCCTTCACACACTCGCACACAGACAGTAAGAGGTAAGTAAGAGAGACGCTTTGTGTGTCAAACTAGTTTGAAAGGCACTAATGCAAACTCACACACATAGGGCTCCACACAAAAGCACACAACAGCTGATCAGCAACAACAAGAACGCTCACGCTTGTCACCAACATCATTTTATACACAAGTATAAACTATGCTTAACAACCATCATTGAAACTGACCTCATTTCATTATTATTAATAACATTCATATGTCACTCTATTGTGACGTTTTTTTATACATTGCCCAGTACACATCACTCAAACTGCCTGGTTTGAGCATGTGCACATCAAGCCTCTCTCATGGAACCCTTTAAAAGGTCCTCGAGTGAGGGCGAAATATACAGCGATATACTGCCGTCCACCATAGGGGAAGGTTCCAAAAGCGGAATAATAAGGAAAAACCCAATGGCAACTTTACAAGTGTAAAAATCATGTTTACAGCCTGGTACAGAAGATGGCTCCGGTCCAGTTTTTACTACATGACAACTCTGAGTGTCAATAGATATAAAAAAAAAAAAAAATATTGTTTTACTATGCAGTAAATGTGGAAAAGCCCGAATGTAACCGAAATTTTATTGCCCTGACATAATGACAATATCGGTGAATAGGGGCGCAATGGGCGGAAGTTGTCCATATTATATACTGTCATCGGTGCACATTATTTTGTAAGCCTATTGTATGTTTCAATCCATCTCTCAAGTGCAGTTCTGTGCAGCCTTCTTTTTCAATAAAATGTCCAGACGAGGAAAAAAACTTTATGTCTGTTCCATAGTGTATAACTTTTTTCCAGTTATACCTGCAATAAATTTGACTGATATGTATTACAAAGGGTTCAAGCTTTAGCTTTAATTTTAAAATTTACCCGGAATGATAATAGTGATAAATAGGTTTTGTTTTGTCATGTTTACCAACGCTCAATACCGTAATACTTGTATAAACAAGCGATACAAAAAAGAGTGAGGGCTGGCTTTACTGCAGTTGTTTTAAGCACTCACCAGAGCTGCCTTCTTTAGATGAATGAGTGGTTCACGCTCAGTGAAAACAGATGACATGTTGGCAATAGTTTAGTCCAGGAGTGATGCTTCATGTGACGCTAGCACTTAGCTGCTCATTTAGCTTCTGGTTAGTGACTGTAATTAACTCCACAGATTTAAACTCACTGTTGCTTGTAGATGCATTGCAGGATTATGATGGCAGAGTCCATAAGATGAAATTAAATGATTTCTGCATACGTACCGGTTAACTAGGGACTAAAACTTCCCTACTTTGATTTCCATTTTCATTCAAATCTATTTTCATTTCTTGTTATTTAAGTCTCGAAGAAACTTCTTAACTAATAACGTCTTCAAACGTTTGCCAAAAACAAATAGTTTTGAGCTAGCTTTGTCTAATTCTACTGTTAAAGCATCTGCAATAACATTATAATAATGGAGCCAACTAGTGGTTAAAGACACAACATACATACATCTGACAAGTGACTGTGATTCAAACTCTGATTGGTTAATTCCTCTGTTAGGTCCCACAGAAACACAGTTGCACTGGATTCACTGAAGGCCTAACCAATGAGAGCAACTCTACCTCCACAAAACCACTAAATATAGAGGCCAAACATATGTTCATAAAAATACAATGGAATAATTTGATTAAAGAATGCAAAGTATATAAAATATATACAGTATGCAGTTTTATGTTTTATGACATTTAAAAAGTTAGGCCTTCTCTGAAGCCGTAGAAGTCCCTGACGGTTCCCCTCTGGTAACTTAGTGACGTAACAGAGACTCTTTACGCTAGAGTCATGGGATCGTTGTCTGGCAGTAATAATAACACAAAAGGCATGATTGTACGTATATAGTGGATATATTTGTCTTCACAGACCTCAAATCAGCTAAGCTTTAATGTGGTGTGTGAATGAATGAGCAGCAGGCAGATTGTACCCTAGTCATGTTTAATATGCAACCTGCTGTTTCCTTTTTCAAGGACACAGCAGTGTAGGTGTTAGTAAGCTTTTTTTTTTTCGGTGTGCTGTGGAGAAAAATTGTGGTGGGTAAGCAATTTGTGTGTGACTGGGTTATGGAGTAAAGAAAAGTGGAAGTCACTAGGGCTCTGTTTAAAACCACCCACTCAACACTAGTACTATATAACTATAGTCAACTCAGTATTAATATTATGATATTTATTTTTTGTTTTTTTTGATGACTTATAATTGCAGATACATCCTCCTAACATTCAATAATAATATAATAAATAGGGCTGGGCAAGTTAACGCGTTTTAATCGCGTTAACGCGTTAATGAATTAACGCCGACAATTATTTTAATCGCGCGTTAACGTCGGCCGATTAGTATGGTGAAAGACGAATGACTGCACGTATGAGCCGCCTCATACAGTGCTTTAAGTGGGCGATGCGCACCTGTACTCAGTACCGCCACTTCTCCGTGCGCCCAGAACGTGCTTTTAGCGTACTGGTACGCTCATTTCGACATCTGTTTTAATAGAGGTTTTAATCCTTTGCCTGCTCTGCCGCTTTCCAGAGCGCCCTTCACAATGCACGCTTCCTAATTCCTCCCACCAAGAGCAGAGACTACATTACCCATACACCCTTGGGTATGGCAAGTGAAAGGAGAGGGTGTGTGAAACGTGCGGAACTGCATTCACATGCTCTGACTGTAATGAAAACACAAGAGAGACATTTATATTGTTTATATTGTTATAATGTTATGATTGAAGCTCTGGACCTAACTTGTTTTTCTATAACAAACTAAACAAAATATTAATGCCCTGTCAGTGGCAACTATTTTTGTTTTTAATATAGTTGTTTAATTTAATTAGGTGATTCTACATTTAAATATTGATGATAACAAGCTTGGGGGAAAACACAATTAATTGCAATTAATTACAGAAAATGTGCAATTAATTAGTTAATTTTTTTTAATCGATTCCCAGCCCTAATAATAAATAAATAAAAACAATGGATTACATTTCTGTAATAGCTTTAAGGGAAATATTGCAAAAAACAAAACTAGAGTTGCTAGAGATGTTTCTATTTATTTATCTAGTTTACTCCTGTTCGGAAAAAAATAATGAGATCCAGTCCTATTTATTCCCTCAAAAGCACTCTAAAAAAGCCTCAGTGCTGCAAACATGAGGCATGTCTGTTCACTCTAGTTAGAGACTAATCTTCTTCCTGTTCCTTAATTGTTTATGGATTCTGGCAGCTATGCTTGGGGCTACCAAATAAATTAATGATTTAAAAAACAAACGAACAAAAAAAAAAAACTAAAGTTATGTAGCAGCAATGAATGACTGTAGAATGATTGCTGTTTATACTTTGTATCAATGGGGATGGATTGTGGAAAAAATCCATGTGTTAATGTTAGGGTTGTCAAATGATTCAAATATTTAATCGCAATTAATCGCAAATTAATCTGATTTTTTTTATTTGTTATAAATGTACTTTTAAAAGCATATTTTGCAGTTTTTACTTTGCTTATTCGACAAGAAATCAGAAAAAAAACCTGACCTATGTGCAGTAGCTATCCATTTAGCTATAGCTAAAGTTTGTCTGTGTTTGAGCTGTTTTTTTCTTGTTTAACATGTTTGTTTATAAACATGTATGATGTAATTTTTTTATATTTCAAATATCAAAGGCTAGATACTTTATTATTAACAAAGTTTACCCCAATAGATTTAGTGAATTAGTGAATTATTTTGCGTTTAAATAATAAATTTGATCTGAGACCCAAAACCACTTCAGATCAAACCCAGTAATAAACACAAGTCCCATGTGTTGCTCTAAGCAATATCTTTCACACCCATTACTTATTATTTATAAACTAATAGAGCCATAGTTATATTTCTTGTAAGGACAAAGTGTAAATTACACCAGACCGGATTTGGTCCTTAGGACCTTAGGTTGGACACTAGTTGTGTAGCAAATTACAAAACTCATGGTTCGGCTCACGTTGCGCTTTTTGAGTCAATGATCAGGTCATTTTTCGGATCAGTTAAAAAAGGGGAGAAACTTCTTGCACTTAAAGCCAGAGACATATTGAACAAGATTCTGTTTTCATTTTCTGAAAACAACTTGATTTGACCCCTTTTTCTAGACCTTTGCAAAGCAGGCTTATGATCACTGACTATTATGATGTACAATATATGCTAAATTATGCAGTACTTGATAATAAAACTACTCCTAGACAAACTCTGAGAGATGCTGGACAAGAGTGTGTGACCGTTTATTGATAAAAAAGAACAAGCTATTACAGCTTTATATATAAAGTTTCTGTCTTTACCAGCTGTAAGTGAATGCATCGCATTGCGCTACCGTACAATGCAACGTAAATGCGCACTTCATTGTCTAAGCTTGGCTGGTTACTTTCTTTCTCCAATTGACGGCCAGAACTAAGACGTTCTTAAAAGTTGCAGACTGATTAACATGCTGTACAAAATTACTTAAAAAGCAATTAAAAAAGTGTTCACTTTTTCTTTCACTCTTTTTGTCTTTGGAGAGAGTAAAGCTCAGCCCCTCTCACTAAGTCCGTGCGGAGCCAACTCAGACCGGTAGTGGTCTGTGCAGCAAGGGAGCCACAGATGGTGAGCGAGATAACGCCTTTTGCTAAAAATCACTATTTCCATTGACCAAAGTTTAGAATTGTGCACATCCACCTCATGAACTGACTCTGTGACAGTGACAGGAGGGAGGTGTGTGTTTCGTCCCGAGGCCGTCCCGAAGGAGCATCCTGAACCGTCCCAAACACATTTTTTACTGTCCCCGGGGCCGGTACGACAGGATGGCATTAGTCTCAAGCCCTGTCTGCTGCAATTATTTGCACCCCTATTGGATACCTATGCTCTTCACTGTCAGTGGCTGCTGCAGAGACACAGAAGGCATCTAAAAGGACACATTATTACAATTTTGGGCCTCAAACATCAGATGAACATTTAATAAGTCTGACTGTTATGAAATAATAACTTATCGCTCAGCAGTGATTCAGACTCAGGCTGATAGCAGCTCTCTGTTGAAAGGTTGGGCTCTAGTTCTAATACTAGTTACATAGTTAATTTGAAAGATCTGATCTAAAAAAGAAAAAGCTGAGAAGACCCAACCTGCAACAAAAGCTAAACCCTCACAGTCTTAACTGCCAGCTCTATTTATACAACAACAAAAGTATGATGCAAACTCAAATGATGGTAAGAGTAAGTCTCTTACCATCTCATACCAAAGTAAAAAAAAAAAAAAAAAATTTCATCATCCCAACAAAGCCATTACTACGTTTAGTCCGGCATTTTCATCTAGTCCCCCAGCTTTTGAAAAGCTGTAAATGTCCAGTCAGTCTATGCAGAGTTCTCTAGGTATATGTCTATATGTAAAGCAGATGGACTGGGACTGCCATGTTACAGACTCAACCCTCACTCAGCATCATATTCTGTTTAAGGATAAAGCCCTCTATTGTATTAAATGTTAGTTTACTTCAGTTCAGTTTTTAAATGTATTTTAACTCTGACCAAATGTATGGTGGATACATTTGGGCACCAAATGAAAATGGTGCACTCACTATTTCACTTGGTTATTCTGTACTCTCTCCTGCTTGATCTCACCTGCTATTTGTTTAGGGAAGAGATGTTCAGGTGAGCGGTTTCCATGGCAGCCAGCTCCCCCCGGTTGCCAGGCAGCACTTCCGGCTCCTCGCCAGGAACGGGAGGGGCCAGGTATTTTTAGGAAATGCTGGTGTGAAGCGGAGGAGGAGGCGTCACAGCCAGAGCAATGGAGGAATATGGATCTATTTTTTTAACGCTTTGGCAATGTGAACAACTTCTGCCAGCACACATGGGTTAAGTGACTGAACTCGTGGCCCGCTGTGTTCATTCTCACACCGACTGCTTGCATGTGAGTGCGTGGGGCTATGAGAGCAGTTGGCCAGCAGGTTAGTCTGTCACAGCTAGTTAGGTCTGGGCCACACACAAGAAGCATGCAGACACCCTGAGCGCTAACTTACATTGGTTGATCTATCTGGGCTGTTTCCACGGCAGCCGGCCCCCGGTTGCTGCAGTGACAATGACTTTCTGTGACCTGCCTTGAGAGTTAATAAGGAGGGGATGTGCAGAAGGGCCTCTCTAGTCGTTTTCTTCCTATGTCGGATCAGACACCATTAAATGACAAACAACATAAAAATGAAACACCTTTACCTCAAACATATTTAATTTTTTTTTTCTTCAGCAAATTGCATTTATTTATGTGCATACTAGCAAATGTGTACATGCCCAATTTCAATTACCATCATCTAGTCTTTTTTATCAAGAATGTTGGTCACATGCTCGCTTCCATAAAAAGAAACACTCCTATTGGTTGGCACAGCTTGTCAATAAGGAAGGAATAAGCCTACCAATAACACAGAGAAAATGTACATACAGCACTGAATATGTTTTTTTACACAGCAAAGGCAAAAGGAATAGAGAAAAGGGAAGCAAAGTGAAATGAGGATAAATATTGGCAATTCAATCACGCAATGTTTAGGAAGTTAGAGATAATTGTCGATGTTGATGCTTTGGTCAAATTCTGAAGACGGAGCTTAAACTTTACGATAACCTAGGGCTGGACGAAATATTGAATTAAATAACCAAATCCATACAGCTCCAATAATGTCTGTGGTGACTCTGCAGACACTAAAAACGCTAATAATCCCCAGAGAAAGCAGTCAATTACCTCTCAAATGTTTGGTTTAGTGATGTGGCAGGAAATGAATCAACAGGAATAGCTTTGTGTCTCTGCAGCACAGTGTAATTTTATTGATTTATGCAAATTAAGCATGAACTCAATGCACTTTTAACATCTTTTAACAAATTATGGAAATTTGTTACAATGGAAATTATATCAGACCTGGTCTATGGGGACAGAGTGGGCTTAAACTAATAGGTATCAGACCTAAACTGCTTAATTTTCACTCAAGGGTAATGCACTCTGCTGCTGCTTCTTTTCTCTTGCTGTTTTGTATTGGCAAAAAATATATAATAATAAGTTAAACACAAATTTGAATTGCATTTTTAGGTCAGCAGGTAGACAAAAAAGTCTATTAAAATTGTAAATTGTTAGCATTAACCAAAGCAACAATCTTAGCTATTGCAATTTTACCTCAAACAATCTTCTCTGCTACCAAATATTTACACTAGGGGTGCTCAATAGTTCGCAAATTTATCATTATTGCAATATTATTTTTGTGACCGTTTTGTTTTCTTGCTTTTACAAATAACACAATTTCTCAAATTGTTTTTGTATATTTTAGTTTTCGTGAGTAGGTTAAATAAATTTAAATTTCATACAGAATTTCAGTATAAATGGAAAGACTATGGCAACTGTGGGCAGAAGTTGGCAATTTGCAACCAGTTTATTATTTGTATTAAATGTGGAATATCTCAGCAGTTTAGTTTTTGCTAACCACTCTGCCACGTGCACCCAATAACTGCTTATGGCATTTGAATTGGATCATATTCAAATTAAAATGTACAGGTCAACACTATAAACATGGAATATTTACTCAGTACAAGTGCAACAGCTGCTCAGCGACTGAATACCTTTTATCTCTACCCGGTCATTTGTAAGTAAATACTAGCTATATTATATTAAATTTCAATTCAGTACTACAGTAGAATACAAGTAGACTTGGACAATTATTTACATTACTTTTTTCTGTTGGTTGTAAAAATAAGTTTGACATTAGGGCTGAACAGTACTAGAAAAACAAGATATGCAATACCATATTTAAATATTGCAAAGTTACCATATTCTGCCTGCTGATATTGCAAAAAGATGTTTTTGTGCAGCCCTTGTATTGACCATGTTAACTGTTAAGTGTAAATAAAAATTTAGCGTGCTTGTACACTTGCTGGCTGTTGGTATCATTAGATGTGTTTTAATGCAAGTTTGAAGTAATATTTTTTAAGAAAATTGCAAAAAAAAAAAAAAACTATAAAGAAGCTTATTTTTGGTGTTTGGGGGGTTTTGGTGTTTGTTGGTGCAGAAAAATGTGGATATCCGGTTGGCTACTTTTTCTTTTTTGTCATGTCAGATAGTAAATGCTAGTTAAGTTACTGTTCTTCATATATAGTTTCTACTGCAATGTAAGTCAATAATCCATTAAAATTTAATTATGAAAATAGCTATGGTAAAATTGTAAATAAAGGTACGTAGGGCTTTTCTTGTGCCACACCCTGTTCCATTAGAGGTCCACCAAACATACCTGGAAATTTAGAGAGTTTTAAAGTACAGGTCTTAAAATATGTCAGTTGATTGAAATTGAAACTAAATGTGTAGCCCTTTTATCAAGGAATTGGAAGTTTGGTGTGTATTGTTATTGGAGGCATCTGGTAGCAAAATGAAAAAGGTGTTACAAAGAAAATGTTTAAGTCAGAACTAAGTCAATGTCAGTGATAAATCAGTAGGTGGTGCCAGAGGATAGCTTCGACACGGCTCGATGGAAGGCACTTTCTGTGAAGACCCAATGCACAGTAAACCATTGAGAAATCCCTAGCTGATACCTTTTAACAGGATTAGTGCAGTGTTTTAGAGCAGTGGGAGTGGAAACAGCCCTTATAAGTCCCACATGTCACAATGCTCTTAATTGGGAGTGGTGAACATAAGTCAATACTTAGCTTCTGCTTAATACAATCTTTTTTGACAAAAAAATGGCAAATCTCTCCATTAGTTCCTTTTCTGTCTAGCAAGTGGCTAGGCGTTCTACTTCCCATAATGCAAATCTATGACTTTTTTTCTCGCAAATTTGCATGTTCTCTTGTAAATTTGTGACTCTAAACTCCAAAATATACGTTCCAATAATAATAATAATAATAAAAAATGGCCCTAATACGCCGTCATAAAAAGCGGCACTTTGCAGTTCTGGCAGTTTCTTAGCTGTTTTTGTTTTGTTTGTTTTTTTTCCCTTTAGCTTTGGTGTAATGTTAAAAAAAAACTGTCATAAAAATTCACTGGGGACAAGCGTCTCCCTGCCCATCTCTCTTCCCCCGTTTGATCATTAGCTAAGGTTTTCTCTGCTTTTTCTTCTTTTTCTCCGGCTCTACCATGATAAATGTCTGAGACTGACTGGGGTGAGTGTTGATGTGTGTACTGTTAAGTAATTTGTTTCTTGTGCAACCTGAGACTTCTGTGAGACTTCTTGACTCAAAGGGACGCTGGCTGGTTACTGGCATTTTCTTGCATGGCTGTTTTTTCCGCTAAAAGGGGCTGGGGCGTTGGGACAGACCACATCTACCACAAAATTATACACAAAGTCATTAAGCCATCACAATGACTCCGAAGCTGTTATATCAAGGTGAAAATTCTGCAAAGTTCTTTTTTATTGTGAAGTCTATTTACTGAATAATTAGAATAGAGAGATTGTTAATGAAAATAAATTCAGCATAATTCAAAACAAAGAACTGCTGCTGGTGTTCTGCAGAAGTGAGACAAAAAAACAGCTAAAGCCTTGCCTTTAAAAACACTGCAGTTAATTATTTGAATTTATTGATTTATTTGAAATGATGTACTATATTAATTATTCTACTGAATGATTAAATAAAAAAACATTTATCTATGCCCAACTTACCTAATATTAGCTGTTCAAGCTTTAATCAATACTGTCATATTGTGATATTTTTTCTCAAGGTTATCATACCGTCAGAATCTCATACAGTCCCATCCCCAGGTGGCATTGTACTACAAAGAGACTTCTAGAGAGAAGGCCTGCACAACATATGGCAAATTTATTGCTATCACAATATCAATTACAATCTCTGAAATTGAAACAAAGTGATAAGGTTTGTTGAAGGTGGAGGTTAGCTCACATATCTATGCAATATTCTCATTGCATTATTTAACACAGTTATTGCATATTGCTTGCTTTCTTGATATTGTTTAACCTTAGTTTATAGCATATTTTGGGCTGTAATCAAAATGGTACGTTGTCTTTACACCCTGCTCAAACACATAAGAAAGCTTTTATAAAAATAGTTAAACACCTTGATTTCTGCATAGAACTACATTCAGCCCATGTGGCAATTTAATCTGACTAAGTGTACTTTGAGTCTCAAAGTAGAAGCACTCATGGTGTAGAATGGCTTATGTTCTTTTCCAGGGTTATTAGTGGCACTTCTGCAGCTCTAAAAAGATGTGAATAAAAGGAAAAGAAGTGGTTCCCTGTGAAGTCAACCCGCTGCGGTTTGATGTAGGGCTTTGGGTCAGAAAGGACAAAAAGCATCAGGTGTGACAGGTGATTGTTTTATCTCTCATAGTGAATCATAGTAGACATCTGCGTCTGATACAAAGTCCAGACCTAGCTCCACACTTCTTAAAAAACTGACAGGTTTTTAGTGGACCAAATACTAATGCAACACATGGACTAAATAATGAATGAGCACCAAGGCTTTCTTAGTGTAGCATTTTGCAGAGGTTACATTTAATAACCCCTTTTTCAACACGGCACACCTGCCCACACATTAAGTAAATGTCAGTGTGCCTTTATCTGTAATTAATGACGTCTGACTAGTGCGTTTTGTCTGTTTGCAGAGAAGCAAGAGTGACTCACCTGTCTGTCTGCACATCCGCCGCTCGTTCAATACATGGTCGACATGGAGGACCCGCTTTAACACGCACACAAACAGTGCAAGGGATTGGGAAGCAGAAGTCTAGCATCCAGCTTCATGAATTCATCACACACCTCAGGTAAGACTCTAGAAGCTGTTGCTCTGGTCTGTGGTGTAAAGTGGTGATGAAGCTTTAAAGGGGCTTTTTTGTTTATACATTTACTTAAATATTCTGTAAAAAATAAATGCCAAAGATGTCAGTGTGCTGTGTTGGAGAGATATAAAATTCAGCAAGTGCTGCCATGGGTTGACTGCATTATTAATTTGTATCCAAAAAGGTTGCACAAATAAATGTACTAGTTACTGCTCATCATTCAACAAAACAAAGTGGCAAGGAATAAAACAGTGAATGTGTGTTAATTAAACTGTTTGTATGAAACAGAATATAGATGAATGGTGAATATATAGGTGAGTTTAAAAAAAAAAGAATCAACAAAATAACAGTTTCTCAGAGTTACTAAGTTTATTGAAAGATGAACACAAATAGACACATTAAAAAAAACACACACACACACTATTACTTTTTGCTGATGCAATTTTCCAATTGTCAAAACTAAATATAGCCCCTGTAAAGCAGAACTAAATAAGATTTGCACAGCTCCCCCTACAGCTTCCTTGTTGTCAATACTCCTAGCTCTGAGGTCAATAATTTTAGAAATTGTCTTTTAAGTCATAATATAACATTTTTTGATTGTGTTTTTCAACCAAAACGTTATATGTAACGTTATTTGTAAAACAAATTGGCATCTAATCTATTGTACATTTTATTGTCATAACAATTGAGTAGCCTATGCCTTGTGAAATCTTGGTTTTGGGCCTAAACTAAAGTGAAGCCAGTCGCTGACGCTATGTAAACAGTATTCGGGGTATTTTGTATAATATTGAAACTGTCTCACAATAAGCCCGTAAATAAAACAAACACTTCTCACGCCTAATAACTTAGCATGCTGCAAGCCATACGCTAAATAAATGTCATATAACAGTAGCTATATCTCAAAGGACATAAAATAACAATAGATTTAAAGGAAAGAGAAAGAATATAAAGTTGTTAGGCAACGTATCTTACAAGTTCAACATAAAAACCACATTGGAATTGGTTTTGAGTCCTTCACTTTGTTTAAGCTGACGCCATACTGTAAAAGCTTGGCCAAGGTTGACTTGAGAACAAGCTCTCTCTCGGTCTAACTGACGTTTTCTCTTCCTTAGATTATTCAGACAAAGGTTGTCTTTTTGGTTGCTCCACCATGACTAATGATGAAATAAAGTGTATGCCATTTTGCTTATCATACTGCGGGAGGTTGCTATGTGTATATTGAATTACTGTAAAGTAATTTTCACTCTTGCACGAACCTGACCCGAGACTTGTGTTGGGTCGGTGGCAGCTCAACTTGCAAGTGCTGTTTTCGGTTCAGATGCGCCAGAGGGGGATAGTGCGTGCTTCAAACACACCGTTACAACTCAATTAACCATTGTAAGGACTTAGAAAACTATTTGTGTTGGTTTCAGAGGCTGGTTTCAGTACAAAGTTGGCCTTCCTATGAATCAGAAAGGCATCTCATTGTTGTGAAAAAATCTCACGCAATTGTGAGATATTGACTTGATTTGTGTTGGTGGCACTGTGAACCTACTATTGATACTTGTTGGTCTTGTTACGTACATGATCATGAGGATTTAAGGGAGGATAGATTTGGATTATAATGTATTATAGAATAATCTGCCTACTCACTTATCATAGTGAGTCTATCTATTGTTAAAATTTAGTCATTTTGGCATGGCATGGAGAAGATTACAAATTTGCAGTAGAGTAAAAAGATTGCCAGTGGTATGAATCACAGCGTTAGAAATATAACACGTGTTGGACATGACAACACTGCCATTCAAAATTTTTAAAAGCTATTGATATTTATCTATTTGTTAAAGTAGTTTGATCTGAAAAGCTATTTTATATCAACTTGATTTTTTTATGCAAATGAAAAAGAAACTTTTGCCATATGATTTGTTGTTGCCCTTTTAGCATTTAGCAGTTAAACCCAGACTATTTTAGTGCAGTTGGCTAATGACACATTTCTTTGCTTTCTATGTAGACAGGGAGGAACAAAGAACTCATGATTAGCACTTTTCAATAAAGCCTCTTGAAAAGTGGCTAAAGGTAATTAAAAAACATGGTAAAGTTGAGTCATATACATCTATTTATAAATATTGTTTTAGTTTTTTTTAGTTTTTCACTCTTAGAAAGCACATGTTAACAAACGTTGGTAACATGGTGCAACACATAAGCATTTTCTTTTAATCCAGGTATTACATACACTAATGATGAGAAATGCTGAAGACAATACAACAGTTGTATATTTTACACCAGAGCCATGTTAATGCTACATATTTTGTGTCAATAATCAGTCATTCATAATGTAATGTAGCTTATAACAAAGCCTGGTAAAAACAACAATGACACAACAAAAGAGCATGACATAAAGGTTCCAGTTTGCTATAGTAAGCTTTTTGTATGTGTATGGATTAGAAAAATTGTGTGTCAAGTGTGACTCATGATACAGTACACTCCTATTTCTAGAGGTTCTGTGCTGACATACAGACCGAAAGTGCACTTTCTTTCCCACCCACTCACCCTATCAGTTAGTCCGTGCCATGCCTGCCTGAGTCAGTATGTTCACATGCACAGCTAGTCATTGCTTGATTAGGCTTTCTAACTGGACCTTCGTATATCTTTGAGTTTGCATGCACAGGAGAGAATT
Organism: Perccottus glenii; assembly: GCA_024416835.2. Classification (NCBI taxonomy): domain Eukaryota; kingdom Metazoa; phylum Chordata; class Actinopteri; order Gobiiformes; family Odontobutidae; genus Perccottus; species Perccottus glenii. The sequence goes on from CM044553.2 coordinate 23,379,724, forward strand.
GAACTATTGAGTCCACAGCGCTCCGCTCGGGCTAATACTGCATTCTTGTGATCTTTTTTTTAATAACATTCAACCTTTGCTAAAAAAAGACAAAATAAGCTAATGTTGAACCTGACTTGTCTGTAGCATTAATGCTAATAAACTAAGCTAGTTTCTTCCTAAACATAAATTCATAAAAAAGAAAAAAAAAGAAAGCACATGCTCACAACAAAGCCCTAGAAACGCATTCCATGACAACTGGGGGCTCCGGACTTGATACTAGGGTCCCTGAAGGATCAGGTACAGGTGTGAAAGTTGGAGGGGGATTTTGTTCATACAACCAGTGCACGTGGATACAATACAGTGCGGATCTTAGTGGACGTGTGAAAGTGGCTTTGGCTGCCACAGACATGGATGGATGTGCCACTCAAATAATCAAGGCATTATTCTAATCAAATTACTTGATTTATTCGATGAATCTTAAACTTTATATCCCTTCGAGGGGATCTGTGTTGAGTCACTTTTAGGCTAAAGTCTCCTCACTCACTCCACAATTAGCACCGCTGTCATTTGATTTTCTCGTCACGTTAGTTTCAAGAAGAGGTTGCATTAATCGAATATTTTCTGTCATTGACTTTTTTTTTTATTGCAGTGACGGTAATATCTGAATGCCATCCGTTATTTTGAAGGATGGCATTCAGATTTGAATCCCTCACTCTGAGGGTGGTGGCAAATGTACATATCAATTAGCAATTTTCTTGAATCGTCTCGTCTTTGTCACACTGCATTCAGTTGCAAATATGTCACGGGTGTGAGTAGTTTTTTCAAACCGCCAAATCTGATATTGTTAATAAAGGTGAAAAAAGAGGACATGATGCAGTGGAGGATGAAGGAGCACAATATACTGTATCCTTCTGCTGACAGTCCAGAAAAAAAATTGCAGTTTTTGTTTATCTGTTGTAAATAAATAAATAAAACAAATAATCTGTCCTCTACGCTTGTCTTGCAAACTTTTAAAATGTGAGTAAAAAGAAAAGATAATAAGTATTATTAAAGTATAAAAAATAAAAATGACGGGTAATAATGGATTATGACGGAAATTTTACAACTCTGTCCATCAAAATGACAAAGAGTGAGAAAGTCTAGCTCAACCTCTGGGTTCAAGACACGCTGAAAATTTCCCAGCTTTGCTTCTGGTCTAAACGGGGCCGGTTTAAGTCGCTCTAAAGCAGTCATTCAGCTAGTAGCGCTCCTGTTTTTTTTTCTCTCTTTTTTCTCTTGAGGATCAAACAAGTGCGTATTTTGAGCAGAACGGTCACAGAATCTGAAAACTGAAAACGGGAATTTACTTGTAACTCCTCCTGTGCTCCATACTTGGCTAACTTCCTCATCCAGCTATGTAATACAGGTCCCTGTAAACCCTCTTGGGGTCACTTCTCCGACGGCCACATCTCAGACGGGCCTTGGGGTGACTGCTTGAGTGACTGGCTGTAACTTGGTTGTCATGGATACGGATATAGTACATAACGCACACGCCGGCACACAGACAGCAGTGTGACTCCTGGGGTTGATGCGCCTCAAATAGAAACGCAGAGATGAGTCATCCGCCGAGCTGCTGCAGTACACACACACCTTTAACAGATGTGTTTAGTATGTGTGAGCGCCGAGACTTCCCACGTGTCGCCCGGTCACTCTCACCTTCCCATGTTTGCTTTGTCGCCGGAGGGATCTGAGAAGACAAAACATACAATCATCAATGAATTATTGCAAATTACGACAAAATGAAATTGCGATGGCGTCAAACTCTATGACATGTATGTTTCTAGTTTGTGTTCAGTCCTTCGTGAATCATAGTGGGACATCCCTGAAGCAGCTGGAGGACACTGGGGTGTCTACATTAGAGGTGAGGATGAAGGCTGGAAAAACAAAGGAAAAAAGGAAAAAAAGGATGAACGTGATGAGGTAGGTATAAAGCCACAATAGAGTGACGGGAGAGCAAACAGAAGAACATTGTGGGTTAAAAGTGTAAGGTCCAATCATTATTAACACAGTTGGTTTAAAGCTCATTTATATTCTACATCCGTTTCCTTTGCAGAAAGTGTCAGGTTTGGTCTTAGTCATTCCACTGCTGCATGGGTGTGTGTGTTGTACATTTGCAACAAAAAAATACACAGTAACTGTCATAGTATTGGTGTTACACAATATCAGAAAACATGCAATATTTACGTAAGACAATATGTGGATTTCCACTTTGGCCCGGGTAAAGAACATACAAGGCTCTGGACAAAGGTCAACCATATGACAAAAACATTATATCACGATTCTTTTCAAAACCTGACTGTGAACTAACTTCCCCTGGTTTTACTGATGCCACTAAAGTTTTCATTTGGTTGTACCACACTGTGATTTGGGATATATTGTGTCGCCCTGTCTGAGCTTCTTACTTTTTTGTTGAAACCCTTGATTGTAAGTGTGGCCCTCTGATGGTTCTATTGCTTAAATGGCACTAGAAAGTAGAAAGACACTTGACATAGGACTGCACAGGTGTCTGAATGGGTCATGCTGTTCTGTAAAAAGCCTGTTCTTAAAGCACATTCTCGCTCAGAACTTAACTGAATGGAACAAACAATCCCTATAAATAGCAGCTAGCACTTTTAATTAATAATATCCAGACTGACAGTGAAGTGAGCGCTGCTGCTTCTTTTGGTTTTAATATAGTCTTTTCGATGGTTTTCCATGGACGTTCCCCAGCGGCAACACCACCTTATAAAGTGCAAGCTGTCTATTTTAGATTGACTTAAATATTAATGTAGATTTATTTTAGGCTTATTTTAAGTGCTGGGCCGTTAAATTTGGTTTCGCTATTTGTATACCTTGTATAATGTAGCATTTATGTCACATTGGTGGTACCATAAATACAGTGTTTACTGATATACAATTTTTATATTATGGTTTAATTAGGCATAGCTTAGTATTGATTGTTTCTGAGTGATCTTTCAGAAATATTGTGTTAAGAATGTCTGCTGTGGCTTCAAGGCCTTTGCATTGAAGAACTTCCTTTTCCACTTTCTGATTGTATGGGCTGTTGACACATAGGCTGTTATACAATCTGGAAAAGGGGAATTAATCCCATTCAACGCCTTAATCTGCTGAAACAGACCGCGTCAATTTTAGACATATGAATGAGCAAATGTTACTTAATGTATAATGCATAATGTTCTTCACTCTTTGTCAATCAAATATATAAATATTATTTTACTACAGGATATATTTAGCAAACTAGAAGGCATTATATATTTTAACTTATAATATTAATAGAAAACAAGCAAGATTTTTTGGCTAGCTTACTATAACACTTTACCCCATGTTAGAGGTAGATAGATAAATAAAAGAAGCTAGCCTAAAGTACTAAAGAAAACTAAGAAAGAAGAGAAATTGCTTCTTTGAGATTGTGGTCAGAATTTGGGGATTACATCAACATTGTTGTAATTTTGAGAAAAGGTCAGAATTCTAACAATTCTTCTTTAACCATGGGCTCACCGGCCTCTTGTGACCAATGATGCAGCAGCACGATCAAGAAGAGGCGGGTTTTTAATTTAACAAATGCAACAAGCGTCCTCTTCTCCTCTTTGTTATCAACATGGCTATGCTGAAAGACGTCTTTTGCTAACGCAAAAAAAATGAGGCACTAAAGGATTTTCTGGAAGGAAAATATGTTTGTGCTCTACTGGCTTTGGCATATCCTAAATACAGCACTTTGTTGTTTCTTCATATCTGCTGTACTCTGGCTATGTCAAATGAATCGTAGCTATGATTGGCTAAAACAAAGCTCATGGTAGGTGGATACTAGTTGGTGCTTCATCCAGTCATCATACAAGTTTCCAACAGAAGCTGCCTCCCTTTTGCAAACGCTTTCAACGAGAGCCTTCCCAGATGGTTCTGTGAAACAGACTGTTCTGTGAGCACTTCTGTCTGGCTGAGTCAGGTTAATATTTATACAAATCTCAGCAAAGTTGTGTCATGACTCTTTAAAATTGGAGCAGGTCAAGTGAGAATTTCATGGAAAAAGTCTTAATTTTGAGATTGAAGTAAGAAATCTGATATACCGTGGGGATCGAAGGTTTGGGCACCCCAGGTAAAAATTTTTATTAATGTGCATAAAGACGCCAAGAAAAGATGGAAAAATCTCCAAAAGGCATCAAATGACAGATTAGACATCCTTATAATAAGTCAAAAAAAGTTAGATTTTATTTCCATTATTTACACTTTCAAAATAACAGAAAACAAAAAAAATGGTGTCTGCAAAAGTTTGGGCACCCTGCAGTGTAGGCTTGGGCGGTATTACGGTAATATGGTATACCGCGGGATCTAAAGATAGCAACGGTATCAGTTTCAATACCGTCATATTTAAGCGCCAAAGTCGCACAAGCAACTTAACAGGAAAAAACAGCCGCTACTTCCGGTTTATGTGCTAAATTATGCTTCCACTTTTCTAGTCCACTATTACCATGTGTTGCCATTAAAAAAAATTGTAGAAGAAGACCTCAAAGACGCGTCTCAGTGGGAGTGTCAGAACGGCTCAATAGAAGCCTCATTCTCTACACGCGAGCTGATAAACATGAAAATAACAAATAAAAAATACACCTGTGATGAAGCTTTGGTATTAGTAATGGCTGACTCTGATTCTGAGGGAGAACATCTACCTTTAGAGTCTTTTCAGCCGAGTGAAAGTGAGAATGAGCGAGAGTGAGTGCGTGTGTAACTTGGACAGCGGCGCCGCTGCTCCTGCCTTTCTCAGCGTCTCTCATAAAGCACACGCTGTTTTTCCCACATTTTGCCAAACATCAGTGAAAGAAACGGTAGGAAACTAGTCGCTCTGGCCGCGGTAGTGAAGGGGATGTTGGAAAGGGAAGCCGTGAGCACGTAGCACCTAGAGCTTTGCCTTTAGCACAGTTGATAGAAGCCGGGGCGGGTGTACTGCCATGGCCGCGGTAGTGACGGGGGTGTCGGGAATAATGCGGCTTCTATTGACAGCTGTTTGGGACAAATACGTGTTGTTCATCCTGACACTTTACCCAGTCGAGGAGGGAGAGGCACGGGTAAACATAGGCAGCGCAAATGCGCTAATCAAAGCAGCGATCGTAATAAAAGTGATGGCTGTGTGCTGTTCTTTATGAGAGGTCCCACACTCTAAAAAACTACTAAACTGTTCTGGATGTTTAAAAAAAATAGACATTTAATTCTGTTTGACTCTTGTATCAAACAGAATTAAATGTTTGATAATTCTGTTTATAAAAAGTGCATGTCTGACATGCACTTTTTATAAACTGCTATTTGTTGCTAATAAAAGTTGTTTATATTGTTGTGCATGTTATTTTGTTATTGTTTCAGTATTAGTGTTTGGTATTCAGTTTCTGAACAGTTTAGGCACAAGCCAACAGTTCGGTGACGCTGTCTGAGCCTTACGTCATATATTTTTTAATTATTCACGGTAATACCGTATACCGAGGTAAAATAGGGAGGAGGTTTGACGGTATCAAAATTTGGATACCGCCCAAGCCTACTGCAGTGTTAATACCTTGTACTGCCCCCTTTGGCAAGTGTCACAGCTTGTAAACGCTTTTTGTAACTAGCCAAGAGTCTTTCAATTCTTGTTTGAGGTATCTTTGCCCATTCTTCCTTACAAAAGTCTTCCAGTTCTTTGAGATTTCTGGGCTGTCTGTCACACACTGCTCTTTTAAGGTCTATCCATATATTTTCAATTATGTTGAGGTCAGGAGATTGTGAAGGCCATGGTAAAACCTTTAGTTTATGCCTCTTGATGTAATCCACCGTGGATTTTGAGGTGTGTTTAGGATCATTATCCATTTGTAGAAGCCATCCTCTCTTTAGCTTCAGCTTTTTCACAGATGGCATCAAGTTAGCATCCAAAATTTGCTGAAATTTTATTGAATCCATTTTTCCTTCTACTCGTGAAATGTTCCCTGTGCCACTGGCTGCAATACAACCCCAAAACATGATCGATCCACCCCCATACTTAACAGTTGGACAGAGGTTCTTTTCATTAAATTCTGTGCCCTTTCTTCTCCAAACATACCTTTGCTCATTCCGGCCAAAAAGTTTTATTTTAACCTCATCGGTCCACAGAACTTGTTTCCAAAATGCATCAGGCTTGTCTATATGTTCATTTGCAAACTTCAAACGCTGATTTTTGTGTTGAGGACGTAGAAGAGGTTTTCTTCTGATGACTTCTGATGAAGTCCAATAAAATCTAACTTTTTTTGACTTATTATAAGGATTTCTAATCTGTCATTTGATGCCTTTTGGAGATTTTTCCATCTTTTCTTGGCATGTTTATGCACATTAATAACATTTTTTTTACCTGGGGTGCCCAAACTATCGATCCCCACTGTACAATCTGAATTCCAAGAAGAGTCACATTCTTGAGATTAAAGTCAGAATTTTGAAAAAAGTTTCTATTTTTATTAAAAAAATTGTGTGAATAAATTCAGAATTCTGACAAAAAGTAAAGCATCCTCCTGAAGCTTCAGGTAGAATTTTGATTTATTTACTTAAATTATAATTTTTTTTAAATGTAAACATTCTCAACAAACATTTGTATAAACGTGAGTGCCGTTTTCTTATTCCATGTATTTCCAATCATAGTCTTCTGGAGATTATGTAACCGGTGACAAGCCTCATTAATTCAAACATCTGCCACCATAAGCTGCCACGTCCCACGTTGCCGTGGCGGTTCAACAGACGGGTCAAGGTAATAGCGTGGGTCACCATAGCTACCAGGGTTAAAGAGTGCTCAAGCTCCGCCTCCACTTACCAATGGGGGACCTATAGACAAACAAGAAGATGGATATAGAGGTCGCACCCTGCATTTCCTTTGCCCCTCTTCTACAACCATGCTCCATCTTCCTTCTGATCGACAGGTGATCTCTGGGAAGAGGCCGCAGAGACACTACAACCCCCCACCGACGGACACACGGCGCGCTCGCTGGCTGGAGGTTTACCACTCTCGCTCTACTCTGGTCTATTTTTATCTAGCAGCTCCTCCTCCTCCCTGCCAGGCTATTTTGAGCTCCAAGCCCCCCACCCCTCTCCCTTCTCCGTCAACCCCCCTTTCCTTGCTCTGTTAGTAAATGTCTTCCTCTCTATAGCAGAAAAAAAACACCGTGAAGCAATGATAAAGCTTGTATAAGGACTACCCTTGAAATAAAACCCTGCCTTTCTCTTTCAGTTCCTTTCCACCCAGTGATCCACTTTCCCTCCCTCCCTCCTTTCTCTCACTCTCTCTCTCTCCTTCTCTCTGCTGTCGTTCATTCACACTCCCAGACACTCAATATTAGCCGTCAGAGGGGCAGCTTTTTCGGCAGTTCTCCTGTTTTTTAACTTCCTTCCCTCTTCCTATTTTTTTTTTCTTTGATTCCAACTTTCTCTTCGCTTCATTCTCTTTTCTCTTTCTCTCTCTCATTCTCTCAGTGCTTCGTTCTAATTTTGGATGCATGGAACCTCGGGGAGCGCTCTCCCAAAGCTATTTACGTCCTCGCCTCCCTTCCTCCTCGTCTTTTCCTATGGTTCTAGTCAGACAAGAGGAGAGCGGCGCGAGGAGTCTTTGATGTGCCGTGCAGGGGAATTTACCTTCCGTTTGTATTTCGGACGTAGAAGCAGCTGCAGCTTCTCTGGTTTCTACACTTGCTCCCGTTTGGACTGAAGCGGGTTGAAGGACTTTGGGAACTGATGTTACTGGTGCAACCCTCAAGCATTGCTCAATGTATAGAAATAGTTTTCTGTCAATTAATTTTTTATTGGTATTTTTATCCAACTTAGCTGCAATAAACTCTTACAAAAACTGTCTCTGCTAAGACTGGGACTCCTGCTGAAGCCTCTTGGAAACCCTTTATCTCTCAATTCTCTGAAAACTGGTGGGGATCATTTGGAGTCTGCAGTTGACATTAGGTTGAAAAGATTTTGTAACAGTGTCACAGACTGGCCATCACAATACAAGCTGTGGAGTCTGAACAAGCATCAACTCAAAGGCAGACACTTCCAAAAGCACAGCGGATAAACAAAGCTCTGACAGACCTCTCAGTGAACTTTTTTTAAAGTAACACAGAAAGCATTTTTCAATGTTGAACATTTGGTGACATTTCGACGTGTCTGTTGTGAAAATGAAGCAATGTTGACATCAGGAGCAACACACTGAAGGGTGTTTTGGGACGTAACAGTGCAGCCCCTGGTCCTGGCATGCTGTTGCATCCCCCTGTGTCAGGACTGTGCGCCATGTTGCAGACCATCTACGAGACAGAGTCTTGCTTTTCAACGTCCGGAGCGGACGGGCACCAGCCACTGGAGCTCCTGAGAGACAGCAGCAGGGGTTCTGGCGATGCCGTGCCCACGGCTGGTGAGTCATCTGCGGGAGAGCAGAGGTGGGAGGGAGGGGGCTAGAGCGCTGACAAGAAAACACAGCTCAAGCATGCAGCGTTTTAAGCGGGACCCCAGCATTTGATCATTTTGAAATTCAGGTGTACGTTAAAGACAGTTTTGTGCTTGGTCCTCAGAGATGCGTCCTACAAAGTAGTGTTTGATTTAATGGCTTACAGGAACAGCCTATGCATCAGCATGGCTCTGCACACCATGTTAGGGTTGAAACTGAATTATCTTTGAATTTTCTGGATAGGTATGATAATAAAATGTAAGTTAGTTTATGTTGGTTGAGAGTATGACAGTACCATTGTAACTTACACAACCCTTTCCACCTGTGTGCTTAATGTAAGATTTAGTTCAATCTAGCAATTGCATACCAGCTGGTTTTACTCAAAGATTGATGTCATTGTAAGGGTGCAACATTAATTTCTTATGAAAACCCTAGAAAGTTAGTTAAAAGTAAAGAATCAGAAGTATGTTTAGAATCTTCTTAAATGCATTCACTTTACTATGTGACCTGTACATCAGTATTCAATGAGAACTGTGATCGGTATTTTTGATAAGCATTTGGGTTTGTTGTGTTTTTGGGAGACGCATTGCCAGATGTAGGATTTGCGAGACATATCTCTTGCATTGGAATAGTATGGATGCATTCTATTATGTTTAAATAGTTTCATCATGAAATAAATATGTTTTGGTTGGTCCATTATGGGCAACTATGGAAGAACAGGACAATTCTTAGTCGTAGAAATTTTATAAGAACAGTTTGTGATAAGAAATTAAATTAAATTAAATAAAAAAAACAATTGTCTGCTATAATAATCTTTTTGTAGTGTAGCATGCTATACATTGCAGTAAAGACCCAAAAAGTACAAGATGCTATAAGTCCAGTGTTTTGGCTTTGTTTAAATATGCTGAGGGACACCTGAAACAGCATTACTATACCTGCAACCTCTTGAGGAGTGTTGGATGCTGGATCTGGATGCTGTTGGAACAAGCTCGACGTAAATTCACTCTAATCTTCTTTTCAGTTGCAATTACAGTATTGGCTCACTGGCACACAGGTCAGTGGTGCATTTAGACCGGACCAACCTCTGAGGTTTATGGTCCACTCTGTCAAGTCATGTTTGAAGCATACAAATTTATGTTTTTTATTATTAGCACCCATGATATTTTAGAGTTTCCATTTAACTTATACATGCTTGTCTTTTGACGGTGGGAGGAAGCCGGAGTACCCGGAGAGAACCCACAGTAACACATGGAGGAAACATGCAAACTCCTCACAAAAATGCAACCCATATCCCCTAAATATAGATTATTAATAATTATATACATAATACCCAAGTTGAGGCAATATATTGTATATATTATCACATCATTTACGCTCCTGTACTACAAATTGTAAAACAGATATTGTGATATTTGATAAATGTAAAAAACTGACTATACTGTATGCATATAATGGACATTGAAATGCCATTACAGCGCAAAGTATAAATGCTCAAATATCTTTCACTTCTGTTTCACAGAATTCTCATTATCGTGGGCAGTGTATTGCAAATTACATCATATTGTGGGCTCCTATGTGATGTACATCTTTACTTGAAATTGCAAATGCTCAACAAAATTTGCCTTTAACCTAGCAATAGCCTCAAAATGCTGTTGTTATTGAATTAATTATGTATTAAATAATACATTAGTTATTAGTATTACATATCCACCTAGAATCTGCTGTAGCTTGTCTTTTCTTAAATTAGCCCCGTGTTTCCCCAACATCTTGTTAACTAGGTTTCATTAAGATGAACTCCTATAGAGCAGCGGCATCTATAACACAGGCCTGTGCTTTATACCGGCGTTCCCCAGGGATCAGAATTGGCTCCGTCAGCTCAGGTGTAATGCACAGAATGAGAACACGCAGTTAAAAATGTGCTTGGGAAACCACAGATGCAGTCGTGGCACCCTAATTATGTAGCACAGGTGTTTTTCATATTTTTGAGTCTGGCAAACAGTACTTATGCACTTAGTGAAATAACATGGTGGCGAAGTCAAACGCTAATATTGAACAGATGGCATCAAACATTATGCCATTAGAAACATGTGTCATTTCCTTAGCATTTGCGTACTTATGCCATCACCTAGCCTAAGGTATAGTTGTAAAATAAGCCACAATTTTGTCCAACAACTGGTGGCTTATTATGTTTGATGTTTAGGAATTTTGAATGCTTTATTTGGCCTAAATGTGCCCTTTTTGCGCCCGAAAAGGGGTACAGCACAACAATTGCCATACACATTTTACTAAGTGCTGCTTGAATCCCAGTAATGTAATTTTTTTATATTAAGTGATCAAAAATAGTAGGGCTGCGACTATTTCTAAAATTTATTGTCGAAATTAATTATTTTTTCAATTAATTGATTAATAATCGGATAGTGAAGGGTGTGTAAATGCGACATTGGAACAACAAAGAGCTCAAATCACATAGATTTTTACCAAATCTGAACAAGACAAAGCCACAAGTATGACACAGTACTTGTAAATAGAGCATAAAAATTATTTTTATCAAAGACACAAAATGTGACATCTTTTTTACTGTTTCTGTGTATTTACTGTCTTGATAATAAAATCTCTTCTCTTTGCACATGGCATGTGTCAGTCTATGAATATACCAGATAGCGATTAATCTATTATTAAATTAGTTGATGATTTTTTAAATAATTGATTAAAATCAAATAAATTACATTAGTTGTTCCAGCCCTAAAAAAAGGTCATAATACGCATGTGAAATAACTGTCTAGACAGCTTTAAATCACAATGTGGTGCAGCCAAATGTAAAAAAGTTTGCCCTGCATTAACTTATGTTTGTTGAGACTCTCAGTCATCCAGGACATATTCAAGAATAGGTTTCAGAAAAGGCATTTAGACGTAGGTTTGAAGGTGAAGAGGTTTGGTTTCCTCATAGAAGGGACTTTGTCAATTTTTACCTTAAGCAAGGGTTTATGTGCTTTAGCGTAGCAAATGCTTGTCTTTTCAGGCAGATCTCTTTCTTGGTTGAGGAGGCACAGGTCCTAAATCTGTGTATAACTATGTTCTGCATGTGGTATTATATGGTGTACAATTCTTATATAAGATATTTCCTCTTATAAAATTTAGCCGTCAGCTAAAGTTTTGCATCCCAAAGTTTACATACCCTGGTGATTTTGGCTTGATAACATGCACACAAGTACAAGTACAAACGGGTTTGAATGGCTAGTAAAGGTAACCATCCTCACGTGTGATCTGTTTGCTTGTAATCAGTGTGTGTGTATAAAAGGTCAGTGAGTTCTTGACAGACCCTTGCATCTTTCAACCAGTGCTGCACTGATGTTTCTGTATTCTGAGTCATGGGGAAAGCTAAAGACCTGTCAAAGGATCTGCGGGAAAAGGTAATTAAACTGTATAGAACAGAAAAGGGATATAAAAAGATTTGGAGAAAATCCAAAGAATCGGGAACGCCAGTTAGCAGTGTTGGCATTCAGTCAACTTTAATTAAGAAGGGGAGAATGAGGGATTCTGTTGAAACCAAAGCAAGGTCAGACCAACAAAAGTTCTAGCCACAACTGCCCAGAAAATTGTTTGGGATGCAAAGAAAAACCTGTATCAGAACTATACTTTCTTAAATTTTTTATTTAAATGTGCAAACATATTTCACACTTTTTATTTCAAAACAACTACTTTTATTGAAAATATTTTCAATCAATTAAAAACAATACCAATAGTAAAAAAAAGCTTGCTGTCTATTGTAATATAAACAAAAAGACATCAATGTGTATCAAAGAGATGCAAAATACACATTCACAGCGTATTTTAAATTAAATTAAATAAATGTGCAATTATGAAAAAGGTCCTTACAGACCAAGAAAGCTAAATAATAATAATTAATGTACCATCTAAACCATCTTTGAACTTTAAGTGCATTGAACAGGAGGATATTCCTTATACTACATAAATACTGGCATCATAAACATCAAATGCAAATATTTATTTACTTTGATTTATTTTCAGGAAAGCGCTTTATGCTAATCAATGCTTTCCTCTAGTGAGGTCACCTGTGAAATACTCTGTCTGCAAAAGCTTGAGAAGCTGACATTGCCAAAAGCTCAGTTTGTTGCTCTGTTGTCTCTTTGCATCTCCGGTTAGCTTCTCGGCACCGCCGCGTAACAACAAGAAGCGCTCTGATTGGCTTACTTGACTCATCCCGCCCGTTCGACTTAATCTTTCCCTTCTTCTGATTGTTTTTGTCACAAGTTGTTTCGTCTTATCTTTTATCGTTGACAAAAATGTCAGTCTATTTAGTTATCGTTTTAGTCATTATGAAGTATTTTTTATTTAGTTTTTGTTTTGTTTTCGTCCGCAAAAAACCTTCGTTGACGAAACATTTCCCTCATAGTTTTTGTCAACGAAATTAACACTGCTGCATGGTTTAGTAGCCAGAAGAAAGCCATTACTGCGCAAATGACACAAAGCATCCCGCTTACAATTCGCCAAACAGCACAGAGACAATGCTCAAAACTTCTGAAACAAAGTCATTTGGAGTGATGAGACCAAAGTTACACTTTTTGGCCACAACCATAAATGTTACATTTGGAGAGGAGTCAACAAGGCCTATGATGAAAGGTACACCATTTCTACTGTGAAACATGGAGGTGGATCATTGATGTTTTGAGGATGTGTGAGCTATAAAGGCACAGGAAAAGATGAATGAAGCATGTTATCAGAAAATACTGGAAGAAAATTGGCACCCATCAGCCTGGCATCTGCGCATGGGACATACCTTGACGTTCCAACATGACAGGCCAAGTCGACCTGTCATTGGCTACAGCAGCATAAAGTGAAGATTCTGGACTGGCCATCTAAGTCTCCTGACTTCAATATTATTGAGCCACTCTGGAGAGATTTCAAATGTGCAGTTCATGCAAGACAGCCCAAGAATTTACAGGAACTGGGGCTTTTTGCCAAGAAGAATGGGCAGCTTTACCATCTGAGAAAATAAAGAGCCTCATCCACAACTACAGAACAGGGGTATGTAAACTTTTGATCAGGGTCATTTGGTTAGTTTCTGTTGCCATTATAATTTAAAAAGAGTAAACACAATTGTTTTACAATAAATGGCTTCACCCAACCACTAACTTTGAGTAAAAAAAGGTTTTTGTGTTATCATTTATATTCTCTGGAAAAGGGCCAAAACTGTAAACCTTTGAGCACACTCATATGCAAAGCAGAAAAATATAATAAAATATATATTTTCTACACACTCACTGACAGTCTACGCACGTAGTCATTTGATAACCTTTTGCCAATCATGTTTTCGGAGAATTTGCAATTTGTGTTGTTTACAAAGAATTATGGGTTAGCAATGGCACTAGTGTTTTTGTGACCTGACCGCATCTGTACAATCCCTACTGTATAATGTATTGGCCCAGATGTTGTCAAAGACAAAAAGCCCTGTCTGCAACACAAGACAAATCCTCTACTATAGATGACCTACAGTCTGCCAGCCCATAATATGCATGACCCAGCCCGCCGTCTCTGCGGCAACATCACACATGCAACTCGTCTTGTTCTTCTCTAAGCTTCTAATTTGCCTAAAGTACACTCGGCCATTATACTATTTTTACCTCCCACTCTCTTTTCTTTCTGCCGCTCCGTCTCTCCTTCTCCAGGCTTTTTTTAGAGTGTTTTGCAGCACTGACGTCATAGTGCCTATTCTTTTTTTTTTTTAGCTACGCAGAATGAGCAATGAGCAGGAGCTAGGCAGAACATATAGCAATGTGAAGTGACAGAAAGAAAAAGACAATCTTACCAGAAGTAGACCTTAAGCTCAAGCTTTGTTATCTCAAAGCATGCTTTTGTATCTAATAGCAAGCAGCTGCACCATATAAAAACAGCTCACCCTATAATTTTTTTAAATATTGGCTGATATAACGCAGTATTTTTAGCACCTATAATATGATCACATTATCGGCTTATTATGTTTGTTCTAAGAAGTTGTACAACATAAAAGCTCTTCATGCATCAGAACATGACTTCAAAGAGTGAGCAGAGCAGTCTTCATTAGAGCGGACACACACGGAGCATTCCTGTCTCACACACAAGTTGGAAATTCCCAGTCGGCGGTTTGTAGCTCCGTGCTGGTACGTTCCAGTGGTCGTCTCTATAAAAACTAGCATCTCACCGCAGGAACATTGTAATGTAAACAAGTCACAGAGGGACAATAAGACAGTGCAATTGGGCCACAACAATGATGTCATGGCACATTTAGCATTCCATCTTTATAAGACTTTATTTAGGGATGTGCAATATATTGGCAATCATTCTAATATTGATCAAAATTAGCTTACATATGATTGCTAAGGGGTAAGGTTACACATCATATTTGCATTTGTAATTATGATTAGCCAAAATGTACAACGTTTACAAAGTGTATAACAACTGCTTTTTCCTCAGTTTATTTATAGCATATTATAAAAGACCACTATATCTGTTGGAACTTTTCAGCTAGTGTATAAGTCTTTATAAAATGTTAATCTTTAACTGTTATTCTATTACACATTAATAAAGCTAATTCCTAGTACAGCTTTACCTGGTATTAAACCGATTCTTATTGAAGCAATGTAATGCATTCTACCACCTGACTTTGACTTCAAAAATAAATTTAGAATGTGAATTTAATTCCCAGCCCCGACCAAACAGTAATTACTTCCTCCTTGTGAACCGTGGTGGTCATGATGTTTCCTAACCTCATTAGATCTAATTCACATTCCCCAGGATTCTGCATAAAGTTTATAACATGCTTTTGTCTATTTTGGTTTTGTGCTTTGTTGTAGCCACTGACTATGAAGTCCAACTTGTGATCCGTTAGACAAATTTAGTCTGTTGTATACTGAACAAAAATTTTAACGCAACACTTTTGTTTTTGCATGAGCTGATCTCAAAGATCTAAGACTTGTTCTAAGTACACAAAAGGTCTATTTCTCTCAAATATTGTTCACAAATCTGACCAACTCTGTGTTAGTGAGTACTTCTACTTTGCCGGGATAATCCATCCACGTCTCAGGTATGGCATATCAAGATGCTCATGAGAGAACATTATTGCTGCACAGGTGTGCCTTAGGCTGGCCACAATAAAAGGCCACTCTAAAATGTGCAGTTTTTTTTCACAGCACAATGCCACAGAAGTTGCAAGTTTTGAGGGAGCATGCAATTGCCATGCTGACTGCAGGAATGTCCACCAGAGCTGTTACTCGTGAATTTAATGTTCATTTGCCTACCAGAAGTTGTCTCCAAAGGCGTTTCAGAAAATTTGGCAGTACATCCAACCGGTCTCGCAACCGCAGAATACGTGTAAACACATAAGCCCAGGACCTGCACATCCAGTATCTTTACCGCCAAGATTCTCTGAGACCAGCCACTCGGACAGCTGCTGCAACAATTGGTTTGCTTAACCAAAGAATATCTGCACAAACTGTCAGAAACCTTCTCAGGGAAGCTCATCTGCATGCTCGTTGTCCTCATCAGGGTCTCAACCTGACTGCAGTTTGTTGTTGGACTGGACCAACATTCCACAGGCCACAACCTAATCTGACTTCTCGATGTGAGGCTAACGTTAGTGATGAGAAAATGGACGTTGAAAAACAACAGTTGGCCTTGGGTTGTTTGGGAAAAAATACATTTTAAATTTTGCCTACTGCATCTTTATTAGTATGTTGTCACTCTGGAAAGCCCTTCAATGTCTTTGGGGAACTGTATATTTTGATGAACATTAAAAAAATTCATAGCCAACTGAATAACTGACTGGACCAATTGGACGGCGGCACAATGCAATCCTTCTTTTCTTGGATGCTTCTGGTCTGTTGCAGAGTGCAAGTGAGGAGTCCGTTAGAGTCTCATTATACGATTGACTCAAACATTAGCCCTGCCTCTCCGCGGGACTGTACATTAGGGTGAGCTTGTAACTAACTGTGTGTGTGTGTTTACCAGACTATAAATGTCCCAGGTTTGACGTCATACGCTGGCTGTTGAGGAATGCTGCCCGCTTGCCAAACGGCCCGTCGTACACACTGACACAGGCTGGAACAGTGTGTGTGTTGTAGTAGGCCGGGAGACACGTGCGTCATGGTGAAACGCCAGAATATTTGTTTAGGTAATTTGGATATGAGCGGCTGCTGCACACACGGCCTTGTTTATTCACTGCTCCCAGCACTTTTTAGGCTTCCAACCAACTTTTTCATACTCCAGCCACAGCAACTGAGCGTAATAAACTGCTGTAAAACAGGAGCCTTAAACTGATCCAACTCTGTGTGTGGGTATATTTTTGAATTAACCCTTCATTCCACCTATAAAGTCATAAATGTATGAACATGTAGAGCCCAGAATATGTTAGAACAGCAGCTTTTAAGGGCAATTCAGTATGGCATTAAACCTTCAGTAGTTATTGCAAATTTAAGTATGTTGGCTGCTGTGTTGTTTAACTGTCTTTTAAGAGAAAGCGCAGGTCTTAAAACCATCATGTGTTTACACAAAGTAAATGGTATGTTGGTCAGTGTGCAGATTGAAACATAATTTTGCCCTGTTTAAGAATAAAATAGAAATGTAAGTGTTGTGTTGTAACAGTAAGAGATAAATTATATTGTTTTCTTGACATCAGGGCTGCACAATATTCAAACTTGATGAAATATACAATAACTATTTTGAATCTTGCTATATTTGAATTCTCTTTGACAATTGTTTTATTAATTACATTTAATTTAGAAAATATAAAGAAATATATGACTCTGGTCTAAATTCCACTCGTCAAAGCGGGAGCTAAATCAATATCAAAACCTGAACCAGGATTGAATCATGACTAAACAGGTCGAACTAGGACTAGAACTTGAACTTGTTTATTTAGATGCACCACAGTTTGATTTACTGCTCTGTTTGGACGATGATTTTGAGGCAAAATGTCCATCACGTAGAAGACTATAACATTATTGTGTGCCATTCTTTGCAATACGGATATTGCAATTGACAATATTGCGATAGCGATAGATTTGCGATATATTGTGCATACTCCACAATAATCCTTTGATTCCTCTAAAATAGCTTCTTTATTAGAGTTTAAACAGTACAGCAGATACCATGTGCAGCTTCAGACAGAAAGGTGAAAGGTCAGAGTGCAGAAAGGCTATTCAGGAAACCTCTCTACGTTGTAACACATTACACCATGTCTTTTTTAGGTTCCAACCTGATCCTGTAATGGGGTTTTGGTTTTCCAGCCTGTGGGCGATAGAGCAGGACAGAGTGAGCGCCCAGGTCAGGGGCAAACTGACAGTGAAAGGTTACTTAGGCTGCCCCGGTGTGTTAATCTGCTAAACTGGCACCTAACCCCATTGCCTTGCTGCAAAAGAAAATAGTGTATGTGACGTCACTGGGCCACGACTCACTCACTGTATACAGTAGATATAGAGTGATCACGTTAAGCTGATTGGAGCGACTAAGCTGATTGGGAGCTTCCAATTTGAGAGGTGCTGAGTGTAAGATAATAAAATAAGTGGTCAGTCTGATGAACAGAGGCGGGAGATCAACTGCACAAAGTATAAGTGTATAATAACCTATGTCACCCTGCATTTGCGACATACAGTGATTGTCTGCTATGCACAAAATTGTCAGAAAATCAACAATAATCATTTAAAAACAATATTAATTTTTATTTATTTAAAATATGTAAAATAAGAAATTATTTAAAATATTCTCTAAATAATTTGGGCTTGTATCCTGAAACATTACTATTACTTTTATTGTATTTTATTATGGAGAAAGAGTAAAAGTTTAGTTTAAACAAAGAGAAAGCGGGGCTTTTGGATGATGTGACCTGGCGCAGTGGCTCACATCTGATTGAGCGGTTCTCCCTCAACCGGAAGGTTGGTGGTTCGATTCCCGCTCTCCCCAGAGTACTGTCGTTGTGTCCTTGGGCAAGACACTTAACCCACCTTAGCCCCCAGTGTTGTTCAAGCTGTAACACTGGTGAATTGAAGCTTAATGTAAGTCTAATGTAAGGATATGTCCACACGAAGCCAGTGCATCCCCTATCCGATCTTGAGACGGCGTCGTCTCAGGAAATATCTATGTACAAACGAAACCACTGAGACCGGCTGAAAACGATGTAGTATATATGCCAGACCGGTATGGGGCGCTGTAATTCTGCCACAGATATACACTATACACAGAGAAGAAGACTTTGAGCATGCGCATAACCTTGCGCGCTGCAGAAGAAGACGAAGACCTAAATATTTATTTTCTAATAAAAACAAGTTCTCAAATTGTTGCAGTCATTTATTTTGAGTGTAGTAATTGGTGCCCTCATGTTGGTTGTTTGCTCTTCAATATACGGACTGAGTTCTGAGTGCTTTGGACATGCGGAAATTCTCTCTCCATTCATTTTCTCCTGGTTGCTCTCCTGGTTCTCTTTCGCGGTGGATCTAAGAGCATGTGGCGTATGGTGTTGTCCATTATCGCTTGTTGCTCACCACAACTGCATAGAAGCAATAGATTTTGCTGTAATAAAGCTAGTAGGCTTAGTAGCTTCTGCAGCAGGAACTCAATCATGTAGTCCGCCATTATTGTTGTTGCTGTTACGTGTGACGAGGCCGACACGTGATGCGATGACATCATCGTTTTCACAAAATAGACGGATTGGCTGTACACACGACACCGCAAGGCTGAAGGTTTCAGATTTATCCACTTTAGAACCAGGGTTCAAATAATAGCGGATTCAGTCTCCCCAAACGCCGGTTCCGTGTGGACGAAACGCCAATACGATACAAAATGTTTATGGATACAGTGATTCGCGTCTCCGTGTGGACAGCCTCTAAGTCGCTATGGATAAAAGCGTCAGCTAAATGAATAAATGTAAATGTAAAATGTAAATGTCTGCTCGTAAAAGCTCTGCTTTGCTCTGAGACCCGTGCTGCTTTCCACCTGAAACAATGCTCCATAGCTTGTTTTGAAGCCAAAGTCATTATGCAGTGTTCATGAGATTGAGACCAATTAACTACCGCATAAAACAATAAGGACGGCTTTACCTGAATTGAGTAAATATATAAAAAAAGAAAAATCCCTGTGTGGTTGTCGTCAGAAATTTTTATTTACCAAATTAAAATAATCTGAAACACAACAGTTTTGTATAAAATACAAATTTTTTTTCTCGTGTTGACACAGAGCACATCCAGACATGTAGCTGAAGGTTTAATTTGCACTATTAGAATGATCACACATAAAACCTGACATAAAAATCCCAATTCTGCCAAAGTAATGATAAAATATATTTTTATCTAAACGTAAGTAACTTGGTTTATAATAAAATGAGTGATAGGCTTGTCTGAAGTATTTTTAATAGTCTGCTCATTCCAAATTAAAAAAGAAGGGCAATAAATTAAACAATAAAAGAGAATAGTTATGCATTATAACACAATCCAATGACTAAAATAAAAAAAATTAAAATAACGGTAATATAATTTATAGATAATAATAATCAGCGCTGTACTGGAGGAAAACCCTGTGATTGGTTAAAAGCAAAACACACATCCCACAAATCCTGCCTCTTGATACTTGTGCCGACTCAAGTCCTGCCTATTTGTACCAACGTCTTCGCCCTGAAAATCAGAAAACGTTTGGACACGCCCCTCAATGAGCTTTCTTCTCCGCCAGATACCTGCATTTTGATCAGGAAGATATGGCCTAAACTTTTTCAAAATCAAGGAGAAATAGTGCAAGGAAAATCTTAAATCTTTACAGCTCCCGCTCCTTCACGCTCCCTCCCCCCCCTCCCTCTCGAAGTCGCTCCAAGGCACGCCCCTTTTCCGCATAGGTGTGAGAGAGAGAGAGAAGCCCTGGAATGTTTAGCCAACTGAGGTAAGATTGTCTTTTAAAAACATCTTACCTGTTACTTTTACCTCTTCCCCCTTTATTATGTTTGTTTTACTAGTTTTACTCGGTTTATTTGTGAGAAAATAACTCATTACAGCTAAAGTTACTGAACAGTGGGACATGCTTACTTCCGCTAGTGTTGTATTTGAGCTTATTCTCACAATTTTCTTATAGATCCTCTCCTGGTGCAAATCTGAGGGAGTTACATGATATTCTGTTTTAAATTAGAATGTTCAGCGGTGTTTTGAGACAGCGACCTACAACAAGCAGGACCCCAGCTCTCCGATGGGAGAAGTGTGCATCTCTATGAGCTACTGTGGTAGAGCGGTCGTCTTTCAACCGGAAGGTAGGCAGTTCGATTCCCGCTCTCCCCACAGTTCATACTGTCATTGTGTCCTTGGGCAAGACACTTAACCCACCTTGCCTCCAGTGACTGTAACACTGGTAATGTAATGTAAGTCGCTTTGGATAAAAGCGTCTGCTAAATGAATAAATGTAAATGTAAATGTAAATATTTTCTAACCCTCTGGAACTACTGTGTATCTCAAATGTTTTGCATAATTTTATAATAAAGTCTGTAAACATGTTACCAGGTACAGATTTGTATATTTTATATCTGCATAAATCTACAGAACTAAACACCTGTTATTATCACAATATGCTTTACAATAATTTAACACACAGCATGGTTTGAAATATAATTCTAGTAAAAGTAGAATCATATTATATATGATGAAAACAAATCAGAGTTTTGTAAACATAACTTTATTGAAACAGAGATTTGTCTAAAGCATTGATTTGCATCACGAGAGGTTTAATCAGTGGCCAATGTGGCGCCCTAGGGGAGATTTTGTATGGCGCCCTTTGCATTGCGATCAATAGCACTTATGCTATAATTGTTTTAAAAACAGTCAAAATAATTACTAATAAGTACAGAGACCAAAGCCAGGATTCATACCCAAGGCATCTGCACACAGGTACGACACTTTACCAGCTGAACAAAATTGGCCACATTTAAAGCTCAACTTAAATAGGCTATATAATGGGATACTTTTGAAGTCAGATTTTATTAAGCTTAACTGCAGTGGACCTGAAATATGAAGAGGAGAGGGATGATTCCATTTTCTCTATTCATATCATGATTTATTTGTGATGTTACCTTCCCAGCTCTACCTTCATTAACAAACTAGGTTTTATGATTGGCCTATTATATGTGTTTCATTTTACTGAATTAAACTCTACAATAGTAATACAACAGCAGCTTATTATCAAAGCTCACCTGATATAGATCATATTGGGAGAGTAAAGGCTTGTCAGGGCCTCCATGATAAAGCTCAGAGGAAGGAGTTTTTGAAACTCTGATACTCTGAAACTGTTGCTACTTGAAGTTAGCTTTCCTTTGTATCGCTGCAAACAACAGGCTGCTTTCTGAACAACTTTAAACAGGGAAAATGGCTGAATATATTCTCTACCATCATTTCATCTGGCGCTGTTCTTTGTCACTCTTCCTGTGCGTTTGCAGCTCTGTGTGCTCTGTCTGTGAGCGTGCAGCTACTCGGCATGTCTCTGTGAGCAAGCTCCCCGCTGCTGTTGTCTCGTCTCATGGCTCTAGCTCTTGTGCCAGTAGTTCACCTTTTGTTGGTCAGTTGAGGCACCTTAGGTAAATCTGGAGCCCTGGGCATTTCAATGATTATGTTAAAGGGGATTTTTTTCCCCAATTTTGTGGCGCCCCCTGGAGCCCACGGCACCCATAGCATTTGTCTAAATTGCCGAATGGGCGAGCCGGCTCTGGGGTTAGTCTTCATAAAATCTACAAGTCAGCCTCTCTAGCAGTGTTATACCTGAGGACACAGAGAGAAAGAAACAGTAAGTTCATGGTCATACAGGGATGGTCATCTCTCTGGAGATTTGGAGACATACAGCAGTATAAAACACAACATGGTTATTAATAAAAACAGGAACTTTTTCAGACAATGTGAAAAGTAAAGAAATATATTACTTACAGAATTATGCAATAAACATAATATTCCCTAAACTGGAACAATAAACTGTCCATTTTCTCAGCTAACTGTCTCACACGGCAGTTGATAAGGGATTGTAAATTTATGAGCACAACTGTAAACACTGCATTAACTGTCACTATAACTCTAATAAAACCAGTCAGAATAGTACAGACAAGGGAACATAAGTAATAAAAGTGTGATTACTTGAGCATAAGAATTAAAATAACTCGGCGTTACTTTTAGGATCTCAGCGAGGCCCTCCATGTTAAAAAAATTGATCAGTCAGTGTGCGTAAGTGAGGGACGTAGGAGCAGCTGCTTGATTGACAGATGACATCACTACAGCTCACCTGTGATTGGTCCGTGTGGTCGGCGCCTGTCTAAACTTCCAATCGCTGAAGCTCCAAGGGGGAGGGAGCTACTTTAGACCATAGAATTTGGACAGACGTTTGAATCATTTTAAATATTTGTCACAATTTTCCTAATTTTGAAAATTACAAATTTTAATTACAAACTCCTGCTTTAACAGTTGGTCTGTTGTCCAAAATGAGCCGTGGTCCAGAAGTGCTGTTCATTTTAGAATTTTACTTATTTGTACAATCAAACTATTGTCACAAATATTTAATCTTTTACACAAATTTAGCACATTTTTACAGAATCCTTCTACGACTTGTATTATATATTCTTTATAGTGTTTGCTAGATGGCTATACTGTATGTAAACAAAAAATATGCAAACAATTCTACCACACAAACATGACCAGACTCTTTTTCTTTTTTTTATTTCTAAGCACAACCGCCACAGGACTGTATCAAAGTAATTTCTTTTGTGGATTAATTATTTTTCTTTAATGCTCTATATTTTTTGTGATTTGCACTACATTTACAATTAGTAGACACTTTTATCCAAAGCAATTTACATTAAACTTTGTCTAGTCACCAGCTGGAACACCACTGGAGGAAAGGTGGATTAAGTATCTTGCCCAAGGACACAACGACAGTATGAATTGTGGGGAGAGCAGGAATCAAACCGCCAACCATCCAGTTATAGGATGACCACTGAGCCACTGTGCCCCACACTAGTGTTAATAGTATCTGTATTGTCCATACTTCTTCTTTTATGAGCTTTGTTATGAATTGTATGTAGTTGACAGACAGTGTAATCAATATTAATCTGTTATATTGATTAGTTCAAGTGGTGCCACAAATCCAGTGTGAGGCATGTTTGTTTTTGTCACTGTTGCAGTTTACATTAAGGCTAATTTACTGGTATCCAAAACAGCTGTCATATAGGCTTTTCAACGTATTGTTATTTACTAGATTTATTAACAAAAGATTTATATTTTATATTTTGTGGAAGATTTTAGAACATCTTGTTTATAGTTTTGGTGGCTTATTTTT